>OU343216.1:83580678-83688979 GCA_910596185.1 Chrysanthemum makinoi
TTGCTTGAACATCCTCGGCAATAGTGGAGATGATTGTAGATGCGTTGGTAGACATGTTGGCTGAGATAATCACGGATTTTATAACTCAATGATTAAGCAGGAAATAGAATCTTTCGAGTTTTACTAAACCAAGAAAACCGTATTACACACAAAAGTCAACCAAGTCGCTATGAATCCTTGAACAAATTAAGCTAAGTACAAATTTGCTAAGTAATGACAAAGCAAGTCGCTAAGTTCCCAAGTCGCTACAAATTTGAAACCATTCGCTATGCACCAAGTAAGGATAAGTCGCTAAATAGCAACTCGCTAAGGTCCAAATCGCTAGCACCAAGTCAACTCTTGAAACTTAAAGAACAAGTCGCTATCAAAATTGAAATCAAGTCGCTAGTCACCAAGTTAAGCTACGTGAGTGGAATCCACTAAGTGTATTTGTTTGTCGGCTTGTCTCAATAGACAAGTAGCTAAGCACCAAGTCGCTACCAAAACACACTACAACTCGCTACAATTTTACAAACCAAGTCGCTACCAAGAAATGAAGTCCATAGCTCAAGTCGCTAACTAGAGAAAAACTTTAAAACACACATTTCAATCCAAAAACAGTCCAACCACGATGATTCAAGCCTTCTAAATCAAAACCTAAACACTTGTGATGATTCTAAACACAAAAGTACAATCAAAATCCAAACTTTAACACTAGAAATCAACCAAATGATGCAAAAACCACTAAACTTTTTCAAACTCAAAAACCACCTAAAAACCACTAGAAATCCAAAGATATGTAAGAGATGATCTAAGCATGGTTCTTGATACCAATTGTAACATATTTGATTTCACATACACATAATAACACAAACATACTTAGGCATATAAGAGATGAGTGATTGGTGTTGAACCGTCAAGTTTTATCACACAAGCTAACCACTTGTGAATGGTCAATCGTAATAAACTTCAAACAGCTCAGAAATAATACAATGAAGATCTGGAGAGTATAGTGTTACCTCAGGTCGTTAAGTCCCACGGAGGATTAATGGTGTTTAACACTTTCAGATGTCGAATAATCACTAAGAATAGTGATCGATGGGATTGTGAATGATAATTACACCTAAAGAAAGTTTGTAAATTCATGAGGGCTTAAATGCAAATTAAAGAAAATTAAAAGCTAAAATATATTAAATAAACGCTATCACTATTTTTAAAATGATGTTTTTCTTGATTTATAAAACAAAATAACTTAAATAAACTATTTTAATTAAAACTTAAACTTAAATTACCTGTGACTTAAAATGAAAACGTCGTTATGTATAAAATTAAGCTTGCCAAGTAAAAGCGTAAAATTTTTGAAATAAAAGTCCTACAAGTGTAAAAACAATTTTCTTACGTACTATATGATAAAAGAAATTTTTAGAAAAAAGATTTATATTTTTTGACTTTTATATTTTTTATTATGAATTAAATACTATTTTAAACTAATTAAATGATTAAAATACTAAAAAATTGAGAAAAATCTGAAACTTTTTTGTAAAATACTTTATACTAATACAAAGCTAAGAAAAATACAAAAGTTGTAAGAGCTTATTTGAATAAACTGGAAATAAGCTAAAAGTATTGAATAAGCTAAATGAACTAAAAAGGGTTATGTATTAAATTATGCAAAGAGATAGTCAAAGACCCAGGAGTTGGTATGGTGTGTGTGTGGTGAGGTGGGTGGCGAGGTTCGAATCCCAGCAATGACTTTTGCAAAATATTATTTTTGGACTTTTTCTTTTAAAACTAATTAAGCTACTAAATATAAAAAACTTTTAAAAGGACAAACTTTTTAGAACTTAAAAATAAGCTCGAATAAACATGAGCTCAACAGTGAGCTTATAAGCTTATTTTGGATTTTTCAAGCTCAAATAAGCTTACAAGATGGAACCAAAGGTGAAATAAGCTACCAACAAGCTAAAGCTACTAATATTAAGCTAAAAGATACAAATAAGCACACTAATAAGCTATATTAAGCAAATAAGCACTATGACTAAGCTAGAAAACCAAACAGTCCTGTGGAGATTTTCTAAACAAGATTAAGCTAATGAAATAAGCTCAAAAGCTCAAAACAAAGACTGAGTCAACAAGCTGGGTTGGTGGTCTATCCAAAAAGTCCAAGCTCACACTCTATGGTTAACTAATGAGCTTGTGGCAAGCTTGTGAAAAAGCTTGTAATTCACTTTGGTATTCGGTTTACACGGACATGGGACAAATTAAAACTACTAGCAGCACTAGCAAATAAGCTACAAAATAGAAAATAAGCGGAATAGCTAGGCGGCTAGGTTAGCTACACAAAAGCCAAAATTCACAAGTCTGCGGTTCAATGATTAGCTTTTATGAGCTTGTGAAAATGGATATAAAGGCGTGCCAGGGGGCACATTTTTGAAATAGTACTCAAAAGAAAAGTAATAAGCATTGAATAAGTTAAAAAGGAAATAATATTTTCTAATTAAGTTAAGCAGCTAAACTTTAATATCCCAAATGATTATAAGCTAAAACTTAATATTAAGCACACACTAAAATTATTAAGTTTATTCAAAAATTGTAATGAGGAAAATTTTGACTTTTTAAATTATGAACGGTTTGACTTTTATGAACTTATGATCTATTCTACTTATTGATTATGTTGTATTAACCTAAGTTATGATAAAATTAAGCTAGATGACCAACTTATAAACAACTATGATGAGTTTTAGACTCTTAATCCTAACGTTGATCAACTTAAGTGAGATCAAAGGAAATTTTGACTTTTACTAACAAGCGATTTTATTGTATCTTTGAGTTATTAGTACCAAGTATGACAGGTAACAACAATAATCAACAACACAAATAAGCTCTAGCACGCTTAATCAAGCAAATCCAATCACCACTTAACTAGACTGTTTTGGTGATTTTCAAAGCAAAACACAGATTAAGACCATGAAATGGATTACAGACCTTATATTATCATATATTAAAGCTAAATAAGCATTAAACAACAACACTAACAACATGAAACTAAGAAATTACACTTATGATATTTTAACTGTCAAACTAAAATTTTTAACATCTACAAATTAAAAAGAACAAGCAACTGATTTTATTGCTTAATTATACTTAACTATGACTAATAAACATGAACAAACAAAGATTTAAGCTTATGAATGTCTTACACAGTGAAATGCCAAAATAGATCAAAAGGCTTACAAATTGGATCCAAGCACAAGACTGAGTACCAAAGATTGTAAACACTTCCTATAGCTTCCCAAGAAGCTCTAATCCCAAGGGCAATCCATTATTAACCCCGCTCCGCTTCTTGATCTTCCTTTCCATGATTTTTGATTTTTCACTAATTTTTTTGGTATTTTTGGTATTTTTTTTCTTTTTGCTTCTAAACTGACTTTTATGAGTTTCTAATAGCTTAAATAAGCTATCTAGGAGCTTATGTGGGCTTATCAGTCCTTAATAACAACTAACAACAACATTAGAACACATTGAGATTTTGAACTTGAAAATTGCATAAACTGAGAATGATATTGAAACTTGAAATTGATTGCTTAAAAAGTTGTACAATACACTTGCTAATACTTAAACAAAGACTTGAAAGATTAAAATTACCCGGAAAGCTTATAATAAAAACGACTTAAGTAAATTAAAATTACACTTGTTACTTCACTCCTCTGCTTCTCCTCTATCTTTATAGCATTGAGATACTCCCCACATGCCTCGATTCTTTCCTTCAAATCTTGGCCATTGATGCATTCAAACTCATCTCAGCCTTCAAATTAACTTTATGCCAAAAGTGGTACTAGTGGATTAGAGCGGGTTTGAGGCAATTAAAGAATTGTGGATGTTTGTGGGAGGTGGAGGGACAAAATGAGAAGTAGATATGGAGCTAGGAGTGATTTTGCGGCAAAACAGGGATGTGGTGAGGTTGGAGTGTTTGATGGTGAAGCATTAAATGCTTGGTGGTTTGGTATAGGAGGAGGGAATGAGTGGAGATAGGTAGTGAGGTGTGTAAGGTGGTGAGTGGAGGAAAAAAACCAGCGTATCGGGATTCTGACAGCGAAGGTGAAGAAGATGAAAAAGTGATCTCGGTATTTTGGCGCTTGACTTTCGTTGACCGTTTTTAATATTAGCGAAAAGGTTCATTTGAGGGGGTCAAATGAGTTTTGATCGGTTCAAAAGCTCAAGGCTCAAGGGTCAAGGTCAAGTTATTTGGGCTTGGGTTGCAAGTTGGGCGGTGGGATGGGTATGTGTTTGTGTTTGGGTTGGATATTACAGGGTGGTTTTGTTTGTGGATTTGGTATTAATATCATAAGGACCATTCATGTAATTTCTGAAAATGAAGGGGCCAAACCTTTCAATTTTCCAAAGTTATAAAAAAGACCAAACTTGACAAACTTTAATATACAAGGACCACATTTGATTATTTTCCATTTTTAAATATCCAAGGACCAATTTTGACACTTTTGTAAAGTTTGAGGGACCTTTTCTCATTTGTAAAGATTCATTCAAGGATCATTTTTTGACAATTTAAAATATTTCAGGGACCTTGAATGATATTTTTCTTTATTTTGATTCCAGTGGACCGCTTTTTGACAACTTTGAAACTTGGGGACTAAACGCGCCAATTATGCAAACTTGATATGCTTTTCATCCGATTTTGGTATTTTGCATTTAAAACACATAAAACACGTATTTGTGATATTTTTATCATTTTGATGCATTTCGAGTGTTTTCTTTATGTTTTGCAGTTTAAATGATACAAAAATGATGAGTATTTAGACACTCATCAATGAGTTTTAGAGAGAGAAAGTTAGAGGTTTGGGAACTTTAGTGAGAGAAAGAAAATTCTTATTATGAGCTCCAACTCTCTACCTTAGGAGTTAGAGAGTATTTATAGTCTTACAATAAAACGCCACACAACGGGCTGTGGATCAGGCATACAGTGGGTAAAGACCCGTCCGTCCTCCACGGTGTTACTTTAACTAACTACTACTCGACATAAAATAACTACGACTACGAGCTTTCTAATGATTACATATACTTGAGATGACCGACACTTTAATATCAGGATTTTCTAAATCCTAACAGTTATTATTATGTTTTCAAAAGATACTTATGCATGTTTAATCAATGGAGTTTAAAGTCTCAAAATCTGATCCTTATCAGTTCAAACGTTTTCATAATCATGTCACAATTTTCCTTAAAAGCTTTCAATATCAATTTAAATCTACAGAGATCACAAATCTCAAATGATTTGATAATTGTCATCGGGGGAGAAGTTGTGATTTATATTGGATTTAAACTGATAATTCGGTAAATGGTTTTATAAGGATGTACAAGCTCTCCTTCCACATGTGCCAAACGATTTCAAATTTTCATGCACATGTTGAGGGGGAGCATCTATCTTAAATCACAAACATGATCAATTTGTTTCAATGTGTGTTTTTCCTAATATGTGCAAAACATTTTCAAATATCTATGCGCATATTAAGGGGGAGCAACTATTTTGACAACACATTCTTAGATGCAAGCCAACCCCTCAAAGATGAAAATTATTTCTATTACAAAATGATGCTTGATGCAAATGTTGAGTGGGAGCTCGTGTTCTAAAAATTTCAAAACAATTCAGTACAAAATGCTTTGATAATACATCACGAGTCACTGGATTGATTTTCAAATGGTTTTCAATTGGTTCCAATGGCAGATGAACAATACCAAAAAGACCGACCAACTTTACTTTATGTATTGTGATATAAGGATGATAAGGTTAGGTATGTGTTCCCATGATCCGCTGTATCCGAAGGATCTACCAGGACAATCCACTAGATAGTGTAGAAGTCCTTAGGTATGATGAAAAAAGGAGAAATGTTAGATATGGGAAGAGTCGGATCGAGATCGAGCTAGTACTGGAATAAACCCAACAAGGTTCTAGCTATGAAGTCTCGGTAAGCACTGAAGGGGTTGAAGAATTAAAAAGAATTGAACGAGAAAAGGGTGAAAACAAATAGCCCTCCATTTATTCAACCTTAGGCAGATCAGGGTTCAATTTATATACTACCGTGGTTACCAAGGTAACATCGGTATTGAAGACAAGACGCCATGGACCCAAAGGATGCACTGCACTTCAACTTTCCAAACCACTCAAGTTCCTCTTAAAAGTACTTGTTTCACTCTCACGGGGAACCGACATAATCTATCGACTTTCACTTAGAGATTATTGATATTGAAGAAGGAGACCCTCTCCCTAGTCTCCGGCATAGGAACCAAATATGCACAATTGAGTCTAAAGCCACGAGATCATCAATAAATCTCATTAGCACACTTTCAATGAAGACTCTCTGTTTCACACAATGTGGAAAGAGAGATTATAACTTATGAGTCCTACGCATTATCCTTGTGGTATTGCCAGAACATCTGAGTGATATGCATACATATTCACAATGAAGATGGAAAGCCTTCTAGAGCCAATATCAAACAAGCTTCTGGTGGGTGGCATGTGAGATCTATCCAATAGATCAACCATGTGACAACTGAACAGAAACAATGGGGCGATTTAATCTTTTGAATCAATCTCGTTCAGGGTTATGGATTCGGATACCTTTGAAAACCGGCCGTTGTGCTTAAAAACTCTTTTCTCAGCACATCGAATGCGTATAAATATTTAAAATAAAAGGTGTTTGTGATTGATAATTGATTTTCATTAAAACCTTTGTTGTATTGCAAAACAATTTCTATTGAGCGATACACGATTGTTTTTCAAATCTCTTTTATCAATCAGTGAATCTCAATTCGTTGGTTCACTCAATTGTTGTCTTCTTTGAGACGCTCCGATTTGAGAACTAGAACAAATGTACCGTTAAACCCGCAAGGAGATTCTTCGAATTCTACCCGATCACGTGCGGTACTTGTACGATCAATGGGGAACCGTGGGGTCGTACCTCAATTCAATGAAGTGTTCAAAGACACCTTCGACGCTTTATTGCTAACTGTCATGCATACACCCCGGACGCTTGTACCGACGTAATGAAGCGGTCAATCTATAGCCGCATGCTCACACAACCATTCATATCTAAAGAAATCATGATTAGTGCATCAATGACTCGATATTGTCACCCATGCTTCGCTTACGCCAATTGCCAATATCATGAATCAATGAAAGCTTCCGCCACTGATAAGTATATATCATGATCCGGAATGTGAGCGTACGGTCCAAATGTCACAACACCACAAAGGATGAGTAAGAGATTAATGTGGCCGATGATCTCAAAGTCGGCTCAATACTCATATCATGGATCGCTTAAAGACCTCCACTCAGATTATCCAAACATGCAAAAATGAAGAATCAAAGACTACAAGCTATAGAACAAAGAACATGAACAAGAATCCAAGAACAATCTCAATGTAATATCTGTTTGTATTCTATGAAATTTGAGGTGACCTCCCTTAGGGGAGATTGTTAGGATTTAGTAAATCCAGGTATTAAAGTGTCGGTCACCTCTAGTATTTGTAATCGTTATAAAGCTCGTAGTCGTAGTTATTTAATGTCATGTAGTATTTAGTTAAGTAATACCGTGGAGGACGAACGGGTCTTTACCCATCGTATGCCCGATCCACACCGCTAGGTGGCGCTTTATTGTAAGACTATAAAAACTCTCTACCTCCCAAGGTAGAGAGTTGGAGCTCATAATAAGATTTTTCTTTCTCTCACTAAAGTTCCCAAACCTCTAACTTTCTCTCTCTAGAAAATCATCCATACGCCTACTTGTGTTTGTGTTATGATGTGTATGTGAAATCCAATATGTTACAGATTGTTCTCAAAAACCCTCGTTGTATTGCAAAAACAATTTATTGAGTAGTACTTTTTTGTTTTTCAAATCTCTTTTCATCGATGCTGAATCTCAAATTGGCGGTTCACTCAATTCGGTTGTCTTCTTTGAGACGTTCGGTTTGAAAACGGTAGAGCGTACGCGTAAACCTCGGTCAAGGAGATTCTTCGAATTATACCGATCCCGTGCAAGATTGTACTGATCAACGGGAACCGTGGGCCGTGTACCTCAATTCGACGAAAGTGATCAAAGACACTTTTCGTGTGCTTTATTGCTAACTGCGTATGCCCCGACTTTTGCATCCGATTAGAATGGAGAGGTCAATCCATAGCCGCGTGCTCACACAACACATTCATTTCTAAAGAAATCATGATTAGTGCATCAATGACTGATATTTTCACTCCATGCTTCGCTTCGCCGCAAATATCATGAATCAACTAAAGCTTCGCTACTCGACACGAAGATATCATGATCCGAATGTGAGCATGTCGGGTCCAAAAGTCACAACACCACAATGGAAGAGTCGAGATTCATGTTAGTCGATGATCTCACTGCCGCTCAAAACTAATTATCACGTGGATCAGTTAAAGACCTCGAGTTGGATTAACCAAACATGCAAAAATGAAGAATCAAAGACTACGGGGCTACAGAGCAAGGAACATTATCAAGAATCCAAGAACAATCTAAATGTAATATCTGTTTTGTATTCAATGTAATTTGAGGTGACCTCCCTTAGGGGGAGATTGTTAGGATTTAGTAAACCCAGTTATTAAAGTGTCGGTCACCTCAAGTATATGTAATCGTTAGAAAGCTCATAGTCGTAGTTATTTAATGTTAGGTAGTATTTAGTTTAGTAACACCGTGGAGGACGGACGGGTCTTACCCATTGTGATGCCTGATCCACAGCCCGTAGGTGGGGTGTATGTAAGAAACTATAAATACCCTCTACCTCCCAAGGTAGAGGGTTGGAGCTCATAATAATACTTTTACTTTCTCTCACTAAGTTCCCAAACCTTTAACTCTTTCTCTCTCTAAAACCTCAAGTTATACGCCTACTTGTAATCATGATTTGATGTGTTTGTGAAATCCAATATGTTACAACTATCATTTGGGACCTATACTTTGTAAACTCTGATTATTTTACTAAATCAAACGATGCATTTTTTCCGAAATACACTTTTAGGTCGCTCAATATAATCAGAATCGTGATGCTATGGCAGTCATCCCCCAGGAATTCCATTCCGCTGCAAAACAGGTATTTTGGGGGTGTGACAGAATAAGATATTGAATAGCTTATTGATAAAGAAACTCTTAGAAAGATTTTTTTTTAAGAAATAAGCACTAAAGGCTATTAAAGATTAAAGTTTTTTGACTTTTTTTTATAAAAGAAGATCAAAAAGTAAATAGATCTAAGTAAATAAAAGAGTTTTGAAAAGAAAGCAAAGTGCTTATTAAATAAGTTATGAGAAAAGCTTATCTAAAAAGCTAATCTTTTTACCCTAAAAATAAGCTATAAAGATGAGCTTATCTTAGATAAAAAGAATATGAAAAGTGCTTAAAGTGAATAAGCTATAAGAAAGCTTAACCAAAATAAGCTAATCTAAATAAACGAAATAAGTTATAAGAGAGTTTATTTAGCTTATTAGATAAGAAAAAGAAAAAATAAATAAAAGAGAGAGGAATAGAAAAGAGAGAATAAGCTAAGTGACATCCAAAATAAGCATATTCATTAAATATAAATAAGGTGTCCACAATAATAAGCACTTTGAATAAGCTAGAAAATAAGCTACACAAATAAGCTATTACAAAGCTTAAATTACTACTAAAAAAACTAAAAATGTGTGTGTTCTGCGTGTGGAATCCGGACTCATTTATATACCAATCATTTCCCATTCTCGTTCCTTCCAAATGAACCTCGTATTCTTTCCCATCAAGAATGTCACATGGCGGCTTGGCATTGGATGGGAGAAAATATAGTGTGGCGAGAGTGGCTGTAGCAGAGAGGCTCACACGCCTAGGAGAACTAATTTTGGGGAGTGAACTAAACTCGCTTAGACAAACAGATACATGATTTTTGCACTTTCACTGATAACATTCATGGGCCTGGATTCACTTTCGCATCGCAGTCAGCTCGCTAGCTTTCGCCTCGCGGAACGTGATGATCGTCGGCCGGGCTGGCCTCATTGGAGGACTATTATTGGCTATCACGGGACTTGGTCTGGAGAATAGGTTCTACTTGTGGTCCGAAACAATTGTGCTAGATCTTGTGGTATAAAAAATAAAATGTGCCATCTTCAAGATTCGAACCTTAGACCTCACCCTCAACAAACATTCTCCCAACCATTGGAAAGAGCACGAAATTTCAAGTCCTGTCAAAAAATTATTTAGAGTATCAAAGAAAAAGACGGAATTGTGAAAGATTAAACGAAGACAAAATCAAATAGTTAGTTAAGAACTCGCCCAGTAGATAAAGGGTTAAAAAGAAATGCAATCAATGTTATATCAAGAAAGTGAGGTCTAAGGTTCGAATCTTGTAGAGGGCACATTTTACTTTTTATGCCACAAGAGCTAGCAGCGATTGTTTCAGGCCCACAAGTAGAAGCTATTATCCAAGCCCAAGTCCTATTGTTGGCCCAATAATAGTCCTCCAATGAGGCCACCAAATGACAATTCAAAAGCAAGCAGTTCCACGAGGCCCATAAGCTAGCAAATAATCGCGAGGACCAAGAGTGAATCAAGGCCCATGAATGTTATAAGTGAAAGTGCAAAAATCATGTATCTATTTGTCTAAGTGAGTTAAGTTCACTCCCCAAAATTAATTATCCTAGGCTCGTGAGCCTCTCACACTATCTTTTTATCACCATCGCCCCACTATCTTTTCTCTCATCCAATGCCAAGCCTCCATGTGGCATTCTTGATGGGAAAGAATACGAGGTTCATTTGGAAGGATCGAGAATGGGAAATGATTGGTATATAAATGAGTTCGGATGGACACACACATTTTTTGCTTTTTTAGTAGTAATTTAAGCTTTGTAATAGCTTATTTTCTAGCTTATTCAAAGTGCTTATTATTGTGAACACCTTATTTTTATTTAATGAAGTATTGGTAACATATAGCTTATTTTATAGCTTATTGAAAGTGCTTATTTTAATCTAAAAACCAACGAACTTTTACTTGGGGTATATGGTTTTCGGCCAAGGAGAGAACAAATAGAAAGGATAGAGAGAATGAATAACTAAGGATCCCTATTTATAGTTTTTGGATTAGGGCAACTGGTAACTTAGGGCCAAAGTTAAATCAAAACCTACTCCCTCTTTTTACCCTAGGCCTATGGCCGGCCCCCTTAAGCCCACAAGGGTGGTCCTTTTGACTTTTAATAAATGTGTACATTTATACATTATTAAGGGATATCAAGCTTAAATATTCGCTTAATTAACAATTTAAAGTCCATTAGGATTTATCACTAGTTTATTAACATATACTTAAAAATGTACATTATATGTTGGATCGTATATTTATGTTGTTTAGATGATTCGGGTGGTCTAGGATTATGATTATACAAGAGAGCCATGTTTAGAGAGATGAAGAGAGGAGAGGGTGATTCTAGAGAGATAAACACAATGTGAAAGGTTAGATTCTGAAAGAAGCACCACCCTTCCCTTAGTGGGAAGGGTATTTATAGTGACAAACTAAATGCCTCACGGGTGGATCGTGCATACAGTGGGTAAAGACCCGTCCTTCCTCCACGGTGTTGCACTAAACTAATAACTAAGCTAACAACTAACTAATTGACTACAAAACAACGTAAATAGCGATATGTCTATGAGCTAACTTATGCTAGATTATATTTGGGGTGACCGACACTTCATTATGGAATTTCCAATTAATAACAATCTCCCCCTAAGGGAGGTCACCCCATGATTTACATTTTGCATCCTAGCATTCTATTTTATCTTCAGTCTTGTGCTCGTAGACTTCAATTCTTCAATTTTCGCATTCTTTGTGCTTGAGCAGTGATTCTTCAAAGTCCGACTTCTTTGTACTTTAAGTGGAGGTCTTTGAACTGAACCACGTCTTGATGATCTTCGAGCTTTCTTTGAGATCATCAGCCATAGTAAATCTCTGGATCACCCATTATTGTGTTGCCATCATGTGATGTTGTGACTTTTGGACCGACATACTCACACTTTCAGGATCATGACATCTTTCCATTAGAGTAGCGGAAGCTTTACTGGTTCATGATATTTGCAGAAGCATAGTATAAAATATCGTGAGCCAGTTATGTAGATATGCACTTGTCATGATTTCTTCAATTAAGTTTGGATGCCGTGAGCATGCTTTGGATTGACTTCTCAATTTTGATCACCAAGAACCATCCAAATGTACCTACAAACAACAGTTAGCAATAAAACACACAAAAGTGTCTTTGATCACTTTCGTTGAATTGAGGTACACGGCCCACGGTTCCCGCTGATCGCAAGAAAGTACGCCTGCGTGATCGTATAATTTCAAAGAATCTCCTTGACAGGGTTTCTTGATCTAATCGTTCTCAAACCGAACATCTCAAAGAAGACAACACGGAGTGAGTGAACAAGTTTAATTGAGATTCACGATTGATGAAAATTGATTTGAAAACAATCGTGTATTGCTTGAAGAAAGAGTTTTGCAACACGACGAAGGTTTTATGAGAAAGATCAATTTTCAATCAAAATACTTTTTAGTATTAGAAAATGAGCATTGATGTGCTAGAGAAAGAAGAGATTTACACATCGAACGGTTTTTCCAAAAGTATTTTTCAATCAGAGATACTTTTTGTGTTTGAAAATGAATACACATTCGATTTGCTAGAGAAAAGAAGAGATTTGCACATCGAACGGTTTTTCCAAAAGTATTCGTCAATTCATTTCCTAGAACAAGGTTGATTCACGAAGGAATCGCCATCGCTCTATCCGCTTTCACAAGCTTGATCTTTAGAAAAGATCTCACATGTCACCTACCAAGAGCTTGTTTGATGTTGGCTCTAGAAGGATTTCCATCTTCATTGTGAATATTTTTACATATCACTCGGATGTTCTGGCAAAATCACAAGGATGATGCGTAGGACTCTTAATATTTCTTACTTTCCACATTTTGTGAAATAGCAAATCTTCATCAATTTAGTATCCTCATGAGATATTGTGGATGATCTCTTGGCTCTAGACTCAATTGTGCATATTTGGTTCCTATGCCGAGACTAGGGAGAGGGTCTCCTTCTTCAATATCAACAATCTCTAAGAGAAAGTCAATATATTATGTCGGTTCCCCGTGAGAATGAAACAAGTCCTTTTAAGAGGAACTTGAGTAGCTTGGGAAGTTAGGTGCGGTGCATCACCGGGTCCATGTCGCCTTATCTTCAATGCCGGTGTTACCTTGGTAACCGCCTTAGCATATCTGAATTGAACCCGCCGCCTCTAAGGTTGAATTAATGGAGGGCTATTTCATTTCACCCTTTTCATATTCAATTCTTTTTCATTCTTCAACCCTTCATGCTAAGCTACAGAGACTTCATAACTAGAACCTTGTTGGGTTTATTCCAAGACTAGCTCGTCTCACCGCACTCTTCCCGTTTCTCATTTTCTCCTTTTTTCATCATACCTAAGGACTTCTACACTATCTAGTGGATAGTCCCTAGGTAGATCGCTCGACTTCTGGCAAGGGATAGTGGGAACTAATACCTAGCATAACCATCCTTATAACACCATGCATAAAGTAAATTTGGTCGGTCTTTTGGTATTGTTCTTTCCTTCTTGAAACCAATTGAAAAATCATTTGGAAAATCAATCAAGGTACTTGTGATATAATATCAAAGCATTTTGTACCTTAATTGTTTTGATCTTTTAGAAATGCTCCCCCTCAACATGTGCATATGATTTTGAAATTGTTTAGCACATGGAGGCAAGAGTTCTTAGAAATAATTTCTTGATCACAATATCCGTGAAAAAAGCCATTTGATTTACTTGGTAAATTCTCCCCCTCAATATGTGCGTTGGATATTTGAAAGTCATTTTGCACATAGAGTAAAGAGATTTTTGAAGTACTTTTCACAATTGCCAATAGAAACCATTCGCTTCCTCAATATGTTCATCGATATACGAAAGAGTTAAGCACATATTAAAGAGAACTTTCACTTTGAATCAAAACGATTCAAAACGATCATCTTTTATCATATTTCATATTAAATCACAAATTCTCCCCCGATCAAAAATATCAAACCCTTTGAGATTTTGGATCCCAAGTGATTTAATAAGTTTTGGAAAACATGGGAGAATATGTGCCTGATTTAAAAGCTCTTCTGGTTTATGGTTAAATGCTCCACCACAATCATGTGCATTATGTATTTGAAATTGTTTGGCACATGAAGGAAGGAGTGCTTTTGAAACAATTACCCTTTAAACCGATTTGAGATTTAAATCACGATCTCTCCCCCGATCAAAAATTTCAAACCAGTTGAGATTTGTGATCCCAATTGATTTAAATCATTTCTAAAAATTTGGGGAAAGACGTGGCTTGATTTAATTTTGAAAAATGACTGATATGCACCAATTTTTTGACATTAAAGATTGTTTGTGTCGTATTATAGTTTTAAGAGATCTTTGAGTAAAATAAAACAATTTCTCAATCAAACAAGAACAGAAAAATTTTTATTTTGCAAGATCTTTGAGTTTTAAACAAAATCATACCATGACATAACATTAAATCTTTAGATATCACCACTTTATATTGTACAAGACGGACTTTTATGAAGAAATATCGTTTGAAAATTTTTAAGAATGAAATCACTCTCCCCCTCAATCAATGACTGTAGTCGTGATTGAGTGACTCATATTTTAGTAAAATGAAGACCAGTTGATTTTCAAAATTAATTCCGATATATTTTCAAAACAATATTTTTCCCATTTTCAAAACAATAATTTCAAAATTTTTGAAAAATGGTATCATTCACTACTTGTCCTGCACAAAAGATACGTAAGTGGAGAGAATCATAAGTCGCTTCTATTGTTGCTTTGAAAGGATGAAAGAAACCGTCAGCAAGAGACATCTGAAGTTGCATCTATCGTGCCAACTATACATGGAGAGATCTGATTAAGCTCCGTTTCTTCTTTTTTCGACCCAAGATATAGTTACCATTTCCTTTCGGCATCAAATCATCTGAATTTGTGGGATCCGGGTCGGGAACATTCTTATAATCCATGATATCTGCATACGCTAGTAGACATACAAACGGATATATGGTGGTCGACATCACCCAAAGAATCGACTAATAAAGGTCATTCCAACATATCAATCAGATCATGTAAAGCATAGGAATACAATGTTCATCAAACTATAATCATCTAATCCTAACAATCATATCCTATATTCCTAGTCCTTCGACGTAGGCAAACATCTTTTTCTAGTTATGCACGTAGGATAATCAGATAAGTCCGTTAGATGATATAAATTTGAAAAACATTCTCCCCCTCAATAAATGACTCTTTCTCTGAAAAGTTTTAAAAGCGCTAAGTCATTGATTGAGTTTTGCAAATTTATGAAAATACCAAATCCGATTGATTTTAAAGCAACTTATTTTCCACCATTTTGTTAAAACAAATATTTTTCTGAAAAATCTTAGAAGGAAAAATATTTGAGTAGGAATGTTAGCCCTTCGACATACTTTCCTCATTATGTTTTAGGATAAGTGCACGAAGTATTTGAAAATTGGTTTAGCGCAGCACATTCCTTTCTTGAAGAACGGGTTGCTATCTGAAATAATAGCAAACCATGGTTAAGCTGGTTACAATCAAATAACCGCAAGCCATAGTTTGTGACATGTTTTGAAAAAAAAATATATTTACACCTCATGCTCGAACTTCATCTATGGTCCCGTGCCATTGTTGAATGACATTTCTAAGACGGTAGATGTTATCGATACCAAAAGACATGTCTTTAGAAAACAATATTTTTGATATTTTTCAAGTTTTTCTGATTTTTATGGGTTTTTGAAATTTTCTATTTTTCTATTTTCTTTTTGTTGGTTTTATATTTTTGTATTTGGTTTTTTGATAAATAATTACAAAGATAGATTAGACGATATAGTTTAAGAAGATAGAAGTCATCATTTCTTAAACATTCACCACCAAAGCTTTCGAGGCTCCTGAATTGAGAGAAATTAAACCATCTGAAAGTGAGACTTTGGCAGCTTCCTCCCAAACCGAAAATCCTTTTGTTGAGCAGATTCGAAGCTCTATTTCAAGCTTTCCTTAGTCAGGTGCACAAAGAAGCACACCATTATCATCGATATTGCTGCTCCTTTTAAGAATAATCATCGTGATTCTTCGTTCGAGGCTATATCATCTAATAGAAGAACAACAACGTTTCATCCTGTTAGGTCACTAGATTTACAACACAAGCTTACAAGAAAGAGATAAAGGCGATTGAACAAGTAAACCAAACACACACACACGATATAATAGGGACGGTTACACGTAGGGCATGAGTGAAAGAAAAACTTGAACAACCAACCCTCAAGTGAGGGTTAGTACATAGTATTTATAGGAGGGAAGCTAGGGCAACACTCCTAGTCCCTTCCTTTCTCCTATGGGCTTGGGCCTAAGCTCATGGGCCTTCTACATAAGCTTAAGGCTAATAACAAACATAAAGGCCATAATAAGCTACCTATTACATATGAGTAACTAACACTTGAATTAAGGTTTAGGAGTGATTCCAACAATCTCCCCCTCAAGTGTAATTACATATGAGTAACAAACACTCAAGTGTTGGTGATGAAAAACGGTGAAGGCGTTGATGTAATAGTAGCTTTGACGTCTTCCGACATTCTTCTTTCTTTTGAGAAGAATTTCCTTGATTTGAACCATCTCCCCAGTGTAGCGAGATAGTTTTCTTTGAACAGTTATGCTTTGACGCCATCTTTAACTTTGTTCTTTGATCATTGTTCTTTGTGATGAAAATGATAGTATGTTGTTGTTCGCATCAAGTTCCGCTTTCAACGGTGTCTCCACGCCATTCTTCAACATGCTCACACGGTCTTTTGACGTTGGAATTCAAGATCGATGAAGTTCTAAGTCTTTAACTTTGTAGATTCTTTGATTTGACGAAGAATCATTCTCGACATTGTGTGTTGCTTTTGGATAGAACTTCCATTAGTGATGATGTTGGCGCGGAGCATGAGAAGAATATGCACGATCATTCGCCCAGAGCTTCCATAAGAAGAAAACATTAAAACGGTTAGTAATAAGCGGATTCCTAAGACTTACAAGTTTGAACTTCGAGAGTGTTAACAACATAGTGTGAAAACACAACTCTAATTCTTACAAAGGCCGCTCCTGAATCGGAGTCCCACAAGTGAGATAACACAATGTACCGAAGTACACCTACGATTCAGATGAGTCGCTGAGGTACACCGAAGCATCACCTCACGATTGTAGACCGTTTGAGACCACTAAGCGCAATCCATGGGGAGTTGCCGAAGCCACCGCCGTGGTCGTTTGATGTTGACCCGGCGGAGTTTCCATTCAATCACTGAGGATCACAAATGTAAACCTCTCATAAATGTTCTCGACAAATTTCTAAGATCTGTGAAGGACTCGATAATGTACCACTAAAATTCTTATTGTTGAATATCAAGTGATGGAATTTCAAGTGTACCTAAGAGATCTTTTGATGAATCTCGTGGCTCTAGACTCAATTGTGCGCTTTGGTTTTCCTGAGCAGAGACTAGGGAGAGGGTCTCCTTGTTCAATATCAGCAATCTCTAAGAGAAAGCCGACAGATTATGTAGGGTTCCCTGTGAGAATGAAACAAGTTTTTGTTGAGAGAAACTTGAGTGGCTTAAGAAGGTTTAGTGCATGCGTCACTGGGTCCATGACGACTTTTAATCTTCAATACCAGTGTCACTAAGTGACAACTAGTAGCATATGAATTGAACCCGGTGTCTGCCCTAAGTTGAATAATCTGGAGGGCTATTTCTTTTCACCCTTTTCTTTGCATTTTTTTTAATTATTCAACTCCTTCTTTCTCCGATTCTCATTTTCTCCTTTTTATAATCATACCTAAGGACTTCTAAATACTAACTATTTGTTGTGTCCTGGGGTAGATCCCTCCGCCTCGGATCATAGGACGATTATTCCTAACCTTAGTCACCTTATAACTCCATGACTAACCTATGTTGCCATAAAACCAATGTTGTGAAAAATCTCTCAAAGTGTTTGTGAATGAAAAACATTTTATTACCACTGTTGAGATAAGATTTTGCATAAATACTCCTCTTCCACATGTGCTTAAGAGTTTTAACGGTTAAAATGCACAAAGGAGGAAAGAGCGCGACATTTTGAATTGATCAACTCAAGATAGACATTTCCCCCGCGAGACACGGTTACGTGGCATAGTTAAAGAGTTGCATTGTCCGCTTTTAGGTGACAACTAGCTCTAATAACTACCTTGAAGGTGTAGACAATCCTCGAAAGGTTGTCAAACCCCTCAGAGTTCATGTCTACCAAGAGTTTCTCGAATGGTACATTCTACTCGGAAAAGTCCTTTGCGAGACACGTTTACATCACTAGCGAACTAGCTTGAAATTATTACCCGTCCCGGACAAGTCTTTTCGAGTTACTAACAGTTAAGATCTCGTCAATTCATGGGTTAAGTCTATAGCACAAAGATTCATTTGCATTTACACAACATATTTCTTATCACGTATTTTCTCCCCTTAAAAAATGGCATATAAAATGTTATTTTTGAAAAGTTGAGAATAAATATGACCATTTCGAGTGTTATGGGAAGAATGACCACTGTGAACAATTTGTGAACAAAGTTTTAAGTCAAGTACTCCCCTCAACAAGTGATATAAACGGTTGAGGTTTTGAAAATCATAAGGGGAAGTACTTGTTCTTTTGAGAAAAACCTTGAAAAATGAAAGGTTTGATAGGTTTTACTCAAAAGTAAGAAGCTTTCGCTCATTTGATAAGGATTGTGGCAATGCGCACTACGTGGTCCTTTATTTACAAGAACGTTGTCATTAATAAAGTGTGCACAAGCCATTGACATAATCAAACAAGCAAAATCACAATCAAGAGAATACCCAATGATTACAGACGATCAGCTACTTTCAGAGGATGTTGGAAAGTCAGAATCGGAAAGTTTGGTCATCCTCCCACATAGCTCTCCAACCGCAGATCCGATCCCGATGAATCAAACATTCATCAATCCTAGTGATTAATCAACGAACATCCTTGCGATCCTTTGAATTCCATCTCTTCGTCTTAATTATACCCAACTCAATGTCCTTCAATCGATATGACAATCCATATCGAACCATCTCCATGGTGGCGTCTTAGAACTTAGTGAATTTCATCGAAAGCCATGAAGCAAGTATGATGATTTTCACTTTGGTAGACAAACCCAAACTTGTGTTTATGAACGATTTTGTACCGAGGTTCTTGATTGATTCCGATGAAGTGTAGAATTTAGGTAAGATTCGACCCCGAGGTGAAGAACTTCAATACGCTCTTTGATTTGAAGCGTATGAAAAACAAGGAGTGCAAGAATGTACTTGATTTAAATTTCGGTTGAGGTTCTAGTTAGGGCTCGGGTATGTCGTGATCCTCACCACCGTGTGTATGTAAAGTGATCAACGGTTTCTCCATTGGTGGTGTGGTTTCAATCCCTTGGTTGATCGATGGTGGTGGTGGTAGCTTGTTGTGTAGTGGTGATAACCGCTTAACCATTTATTGAATCATTGGATGGAGTTGCCTTGATTTTGTTGTTGACATAGGTGTTTCTTATGTTGATGGAGGTGATGATTGAGATGATGATTTGGGTTTGGTGGAAGTGTCAAGAGGTGTTATAGAAGATTGTTGAGGTTTGTGTATAGGATTGTCAACTATGTAGTTGTCCGATTCCTTCTTTAACTTTTCCTCCTCAGCTCTAGCAGCTTCTTTTGCCTCTTTTCGAATCATTTCCTCTTCAGCCACCAAATTATCATCAATGAATCTTTCATCCTTATCATGATCGTAATCTCCTTCGTCATATATTTCCACATCTTCACCATGCTTTTCTTCTTGCGGTTGTATAAGTTGTTGTTGTGGTTGCTTCATTTCAACAGTTGTAGAGATAGTGACACCTCGATCCTTACCGGCGATTAACCGGATCGGATGGGGTAAGAAATGTTTACAATGGATCTTCCATAAGTGGAGGACTACTGCTTGACCCTCCTGCCTCACCGGGTTGATTAACCGAAAGGTTGAAGCATGGAATTCCATCCATTTCTCGCTTAATGTCTTACAAAATTGTATTACCTCATCTATTGAATCATACTCATCATCAGGATGACTTTGTGAACATGAATTTGAATGGATGTAGTAGAAGGATGTCCACAAAGAAATCAGCAAGATGATTTTGAGCATATGAAGTAGTTGAAGATGACACGGAGATAGTTCTTGCCAATTGTTTTGTCGTATCCACCTAGGAATGTGTTTGCCATCGAGAGCTCAGCTGGGGCATTGATGTTTGCTTGATTTGCAGCCATTTTGTGATCCGAAAGTCATTAGACAAAGAGACAGACATATGGAAACACAATGTGTTGGTATTAGTCTGATTTATTATCTAATTACTTGTATGATGGTAACATGTTTATGTTAGTTACAAGTCCTAAGTCACATTAGTCCAAATGTATGAAGTTGATGTGATAAGTTACGTGAACATGTTAATTTTGAAATTTCAAAGACCAATAATTCACTTAAAACACAACATATTAACTTTTGTAAGCTTATATGAAACATCAGATATTTGTGACCTATGCGAACATTTAACAAGTAAACATATGAACGAGCCAAAATGTAGTGAACAATGGGTTATGAGTAACAAGGATCCTTATGCATAAGAAAGGAGCTTATGCGTAGGAGTAAGCTAAAGCGTAAGACCAAGCTTAGGCGTAAGAGTTTCTGACGCGTAAGACAAGTTCAAAGGCTTTAAGCTTACGCGTAGGGAAAAGCTAGATGTTACGCTGCATGTTTACTCGTAGAGCAAAGCTTATGCGTAACAAGCCTTGTTTACTAATATCTTTCCAAGATACACGTAATCCACTGTAGACCCCTTATGCGTAAGAGCTACGCGTAAGATTACTCTTAGGCATGACCTTTACGCATAAAGTATTCCTTAAGCGTAACGGTTTGAACACCTAAAGATTCTGACATTATGAATAATTAACCTGTTAAATATAAACATGAAAACTTGATTGCAGTTAAATCCAAACATCTTTTAGATCACAAAACAAGCATAAGAATATATCAGATACACACAAAAAGACTTAGGAGTAAAATTACTTAAACCCTAAACCCTTAATCTACGTGTAAGGGATATAGCTACACAAATCAAACAAGAATGTTTCCGGAGTGTCCTAGATGTCATATGAGTGCAATGGAACAAGATTTAACACATTTCCACCACAGAATCAAAAGATTTATGGAAGATGAACCCTCAAAAACCTAAAACTTAAGTTCATACAGTTTAGATGTTTCTGGGCTAATTTAAAGGTTCAAAAACATGAATATAAACTTATTCTAACACTTTCTTGACTACCTAATAAC
This sequence comes from Chrysanthemum makinoi, assembly GCA_910596185.1. NCBI lineage: Eukaryota > Viridiplantae > Streptophyta > Magnoliopsida > Asterales > Asteraceae > Chrysanthemum > Chrysanthemum makinoi. Next base: position 83,602,143 of record OU343216.1, read on the forward strand.
ATATCACGTAAAAAGAAAAACCTAGATGAGATGCAAGAACCCTAGAATTCAAATTAATGAAATTTAAGATTCGGGATGGTTTTGGACGATTGAAACAAGTTTAATAGACACTAAGAAAGGTTTTAAGGCAACTCATTTCAATCCAAACACTTTTATGCATAAACACCCAATTCGTTCGAGTGAATAATTTTCCAAAATCAGTTTAAAGAGTTTTAACCGTTGGATTTGAAAGAATTTTAGAAATCCTTGTTTATCTTCTTGATTAAAAACAGTTTAGAACTTATAGATTATGAAAAACTTGAACGGATTTAGAAGATTTGATTTGGGTCGTTTGATCTTGGTGGTTTAGGAGTAAATGAATTAATTTGCCAAGTTGACACATTCAGTCCCTCAACCTTAAAGAGGTTCCAACCAAGATCCTTTAACTTCCGTTTAGGTAAGACAAAACATTTGTAAGGCAAGAAACTTCACGATAATCCCCCTCGACTGTTGAAATAATGAAATGGTTAAAACATTTAAGTCCGAGGAGAGTATATGACAAGACACTTATCCACCATTTTAGAAGAAACAACATAATTTTGAAAACATGGAAGTACAAGGTTTTATGAAACCGAAAAATATTTATTTTCTCCCCCTCAACACTTGTTCGGGAAAAAATAGTGAAAGATTTGATAGAACAAAGTGTTGATCAAGATTTGTACTTGCGATGTTTGAAAGAATTTAGATAGAAGAATGTTTTTGAGATTTTCTGATTTTATATTTTTGTATTTAGTTTTTGAAAAATATTTACAAAAGAGATTTTTGGTGTTTGACAAGGTTTTTAAGATCTGTTTTAGGAGTTCATCCAATTCCTCTTGAGTCAAACACCTCATACCAATCCGGTGGACCAACTCATTAAACCTAGCGGAAGGCTTTGGTGAGAAGATCTTCCAATTGGTATTTCACCCACAAAATATAATTCAACAGACTGCTCCACGTGATCCTTGATGAAATGATATCAAGATCGATGTGCTTTGATTTCATGCCGAATCGAAGTTGCACGAGATCGCAATGGCACTCCGATTGTCGCAGTACATCGATTCTATTCAAATACGTAACCATAGTCTTTGAGTTGTGTTCTCATCCGATGACTTGAGCACAACACGGACATGGCTACATATTCTCGCCGGTTGAGGACAGCGATGTACAATCCTGCTTCTTCGATTGCCATGACACTAGTTTATCACTAAGAAATTGTAAAGCTCCTGAAGTACTTTTCCATGAGTCTAAGCATCCTCGCGGTGTCGCCTCAAAAAGCGATTAGTTCAAAACCAGAATCCTTCGGATACAAGATCCCCAAGTTAATGGTTCCCTTTATGTATCGGAGGATTCTTTTAGCCTTTGAGAGGTGGGTTTCAGCTTGGTCGGATGATAACGAGAGCAAAGATATACGGAAAAGACAATATCGTGTCCGCTAGTGTTAGATACATGAGAGACCTAATAATACTACGGTATTTTGTAGGGTCCACCAATTTCCCATGTAAATCGGCGTCTAGCTTCTTGGTATGAGCCATTGGTGTGGCATAGGTTACACAGTGTTTTCATTCCAAATTTGTTTAACAATTCAAGGGCATATTTGGACTGACTCAAGAAAATACCACGGGTTGATTGATGAACTTGCATCCGAAAGAACGTGAGTTCACCCATCATGGACATTTCAAAATTTTTCTTCATTAGTTTTGCAAAAGCGATTGAAAACTTTTTATGTGTAGACCCAAAATGATGTCATCCACGTAAATTTGAACAATTAAGATATGTGCCCGTGATATTGTATAAAAAGAGTTGGGTCAACCGAACCTTTGGTGAAATTATTAGCAATGAGGAAAGATGATAGCTTATCGCACCATGCCCGAGGAGCTTGTTTGAGACCATACGAGCTTTGTTAGGTTTGTAGACGTGATTCGGAAACTCAGATCAACGAATCCATCCGGTTGGTCGACATAAACCGCTTTAAGTTGTCCATTGAGAAACGCAGTTTTGACATCCATCCGATAGACCGTCATATTCATATGAGCCGCGAACGCGAGAAATATCCAACGTAGCCTCAAGACGAGCAACCGGAGCAAAAGATTCTTCAAAGTCAATACCCTCTTCCCGACGATAACCCTTAGCCACCAGACGTGACTTATTTCGGATAACATTCCCTTCAACATCCAATTTGTTTTTCCAAATCCATTTGAGACCAATGACGTAGACCCCTTGGTCTTTCAACCGCTCCATACTTCAAGACGCTTGAATTGGTTGAGTTCTTCTTGCATGGATTCAATCCAGTTGTCTTTTGTCATTGCGTCTTTGATGTTTTTAGGTTCAGATTGGCAGACAGTGTTAGGAATTAGAAATTCCCGGTATTAAAGAGTCGGTCACCTCAAGTATATGTAATCGTTAGAAAGCTCCTAGTCATAGTTATATTTAGTTAAGTAGTATTTAGTTAAGTAACACCGGAGGATTCGACGGGTCTTTACCCATCAGATGCCCCGATCCACGCTCGTTGTGTGGCGATTTATGTAAGACTATAAATACTCTCTACCTCCCAAGGTAGAGTTGGAGCTCATAATAATATCTTTCACTTTCTCTCACTAAGTTCCTTAAACCTCTAACTTTCTCTCTCTAAAACACTCTTGTACGCCCACATGTGTTAATGGTTTGATGTGTTTGTGAAATCCAATATCCTACAATTGGTATCAAGAGCCATGGTTAGATCATATCTTGCACATCTTTGGATTTCTAGTGGTTTTTAGGTGGTTTTTGAGTTTGAAAAAGTTTAGTGGTTTGTGCATCATTTGGTTGATTTCTTGTGTTAAAGCTTGGATTTTGTTAGTACTTTTATGTTTAGAATCATCACAAGTGTTTAGGTTTTCATTTGGTAAGCTTGAATCATCTTGGTTGGGTTGTTTTTGATTGAAAAGTGATGTTTATGTGGTTTTTCTTGCTAGCTTACTTGACACACGGACTTCTTTCTTCGTAGCGACTTGCTTCACAATTTTGTAGCGAAGTTACGCTTTGGAGCTAGCGACTTAGACCTAGCGCTTAACAGTACAAGTAGTGGACTCTCCACTACGGGTAGCGACTTGGTGGTAGCGACTTGGTCTGAAGCGAGTTGCTCTTTAGCGACTTGAAGTTTTAGCGACTTGAGTAGCGAATTGCAGCCAAAATTTTGCTAGCGACTTGAGGGTTACCGAGTTACTACTTAGCGACTTGCATTTGTCTAGCGACTTGGAACTTTAGCGACTTGGGGGTGTAGCGAATTAGGTGTTAACGACTTGGTGCATTATCTTCTAGCGACTTGGGTGATTGTTTACGGTTTTCTCTTGATTTAGTAAAATCCCGTGAAAGAATCTATTTTCCGGTTTAATCATAGAGTTATAAAATCCCGTATAATCTGTTAACATGTCTACCAACGTTCCTACTATCATCTCCATTGTTGCAGAGGATGTTCAAGCAGCGTTCGATACTCGCCCACCCATGCTTGTGAATCGACTACGATTCTTGGGCTCAACGAATCAGATTGTACTGCCTTGGAAAGGAAAATGGTGTCAACATTCTCAAATCCATTGATGAAGGACCGTGTCGAGTTGAGACGACTAGAGATGTACTTGATAATCGGCCAAGATGGAACTCGATTTACGGAATGGACAGACCAAAGATGTATGATGAGCTTGATGATAAGGAGAAAAAGAGATTCGATGCCGATATCGTGGCTTCTAACATTGTTCTTCAAGGTCTTCCTAAAGACATCTACAAGCCGATCAATCACAACACCGAAGCAAAGGCGGATATGGGATAATGTCAAGATGCTTCTCTCAAAGTTCAATTAACTATGGAAGACAGAGAATCACAACTCTATGACGAATTTGAACACTTCAAGATGAAGCCAGATGAGAGTGTCTATGAGTACTATATGAGATTTCATAAGTTGGTGAATGACATGAGGAACATCAGAATGACTATGCCTAACATTCAGATGAACTCAAAATTTGTGAACAACATGAATCCCGAATGGCACAAGTTTGTCACCTCTGTGAAGCTCACTAAAGGATTAAAGAATACAAACTATGAGCAACTCTATGCCTTCCTCCTTCAGAATGAGAGACATGCTATGTGTGAAAAATTGGTTCTAATCAGTTCAAAACCAACCAGGGAGAGACAAGCTCGTCTAATGACTCAACCGCCTTCTACTCAAACATCGGAATCACAACCAAAGCCTCACAAGTCATACCCATGGTAAATGGTAATCACAAACTAATTCCCCGATCCTATGTTCAAACAAGCCGATGTCGATACACACGTGAGTAATTTCATTAATCAACTAGCTCTTCTGATTAGCCAAAACATGAATTCTCTCCCTCAAACCAATAACAACCTCGAGCAAAGATCTAACCCACACAATCAAGCTACTGTTAAAGATGGGAGGATCGTGGTGCAACCGCCAGAAAGACAGTATGATCAGGGAAGAGGTGGAGCCGGTAGAGGTTATGTTGGTAATCAGAATCGAGGAAGGAATGGTAATCAAGGTCAAGCTAAGCCGATCAAATGTTATAATTGTGGTGGTGAGGGACACATTGCAAGGAACTACACATCTCCAAAGCGCCCACGAATGCCTTGATTACTTCAGAGATAAGATGTCGCTTGTGCAAGCTCGGATAATGGTGCTACTTTGGATGAAGAGGAATTGTTGTTTCTAGCTGAGGGAAATGCCAAGACCTATGATACAGATGTGGATGAGCGTTCTATTCAGAGATAGGTCACAATCATCGAATGACTTTCAAGTCACGATTGTAATGCATACGACTCTGATGTGGATGATGGACCTACCGCACACACAATCTTTATGGCTAGCATTTCTCCAATGGTTTCTCCCAAGGTCTCCTCTTCACTACAAGCTGGCCCATCCAAAGACACACTCATCTCAGAGGTACTAAAACTATACGATGATGTGATGTGCAAAAGATGCATGACAAAGTACTATCAATCAAACTTTGTATCAAATATTGAAAATATGGGTAATATCAATGTTGTCCCATATGATCAATATGTGAAACAAAGTGAAAGTGAAGTTGTGCCAAGTGATGCATCTCCTGCAATCAACAATGACTATATTTTTGATGAATACACCGCCATACCGATGAGTCTGTAATCTCTGAACTTAATGCCTATAAAGAACGTGTTGCTATTTATGAACAACGTGCTAAATTTGAGTTGACCACCGTGAGCGTGAAATGGATGACCAAATGCGAGAACTATTAGAAAAGTAGGTTTAGAGAAGAAGTATTAAAACAAGAGTTAAACTCCTTGCAAGAAAAGCTTTCTAAAACTGCTAAGCAAAACAAGAACTTCAAGAAAATGTTAAAATGCTTAAGCAAGAATTCAGTGTTAAGGAATCAAAACTTTTGAATGATTTTTCTAATCTAAAAACCTTGAAAACAAAGCTTGAAAATAAGTTGACGCATAAGGAAACACCATTCAGACCGCTCACATGATCACTAAGCATAGAGTCCTAAGCGATAAGCATAGCATTCCCCTTATTGAGGAACCAAATCCAGAGGTCATTAAAAAGGCTAGAAATGCTCATAAGGTTCTTTATGATGGCAATGAAATCCTTAAACCTAGACGAAACCTAGTTGCTGAGTGCACAGAGGAAGATAAGAAATCAGATGAAATCACTAGGGAAAAGTTAAACAAGAAACTAGCCGATCCAAAATGTAAAGAAAAGAAAGTAATCATCACACCCCATGATTACAAAAAGGAGAATTGGATTGCCTTAAACAAGTTTAAGCCTCAGACATTGTTAACTCCCGAACAAGTGTCACACCCTCGCCGGAGGCGGAAACACGAGGTGTAACGGAAGGGAACATAAGCACAAGATAATAGAACCTACCAACGTTAATATTTAAAAGAAAAAGTACACCATTACAATACTAGTTTAGCCGACATCGGCAAATATATTACAAAGTTTAGATTCCAAAATATTACGTTTGATTACATAACAACTAGAAGTGACAAGTGAAAACTTCTTTAAGCAAGACCTGATAGAAAAGCTTACAACGATCACCGAAATGCATGAGAGAAAAACGGGTCAACTATGAAAATAGTTGGTGAGTAAACACGCTTAGCAAAATAAGAAAACTCGAAAGAAATAATCAAAGCTTTCGGTCAACGAAAATGGTCCACAAAGCAAAGGCATTGTGTATCCACTCAGCCCAAATTCGCCCATACAAAACTTGCAACCTGTGTGTACACAACCCATTGCACAAAAATATAGTGCTTCAAGTAGTCAAGTGTAAGTGGTCATAATAGTTCCCAAAGCAAAGGCATTGTATATCCACTCGGTTCCAAGTTCCGCCCATACAAAACTTGCAACCTGTGTGTACACAACCCATTGCACAAAAATATAGCGTATCAAGTATATAATAATTCAGGGATGCTCCGAATATGGGAGACTTTGCACTGCTCCAACAAGGGAGACTCCTTTATCACCGACCACCTAGGGCGAGAATTATTGAGAACACTCCAACCGACAAGCGAGGATTATTGAGAACACTCCACCAACAAGGCGAGAATTATTGTGAACACTCCACGACAAGGCGAGAATTATTGTGAACACTCCACCGACAAGGCGAGAATTATTGGGAACACTCCACCGACAAGGCGAGAATTATAGTGATGCTCAAGAACAAGGGAGACTTTAGGACAAGGTCATAACGCGCACGATTTAATAAGTTCAAATAAGTCATATGTTCGTAATTAAGTTCAAGGATTTGATTCGAGTTCACAAGTTTTAGTTAAGAGAGTTCACAAAAGTAAAAATCAATTTAATTCAAGTATGGTTCATGCATTTCGCCCCAAAATATAGTAAAACGGTAAAAAGGGGATGTGATTACTCACTTGATGAATAGATGCGACGACAAAAGTGAGTACACTGAGGTTTAAAGTGATGCGTCAACTGGGACCTATTATCAATGATATGATATGTCATGAATTGCAATGTAATGTTATGCATGCACTACGTATGTAATTTATACCATTTACGGTTTTTGAAAATATACTTGTCGTCGAAAAATACTCTTTTGACGTCTCGACCAATCAAAAATCACTTTACATGTTTTTACGTCAAAATGTCATCCTACAATGGTTTTATAATGATTTTTGGTGAAATTTCCACTTTTCGTCGCAAAACAATGTCGGCGGAAATATCATGAAATTAACAAAAATGGCTTTGGAAAACTAGTCGTAAAACGGTGTACGTCGATCGTTAGAGAACGAACTCGACGGTTTTGAAAAGTTTGTATTGATATCTAGAAGTTTCAGTTCAGGAGTTTTCGTCCAAAAGGTCTCGATCATAAAGATATCAAGGGTTAAAGTTGGTGATTTTGGTTACCGTAACACTTATCTCGTAAAAATAATATAGTTTTTCTAAAAATAATAGTTACGGCAATTTTATGAAAACGTGTATATCTTAGTCGTTTCAAATCCGTTTTCTACGTATTATACGTCCTTAGCTTCGTATCAAAGTATACTAATATATTTTTGATAAGTCGAAATAATTTGTAAAGCTTTGGACTCGTTTTTGACTCGCAATAAAAGATAAATATGTTGCTGAAATTTCAGAAAAATATATATTTCGTCGTCAAATTTGTAAAATCCATAACTTCTTCGTTATAACTCCGTTTTATTCCGTTCAAGCGGCCACGGATTCGTTTTAAAGTATATTTTCTAAATATCAAGGCCAAAATTTTGTGCCCACTGTCGGATTTTCCAGAAAACGATTTTTGGTACAAGTAAGTTTTTATTAGATCAAAATAGAATGTAATGAGATAATAAAAATTGTAAAAATACATTCCTTGTGAAATTTGAGTGATAAAATAATTACCGAGTAATTTTTAAGAAAAGCGTCGTAATAATTTAACTTTAACAATTTATATACCAAATAAATTTAAAACACTAGGTAAAGTCAAAATATAGTTTTTATAACTAAATGTAAGTATAAAAAATATATCGGATCATTTTTGAAAGTAACGGATTAAATATTTAAAATAATAACTCACGCGATAACGTTTATTAAATATAAAAAATTACGCGGTTAATGTGAAATGAAATGCCATGAATGAACTAATATGATGCATATATAATTTAAGAAATGACCGGAATTTGAGAATTGTGACATTCTTCCCATGTCAGCGGAATCACGTCCCCGTGATTCGATTAACGATACTACGGTCCGAACCTCGACAAGAGTTCTAAAAGTTCATGATCGTACAAACAGTCTAAATGATCATATCAATGCCCATGTGTACAGGTTCCCCATTCAATTAAGTACGTGCCCGTGACTAGATTTGATAGGGTAAACTTACCCACATCGAACGTAACTCTCAAAAGACTTTTAGGTTGTCGATTATAATCTAATCTCACAACTCATCAAACAAGAACTGTCATGAGATTAAACTAAACCGACTTGAGTAAACTTGTCTCTTAGCTTGATTTTCGCGACTCATCAAACAAGAATCGCCACTAGATCGAGCTAGGAAACAAGATGTTAGAAAGGTAGGATTCCAAATCCTTGAATGAAGTCTTTTGAAAGATTCGCTCGATATTCGATTTGCTTACACAATCAAATCCAATCAACAAAATATATAACAACTAAGGTCGATATCAATAGGTCTCAAATTAATCAAGGTCGTGAACGTGATAAAGATTGGAAGGAAGCTATGCACTCAAAATTATGTCGTCTTGAAATAAGGTAGTTGTTCGAAAGAATGTACCGCAGTTAAGCGTCGGGCCTCCTCGGTACCCAAATAGAATGCTCGACCACGTGCGGGAGGAATTTCAATGTTCTCGATCTTGTGGCCTTATTGCCAACGCCAGTTTGGACGATTACCTCCTTGATTGGGAGTTCTTTTCAGCTTTGGGTGTATCTGCGAAGGTGATCTAGACTTCCACACTCGTAACATGCTTTTCTCTCGTCCCTGATTTCCGTTCTGCTTGAGCAATTTCGAGAGAAGTGGCCCGCTCATTCCACATTTGTTGCACTTTCGCAGTCTCTGAGTGATGATAATTACATTGAGTGCACAAAGGATGTGGACTGCATATCCTCTCAGCGCTCCCGGTGGTCGCCCCATAGTTCAGGTTATTCACGCCTCTTGTTTTGCCGATCTCGGTTTCCCTCGGTGATCCTCCTGTCGCTGGCCCATTGTCGCTTGCTTTTGTTAGTTCTCCGACTGATCACATCATTTGTCAAACGATACGCCATACTTACAGCGGCTTGCAGAGTGGTTGGTTTCGACGAAGTGACATCCCTCCTAATTCTCGGTATCAATCCCCATATATATCGGTCAATCAACTTCTCCACAATGGAAACCATGTGAGGAACCATCCTAGTTAACTCGTGGAACCGGATCGTGTACTTGTCGATTTCTACTCCTACCATCAAGTGGTTCCAAAATTCTTCTTCGGTTCCAGCCGCGACTTCATCTTTTCTGCAGGTACTCATCAAGGTTAGTAGTTTCTTGAATACTTCCCAAGATAATGCATTTGCAGTTCTCTTCCTCCTCGAATCGAGAGTTGGTTGTTCCACAGTGTCAAAGCTCGTCCTTGTAGTAGACCGCCAGAGAACTCAACCTTGTTTCCTTCAAAGACATTTCGTGATACTAAGCTTCGACTCAACATTCTCGAACCAGAGTTAGAAATCCAATGGCACCCTCAGTACCATGAAATTCCATTGGCTTGCATGTCATGAAAGTTTTGTAGTTGCATCCAGCGTTTGAAGTACCTTCTCCGTTGTTGGTTCGCCTAGCATCGAGATGTGTTATAATTTGGGTGAGTAGATCCGCTATTCCAGCCAGCGTTGTTGTCGAATTGTCATTGTTGTTTGGGTTGCCGTTGTTGTTACCTCCTGAGCGTGTGTTTCTTGCAGCCATGATCCTACAAAGGACCAAAACATCGGGTTGAGTAAACGACATTCGAACGAAGTCGAGATGAGGTGCGTAACGGTGGTAATGTGTGTTATAGTGATCGAAACATGACAGAGAGAGACATGCTATGTCTAACAAGTCGAAAGATGGAAAAGAGAAGATATGAACAAGGTACGGTAATGTAGACGTGGACGTAAAAACATGCCATGCATACCCACCCGACCAATGCAACTTCAGACTGACTCTAAAGACTCGACTAAACATGATTTAAAACTACTACTCTTATCATTGCATGGTTCTTCATAAATTAGACATAGTTGATCAGGCTATGTATAATTTATGAGTAACGATGCAACGATAGGACTAGTTGACTCGAATGGTGTTCAATGTTTAATAAAATAAAATAAAAATTTTTCCGGTTATAGCTGTGATTTTTATTTTTGAAAAATCGGCATTCTCTATAACCTTTGGCTCTTATACCAATCTGTCACACCGCCGAGGCTTGAAACACGAGGTGTAACGGAAGGGAACATAAGCACAAGATAATAGAACCTACCAACGTTAATATTTAAAAGAAAAAGTACACCATTACAATACTAGTTTAGCCGACATCGGCAAATATATTACAAAGTTTAGATTCCAAAATATTACGTTTGATTACATAACAACTAGAAGTGACAAGTGAAAACTTCTTTAAGCAAGACCTGATAGAAAAGCTTACAACGATCACCGAAATGCATGAGAGAAAAACGGGTCAACTATGAAAATAGTTGGTGAGTAAACACGCTTAGCAAAATAAGAAAACTCGAAAGAAATAATCAAAGCTTTAGGTCCACGAAAATGGTCCACAAAGCAAAGGCATTGTGTATCCACTCGGGCCCAAATTCGCCCATACAAAACTTGCAACCTGTGTGTACACAACCCATTGCACAAAAATATAGTGCTTCAAGTAGTCAAGTGTAAGTGGTCATAATAGTTCCCAAAGCAAAGGCATTGTATATCCACTCGTTCCAAGTTCCCATACAAAACTTGCAACCTGTGTGTACACAACCCATTGCACAAAAAATATAGCGTATCAAGTATATAATAATTCGTGGATGCTCAGAATATGGGAGACTTTGCAATCGCTCCAACAAGGGAGACTCCTTTATCACTCGACCACCTAGGCGAGAATTATTGAGAACACTCCACCGACAAGGCGAGGATTATTGAGAACACTCCACCAACAAGGCGAGAATTATTGTGAACACTCCAACCGGTAAAGGCGAGAATTATTGTGAACACTCCAACAAGGCGAATTATTGGGAACACTCCAACCGACAAGGCGAGAATTATAGTGATGCTTCGAAACAAGGGAGACTTTAGGACAAGGTCATAACGCGCACGATTTAATAAGTTCAAATAAGTCATATGTTCGTAATTAAGTTCAAGGATTTGATTCGAGTTCACAAGTTTTAGTTAAGAGAGTTCACAAAAGTAAAAATCAATTTAATTCAAGTATGGTTCATGCATTTCACCCCAAAATATAGTAAAACGGTAAAAAGGGGATGTGATTACTCACTTGATGAATAGATGCGACGACAAAAGTGAGTACACTGAGGTTTAAAGTGATGCGTCAATTGGGACCTATTATCAATGATATGATATGTCATGAATTGCAATGTAATGTTATGCATGCACTACGTATGTAATTTATACCATTTACGGTTTTTGAAAATATACTTGTCGTCGAAAAATACTCTTTTGACGTCTTGACCAATCAAAAATCACTTTACATGTTTTTACGCCAAAATGTCATCCTACAATGGTTTTATAATGATTTATGGTGAAATTTCCACTTTTCGCCGCAAAACAATGTCGGCGGAAAAATCATGAAATTAACAAAAATGGCTTTGGAAAACTAGTCGTAAAACGGTGTACGCCGATCGTTAGAGAGAACTTAACTCGACGGTTTTGAAAAGTTTGTATTGATATCTAGAAGTTTCAGTTCAGGAGTTTTCGTCCAAAAGGTCTCGATCATAAAGATATCAAGGGTTAAAATTGGTGATTTTGGTTACCGTAACACTTATCTCGTAAAAATAATATAGTTTTTCTAAAAATAATAGTTACGGCAATTTTATGAAAACGTGTATATCTTAGTCGTTTCAAATCCGTTTTCTACGTATTATACGTCCTTAGCTTCGTATCAAAGTATACTAATATATTTTTGATAAGTCGAAATAATTTGTAAAGCTTAGGACTCGTTTTTGACTCGTACAAAAGATAAATATGTTGCTGAAATTTCAGAAAAATATATATTTCGTCGTCAAATTTGTAAAATCCATAACTTCTTCGTTATAACTCCGTTTTATTCCGTTCAAGCGGTGCCAGGATTCGTTTTAAAGTATATTTTCTAAATATCAAGGCCAAAATTTTGTGCCCACTGTCGGATTTTCCAGAAAACGATTTTTGGTACAAGTAAGTTTTTATTAGATCAAAATAGAATGTAATGAGATAATAAAAATTGTAAAAATACATTCCTTGTGAAATTTGAGTGATAAAATAATTACCGAGAAATTTTTAAGAAAAGCGTCGTAATAATTTAACTTTAACAATTTATATACCAAATAAATTTAAAACACTAGGTAAAGTCAAAATATAGTTTTTATAAACTAATGTAAGTATAAAAATATATCGGGATCATTTTTGAAAGTAACGGATTAAATATTTAAAATAATAACTCACGCGATAACGTTTATTAAATATAAAAAATTACGCGGTTAATGTGAAATGAAATGCCATGAATGAACTAATATGATGCATATATAATTTAAGAAATGACCGGAATTTGAGAATTGTGACAACAAGTGTTCTGGAAAATGGATTTAGATAAGCAGAAAGCTGAAAATATTGTTGTAACCAACCCCCCTCTTTGGAAAATGCCTAGAGCGACTGTGTATCCTCCTAATACACCAATGCATCTTGTTCCTAGAACAATTGCCACTAAAAGCAAGACCTTAATTAGCCAATATGTTATACTTCAACTATTTGTTGATTTTGAGAAAACTTGCAAGAAAAGGATCACACCCACCGGTATTACGGAAGGAGAAAGGGGTTTTGAGCAAATGAAAGAATGTTATTTAACCGAGGTCATGCCTTTCTTTAAACTTCTAAAAGATCACTTTGAGAGTCTTAAAAAGGGGATAGAAACTGATATTAAGGGAATGGTAAAGGAATTTGATGCAATGATAGTTGAAGTTAGTGACTATGAGCGAGCACTAAAATATAATGAGATTGAGAGGAAGAACTTGCAAACACTAAATGAGAACCGATTAATGTATTACTCAAGATGTGTTTTTCACTGCTACAAATTGTTCCATTAATGCTTTCAAATTTCATGAATTATCGGTTGCCATGAAAGTCTCCCATGATCGTGTCATTGAGCTTGAAAAAACTAATTCTGAACTAAACGAGAAAATTGACCTGGATGATCACGACAATTTGGTTAAACATTTTTCTAAACTGGAAGTTGAGCATTTTAATTTACAACTAAAATATCAACATCTTAAAGAAAATGTCAAAACTTCAAATATCAAGACATCCTCAGATGTTCCAGAGTTTGATGCGCTTTTCAAATTAACAAACGTGATGAACAGATTCAAGCTCGGTGCAACACGATCAGAAAGTTGAAAGCCCAAATCTCTCAATTAAAGGGTCAAACGAACAATGTGACAGGCTCCCAAATGCCTCCTCCTTTAGATTCTCCGAATTCTCAAACTTTTCATCTTCAAAACTTAGTTGATGCCTTACAAAAGGAAAACGAGAGTTTTCTAGAAGAAAATGAAAAAGTTAAACGACATTTTAAAGAGTTATATGATTCAATAAAAGTCACCCGTGACCAAAACAACGAAAAAATAACGTCTTTACAAAAGGAAATTGAGAATCTGAGAAGTCAGGAAATGGGAAACGCCACTTGTTTTCAATAAGAATGTTGTCTCAAAGTCACCCTTAGACTGCAAATACACTATGACAGTTAAATATATTCCTCCTCATCTTAGGAATAATGAACATGCTTTTCATGAATACTGTGTTCACCTTAAGGATAGTCTAGAATGTCTCCGTGAGATTGTCGAAGAGGATTTCATTAACAAACCTCTTGATAGTGAAATTAGGTTTGCTTGCCTCCAAGCCAAACGATCTCAAGAGCTGCTTGAATGTGTAATTGCAACATGTCCAAAATCCTTAGGTGAAAAAGGCAAAGCTGTGAAGCCTTGTTCTATGCCTAGTGCCAAGCAGGAAATCCGTTCTATGCCCAGTCTTAAGAAAGTAAACACTAATGTGCTTTCAAGTAGTTCAGATTCGGATATGTTAGTGCTAAGAAAGTGAACTTTAGTGTGTCGCAAATAGCTCAAATCACGTCGTAAGAAAGTATACACTAATGTGCCTTCTAGTACTTGAGATCCTTGCACATCAAGTTCAGGAATGCAAAAATTAGATCAACCAACTAATGTTCCCATTCCTCTACAGAGTAATCAAGTGACTTTAAAGCGAAAGCGTGTCAAAGTCTCAAGACAATACAAGGAATGATAGGACCTTGCAAGCTAAGAATGTGCATTGGAAGAGAGTAGAAGACCAATCTAGGAACTTTAAGCTTGAGTTGAATAAAAGGAATCGTGTTGATTCTAGTATTAGCCTTAAGCGCATTGTAATTAATTCAATTCGATACTATTTGCAAACCTTGTAATGATGTCTGCTTGAATTCGGTTGCTAATCATGAATGTGGTATGAATGCTTTGTCTAATCTTTGTCAAATGCCAAGTTAAAATTGTTAATGCTAATAATCGTGCAAATAAGGCAAAAAGGCAAAAACGAAAGATTGTTAGAAAACAGTGGAAACCCACGGGAAGAACTTTTATAAAGATAGGTTATTATTGGATACCTTTTGGCCATAAGAATAATCAGCTTTGTTCTCAAACTGCTAAGATTATGCCCACTAGAAAATGGATGCCTATTGGTAGAACTATTCCTTAAGAAGTGAACATACTTTGAATAGGTCAAATGAACACCAGATTGCATCTATTCCCAATGATTCCATTGCTTCTACTTCGATATGGATGTTTCGTTTCGATGTGGGTGTTCCAATCACTGTTACTAACCAAGTGGAACCCATTCTTGCATGGGGATCCCAATTATCAAGTTATCCATTCTTGTCTCGTGTTCAACCGCAGATCGTTCAAATCGTTCGTGGTACCCGGACTCGTGTTGTTCCAAGCATATGACCGAGACCGGTCGCTGCTCATGAACCGTGAGCAAATTCATCGGACAGTTAGATTCGGTAATGATCATTTCGGTGCAATTATGGGTTATGGTGATTATGTTGTTGGTGATAGTGTTATCTCTAGAGTATACTATGTTTAAGGTCTTGGTCATAACTGCTCTCGGTCAATTCGTGACTCGATCTAGAAGTAGCCTTCCGAAAACATACTTGTTTTGTTAGAGAACTTGATGGTAAGGAACTTTTAAGAGGAACTCGTGGTTCAAATCTTTACACCATCTCTATAGAAGATATGATGAAGTCTTCTCCAATTTGCTTGCTGTCAAAGGCTTCAAAACAAAGTCATGGTTATGGCATCGACGTCTCAATCACTTGAACTTCGGCACCATCAATGATCTCTCCACAAAGGACTTAGTTGTAGGTTTACCTCGACTAAAGTATGAAAAGGATCATCTTTGTTCAGGATGTCAATTGGGAAAAAGCAAGAAGTATGCCCATAAACCCAAACCTACTAACTCGTCACGAAGTTCTTCATACAATTCATATGGATTTATGTGGACCAATGAGAGTGCTGAATATCTTTGGGAAGAAATATGTGTTAGTTATAGTTGATGATTACTCTAGATTCAACTGGGTCAAGTTCTTAAGGACAAAGGATGAAACTCCTGATATCATCATCAAACTCATCAAACAAATGCGAGTTCGACTTAACAAAACCGCCGAATTATCCGGACAGACAATGGAACCGAGTTTGTTAACAAACAACTTAGTGAATTCTATGAAAGCATTGGAATCAGCCATCAAAGAAGTGTTCCACGAACTCCTCAACCGAACGGTGTAGTTGAAAGACGAAATCGAACTCTTGTAGAAGCCGCTAGAACAATGCCGATTTACTCAAAAGTTCCAATGTTTCTCTGGGCTGAAGCTATTGCCACCGCATGCTACACACAAAATCGTTCCCCGATTCACTGTTCATGGAAAGACACCATATGAACTTGTCCACAACAGAAAACCTAATCTCTCTTTCCTTCGTGTGTTTGGAGCATTGTGCTATCCAACTAATGAGGGTCAAGACTTAGGCAAACTTAGAGCTAAAGCAGACATTGGAGTATTTGTAGGGTATGCACCAAACAAAAGGGATACCGAATCTACAACAAAAGAACCCGAAACATCATGGAAACAATTCACGTTACGTTTGATGAGTTGACCGGTCAAACGGCTCTGACACAATTCAGGACGCACTTCAAACAATCCAATTGGTTCATCCCTTGTTCCAAACTCTTCTCAAGAAACTCCATATGTACCTCCATCCGAAGATGATTTAAAGAAATTGTTTGATCCTATGTTTGATGAACTTTATGATCCCAGTACTAATGAGGTGTTGATCCCTACAACAGAGGCTGCTCATATTCCAGTGAATGAAGTCAATCCCTCAGCCTCAATATCTTTAAGTCAAGAAGCACCGCCGATCCTGATCCGCCTCATCAACAAATCATCATTCTTCAAATGTACATCATGGAACATTTCGCATCAATGATGAAGTTAATCCCTTTGCTACTCCTGAAGATGCTCCGTTTATAAACATATTTGCTCTCAATCTTCATCGAACCATCTTTTCGTGAGACATCAACTCGCTACTTCAGTCCCTCAACAACTACCACATGAACACCTCAGAAAATGGACTCACGATCATCCATTAGACAACATCATTGGAAATCCTCTCGTCCAAGTATCACACGGAAACAACTTGCAACCGATGCCTTATGGTGCTTCTTCAACTCCGTACTCTCTAAGATCGAACCAAAAGATGTTAAAACCGCCATGAATGAAGATAGTTGGTTCAATGCTATGCAAGATGAAATTCATGAGTTTGATCGACTTGATGTATGGGAGTTAGTACCTGCTCAGATTGTGCTATGATTATTGCTCTAAAATGGATCTTCAAAGTGAAACTTGATGAGCATGGTGATGTGTTGAAGAACAAGGCTCGATTAGTTGCTAAAGGATACCGTCAAGAGGAGGGTATAGACTTTGAAGAATCTTTTGCTCCTGTGGCTCGAATCGAGGCAATTAGAATCTTTTGGCTAATGCTGCAAGTAAGAACATGGTAGTCTATCAAATGGACGTGAAGACGGCATTTCTGAACGGAGATCTTAAAGAAGTCGTCTACGTCCGCCAACCTGAAGGATTTGTAAATCAAGAGCATCCTACTCACGTTTATCGTTTGAAGAAGGCCCTTTACGGTTTAAAGCAAGCTCCAAGGGCATGGTATGATACACTTGTCAAAGTTTCTTCTATCAACCGGATTTAGCAAAGGAGCAGTTGATCCAACATTGTTCACCAGGAAGTCGGGCAAACATTTAATTCATGTTCAAATTTATGTTGATGATATTATTTTTGCCTCGACTGACCCAATGGAATGTGATCGTTTTCTAATGAAATGAGTTCAAAATTTCAAATGTCAATGATGGGACAAATGTCATTTTCTTGGGATTACAAATTTCACAAAGTCCCGGAGGCATTTTCATAAATCAATCTAAATATGCAACTGAGATCTTAAAGAAATTTGGATTTGATTCAAGTGACCCTGTTGACACCCCATGATTGATCGAACCAAACTAGATGAGGACCACTCGGGGATCATGATTGACCAAACAAAATATCGTAGTATGATTGGATCCCCGATGTACCTCACAGCTAGTAGACCACACATCTTGTTCGCTGTTTGCATGTGTGCTAGATACCAGGCTAAGCCTACTAAAAGCACCTTGAAGCGGTTAAAAGGGTCTTTCGGTATCTCCAAGGAACCATCAATATGGGACTTTGGTACCCGAAGGACAACGGTATGTTACTAACAGCCTATGCAGATGCTGATCATGCGAGGTGTCAAGATACTCGTCAAGTACATCCGGAGGTGCTCAGCTTTTGGGTGATAAGCTTGTGAGCTGGTCTTCAAAGAAGCAAATAAGTACTTCTATTTCCTCAGAGGCTGAATACATAGCCATGTCATCTTGTTGTGCTCAAGTCTTATGGATGAGATCTCAATTATCTGACTATGGCTTTGAATTCAACAAAATCCCTCTGTCTGTGATAATAAAAGTGCTATTGCTCTCTCATGCAACAACGTTCAACACTCAAGAGCAAAGCATATCGACATTCGACATCATTTCATTAAGGAACAAGTGGAAAGAGGTGTGGTGGAACTCTATTTTGTGAGGTCGAATATCGTTAGCGACATCTTCACCAAAGCTCTTCCAAGAGAACGTTTTGAGTTTATTCTTCCACGTCTTGGCTTGAAAAGTCTTCAACCAGAAACACTCAAACGCCTTCGAGGAGGAAGACGAGGAGTAAAGGTCTATCTTCATCTATCTCTTGTATATATCTATTCGAAAATCAAAATACAAAATTATAAAACCTTCTAAAACCATAAAAATCTGAAAAATTCAAAAATCTTCAAAAATATTGTCATTTTGTCATGCGTTTTCTCGGTTCGATAATATCTACGGTCTTTGTGTTGTCATTCAAAGAATGACACGGGACTTTAGATGTTGTTCAAATTCTTAAAAAAAAAAATCAAAAATTATTTTGGGAGAAGAGAAACAATGGTTTATTGTCATTTCAGCAGTAACCGCTTTTTCAAAGAAAGAAACGAGCCATACTTTATCATGTTTTCAAATTCCATGCTCTGATTCTATAAACATTTATCTGCTGAAAACTAACCGCTTTGAAAAATAACTCAGTCTCTATTTTTGATAATCATCTGGACTTATTTGTCAAAATATCAATCTCTCAATCAACAACCTACGTCATTGATTGAGGGGGAGAATGATTTCAATTAAATTAAAAAGTTATTTGGCATTCAATTGTTTTCAAAAGATATACATGCATGTTTTATCAATGGAGTTTAAAGTCTTAAAATCCGATCATTATCCGTTAAAACGCTTTCATAATCAAGTCACAATTCTCCTTAAAAGCTTTCAAAATCAATTTAAATCTATAAGAGATCACAAATCTCAAATGATTTGATAATTGTGATCGGGGGAGAATGTGTGATTTAAATTGGATTTAAATTGATAATTCGGTAAATGGTTTTATAAGGATGTACATGCTCTTCTTCCCACATGTGACAAACGATTTCAAATTTTCCATGCACATGTTGAGGGGAGCATCTATCTTAAACCTATGATTTGAAACGTGATAACTTATCTCAAGGTGCAGGTTTCCTCTAGTATGTGCAAAACTCTTTTCAAATCTCGAGGCACATATTGAGGGGAGCAAAATCATGAAAACCTCATCCTTTCCCAAAATGCTTTATCTACTTGATTCGATTAGGGAAGTGATGTTGATATTTTTTAAAAATGGTAATCAAAGAAGTTAATTCTTTCTCTTGCCTCCGTGTGGAAAACTATTTCAAATACTTGATTCACATGTTGAGGGGGAGTTCTTCTTCTAAAAATATCAAAAACAATTCAGGTACAAAATGCTTTGATAAAATATCATAAGTAGCTGGATTGATTTTCAAATGGTTTTCAATTGGTTCCTATGGCAGATGAACAATACCAAAAGGACCGACCAACTTTACATTATGTATGGTGATATAAGGACGATAAGGTTAGGTATGTGTTCCCATGATCCGCCAGAACCGGAGGGATCTACCAGGGACTATCCACTAGTTAGTGTAGAGTTCTTAGGTATGATGATAAAAGGAGAAAAATGAGATATGGGAAGAGTGCGGATTAAGACTGAGCTAGTATCTTGGAATAAACCCAACAAGGTTCTAGCTATGAAGTCTCGGTAAGCACTGAAGGGGTTGAAGAATTAAAAAGAATTGAATGAGAAAAGGGTGAAAACAAATAGCCCTCCATTTATTCAACCTTAGGGCAGAAACCGGGTTCAATTCATATGCTAATGATGGTAACATCGGTATTGAAGACAAGACGTCATGGACCCAAAGGACGATGCACTTCAACTTTCCAAACCACTCAAGTTCCTCTTAAAAGGACTTGTTTCATTCTCACGGGGAACCGACATTATCTATCAACTTTCTCTTAGAGATTGTTGATATTGAAGGAGGAGACCCTCTCCCTAGTCTCCGATATAGGATCCAAATATGCACAAATTGAGTCTAGTGCCACGAGATCATCAATAAATCTCATTAGGACACTTTCAATGAAGACTCTCTGTTTCACACTGTCACACCCTCGCCGGAGGCGGAAACACAAGGTGTAACGGAAGGGAACATAAGCACAAGATAATAGAACATACCAACATTAATATTTAAAAGAAAGAGTACACCATTACAATACCAGTTTAGCCGTCATCGGCAAATATATTACAAAGTTTAGTTTCCAAAATATTGCGTTCTATTACATAATGATTTGTAGTGACAAGTGAAAACTTCATTATGCAAGACCTGGTAGAAAAAGCTTACTAACGATCACCTGAAATGCATGAGAGAAAAACAGGTCAACTATGAAAATAGTTGGTGAGTAAACACGTTTTGTAAAATAAGAAAAACTCATAAGAAATATTCAAAGCTTTCGGTCATCGAAAATAGTCCACAAAGCAAAGGCATTATAAATCCACTCAGTTCAAGTTCGCCCATACAAAACTTGCAACCTGTGTGTTCACAACCCATTGCACAAAATATAGCGTCTAGTTTATGCTCATGCACACGTTGCCAAATGAGGTCACAAAGCAAAGGCATTGTAAATCCACTCAGTTCCAAGTTCCGCCCATACAAAACTTGCAACCTGTGTGTTCACAACCCATTGCCAAAAGTAGTATGTATAATGGTCAAGTATAAGCGGTCATAATAGTTCACAATATAGCACCACGTATATAATAATTCAGGGATGCTCCGAACATGGGAGACTTTGCATTGCTCCAACAAGGGAGACTCCTTTGTCACTCGACCACCTAGGCGAGAATTATTGAGAACGCTCCACCAATAAGGCGAGACTTTGCACGCTCCACCCATAAGGCGAGACTTATTGAGAACGCTCCACCAATAAGGCGAGACTTTGCACGCTCCACCCATAAGGCGAGACTTAGAACGCTCCACCGATACGGCGAGACTTTGGGTCAAGAACGCTCCACCAAAACGGCGAGACTTTTAGGTCATAACACGTACGGTTCAATATATTCAAACAAGTCATAAGTTCATAATTAAGTCCAAGAGTCTAAGTCAAGTTCAAAAGTTCAAGTCTAAAGAGTTCATAGAAGTAATAATCAATTTAGTTCAAATATGGTTCATGCATTTCCCCAAAAATATAGTAAAACGGTAAAAAGGGGATGTGATTACTCACTTGATGAATCGGTATGATGACAAGAGTGAGTACACCGAGGTATAGAGAAACTTTAATCTTGACCTATGATGAATGTTATGATACGTAATGAGTTATGATGTAATGATATGCATGCACTTCGTATGTTATTTATACCATTTGTGAGTTTTGAAAAATAATATTTATCGTCGAAAAATACTCTTTTGACGTCTTGACCATTCTAAAATTACTTTACAAGTATTTACGTCAAAATGTCATCCTACGATAGTTTCTTAATGATTTATTGTGAAATTATAACTTTTCGTCGTAAAATAATGTCGATGGAAATTTCACGAAAGTGACAAAAATGACCTCGAAAAGCTAGTCGTAAAATGGTGTACGTCGAACGTTAGGAAACGAACTCAACGGTTTTGGAAAGCTTGTATCAAAATCTAGAAGTTTTAGTACATGAGTTTTCGTCATAGAGGTCTCGAACATAAAGATAATAGAGGTTAAAGATGGTAATTTTGGCTAAAATGTTGGTTAAAAATGAGTTTCGGCCAAGTTTAAGCATCCATAAATAATCTATTAATACTCCGCTATACAAACGGTTGATTGTTTTGAAAAATATGCTCGGTGATCTTGATTTTATTAGAAGACATTTCGTTCCAAAAAGTTCCACATCATCGTTAAAAACAGCCTTCAACATGGTCATTTTAGTTACCGTAACACTTGTCTCGTAAAATAATATAGTTTTTCTAAAAATAATAGTTACGGCAAGTTTGTAAAAACGTGCATATTTTAGTCGTTTCAAATCCGTTTTCTACGTATAATACGTCCTTAGCTTCGTATCAAAGTATACTAATATATTTTTGATAAGTCGAAATAATTTGTAAAGCTTAAGGCTCGTTTTTGACTCGAAATAAGAAAAAATAGTATGCTGAAATTTCAGAAAAATATATATTTCGTCGTCAAACTTGAAAAATTCATAACTTCTTCGTTATAACTCCGTTTTAATCCGTTCAAGCGGCCACGGATTCGTTTTAAAGTATATTTTCTAAATATCAAGGCCAAAAATTCGTGCCTACTGTCGGATTTTCCAGAAAATCAAAACAAGGACAGAACACTTTTTATACGTATCGAAAATAGTTTTTCTCGTACTAAACCTATTCCAATCCCTTCAAATCAACTCCAAAGCTAATCTAATCCTACCATACACCTTCTTAGGGTGTCATGGGTTCCTAAACATCATCAAGACCAACATATACCAAGGGGATAATTATAGGATGACCTTATATATATATAACTCTAAAATCATGTAAAAATGGTATAAATCAACATAAGCATGCATGTTTGCTCCAAATATGAAGAAATACTTATGAAATGATAAGGAAAGATGAAAAATGATAGAAATATGCTTACAAGTTATTATGATGAGGTGCAAAGAACAAAGGTTTAACCTAAACACCCTAGGTTTTTATTTCAAAACCTTAATAAGAGTGTGATCTAGATTGTGTTTAACTTGAGCTTGTAAAAATTTGTGATCCCTTGTACACCCTTGTGAGAACCGGTTATGATGAAGGAAGAACCAAAGAGAGAAAAAAAAAACACTAACTTGATAATTGAATGAGAATGAATGAGTGTAGCCTTGGAGTATAAATCTATACTTTCAAGAAGCAAATTTTTCAAACCATTAAATGCTACCTCCCCATAGGGCCGGTTTTGGGGGATCTTGTTTCCTCAATATATATTTATTTTATTTTTTTTTTTTTTCATTTTATTATGTATAATTGTTAAAAGAAATATGTAAGTAAATGTTATGTAATAATAACTTGTAAGGTAAATGGTAGCTTTTAGGTAAAAGTAACTTTTAATAGATCAAAATAAAGTATAATGAGATCATAAAAATTGTAAAAATACATTCCTTGCATAATTTGAGTGATATAATAATTATCGTGTAGTTTTTAAGAAAAGTGTCGTAATAATATAAATTTAACGATTTATATACAAAATAAATTTAAAACACTGGGTAAACTCAAAATATTATTTTTACAACTAAAAGTAAGTATAAAAATATGTCGGGATAATTTTTGGAGGTATCGGATTAAACGTTCAAAATAATAACTTACGCGATAGCGTTTATTTAATATGAAATTATCCGTTTAACGTGAAATGAAAAATCATGCATGAACTAATATGATGAATATTGAGTTTAAGAAATGACCGAAATTTGAGAATTGTGACATTCTTCCCATGTCAGCGGAATCACGTCCTCGTGATTCGATTAACGATACTATGGTCCGAACCTCGACAAGAGTTCTAAAAGTTCATGCTCGTACGAACAGCCTAAATGATCATATCAATGCCCATGCGTACAGGTTCCCCATTCAACTAAGTACGTGCCCGTGATTAGATTTGATAGGGTAACCTTACCCAATATCGAACGTAGCTCTCAAAAGACCTTTAGGTAGTCGATTCTAATTTAATCTCACAACTCATCAAACAAGAACTGTCATGAGATTAAACTAAACCGACTTGAGTAAACTTGTCTCTTAGCTTGATTTTCGCAACTCATCAAACAAGAACTGTCACTAGATCAAGCTAGGAAACAAGTTGTTAGAAAGATAGGATTCAACATCCTTGAATGTAGTCTTTTGAAAGATTCGTTCGATCTTGGATTTGCTTACACAATTCAAATCAAATCAACAAAATATATATAACAACTAAGGTCGATATCAATAGGTCTCAAATTAATCAATGTCGTGAACGTGGTAAAGATTGGAAGGAAGTTATGCACTCAATATTATGTCGCAGTAAATAAGGTAGTTGTTTAAAGGAATATACCCGTTACGCGTTGCGGGCTTCCTCGGTATCCAGATAGAATGCTCGACCACGTGCGGGGGGAACTTCAATGTTCTAATCTTGTGGGCCTTCTATTGCCAATGCCAGGTTTGGACGATTACCTCTGTGTGTTTCTTGCAGCCATGATCTTTCATGGACCAAAACATCGGGTTGAGTAAACGACATTCGAACGAAGTCAGATGAGGTGCAGAACGGTGGTAATGTGTTATAGTGATCGAAACATGACAGGAATAGAGACATGCTATGTCTAACAAGTCGAAAGATGGAAAAGAGAAGATATGAACAAGGTACGGTAATGTAGACGTGAACATAAAAACATGCTATGCATACCCACCCGACCAATGCAACTTCAGGTGACCAGACTCTAAAGACTCGACTAAACATGATTTAAAACTACCCTTCTTATCATTGCATGGTTCTTCATAAATTAGACATAGTTGATCAGGCTATGTATAATTTATGATTAACGATGCAACGATAGGACTAGATGACTCGGATGATGTTCAATGTTTTAAATTTTTTTTTTTTTTTTTTTTTATAGTGATTTTTATTTTTGAAAAATCGGCATTCTCTATAACCCTTGGCTCTGATACCAATCTGTCACACCCTCGCCGGAGGCGGAAACACGAGGTGTAACGGAAGGGAACATAAGCACAAGATAATAGAACATACCAACATTAATATTTAAAAGAAAGAGTACACCATTACAATACCAGTTTAGCCGTCATCGGCAAATATATTACAAAGTTTAGTTTCCAAAATATTGCGTTCTATTACATAATGATTTGTAGTGACAAGTGAAAACTTCATTATGCAAGACCTAGTAGAAAAGCTTACTAACGATCACCTGAAATGCATGAGAGAAAAACAGGTCAACTATGAAAATAGTTGGTGAGTAAACACGTTTTGTAAAATAAGAAAAACTCATAAGAAATATTCAAAGCTTTCGGTCATCGAAAATAGTCCACAAAGCAAAGGCATTGTAAATCCACTCAGTTCCAAGTTCCGCCCATACAAAACTTGCAACCTGTGTGTTCACAACCCATTGCACAAAATATAGCGTCTAGTTTATGCTCATGCACACGTTGCCAAATGAGGTCACAAAGCAAAGTCATTGTAAATCCACTCAGCCCAAGTTCGCCCATACAAAACTTGCAACCTGTGTGTTCACAACCCATTGCCAAAAGTAGTATGTATAATGGTCAAGTATAAGAGGTCATAATAGTTCACAGTATAGCACCACGTATAATAATTCAGGGATGCTCCAAACATGGGAGACTTTGCACTGCTCCAACAAGGGAGACTCCTTTGTCACTCGATCACCTAGGCGAGAATTATTGAGAACGCTCCACCAATAAGGCGAGACTTTGCACGCTCCACCCATAAGGCGAGACTTATTGAGAACGCTCCACCAATAAGGCGAGACTTTGCACGCTCCACCCATAAGGCGAGACTTAGAACGCCCAATCGACACGGGAGACTTTGGGTCAAGAACGCTCCACCAAAACGGCGAGACTTTTAGGTCATAACACGTACGGTTCAATATATTCAAACAAGTCATAAGTTCATAATTAAGTTCAAGAGTCTAAGTCAAGTTCAAAAGTTCAAGTCTAAAGAGTTCATAGAAGTAATAATCAATTTAGTTCAAATATGGTTCATGCATTTCGCCCCAAAAATATAGTAAAACGGTAAAAAGGGGATGTGATTACTCACTTGATGAATCGGTATGATGACAAGAGTGAGTACACCGAGGTATAGAGAAACTTTAATCTTGACCTATGATGAATGTTATGATACGTAATGAGTTATGATGTAATGATATGCATGCACTTCGTATGTTATTTATACCATTTGTGAGTTTTGAAAAATAATATTTATCGTCGAAAAATACTCTTTTGACGTCTTGACCATTCTAAAATTACTTTACAAGTATTTACGTCAAAATGTCATCCTACGATAGTTTCTTAATGATTTATTGTGAAATTATAACTTTTCGTCGTAAAATAATGTCGTTGGAAATTTCACGAAAGTGACAAAAATGACCTCGAAAAGCTAGTCGTAAAATGGTGTACGTCGAACGTTAGGAAACGAACTCAACGGTTTTGGAAAGCTTGTATCAAAATCTAGAAGTTTTAGTACATGAGTTTTCGTCATAGAGGTCTCGAACATAAAGATAATAGAGGTTAAAGATGGTAATTTTGGCTAAAATGTTGGTTAAAAATGAGTTTCGGCCAAGTTTAAGCATCCATAAATAATCTATTAAAACTCCGCTATACAAACGGTTGATTGTTTTGAAAAATATGCTCGGTGATCTTGATTTTATTAGAAGACATTTCGTTCCAAAAAGTTCCACATCATCGTTAAAAACAGCCTTCAACATGGTCATTTTAGTTACCGTAACACTTGTCTCGTAAAATAATATAGTTTTTCTAAAAATAATAGTTACGGCAAGTTTGTAAAAACGTGCATATTTTAGTCGTTTCAAATCCGTTTTTCTACGATATAATACGTCCTTAGCTTAGTATCAAAGTATACTAATATATTTTTGATAAGTCGAAATAATTTGTAAAGCTTAAGGCTCGTTTTTTACTCGAAATAAGTAAAAATAGTATGCTGAAATTTCAGAAAAATATATATTTCGTCGTCAAACTTGAAAAATTCATAACTTCTTCGTTATAACTCCGTTTTAATCCGTTCAAGCGGCCACGGATTCGTTTTAAAGTATATTTTCTAAATATCAAGGCCAAAAATTCGTGCCTACTGTCGGATTTTCCAGAAAATCAAAACAAGGACAGAACACTTTTTATACTTATCGAAAATAGTTTTTTTCGTACTAAACCTATTCCAATCCCTTCAAATCAACTCCAAAGCTAATCTAATCCTACCATACACCTTCTTAGGGTGTCATGGGTTCCTAAACATCATCAAGACCAACATATAACAAGGGGATAATTATAGGATGACCTTATATATATATAACTCTAAAATCATGTAAAAATGGTATAAATCAACATAAGCATGCATGTTTGCTCCAAATATGAAGAAATACTTATGAAATGATAAGGAAAGATGAAAAATGATAGAAATATGCTTACAAGTTATTATGATGAGGTGCAAAGAACAAAGGTTTAACCTAAACACCCTAGGTTTTTATTTCAAAACCTTAATAAGAGTGTGATCTAGATTGTGTTTAACTTGAGCTTGTAAAAATTTGTGATCCCTTGTACACCCTTGTGAGAACCGGTTATGATGAAGGAAGAACCAAAGAGAGAAAAAAAAAAAAACACTAACTTGATAATTGAATGAGAATGAATGAGTGTAGCCTTGGAGTATAAATCTATACTTTCAAGAAGCAAATTTTTCAAACCATTAAATGCTACCTCCCCATAGGGCCGGTTTTGGGGGATCTTGTTTCCTCAATATATATATATATATATATTTTTTTTTTCTCTCTCATTTTATTATGTATAATTGTTAAAAGAAATATGTAAGTAAATGTTATGTAATAATAACTTGTAAGGTAAATGGTAGCTTTTAGGTAAAAGTAACTTTTAATAGATCAAAATAAAGTATAATGAGATCATAAAAATTATAAAAATACATTCCTTGCATAATTTGAGTGATATAATAATTATCGTGTAGTTTTTAAGAAAAGTGTCGTAATAATATAAATTTAACGATTTATATACAAAATAAATTTAAAACACTGGGTAAACTCAAAATATTATTTTTACAACTAAAAGTAAGTATAAAAATATGTCGGGATAATTTTTGGAGGTATCGGATTAAACGTTCAAAATAATAACTTACGCGATAGCGTTTATTTAATATGAAATTATCCGTTTAACGTGAAATGAAAAATCATGCATGAACTAATATGATGAATATTGAGTTTAAGAAATGACCGAAATTTGAGAATTGTGACACACACAATGTGGAAAGAGAAATTATATCTTGAGTCCTACGCATTATCCTTGTGGTATTGCCAGAACATCTGAGTGATATGCAAACATACTCACAATGAAGATGGAAAGCCTTCTGGAGCCAACATCTAATAAGCTCTGGTAGGTGGCATGTGAGATCTATTATACAGATCAACCATGTGACAACTGAACAGAAACAATGGGGCGATTCAATCTTTTGAATCAATCCTGGTTCAGGTTATGGATTGACGGATACCTTTGAAAAACCGGTCTTTGTGCTTTAACTCTTTTTATTAGCACATCGACCGTGTACTAATTTTTCAAATCAAAAGGTGTTTTATGATTGATAATTGATTTTCATTAAAACCTTCGTTATATTGCAAAAACAATTTCTATTGAGCAATACACGATTGTTTTCAAATCTCTTTTCATCAATCAGTGGACGTAAATTATTGGTTCACTCTCGCGTGTTGTCTTCTTTGAGACGTTCCGGTTTGAGAACAGCTAGAGCATGCGCTAAACCCCGTCAAGGAAATTCTTCGAATTATACCGATCACGAGCGTACTTTGTACCGATCAACGAGGAACCGTGGGCCGTGTACCTCAATTCATCGAAAGTGTTCAAAGACACTTTCGTGCGCTTTATTGCTAACTGTCTTATGCATGTACACCCCGATGTTTGCGGTGATCAGAATGAAGCGGTCAATCCATAGCCGCATGCTCACCTAACACATTCATCTCAAAAGAAATCATGAAATCATGAATCAACGAATGCTTCCGCTACTCTGATGAGAAGATAACATGATCCAGAATGTGAGCATGTCGGTCCGAAAGTCACAACATCACATAATACCTATACCACAATGGATGTATCGAGATTTTCTATCACCGATGATCTCAAAAGCTGGCTCAACATTATTATCACGTGGATCAAGTAAAGACCTCCACTGGATTAACCAAACATGCAATGAGTGAAATCAATGACTACGAGCCTTCGGAAGCAATGTACTACATCAAGAATGCAAGATCAATTGTTAATGTAATATCTGATTGTATTCAATGTCATTTTAGTATATGTTTGAGGTGACCTCCCTTAGGGGGAGATTGTTAGAATTAGAAATTCCCGGTATTAAAGAGTCGGTCACCTCAAGTATATGTAATCGTTAAAAAGCTCGTAGTCATAGTTATATTTAGTTAAGTAGTATTTAGTTAAGTAACACCGTGGAGGACGGACGGGTCTTTACCCACTGTATGCCTGATCCACAGCCCGTTGTGTGGCGTTTATGTAAGACTATAAATACTCTCTACCTCCCAAGGTAGAGAGTTGGAGCTCATAATAATATCTTTCACTTTCTCTCACTAAGTTCCCTAAACCTCTAACTTTCTCTCTCTAAAACACTCTTGTACGCCCACTTGTGTTAATGGTTTGATGTGTTTGTAAAATCCAATATCCTACAGACAGTGAGTGCGTAAATGCAATGTTCACCGTTTGTGTGAAGACGTTGTCTCGTAACGACTGGTTGATTCGGGTTGCCAATAATGTTTTCCAGAGGATGGTCTTTCGTCCATCTATGTGTGGAGGGTTGATGTTGGTATACATTGTGCAGATTTTGAGGATTCAAATGGCTTGTTGAAGATTCTGCGACATCTTGTGCAGCAGTCTCATTAGCAAACGGGTTAAAGAACGCATTTGGATCAAAATCTGCGAGTGGGGGGTACTTCATTCGAACATCATCACCGATTCATCATTGTTTGAAGCGGTTTGTTCAACTGTTGTGTTGGAGTCAACTGGTGGTGCTTCTTCAACAGTAGTTGTTGTATCAGGTGTATCAGGTATAGGAGTATTATCGTTGAGCAGCGGAAACAGCGGATACACCTGGAGCACGTTCATCAATATCGTCACTGAACAGAGGAGCAAATAACCGTTCCATTTGTTGACGAGTGAGCTGGGGGCTTTGTTCAGCTGATGATGGGGTTTGGGGAAAGTTTAAGCGGTTGTGATCGGGTTCTAAGTTGTTATACTCAGAAGCAATTGTGAATATAAACAGATATTGACGAAGTTTCTTAATCAGTTTCCCCCAAACTGACAACTGTCTTTAGCAGATTTGAAACACTGATGTAGTAGACATTTCTTCTAACTTTTGAAGTTTTCAAGTATGCACAAAATTTGTAGAAGAGCAGAAAACCACACAAGGAAAATCTGACTAATTGCGGAAGATCCGTTCGAGGGTAACATGCTCAGAAATCAACAAGATCTTCTCACGTATGTAGACGCATCACACCAAACAAAACCACGAAAGACGAAATGAAACGACTTCCCTGAATGTTGTGGTCTTTCGAATACTAATTATCGTGAATATGCAATAACGCGATACCAAGACCGTGTGTGAGGCATCATAACATCATATTTGGGTAACTTCACACAAGATCACCCGTGAAATCGAGATGATAACTCCAAAGTGAGACGTTTGAGCCACAGATCGTCTTATTTCTTCCCCCTAATTGAAGAAATTCAAGAAGGCATTGGGTTTTCGCAAAGAAGCATGTAGAAGAACAAGGAAGCAATGACCACCTACACACTCTCTCCCTCGATGTTTTCAATGATTCAGAATCATACACCACGTATGTTGATGATGAATTGAAGACAGCGAAACCATGTATAAGGAGACAGCGAAACCATGTATGTCCAATTGATCGAACAAGTGTAAAGTACCAAAAATATTTCAAGAGAGTCAATTGCTGATAAAACATCTCTGTTCATTATGTTGATCATCAGCTGTGTCATTGTTGTTGGAAGCAGTTTGATCTTCTGTTATAGAAGATTCGGTTGTTGTTGTAGATTTAGGTGTATCTGAAATTAGAGTATTATCGGTTGTGCAGCGGAAACATTCGATACATCTGAAGCACGACTTTTGGCAGAATCTTTAACCAGAGGAGCAAGCAATGTTTCCAATTCATGAAGATTAAGTACAATGGTGGAACAAATTGATGGATCATGATATTTTTAACGGTGAGAAACGGGTCCTACGCTGTTTTGCAGTAGGAGCCATGGCTATTGTACCTGCATAGAAAAATAGAAGGGGGGCTAGAAAGAAGAAACATGGATCCCCAAGTGTAACTGGGTTCCAGATGCTAGAGGCATAAAGATGTAGTGTCAATTATATTCTTGACAGCTGAACATGCTATTTTGATGATTTCCTTTCCTGCCTCAGGGATGGATGTAGAGGGTTTCACACTTGTTATGGTGCAACTACTTAATATCTTGCCTGTAGGAATCCACCTAAGACCAATAGTGTTGAAAAATCTACCCGTTGGAATCCATCTAAGGTAAGATCTAGGGGATGTTGAAACTTCTATTGGGAAGAGTCTGTCCTATATTGATCCACCTAGTAGGTTTCTAAAATTTTACGTTTAGATCAACGGGTTTATTTCTAACTATTTGTTGAGTAAACTTATGTTTTGGCTTGCTAATACATGCAGTGTTATGCAACACACTAGAAGGCATCACACTAGGTCGTGAACCTAAGATTCCATACTTTTGGAGTAGTGCCCTTTTCCTAGCTTTTTCTAGATCACAGTTCTTTTACGCGTCATTTGAATCATATGAATCTTTACTTTTAATGCTCGGTTTAGACACGGTGTTTGAACTAGTCCTAGATTGACCGAGCAGCCACTTGTTGAGATATAACAACAGGTATAACATGAAACAGGATTAATAGAGACAGAAGCATTATTCATTGACCCGGAATGTGGAGTGACTGGTTTTGACAAATGATTATTCTCAACAACTTGGGAGGCAAACCGTGGTTTTGAAGATTTAGAACGTTCAGATTTAAGAGCAGATGGATTTCTAACTACTGATTGATTTCTGATTGGTTGAAGAGACGATTTCCCCAAGATTGTTGGTTTTGTAAACTTAGTATCCACACTCTTGCCAGTTAATCCTCTCAGTTTGTTTTGTAAAGCAACATGTGCAAGCCCCTTTGCTTGAATTTGAGCCTTTAAATGCTCATTTTCTTTTACTAATGTATCCACACGATTACTTTGTTCATTTGAATACTGACCATTGTGTTCTGAAGAAAAAGATTTGTTTTGTAGTTTAAGTTCAAGAGAGATGCAATGTGCCTCTAGTTTTGAAAAATCTTTATGAAACTGAGCAATGGTCTTTTTGAGAAGAATGATTTCAGATTCAAGAGTTTGATTTGACGTTACAGTTGAATTGTTAACAAGTAAGGGCTCAGACATGAGATAGTTGTTCGGACATTGTGCAACACACCGTTAACCTCTCCTTCATTACTAAATTCAGGTTGCTCAGTATGTTGTGTCGCATTTTCAGTCAGAATATGATCAACGAAGAGATTAGATTGTACCTCGACCATCCTGTTTCGTGTCAGTGTCATAGGTGGGTAGGATATCTTCCTCAACCATTTGTTCTTCGTCATAGTTGGGCTCGGTGTCGTAGTTAAGTATGATATCTTCTCCAGATCTGCTGCTGTCATCCGACTTTTCCAATGCTACAACCTCATTGTCCGTTACACATTTTGCAGAATCACAACATTCTCAACGTCCATTTGAGCATTCCTTTCATGTACATCAACTCTTTCACCTTGCACGACTGCGGGATATCGGGAATTTGATGATGTATGACGCTTCAATGCCAGAGCCAGAGCCATGTATCCTTCTTTCAATGCCACACGTGGATCTTTATGTTCGAATCCATTTCACCTGCTTGCAGAAGAATCAAAGAGAACAAGGTGCAAAGTCGATATAGCACACAGAAGGTCGATATAGTGAATTGCAATTTCCCTCCAAAAATAATTTTGAAAAATTTTGACTCTCAAAAAATTTGAAATTCACTATAAAATTCAATTCTAAGGTTGTAAGAAAAATTTGAGATATGACAATTTTGAACGCCAAATTTTACCCAAAAATTTTGAATTTAAGCCAAAAAATTTGAATTTTTGACCAAAATTTTCACAGTTAAACCAAAATTTGAATCTCGCGTAAAAATTGAACGTTTAGTCTCCTCGAAAAATTTGAATTTTTTTTTTTTGATAACTTGTGTTGATGGATCTTTGTAGTCGAATGAACCTTTGTTGTTGAAGTGTCCTTAGGCGTAGAAATCACAATAAACTAAGTAGCACTTATGCGTAAAAACACCAAAGTTACGCGTAACAATCAAGAGTTACGCGTAGGTATAGCTTACGCGTAAGTAGGGAAGAGACACTAAAGTTATGCGTAGACACAAAGTTAGGCATAGAAACTTAGGCGTAGGATTACCTTATGCGTAAGACTAGGCTTATGCGTAAGATAAATCTTATGCGTAGGATTTTCTACGCGTAAGCTTTATGCTTATGCGTAATTTTAGGGTTTTATCCCAAGTGATCTTTTACACTATCACAGTGCAAAAGATATCCAAAGTCGACGTATTTTCAGGCTTATCCAAGCAAGAAAACACGGAGTAACCCACGAAACTGAAGATCAAACCAAGGATAAAGTTACGCGTAGAATTAGGGTTTTGATACGCGTAGTTCTACTCGTAAAATGACTTTTGCCCAAAGATGTTTCTAAACCAGATTTTTGTGATGAAATAGCTTCAATATCACCAAAATAACACAAAAGTGTGAAACATGATGATCCAAAGCTCCTAAAACAGCTTACTGCGTAGGGTGAAACCCTCGCATACAAAAAACAAGCTTAAAAACGTAGATCCACGCGTAAAGTTTGAAACTTTTTGCCAAAAACAGTTATTTTAACACCTTAAAACATTGAAAGTACAAGAATCTTGGATTAAAAAGTGAAAAAAAAATGTGTTTTTAAGCAACCTTAGTATCTCGTACGTTTTACGCGTAGGACCGAAACCCACTTCAAAAACAAATACGATTCACCCAACTAGTAGGCGAATGATACCACTGTTAGGTCACTAGATTTACAACACAAGCTTACAAGAAAGAGATAAAGGCGATTGAACAAGTAAACCAAACACACACACACGATATAATAGGGACGGTTACGCGTAGGGCGTGAGTGAAAGAAAAACTTGAACAACCAACCCTCAAGTGAGGGTTATTACATAGTATTTATAGGAGGGAAGCTAGGGCAACACTCCTAGTCCCTTCCTTTCTCCTATGGGCTTGGGCCTAAGCTCATGGGCCTTCTACATAAGCTTAAGGCTAATAACAAACATAAAGGCCATAATAAGCTACCTATTACATATGAGTAACTAACACTTGAATTAAGGTTTAGGAGTGATTCCAACACATCCCACACTTGAATAGAATCTTCTCATATTTCTTTCCACTGAAGTCTGAAGTGAAGAAAACCATAAGTAGTCAAGAGACCAATTCCCCCAAGTAGTTGAATTGATGCAGTCAACCTCTTGGTAAAAGCTCAAGAACCCGAATACACATATACCCAAAGACAGAGAAACTTATAACATCAAAGTAGCAGATTAAGTCTGATATGCAAAGAATAACCCCAAGTATACTTTTCTCTCCCCTGAAGAATGTGTATGAAGCTCAAGAACTAAAAGTACCCAAATGTCCAAAGAAAGAATAACCGATAACATTGAAGAAGCATGCTGAGTCATTGATTATCTCTACGGATGTCAACTCCGGCATAAGTGATTATCACAGAATCACTGATTAAGCTCTCAAGTGAAACAACTGAGCGTCCCCAATGTACCCAATCTATCTCCCCTGACGATTGCAATAACATCGAAATCATCACACACTTGTGTACCTAAACTAACTCTTCCATCTCTTCCCCCACATAGTTGGAATAAGAACACTAAACGCCATGAGTCAAACATTGAGTTTCTTTGCGGTAATGACAATAGTCTTCCCGGGATATCTTCAATCACTTAGAAGTATTAAGTTCATCAAGTTTACTCGCGTTTAGATACGTGTCTCCTTCCCCATTGCTGGTTTTGATGCTTCAGAATCAGCAACACATAATAAGCCCGTATACTAGAAGTCTATCGAGAAGAACACATGAACTCTTGTGGGAATCAACTTGCTGAAAAAAGAATGTGAGCAAGTCTAATTGGGGAAAAAATCTGACATTTCACACTCCGCCAATTATTAATCTCCCCTAAACCGACAATCTATTTGATAACTGCCCATATTAAGAAGAAGTCTTTAGATCGTTAAATGCAACTCGTCTTTAGTCTTCTAACATGCAGCAGAAAATGTAGAACAGACTGTAGACTCGACCTTCTTCAAGATTGTCCGTTTGGGGATCAGAAAGTTAACATCTTCTTCTCACCAAATGCATTCCCGTTAACTTATATATAGCTAATCCCCTTAACTCAAATCCCTCCCAATCAAAAAAGAACAGAAAGATGTCCATCAAGGAAATCAGCCCCACAACTGGAGGCACTTTGTCATTAATCATATCAGCCAGTGAGAAGATGTCAACCAACGGCTCATAGAAGAAACTCCATGTAAAGATGACCCGATAAGAAGAAGCTCGGTTCTTACATGAGTTAGGAGTCGTATGACCATACATTCTCAGTAATAACTCAACATGTAGAATTATCATACTTCTTCTCCCCTTCAAGAATTGCATTCGGAGATGCCATTCTTGATTAAACAAGTGAATATCTTTAAAACGTAATCTCTTTACACTTCTCCCCCTCAAAGGTAGCAAATGATGTCTCCATCGTCATTATATTCAAGCAAGTGGAATAAGAGAACAATCATCGGTAGACCGGTTCACTTGATAACTGAAAGCATGTGGAAAAATTATGAAGCATGTTGACGAGAATGGTCATAAATGAGAAGATTTCTCTTCTTTGGAAGATAAAGCGCACTGAAGTGTACACTTTTATTTTCTTTAGAGAACGTGAC
The DNA here is from genome assembly GCA_910596185.1 of Chrysanthemum makinoi. NCBI lineage: Eukaryota > Viridiplantae > Streptophyta > Magnoliopsida > Asterales > Asteraceae > Chrysanthemum > Chrysanthemum makinoi. Next base: position 83,638,241 of record OU343216.1, read on the forward strand.
TTGAACTGTTGTGTTCAAACGTCATAAGAAGATTTCTCTTCTTTTGAAGATAAAGCACACTGAGACGAACACTTTTCTTTTCTTTAGGGAACGAGGCTTGAACTGTTGTGTTCAAACGTCCTAAGAAGATTTCTCTTCTTTCGAAGATAATGCGCACTGAAACGTACACATTTCTTTTCTTTAGAGTACGAGGCTTGAACTGTTTTGTTCAAACGTCATAATCTCTCTCTTTTCATCAACTCTTGGCAAACTTGTAATCACCCAATTATCATTCAGTAGGCTCTTTGTAGTGACAGCTGATTGAGAAAACCCAATATGATGAATTTGACCCTGAAGTAAACTAACCCGAACTTGTGACTTAAACTTGCACAAATGTAACAAAGAGCGGTGCCGAGAGTTCATCCTCCATTGAATCTCTAAGTACTCTATACTCTTCATCCAACCAACCATCAAGTATAAGACGTACATCACCTCTTGAAAATCCATAATTGAATTTGACACTGAGCACTACCTTGGTTTAAAAATGTGCGCATCATTGCGCAAATTGCACGCATCCTTGCATTGCATTTGGAATTTCGCATCATGACACCTAATGCAAGGCCATTCTAGATTGCATTCACAATTGACTGCAATTTATCGCATTTGTATAATGCTAGCAATAGTCGCAATTAGTGCAGTTTGGAATTTAAGCTAATTTATGAAGCCTGACTATTTTAATAAGGACCTTAGTAAATGACGTCCATAAAAATACACATTGACAACCATAGTTCTTGACCTACATCCAAATTACCCCATTTTTATTTCATTTAATATCCTAGTGGTTTTACTGATTCTACAAAGTGAGTAAATTCTTTAATTTACTTTAATGCATAATCGAATAGTTTTCTTCTTTCTGTTGTGTGATTCAAGTTGTAAAACTCATATGTTCTTCTTTAATTATAATAATCGCATATATTATTTTATTAGGTACAAAGTGACTTAATTTATTTGATTCAATGCTAGAACTCATATATTGTTCAACTTTGACTAAACTTTATAATACTAAATTTTGCAATTGATTTAATTATGAGTAAATTATGATTCTTTGTTACGGATATAACTTATAGCTTGTAAGTATACTTTTGATATATTTTAACATCATGTCATCATCTACTTTCGAATATGTTAGTGATTTATTTATAGGTTTGTTGCTTTTACTTGGTACTTAGTAAAAATATAATATTTATAAATATTTTCTTCACTTTTTTAATACTAAACGCATCGCGTCTAAATTGCGCTCGCATTCGCATCACGCATTACGCATTGGCCTTTTGGACCTTGAGCGCATCGGATCGCAAAACGCAATTTTAAACCAAGAGCACTACAATGTAACTCCTTAAAGTGATAGTTATTTTGTGGTGGTAAGAGCCCAATTCCCCCAAGTGGTAAAAGAAAAGGAAAGGTCACCCAAAAATAACTAGATTTCCAAGTCTTCGTTTTTGAAAATATTAGAAGCTCGAACAAGGATCTCGAAGAATCTTCATCCAACCATCCCTGATACCTTCAGATACTAAGTACACTCGCCCGTGATATTTCACTTCAACCTCAAATAAATAATACTGAATTAACGCCGTTGTCACATTTTCTGGTTATAAGTTCAAATCTAGCCTCCATTGACGTTTTAATTGAACTATGATAATGGTTTCATCCCGACCATGGTTAAAATCACATATCCTCGTAAAACTATGAAATAACCAAACTGCCAAGAAGACACAACAACAATCACCCAATTCATGAAGTACACCATTTATCCTTTCTTCGAAGTAGAAATCGTAGCACCAGCATCAGATAAGATCCAGAAATACACTTTCCCTTTCTCCAGGATGAATCTATGATCGCGGGATTTTACAATTCTATGGTTTAAACCGAGAAATAGTTTCTTTCGCGGGATTTTACAAGACCAAGAATAAACCGAGAGATAGATCCGGACATGCACTTTACTTTTACCAGGATGTTTCCATTATCACGGGATTTTACAAGTATATGATTTAAACCGAGAAATAGATTCTTTCGCGGGATTTTACAAAATCAAGACAAAACCGTACATAATGTCAGCTTGAATGTGTTATGACAACTTTGGTTTCAGTGAATATCTGTTATTAGGGGAACATGCAGCGGTTCATCAACGGTTCATTATCCAACATCAACAACATCATCAACAATTCTTTACCTATATGTAGACAACTTTACAAACCATACTAAGTCGAGTAGTATACACTACTTCCCCATGAGGTTGACCGTAAAACATCAAAGTACGCGATTCTCCCCCATGATGGTTTCGAACTTTCGGAAGCATCATTAACATGTACGACCATTTGCACGAAAAGTTCTTGTCATTAGCAAACATCTTGAAAAATCATGACTGACACTGAAGATTCTTGAAAGATGTTGCTTAGACTGTGAAGTATCATTGTCATTCAGTGGCCTCGAATATTCTATGGGAATTGCTGATCACATCTCAACCATTCAGCCCTTTGGTAAACACATCATCCACATATTCTGTCGGAAATTGCTGTGACTACTTGGTGAAGTAAACCCGATATACCAAACTTGATCATGAAGTAGAATTCCCCAGATTTGTTACTTAAACTTGTACTAATCCTTGTGAAAAAGAAACGGTGTACCCAATGTACAAAACCTCTCGACGTATCCTCAACTGCGTGAGACACCGAAGTGATAGCTACGTTGTGGGTTAAGCGAGAAAGAATCACAAAAGTAACTAAATAGTCAAGTCTTTATCACACTCAATAAACGCCCAAACAAGTCATCTTCGCGGAAGGGTAGAAATAAAGAAGATGAATTAAGTAAACACGCCCGGAAAAACCTCATTTCAAAGCCAAATAAGAAATATCGTACACCCAACTCCGTAGTCAACTTTGTTCAAAAATGAATGCACGCCGTGACATAATATCCTTTGTGAAAATATATAGACCAAAGTACCAAACCTCATAACATAACGAATCTCAACATCATACCCAATCTCATCATCAACTCTCATAAGCAATCAAATCTCATCGACAAATCTCATAATTAAATCTCATCATCGAATCTCTTTAACAAATCTCATCAACAACACACAACCCATGTGATAATAGCTTGCAACATTGTCTTTGCATCATCATGTTACAACGCGCAGACTGAGCATATTAGATCTAGAAGATTAATTAGATATCTCAAGTCATAGCCCCAAGTTAAAATATTACTTGATCCGTATTCACTCTATCACGAATTGGTCAAAGACCCGTTTTACATTAAGACCATAATCATTCGGAAAAAATACCTCAAGCCCACATTCACAATATATCTTTTCAGTACATATATCAAATTAACTCCGAAGCTCAATAAAAACAATGTGCGTTTCAACCTTATCACATATACCCGATCCCCTTAAAATTCAATAAGCCTCATATGTCTTTTATTAAAAAAGTATTCATTAACAACCCATATTCCACTTATGTCTTTTATATACCGGATCCCAATAGTTAATACCAACCCATCTCCACTTGCGGCCCAAGTCACAAACAGTTAACACCATTAAGTCCCGATCATACTACCCATCCATAAACATAATGCCCTAATATTTCGGGTATATAACACAAACCATATCACACACGAACCCTAAATAATCTCACAAGTCGCCTCCACTATCACAGAAACATCACCTAATAACGTTTCATCAAATCCAAATCACCAAATTGTACGCCTCCCTTTAACAGTAAATCGTTTTTTCATTCCAAATCTCCATTTCAAACCTAATAAATCTCACTCAAAAATCAGGCGCCATACCATTAAATCAGGTCCTATCAAGTTGAATGAGGTACCTTCTTGCTCGCCATAGGGTTGGCTTGAACACGACATCACTGCCACAGGGTTGGTTTCATTTTTGTGATGGCCACGACTTCACAAATCAGTAATGGTTTCAGGTAGGTTTAACTATATCTTACGATTTAGTATCAAATCGAACACTAGGGAGGATGATAACACAATTGTTATTGTTTTACCCTTTGAAAGCTTCGAATAATTAACAATGAATTCGACCAATGATGGCAAACAGATTCGTGCATTAGACCTTCGAGGTCTTGATGTTACTTAATCATGGTATGAATCATTCTGAGGTCTATTAATGGATATTGAATAATTACATTATTTCCCTTTGACCGAGTATAACAATTGAATGAAACCATAGTTGGTTTTGTTCTTTCGTTAGCCTTCGAAGATTATCAAAACCAATTTTGATCTATGATGTTAATCTTTATGGAGTTATGGATCTGAAAAATGGTCATAGAAAAATCAATATCCCACAGAAATCTGAGATCGTAAGTTATGTATTAATTTGTCGTGAGTTTTTTATTTTGATAACAAATTCACGATGGTTTTTCGGAACATAACTAGACCCTGTAGTGATTATAAACGTTTGAGACTTGTGAATCGATGATGATAGATGTTTCATGTGAATGACCCTTGATGGTCTTGATTAGACTTAGAATAAACATGAGACACTTATGAGATTCATTCTTCCTTTCATTTCAAATCTTGTTGGAGTCATAGAAAGGATGATGGTATGAGATAGTTGTTGTACGAGTCTTGCTGAGATTACTTGATTCTTGTCTTGTTGAAAGATTAGAAGTAGCAGTTGAATATGTTGAATGTTGTAGCAGTTATTGATTAGTGATGGCTGTAGTCTGAGTCATGAGTTGTTATGGTATTGGTCTCATGTGGTCAAAAAAATGCAGTTAGGTTGTCTTTCTTCTTTATCTCCAATTCTGTTAAGTGTTTAGAGACAAATCGCTTTTTCATATATAGCACAAATCGCATCATTTTGAAAACAGACAAACCGCATCAGATCTTCACAAGTCAACAAATCGCTTTTGACTCAAGAGTCAAAACGCATCATAGTTCAAATCGCATCATCTTTTATCAAAACGCATCTTGAAATCACAAATCGCTTTCACAAATCGCATTTTCAACAAAATGCATCCATTTTCAAAAATGACAAGTCGCATTCAGATTAGCGTCAAAACGCATCCGACTTTGGTAGAAAAACCGCATATTAGCACAAACCTCTTTCAGGACAGTTTTGAATACCAAAACGCAGTGAAGAATTGACCACTTTGACACAAACCTCTTTCTGGACAGTTTTGTTAACAATTATGTATTGCCTTGTACATTATGCAAAAACCGCATATAGAAACTGTTTTAAAACAACATGTGCAACAATAAGAACCATTAAAACAAGTAATCATCAAACAGAAAAACAAAACTGATAACACATTTAGAGGACAGTTTCAATAGCAGCAAAATCGACGACAAAACTGACTAAGCCCATAGAACCAGATTCACATGACTCTAAAACATCACCAATAGACCATATCACACATCAAAGCTGCATAACCAACATCAAAACATGTTTCCAAACATCATACGTATCAAACCGTATCCAACACAAACCGCATACAAGAGAGACCGCTAAAACCCATACGAATCATCAAAAACAACAAAACCTAGGCTCTGATGCCAATTGTTGGATCGTATATTTATGTTGTTTAGATGATTCGGGTGGTCTAGGATTATGATTAAACAAGAGAGCCATGTTTAGAGAGATGAAGAGAGAAGAGGGTGATTCTAGAGAGATAAACACAATGTGAAAGGTTAGATTATGAAAGAAGCACCACCCTTCCCTTAGTGGGAAGGGTATTTATAGTTACAAACTAAACGCCCTCTTGTCGGGCTGTGGATCAGGCATACAGTGGGTAAAGACCCTTCCTTCCTCCACGGTGTTGCACTAAACTAATAACTAAGCTAACAACTAAATAATTGACTACAAAACAACGTAAATAACGATATGTCTACGAGCTAACTTATGCTAGATTATATTTGGGGTGACCGACACTTCATTATGGAATTTCCAATTCCTAACAGTATATATTAAATATATTATTAAAACAGTATCTAAGTGTATACGTGTGTGACCCCGTAGGCTCACGTATTTTTAGCCATATAAATATATGATGACCTATGCACTTCCCAATATTATCATAAAACATAATCAAATCCAAACATTATGTTTCAGAAACACGTTTTATAATAGTTGATTATCTGATTATCCGTTTTCAAAACGCATAATCCATTTTCAATAAGCAAACCCAAACACCCCCCTTAAATCTCATATGAGAATTTCTTTTAAGATTATGAGATACTTAAAAGGATCTCCAAGTATGGGCTTCATGTTACCAAGATTTCAAGTGTCTCTAACTGCTTATCATATATTGATTGGGAAAAATGTGTTGTAACAAGAAAATCTGTCACTGGTTATTGTGTTTTCTTGTATGGATCATTATTATCCCAGAAAAGTAAGATATAAAATACTCTCTTTAAATCTTCTACAGAAGCTGAGTACATGGCTTTAGCCTCTGTTACTAGTGAAGTAAATTGAATTCTAAAAATCTTAAAAGATGCAATAAGCTTTTTGGAGGTGAGTATATATGGAATGAGATAAACAAATGTTTCATAACTTTGCTATTAAAATCTCTCTCATCTTTAAATTCTCTCTCAGATTATTCACATACACTTATACTCTCTCTTTCTCAGTTTGATCATCTTGATCTTGTTATTCTAATTTTTTCATTGTAATAAAACTATTACTATTAATTTAGATAATAGTCTCACACCAAATTTGCTGTGGAGATTATGGTTAAATCGTTTTTTATCGAGATCAGTTTTGATTCTTGTTAAGTTTAGATTTTATTAAGTGTTTTGTGTGTGTTTAAATCATTTATTTCTACAAATACATGCAGCCACATTCTCCAATAAATATCTTGATTGTAATTTCGACAATTGCTTGTGAAAGCTACATGTGGCGTTGAATGATGTTAACCCCATAACTATTATGTTTTACTGATGATATATTTATAGATTACATAGATAACTTTAAAATTCCTAATGGGCCTAAGCTCACAGAAGGGATCAGGCCTACCGACACATTCTATCCTCTAATACTCCCTCGCAGTCTGAGTGGCGAAATCGTGAAAGCTCGAGACTGGAGTAGAAAACTCAAAATTTAAAAACTAAAACTATTTTGTTGGAGAAGACCCATTGTGGTGCCAACAGAGATGTCTTCAGCATGTAGCACTTCAAAATCAGTTGTGTTGCTTTGGCAAACCTGTTGTGTTGCAGATGCCAAGAAGAGAGTCGTCTGTGAAGCAGCGACGATGACTAGGTCTGTGTAGTATTTGGTTTTAGGGGTTAGGAGATGAGGAGATCGTTTGTTTATGGTGACAAACGTAGGTTGTGAAAAGAATGATATGATATACTTTTGTTTATGTTACAAACATGTAAGAAAGGACAGATGATGGATATGTGAAAAACGTGAATATGAATTAATGTGTCGGAGATGTATTAAAAATGTGGATATGTTTGTTTATTATCACAAATGTGGATGTGACTAGTGGTATATTTGTATATTGTCACAAACTGGTGATGGGAGGCGTGTAAAGAGGAAAAATGAGTAAAAAATATTAGAGTTTTTAGGAGATAGGTAGGTGTGACAGTGTGGTACAGATGCAACGGCTCATGGCGACCGATTTGGTTTTGGATCATACCCATTCTAAAACCATGTTGAATGATGTTAACCTCGTAACTATTATGTTTTATTGATGATGTATTTATAGATTACATAGATAACTTTATAAACCCTAATAGCCCTAAGCCTACCGACAGGCTCATGCCTACCGATCCATTATATTCTTTAATACTATTTTGCATAAGTTTGTGGGAGCAGTGTGTTCCTTTCTTTGACGAATAGAAGTATTAATAATATATGGATGTGATAATCTTATAGAGATTTGTAAACTAAAGAACAAAAGGCTCAACGTGTTATCACGTGGAATTTTATTAGAAATGTATCATGGGTTGGTTGTGAATTAAAATAAGGGGCAGTTTATACGGACATCTTTTTAAGAGAGTTTTTCAACAATTGTATGTATAGAAAAATTGTACTATATGCATCGCGATATCGTATTATGTGTTTCGTGATTTGTACGATTGAGTAGTAAAATGTCTCTATAATATATCCTTCAAAATAAATCAAATGATGTTTTGAGTTGAATATGGTGGCCATCAAGAATATAGTAGGGTCTACCAGGAGATGACGAGGATATACGAAATCATTTACTCTTCGGCTATCACATGTATAGTTAAGGTCCACATTAAGCTTGGTTGTGTTTTGCCCACAGTGTACAATGTTTCATTTGCATATGTGGAAGGAGACACCAAGTATCCTATGTACAAGTGAGCCATAGAGGCATCATTTTGTTTGTACATATTATAAAAAATCACAAACGAATTAAAAAGCTTTTCCGATCGCTTTATTTGTAAATTTGCTTTATTCAGATTTACTTAATTAAGGTTAAGAATTCAAAGCGTTTTAACAATAACTAAGGCACCGTTTATTTATTAAGAGACCATCAATCTGACTCATATCTGAATCTGAATTTTAAGTGTAAATATCTGAATTTAATAAAATAAATTATTTGTTTTTTTTGTAAAAGAACGTCCGAATGATATAAATATAAAGCAGTTTCATTCTTATGACACATAAACGTTTGTAAACACTATATAGAACAATTTAGTCATAAAATTAACACAGCCTAGCAACGTGAAAATACTTAATTTAGTCATAAAGCAGTTTCATCTTGTGTGACCCACGATACGGATATGATTGTACACACGATTAACTACCTAGCACGCATGAAATATCCAATTACGAATGATGAGGTGTAATTCTGTAGTAGTTTTATGGGTCATTTAGTCTCTAATTTCATACACTTAATATCGTTTTATTGCCCTAAATTGGATATTGTAACGATCTACGTTTAATCTTTATGATTTTTTCAATCCCCTTGCCCTCCGGATTTAGTGTTTAACAAATATTTAGATCAAAATTTTATATATCGTTAACATTTTAATGTTGGAAATCAAGTCTGAGGCTACGACTACATAAAAAATTACTACCTCCGTCTCAATTTAATTGTCCACATTTCCTTTTTGGGATGTCTCAAAAAAATTGTCCACTTTCTATTTTTAGAAAGAAAAAGAGAATTTAGTTGAGGAATATTCTATATAAGTGGTTGAGAATCGTAATTATCCTACTTTTATTAAACTTTGTGTTTTTTGTAGACGAAGGGAGTATATATTTTGAGACCCTAAAATTTGAAGGCATGTGTGGTACCACAAGTCGCTTACGCTAGTGCACGGCTCTAGAAATTTATATGGTACTATAGAAACACATTAATGCACTTTAGGCTAAACGGAATAATAACATTCTCGCCCGTGGGTGAGTTGTCTTGTCAGGTGGTACTCCGCTTTGCCCCTATAATAGACTCACGCGTGAGTTGTGTGAAGATATCGTACTCACTCCACGTGAGTGATAAAACAACGAGCCCCACATCCAAACACTTTATTTAATATGAATGAATTAAATAAAAAAGATGATGTGGAGTGAAGTGGCTTAAGCAAGGAAATGAAATAAGTAGTGAGTGTTAAGCGGGTGGTGAGTGAGTGGTAAAAGTAGAGAAAGTTGGACCACGGTGAAAGTGAGTATTGTTATTATTCCGTTTAGCTTTATAGCATGTGGCTATAATAGATGATAGATAACGTCAAAAAAGAGGCTTGTGGAAGATGGACCCATGATATGATACGAAAGAAAAAGGACACGTTAACCTCAGTCATTGTTGTTGAGTGATGCTGCTAAAAATATCTATTTTTCTTTTGTTTTTGGCAAATGAAGATTGTCTTTTACTTTTATGGCAAAAAAGTATTCAAGGAGATGATTGGCAATGCTAATTGCTGTGTCCACATGTTTTGTGGTGTGATGTCATCCTCAAAAGTACTAAACATATATAGTAATATTCAAGTGTTGCTTAAAATCTTATCCATTTTTGTGTATAACTCCCCTTTTTCATTGTTTTGGCAGTCAGTAGGCAGTGTGGTAACTGTTTTTTCGCTCATTCATTGTAAGCCTTTAATGGCAGAAGGACAGCATCAAAATGGGAAAGTGATTTGCACACTTTCAAAATTGATAGGCACACTCAAATTATGAGTGTTTTAACATTTATACTTTTACCGTGTGAAAATAAGTAAAAATGATATAAGGGTATAAATATCAAGATACTTATAATTTGAGTATGTCAATCAATTATAAGAGTGTGCAAATCACTTCCCATCACAATGAGCATGTGGTGACACGTCTTTGTGACGTTACCGATTATTTAAAAACTAATTTTTATGTGAATATTTTTAGTATAGGAACTAAAAAGGAAGTGTGCAGCCCTTGCTTTTGTTTCTTTTTAACGGGCCAATTTTCTTTCTCAATAATTTCGAGCACTTGAAGTGGGAAATTTTCTTTGCCAACAATCTAGTTTAGCTCAATATCAATATCAGTATCGAGAAACAAAATAGTTTAACAATGAGAATATATAACAAATAGATGACCAATGAATAAACCAATTAAATGAGACGTTTAAAGCCAGATTGTCAAGATCGGGATCCTACCCAGGATCGTTTTTGTCTTTGCAAGATCGTGATCGTAAGATCGGATCGGGATCTTAAGATCCTAATCTAATGTTATTTCTTAATAGTTTATGTAATTTTATACAAATCTACAAATTCTAATACATTATATTCACAAAATACTATGAATGTTTCGTATAAACGTTGTCATAAATTATGATTATAAAATGTTTAAAAATATTAACATGTTGTTTTTTGAATTCTTCAAACAAACAACCTATAAATTTGTATTTTTTTAGTTTGTAATCCGAGAAAAGTAAGATCGGATCGGATTAGATCGTAAGATCGTATGGTAAAGATCGGGATCCTATAAGATCTTAAGCTTGCAAAGATCCTATGTAGGATCTGGATCGTTTTTGCTTTGCAGTATCCTAGAATCGTAAGATCCTAAGATCAGGATCGGGATCCTGATAACTATGGTTTAAAGTGACTATTTGGGCCTAATCTAATTGGAAAGACCAAAAGATATCACAAGTAGCACAAAATTGTAAAGTTGCTGCAAACATTCAGAAACAACAATTTTCGAAATAAATACACATTGCCAGCCAATTTAACGAATCGCACGTCTTACACATTAAAGCTGAAAAAAATTAGCATATATATAATAGAGCGTCGAAAACGGGTGCGTTTGTTGCCGTTTTGGTTGCGTCAATTTGACGTCACAAACCAGGAGCCCAACAATTAGCCCAACGTGGCCCAGGCCCAGCGGGATATATGACAAAAAAAACGTAGCTTTTGTTGGGCGAGAACAAGAGCAAAAGTAAAAGGGAGCTAAAATACAAAAGATAAATCAATAAATGGATAATAAATAAAATAAAATAAAAAGTAACAACAAAAAATAACAACGTTTTGGCATAAAAAACGACAACCTTTCAGTGAAAATCATAAGCAAACGTTAGTTGCTAAACGCAAATACACACAAACACCGAACCAACATACATGCCAAAATTACCCAGCGCAATGCGGCGGGCACAAATACCTTGTTAGTTAAAAGGCCCGTCAACAACATGCATGTTGGTATACGGCCTCAATCATGTGTGTTGTAGTGCATGAAATCTTTGACGGAGAATTTCATATGTGTTGCAGTGCATGCAATGTGTATATATGCTTTAAATCCTTACCAAGGTTGGGTTGGCATTTATTCTCAACATTTCTTATGACCCTAGAGTTCTTGGAAATATCATGATACTGTTCCATTATGACCAGAGTGCAACACGTGAGGTTGGCTGCTTTTTCCCCTCCTATCACAACTGCACACTCAACAGCCCTTCCAAATTACAAACCCAATAACTCTAATCATAAGCCCAACACTCTACTTAAGCCCACTAGTCAACCCTCATGTTCTTCAACTAATCCAGTACCAAACCCAAATAGACAGAAAACGAAGCATAACATCATTATAAAAGGTAACACAAAAAAGGAGAAATGACAACAACAGTCAATTTTACAAAATACTTACCAAATATCCGAATTTTATCAAAAAAGTCGTTATACCCATAAAACCAGCAAAGATTTGCGAGAATTTGCGGATTTTTATAAAACTCGCAAGAATTGACCTTGCGAAGTCAAACCTTGTGAATTTTCTAAAAATATGAAGGTTTGACCTTTCAAAGTCAAACATTGCTAGTTTTTGAAAAGTGCAAGGTCAACTAGCGATTTTTAAAAAAATAAATCACAAACCTTGCTAGTTTTCTCTAAAATATTGTCACGTATACTTTTATAATGCATGCGTATGGGAAGTCAAAGCAAATTAATGAAGCGTTAAAAGTTTACGAAAAAATAAAGGCTGGTGGTTGTGTGCTTGATCCATCATTTTACAGCTCTTTGATTTTGCGTTGGCCTGTTGTGTTTTTTATTGTTTTTTTGCCTGTAAGTGGCTTAGAAATTAAACATATTAACATATTGTATAATGATCCCAAGTGCTAGTTATTATTTTATCACTTTTGGTTCAGTTTATATCTATTTGCTCTGTAGGTTAATACTGAAACATGAATTATCTTATAGTACTATGTTTTAGAGTGATTTTGCATAAAGTCGAGACGATTAAATGACTCTAGATGTTTTGTTTTTACGAGTTTCTGTATGCTAAGTGTTCACAGTTTGTATGTCAATCCATGCCCGTGTGTCACAACACCTGAGCCATTACTTTAGGCAAATGGATTTCAAGCTTTCTTTCGAGTGAACAGCTTGGATTCCGTAGCAAATTACTAATAAATCTCTTAATTGTTTAGACTCATAGAAATACAACAATAAGTAGATAATTTTAAGCAATCTACTAAGGTGCCGTTAGGTTTATAGCCGGGGTTAGGATTTGGTATTGGCTTGAAAGAAAAATAAAATGAGAAAAATAAGGGTTTTGAAAAAAGATGTTTGTTTATGATTTGATATAAATATTAAAGTTAATATTATATTATGTAAATTATTGTTAAAAGAAATAAAGAGAGAGTGAAAAGGTGCTGGCCCCACAAAAGCAAAACCAATGTCGGAAAACTATCATGTAGGGGTAGGGATTACAGATGCCCTATTTTCATTTGATCCTAATGGCAAAATCTAAACCCTTAAACCAAATGACATATTTTACTTTAGCTCCTAAAGTTTAAATCTACCTACAAACAAACACCTCCTAAATGTTTAAGGGTGCACATTCTTCTAAATAAACAGTACTACATAAGACAAAGTTTCACAAAAGGGCCACCCAACATCACCTGCTACAACACATCTTCAATATCGCGAAATCATACAAGATTACAATCGAGGCATAAATTATAACAAATTCTTCTCTTGGATATATAAATAAGGGATGAGCACGGTACCAAATTGGTACCGAACCCATACTAAATTAGCGGTACGGTTTTTCGAGCATGATAGAATGCGGTACCGTGCAGAAACGGAATTCGAGTGCGTGCTCAATACCGGAAGATCGATAGCCTATCCGGTTCTTCTCATTTTTGTTAAACAAAAAAAAAATCCAAGAAAATGCAACAAAAAAATAAGACAAAACATGCATTTTCATATGATAAGAACCATGACGCCATTGACAAAACGCAACCAACACTTAATAAATACATCACCAAGATAGTCGTAACATATAAACGTTCCAAAACTTAAAAAAATAAGTTAGGTTTTAATTTTCGGGAGGGTTTATGAAGGATCTATAGGTGTCACACTAAGTTTTTCGGATGTTTTGTTTCTTTCTTTATGTTTTACATGACTATTTTATTTTACATGGAACGAGCCTAATGGGTGTATGGATATTTTTTTTGATTCAAAAACATTACTCAAATTTCAGGAATTTTTTTGGTACTTCTCGCTTTGATACCGGCACCGTATTAATGGTCACAAATTATTTTTTGACTCGATTCATGATGTCAGTCATGTTCCATGTATAAGGATTCGGTACCATTTTGTATGATACCGGATACTATTCGGTTATATCTACCGAGTTTGGGTCCAAATACCCCTCTCTAGATATATTAGAGGGTTGTACACATTGAACTTAAATAGCCCACCTTTAACTTTTTGTGGGTCAATTTGGTTTTTCGGAATTGGAAGTTATATGTTACAATAAACTTTATAAAAAGTTAGAGGAGGCAAAATAAGTGGGTATGAGCTCTGAGCCAAACGGGCATGGGCTTAAATAGGTACGGGTTTGTTGGGAATAATTCGTTACTACGGATAGTTGTGGTTTACATTGCTTGGATTACACTAGCGATTGGAAACGATATTCCCATTACATAATTACCCTTTGCTATTAGATAATGTTTAGTTAAACACGTCTATATAAGTATAGAATAGATCTTGTGTATATTCTATAATGTTAGCTTTATTCTTATCTTGTAAAGGACTCCTTGTTGTATAAAAGGAGGTCCTAGGTCATTGTCTTAGGAACTTGTCTAATTACCTCATTATTACTCCAAAGGCTTCAAGGTATAACCCTAGTGATAAGTAAGATCACTCGTATTATTCATCAATAATATTTGAGCTTAAGTTTTGTGTTTAACCATATGTTTACATATAATCATCATACAATCCATCTTAAGTATTACTAAGTAAATTCAAATGTTCGTGCTTAATAATATCATACAAAATATCATTGACACAAGGTGTGTGTTTAGATCCATCAGGGTTCAATGGACACAGGCAAACAGGCTCATCTTATATGAACCACTTTAAAAAATACTCAAAATGACGAAATAAATTATTCAAACGTAACACCTCATTTATATTTAAATAATTAAATATATTATATTTATAAGTCTTTTTTTAAAAACAACTATAATGTTCTTCAATTGAAAGAAAAAATATGTCCGTTAATGTCCATTTAACTTTATTTAACCTTTAAATGGGCAATACATGCCTATTTCCAAAAAAATAAGGTAAAATGTGTCCAAATCTTTTATAAATTTGCCCAAATTAGCTCATCTTTTTTTATTTTGGGCACAAATAAGAACTTAAAAAGTATACAACTCGTAGACGAAAAGCTAGAACTATATGACTTATAAAATTTAGCTCACCTTTTCCAAAAAACAAGCAAGGTTTGCGATATTTTTTTTTTTTTTTTTTTAAATTACAAGATTTAACCTTGCGAAGTCAAACCTTACTAATTTTGAGAAAACTAGGAAGTTTGACTTCGCAAGATCAAACCTTGCGATTTTTCCAAAAATGTTTGCAAGGTTTGACTTCTAAAAATCCGCAAATTCTTGCAAATCTTGCTAGGTTTGTGGGTAAACGGCTTTGTTGATTAAAAAAAATGGATATTTAGTGAAATATTTTTATAAAATTGGATTTTTTTGTCATTTATCCCACAAACAAATACCCAGAAATTACATCACTTCAACTACTCGAGAAATTGCATCACTTCAACTAATCGATCCAGTTTTTGGTATCAATCCCATCACTAAAACAAAACACCAAAAACATAACAGTGGCCACTCTCTGTTAGATATGTTAGTTGGCCCAAACCCAATAGACGTTTAGGTACATTAGGTTTAAGGTTTGGTTGCTTATTGTGACAACTGGCAATTTAGGGAGTCTATTTTAGTTAACCGCATTACGCTAAATTAAACTGAGATTCGCCTTTAACACTATTTTATAAACCGTGACTTGATTTTATATCGGCAATTGGTTTTTACGGTTTATTTCATTATTAAATGAGTTATCATATGCGTTTTAACTCTATTTGGTAGGCACTATTCGATTCGGCACTAGAATAGCCTAAAACAAGAGTTATTGTAACTTTTAGACCGTAACTAGAAAATCGACAAATAAATAGTCAAAACTCGTGAAAAAACGTAAGTAACGATGTTGGAAAGTTAAATAAATGTCGTGGGACACTCGGGGGACGATATGTGAGCTCGGGAATGGGTAAACGAGATAGATACGAAAAGTTTCAACCCGAACCCCCCTCTTTTTCCTTATGGCCGGCGCCCCCTCCTCCCACCATAATTATTTTGAGGTCCTTAGCTCAAGGATATAAATACCACCCACCCATCTCATTTCCCTCATCTCTTTCTCTCACTAGAAAAACACACACCCTATTTTATATCTCTAGTTTCTCACTCTAAAAACTCTAAACCACCACATTTGGCCGCCACTTTTTCCGGCCACCACCGCCGGATTCCGGCGAGTGTCATCTCACCTCCACCACCAAAAGCAAGATCTCTTTCTCCTCTTTCCAACCATATATCATACACTCAATTTGGACTTCATTAACACCTCCAAATTCAAGAATTAAAATTCGTACTTTTAGGGTTTCTATAGATTTCATAGGGCTTTTTCAATTGGTGATTAGAGAAGGTAAATAGAACATGTTTTGAGCTTGTTTGAGTGATAAAAAGCCACGAATTGATTTCTAGGGTTTCGACCCATGAACAATTTTTGAGGCTTTTGGGTGGAACATGAAATTAAAGTTAATTAGTGTTGAAATAAACAAGTAATTAGTGTTTGGTACATGTGTGGTGCATTAATTTGATTGGTTTTGCATTTTAGAGTTTAGTTGCATGTTCTTGATTAAAAATAGTTGATGGGTTTTGTGTTAAGTTAGTGTTTGGAGCTTGAATGATTGGATTTGAGTGTTGTAGAATTGATTTGGTGATGTTTGGTTGAGACCTATGAGGCGTATGAACCAAGAAGCCCACGTTGGGGTCTTGGTTGGTGTCGTACGTGGCCTATGTTGGTCATGGGTCTGAGTCGGGTCGATTTGGTAGCTTATTGATTGGTTTAGTTGAGGTTTGGATGAGACGCGTGGAACCGAAAAGCTTTTAGAAGCTTGTTTGGTTCACGTGGTCTTGACCGCGACCGTGTCATGACCGTTAGGGTCATAACATTGGTTTCGAGTATAATTGGTTGATTGATTGGTTGGCGGGATTGTTTTGAGTTGGTTTGGGATTGAATTGCGACGTTATGACTTGTAATTATGGACTTGATATATATATTGTGACTTTGAGCTACGTTGGCGTCACTTTGACTTTTTAGTCAATAGTTGACTCAAACAAATAACATGGAATTTAGTATAATTTGGACAATTGATTGATTAAAAGCCGAGAAGTTATGACTCGTGCTTGTGGACTCGAAACGAATAACGTTATGAAACCAATAATGGGATTTGATGAAATATATATTATATATGAAAATGATAATAAAACTATGAAATGTAAATAATAGTGGGCTTTTGTACCAAAAATATCAATAACAAGATTTATCTTGTTATTTACTAGTTTTTAAACGGAAACTAACGACTAAATTGGAAAGGTTTTGTAATAAATAAGTAATTATGGTTTAATTACACGTTTATCAATAAATGTCAAATGTGGACATTTAACATTGGATAAGTAGTTATTTATTTGCGTTATGTGTGCATGGGTTACGGATAACTTAGCATTAATAGTGTTGATCCACGTGGGTAGCGGACTTATTAGGTTGACGAATCTAATAAGAGCCCGCTAGGTACGTTGGGTAACCTTATTAATGGGTGACTTATCCTTATGACTCTTTAGGATACGATTGATTTATGGGATAATAAGCGACACGAATAAATAAATGAGTTTATCGAGTTGACGAATTCGATAAGGTCTACTATTTATTCCGAAACTTATTGAACTATGGAGCTTCTCGTTTTGAGGTCTCATTGTGTCGCATTGAGTTATATATTGGTTGTTTGAGTCCATTCATGGCATCATATTGAGTCGATACACCCACATGAGGATGCTAAACACTAGGATTAATGGTGAAACGAGACGTTTTTGGAAATAAAGAAATGGAATATATTGGGGTATATAACGTTGATTTTGAGGAATATATATTAAGTTGGACTACATTAATAGGTTGTGCCGAGTCGATAGTTGCTGTGCTGTGATTTCTGTTATCTTCTGCTAGCGATACACGATTGTTTTTCAAATCTCTTTTTATCAATCAGTGAATCTCAATTCGCTGGTTCACTCACTCCGTGTTGTCTTCTTTGAGACGTTCCGATTTGAGAACGGCTAGAACAGCTGCGAAACCCTGTCAAGGAGATTCTTCGAATTCTACGATCGAGGCAAAAGTACTTGTACGATCAATGGGGAACCGTGGGCGTGTACCTCAGTTCAATGAAAGTGTTCAAAGACACCTTCGTGACGCTTTATTGCTAACTGTCATGCGGTACACCCCGCGTTTCGGTGATCGAATGAAGCGGTCAATCTATAGCCGCATGCTCACACAACACATTCATATCTAAAGAAATCATGATTAGTGCATCAATGACTCGGATATTTTCACTCCATGCTTCGCTTATGTTGCCAATATCATGAATCAATGAAAGCTTCCGCTACTCTGATAAGTATATATCATGATCCAGAATGTGAGCGTGTCGGTCCAAATGTCACAACACCACAAAGGATGAGTAAGAGATTAATGTGGCTGATGATCTCAAAGCTGGCTCAATACTCAGTATCACGTGGATCAGTTAAAGACCTCCACTCAGATTATCCAAACATGAAAAAATGAAGAATCAAAGACTACAAGCTATAGAACAAAGAACATGAACAAGAATCCAAGAACAATCTCAATGTAATATCTGTTTGTATTCTATGAAATTTGAGGTGACCTCCCTTAGGGGGAGATTGTTAGGATTTAGTAAATCCAGGTATTAAAGTGTCGGTCACCTCAAGTATTTGTAATCGTTATAAAGCTCGTAGTCGTAGTTATTAAATGTCATGTAGTATTTAGTTAAGTAATACTGTGGAGGACGGACGGGTCTTTACCCACTGTATGCCTGATCCACAGCCCGTCAGGTGGCGTTTTATTGTAAGACTATAAATACTCTCTACCTCCCAAGGTAGAGAGTTGGAGCTCATAATAAGATTTTTCTTTCTCTCACTAAAGTTCCCAAACCTCTAGCTTTCTCTCTCTAGAAAATCATCCATACGCCTACTTGTGTTTGTGTTATGATGTGTATGCGAAATCCAATATGTTACAGATTGTTCTCAAAAACCCTCGTTGTATTGCAAAAACAATTTATTGAGCAAGACTTATTGTTTTTCAAATCTCTTTTCATCGGTCAATGAATCTCAAATTAGTGGTTCACTCCGTGTTGTCTTCTTTGAGACGTTCTGGTTTGAAAACAGCTAGAGCAGCTGCGAAACCCTGTCAAGGAGATTCTTCGGAATTATACCTGATCCCAGGCAGTACTTGTACTGATCAACGAGGAACCGTGGTCCGTGTACCTCAATTCAACGAAAGTGATCAAAGACACTTTCGCGCACTTTATTGCTAACTGTTGTATGCAAGTACACCCGACTTTTGCATCTGATTAGAATGGAGAGGTCAATCCATAGCCGCATGCTCACACAACACATTCATTTCTAAAGAAATCATGATAAGTGCATCAACGACTCTGATATTTTCACTCCATGCTTACATTTACGCAAATATCATGAATCAACTAAAGCTTCCGCTACTCTGATAAGAAGATATCATGATCCAGAATGTGAGCATGTCGGTCCAAAAGTCACAACACCACAATGGAAGTGTCAGAGATTCATGTTAAGTGATGATCTCAATGTGGCTCAAAACTAATTATCACGTGGATCAGTTAAAGACCTCCAGTTGGATTAACCAAACATGCAAAAATGAAGAATCAAAGGCTACGGGGCTACAGAGCAAGGAACATTATCAAGAATCCAAGAACAATCTAAATGTAATATCTGTTTTGTATTCAATGTAATTTGAGGTGACCTCCCTTAGGGGGAGATTGTTAGGATTTAGTAAACCCAGTTTTTAAAGTGTCGGTCACCTCAAGTATATGTAATCGTTAGAAAGCTCATAGTCGTAGTTATTTAATGTTAGGTAGTATTTAGTTTAGTAACACCGTGGAGGACGGACGGGTCTTTACCCACTGTATGCCTGATCCACAGCCCGTAGGTGGCGTGTATGTAAGAAACTATAAATACCCTCTACCTCCCAAGGTAGAGGGTTGGAGCTCATAATAATACTTTTACTTTCTCTCACTAAGTTCCCAAACCTTTAACTCTTTCTCTCTCTAAAACCTCAAGTTATACGCCTACTTGTAATCATGATTTGATGTGTTTGTGAAATCCAATATGTTACAACTATCATTTGGGACCTATACTTTGTAAACTCTGATTATTTTACTAAATCAAACAATGCATTTTTTCCGAACGACACTTTAGGTCGTTCAATATAACTGTAACTGTGATGTTATGGCAGTCATCCCCCAGGAATTCCATTCCGCTGCAAAACAGGTATTTTGGGGGTGTGACAGAATAAGATATTGAATAGCTTATTGATAAAGAAACTCTTAGAAAGATTTTTTTTTTTTTTTTTTTTAAGAAATAAGCACTAAAGGCTATTAAAGATTAAAGTTTTTTGACTTTTTTTTATAAAAGAAGATCAAAAAGTAAATAGATCTAAGTAAATAAAAGAGTTTTGAAAAGAAAGCAAAGTGCTTATTAAATAAGTTATGAGAAAAGCTTATCTAAAAAGCTAATCTTTTTACCTTAAAAATAAGCTATAAAGATGAGCTTATCTTAGATAAAAAGAATATGAAAAGTGCTTAAAGTGAATAAGCTATAAGAAAGCTTAACCAAAATAAGCTAATCTAAATAAACGAAATAAGCTATAAGAGAGTTTATTTAGCTTATTAGATAAGAAAAAGAAAAAAGAAATAAAAGAGAGAGGAATAGAAAAGAGAGAATAAGCTAAGTGACATCCAAAATAAGCATATTCATTAAATATAAATAAGGTGTCCACAATAATAAGCACTTTGAATAAGCTAGAAAATAAGCTACACAAATAAGCTATTACAAAGCTTAAATTACTACTAAAAAAACTAAAAATGTGTGTGTTCTGCGTGTGGAATCCAGACTCATTTATATACCAATCATTTCCCATTCTCGTTCCTTCCAAATGAACCTCGTATTCTTTCCCATCAAGAATGTCACATGGCGGCTTGGCATTGGATGGGAGAAAAGATAGTGTGGCGAGAGTGGCTGTAGCAGAGAGGCGCACACGCCTAGGAGAACTAATTTTGGGGAGTGAACTAAACTCGCTTAGACAAACAGATACATGATTTTTGCACTTTCACTGATAACATTCATGGGCCTGGATTCACTTTCGGGCATCGCAGTTCGCTGCTAGCTTCTCGGCCTCGTGAACTGCACTGCTTTTAGACTGTCGCTGGGCTGGCCTCATTGGAGGACTATTATTGGGCCAACAGCGGGACTTGGTCTTGGAGAATAGGTTCTACTTGTGGTCCTGAAACAATTGCTGCTAGATCTTGTGGTATAACAAATAAAATGTGCCATCTTCAAGATTCGAACCTTAGACCTCACCCTCAACAAACATTCTCCCAACCATTGGAAAGAGCACGAAATTTCAAGTCTGTCAAAAAAATTATTTAGAGTATCAAAGAAAAAGACGGAATTGTGAAAGATTAAACGAAGACAAAATCAAATAGTTAGTTAAGAACTCGGCCCAGCAGAATAAAGGGTTAAAAGAAATGCAATCAATGTTATATCAAGAAAGTGAGGTCTAATGTTCGAATCTTGTAGAGGGCACATTTTACTTTTTATGCCACAAGAGCTAGCAGCGATTGTTTCAGGCCCACAAGTAGAAGCTATTCTCCAAGCCCAAGTCCTATTGTTGGCCCAATAATAGTCCTCCAATGAGGCCAGCCCAGCGACAATCCAAAAGCAGTGCAGTTCACGAGGCCCATAAGCTAGCAGCGAACTGCGAGGACCAAGAGTGAATCAAGGCCCATGAATGTTATAAGTGAAAGTGCAAAAATCATGTATCTATTTGTCTAAGTGAGTTAAGTTCACTCCCCAAAATTAATTATCCTAGGCTCGTGAGCCTCTCTGCTGCACTATCTTTTATCAGCCACTCTCGCCCCACTATCTTTTCTCTCATCCAATGCCAAGCCTCCATGTGGCATTCTTGATGGGAAAGAATACGAGGTTCATTTGGAAGGATCGAGAATGGGAAATGATTGGTATATAAATGAGTTCGGATGGACACACACATTTTTTGCTTTTTTAGTAGTAATTTAAGCTTTGTAATAGCTTATTTTCTAGCTTATTCAAAGTGCTTATTATTGTGAACACCATATTTTTATTTAATGAAGTATTGGTAACATATAGCTTATTTTCTAGCTTATTGAAAGTGCTTATTTTAATCTAAAAACCAACGAACTTTTACTTGGCGTATATGGTTTTCGGCCAAGGAGAGAACAAAAAGAAAGGATAGAGAGAATGAATAACTAAGGATCCATATTTATAGTTTTTGGATTAGGGCAACTGGTAACTTAGGGCCAAAGTTAAATCAAAACCTACTCCCTCTTTTTACCCTAGGCCTATGGCCGGCCCCCTTAAGCCCACAAGGGTGGTCCTTTTGACTTTTAATAAATGTGTACATTTATACATTATTAAGGGATATCAAGCTTAAATATTCGCTTAATTAACAATTTAAAGTCCATTAGGTTTTATCACTAGTTTATTAACATATACTGAAAAATGTACATTATATGTTGGATCGTATATTTATGTTGTTTAGATGATTCGGGTGGTCTAGGATTATGATTATACAAGAGAGCCATGTTTAGAGAGATGAAGAGAGGAGAGGGTGATTCTAGAGAGATAAACACAATGTGAAAGGTTAGATTATGAAAGAAGCACCACCCTTCCCTTAGTGGGAAGGGTATTTATAGTGACAAACTAAATGCCCTCCTGTCGGGCTGTGGATCAGGCATACAGTGGGTAAAGACCCGTCCTTCCTCCACGGTGTTGCACTAAACTAATAACTAAGCTAACAACTAACTAATTGACTACAAAACAACGTAAATAGCGATATGTCTATGAGCTAACTTATGCTAGATTATATTTGGGGTGACCGACACTTCATTATGGAATTTCCAATTAATAACAATCTCCCCCTAAGGGAGGTCACCCCATGATTTACATTTTGCATCCTAGCATTCTATTTTATCTTCAGTCTTGTGCTCGTAGACTTCAATTCTTCAATTTTCGCATTCTTTGTGCTTGAGCAGTGATTCTTCAAAGTCCGACTTCTTTGTACTTTAAGTGGAGGTCTTTGAACTGAACCACGTCTTGATGATCTTCGAGCTTTCTTTGAGATCATCAGCCATAGTAAATCTCTGGATCACCCATTATTGTGTTGCCATCATGTGATGTTGTGACTTTTGGACCGACATACTCACACTTTCAGGATCATGACATCTTTCCATTAGAGTAGCGAAAGCTTTACTGGTTCATGATATTTGCAGAAGCATAGTATAAAAATATCAGAGCCAGTTTATGTAGATATGCACTTGTCATGATTTCTTCAATTAAGTTTGGATGCTGTGAGCATGCGGCTTTGGATTGACTTCTCAATTTTGATCAGCTGCAACCATCCAAATGTACCTACAAACAACAGTTAGCAATAAAACACACAAAAGTGTCTTTGATCCCTTTCGTTGAATTGACGTACATGGCCCACGGTTCCCCGTTGATCAGTAAAAGTACTGCCTGTGATCAGGTATAATTTCAAAGAATCTCCTTGACAGGGTTTCGCTGCTGATCTAGCTGTTCTCAAACCGGAACATCTCAAAGAAGACAACACGGAGTGAGTGAACAAGCGAATTGAGATTCACTGATTGATGAAAAATTGATTTGAAAAACAAACGTGTATTGCTTGAAGAAAGAGTTTTGCAACACGACGAAGGTTTTATGAGAAAGATCAATTTTCAATCAAAATACTTTTTGTATTAGAAAATGAGTACGCATTCGATGTGCTAGAGAAAAGAAGATATTTACACATCGAACGGTTTTTCCAAAAGTATTTTTCAATCAGAGATACTTTTTGTGTTTGAAAATGAATACACATTCGATTTGCTAGAGAAAAGAAGAGATTTGCACATCGAACGGTTTTTCCAAAAGTATTCGTCAATTCATTTTTCTGGACCAAGGTTGATTCACGAGTGAATCGCCCCATCGTTTCTATCCAGTTTTCACAAGCTTGATCTTTAGAAAAGATCTCACATGTCACCTACCAAGAGCTTGTTTGATGTTGGCTCTAGAAGGATTTCCATCTTCATTGTGAATATTTTTACATATCACTCGGATGTTCTGGCAAAATCACAAGGATGATGCGTAGGACTCTTAATATTTCTTACTTTCCACATTTTGTGAAATAGCAAATCTTCATCAATTTAGTATCCTCATGAGATATTGTGGATGATCTCTTGGCTCTAGACTCAATTGTGCATATTTGGTTTCCTATGCCGGAGACTAGGGAGAGGGTCTCCTTCTTCAATATCAACAATCTCTAAGAGAAAGTCAATATATTATGTCGGTTCCCCGTGAGAATGAAACAAGTCCTTTTAAGAGGAACTTGAGTAGTATGGGAAGTTAGGTGTAGTGCATCACTGGGTCCATGTCGTCTTATCTTCAATACCGGTGTTACCTTGGTAACTGCCAGTAGCATACGAATTGAACCCGGTTTCTGCCCTAAGGTTGAATTAATGGAGGGCTATTTCATTTCACCCTTTTCATATTCAATTCTTTTTCATTCTTCAACCCCTTCAGTGCTTACCGAGACTTCATAACTAGAACCTTGTTGGGTTTATTCCAGTACTAGCTCTGTCTCAGTCCGCACTCTTCCCGTTTTCTCATTTTTCTCCTTTTTTCATCATACCTAAGGACTCTACACTATCAAGTGGATTGTCCATAGGTAGATCCCTCTGACTCTGGAGGGATAGTGGGAACGAATACCTAGCATAACCATCCTTATAACACCATGCATAAAGTAAATTTGGTCGGTCTTTTGGTATTGTTATTTCCTTCTTGAAACCAATTGAAAAATCATTTGGAAAATCAATCAAGGTACTTGTGATATAATATCAAAGCATTTTGTACCTTAATTGTTTTGATCTTTTAGAAATGCTCCCCCTCAACATGTGCATATGATTTTGAAATTGTTTAGCACATGGAGGCAAGAGTTCTTAGAAATAATTTCTTGATCACAATTTCCGTGAAAAAATCCATTTGATTTACTTGGTAAATTCTCCCCCTCAATATGTGCGTTGGATATTTGAAAGTCATTTTGCACATAGAGTAAAGAGATTTTTGAAGTACTTTTCACGATTGCCAATAGAAACCATTCGCTCCCCCTCAATATGTTCATCGATATACAAAAGAGTTAAGCACATATTAAAGAGAACTTTCACTTTGAATCAAAACGATTCAAAACGATCATCTTTTATCATATTTCATATTAAATCACAAATTCTCCCCCGATCAAAAATATCAAACCCTTTGAGATTTTGGATCCCAAGTGATTTAATAAGTTTTGGAAAACATGGGAGAATATGTGCCTGATTTAAAAGCTCTTCTGTTTTATGGTTAAATGCTCCACCACAATCATGTGCATTATGTATTTGAAATTGTTTGGCACATGAAGGAAGGAGTGCTTTGAAACAATTACCCTTTAAAACCGATTTGAGATTTAAATCACGATCTCTCCCCCGATCAAAAATTTCAAACCAGTTGAGATTTGTGATCCCAATTGATTTAAATAATTTCTAAAAATTTGGGGAAAGACGTGGCTTGATTTAATTTTGAAAAATGACTGATATGCACCAATTTTTTGACATTAAAGATTGTTTGTGTCAGGTATTATAGTTTTTAAGAGATCTTTGAGTAAAATAAAACAATTTCACAATCAAACAAGAACAGAAAAATTTTTATTTTGCAAGATCTTTGAGTTTTAAACAAAATCATACCATGACATAACATTAAATCTTTAGATATCACCACTTTATATTGTACAAGACGGACTTTTATGAAGAAATATCGTTTGAAAATTTTTAAGAATGAAATCACTCTCCCCCTCAATCAATGACTGTAGTCGTGATTGAGTGACTCATATTTTAGTAAAATGAAGACCAGTTGATTTTCAAAATTAATTCCGATATATTTTCAAAACAATATTTTTCCCATTTTCAAAACAATAATTTCAAAATTTTTGAAAAATGGTATCATTCACTACTTGTCCTGTACAAAGATACGTTAGGTGGAGAGAATCATAAGCTGCTTCTATTGTTGCTGAAAGGATGAAAGAAAACCGTCTGCTGAAGCAGTGAGACATCTGAAGTTGCATCTATCGTGCCAACTATACATGGAGAGATCTGATTAAGCTCCGTTTCTTCTTTTTTCGACCCAAGATATAGTTACCATTTCCTTTCGGCATCCAATCATCTGAATTTGTGGGATCCGGATCGGGAACATTCTTATAATCCATGATATCTGCATACGCTAGTAGACATACAAACAGATATATGGTGGTCGACATCACCCAAACAGCAATCGACTAATAAAGGTCATTCCAACATATCAATCAGATCATGTAAAGCATAGGAATACAATGTTCATCAAACTATAATCATCTAATCCTAACAATCATATCCTATATTCCTAGTCCTTCGACGTAGGCAAACATCTTTTTCTAGTTATGCACGTAGGATAATCAGATAAGTCCGTTAGATGATATAAATTTGAAAAACATTCTCCCCCTCAATAAATGACTCTTTCTCTGAAAAGTTTTAAAAGCGCTGAAGTCATTGATTGAGTTTTGCAAATTTATGAAAATACCAAATCTGATTGATTTTAAAGCAACTTATTTTCCACCATTTTGTTAAAACAAATATTTTTCTGAAAAATCTTAGAAGGAAAAATATTTGAGTAGGAACAGCAGTCCTTCGACATACTTTCCTCATTATGTTTTAGGATAAGTGCACGAAGTATTTGAAAATTGGTTTAGCGCAGCACATTCCTTTCTTGAAGAACGGGTTGCTATCTGAAATAATAGCAAACCATGGTTAAGCGCGGGTTACAGTCTGAAATAACTGCAAGCCATAGTTTGTGACATGTTTTGAAAAAAAATATATTTACACCTCATGCTCGAACTTCATCTATGGTCCCGTGCCATTGTTGAATGACATTTCTAAGACGGTAGATGTTATCGATACCAAAAGACATGTCTTTAGAAAACAATATTTTTGATATTTTTCAAGTTTTTCTGATTTTTATGGGTTTTTGAAATTTTCTATTTTTCTATTTTCTTTTTGTTGGTTTTATATTTTTGTATTTGGTTTTTTGATAAATAATTACAAAGATAGATTAGACGATATAGTTTAAGAAGATAGAAGTCATCATTTCTTAAACATTCACCACCAAAGCTTTCGAGGCTCCTGAATTGAGAGAAATTAAACCATCTGAAAGTGAGACTTTGGCAGCTTCCCTCCAAACCGAAAATCCTTTTGTTGAGCAGATTCGAAGCTCTATTTCAAGCTTTCCTTAGTCAGGTGCACAAAGAAGCACACCATTATCATCGATCTTGCTGCTCCTTTTAAGAATAATCATCGTGATTCTTCGTTCGAGGCTATATCATCTAATAGAAGAACAACAACGTTTCATCCTGTTAGGTCACTAGATTTACAACACAAGCTTACAAGAAAGAGATAAAGGCGATTGAACAAGTAAACCAAACACACACACACGATATAATAGGGACGGTTACGCGTAGGGCATGAGTGAAAGAAAAACTTGAACAACCAACCCTCAAGTGAGGGTTAGTACATAGTATTTATAGGAGGGAAGCTAGGGCAACACTCCTAGTCCCTTCCTTTCTCCTATGGGCTTGGGCCTAAGCTCATGGGCCTTCTACATAAGCTTAAGGCTAATAACAAACATAAAGGCCATAATAAGCTACCTATTACATATGAGTAACTAACACTTGAATTAAGGTTTAGGAGTGATTCCAACAATCTCCCCCTCAAGTGTAATTACATATGAGTAACAAACACTCAAGTGTTGGTGATGAAAAACGGTGAAGGCGTTGATGTAATAGTAGCTTTGACGTCTTCTGACATTCTTCTTTCTTTTGAGAAGAATTTCCTTGATTTGAACCATCTCCCCAGTGTAGCGAGATAGTTTTCTTTGAACGGTTATGCTTTGGCGTCATCTTTAACTTTGTTCTTTGATCATTGTTCTTTGTGATGAAAGTGATAGTATGTTGTTGCGCATCAAGTTCGCTTTGCTCGGTGTCTCCACGTCATTCTTCAACATGCTCACACGGTCTTTGGCGTTGGAATTCAGATCTTGATGAAGTTCTGTAAGTCTTTAACTTTGTAGATTCTTTGATTTGACGAAGAATCATTCTGATTGTTGTGTTGCTTTTGGATAGAACTTCCATTAGTGATGATGTTGGCGTGAGCATGAGAAGAATATGCACGATCATTCCGCTCCAGAGCTTCCATAAGAAGAAAACATAAAAAACGGTTAGTAATAAGCGGATTCCGGCACTTACAAGTTTGAACTTCGAGAGTGTTAACAGCATAGTGTGAAAACACAACTCTAACTTTTACAAAGGCCGTTCTGAATCGAGTCCCACAAGTGAGATAACACGATGTACCGAAGTACACCTACGATTCAGATGAGTCGCTGAGGTACACCCAAGCATCACCTCACGACTGTAGACCGTTTGAGACCACTAAGCGCAATCCACGGGAAGTTGCCGAAGCCACCTGCTGCCGTAGGTGTTGATGTTGACCACAGGGAGTTTCCATTCAATCACTGAGGATCACAAATGTAAACCTCTCATAAATGTTCTCGACAGATTGCTAAGATCTGTGAAGGACTCGATAATGTACCACTGAAATTCTTATTGTTGAATATCAAGTGATGGAATGTCAAGTGTACCTAAGAGATCTTTTGATGAATCTCGTGGCTCTAGACTCAATTGTGCGTTTTGGTTTTCCTGAGCGGAGACTAGGGAGAGGGTCTCCTTGTTCAATATCAGCAATCTCTAAGAGAAAGCCGACAGATTATGTAGGGTTCCCTGTGAGAATGAAACAAGTTTCTGTTGAGAGAAACTTGAGTGGCTTAAGAAGGTTTAGTGCATGCGTCACTGGGTCCATGACGACTTTTAATCTTCAATACAAGTGTCACTAAGTGACAACTAGTAGCATATGAATTGAACCCGGTGTCTGCCCTAAGTTGAATAATCTGGAGGGCTATTTCTTTTCACCCTTTTCTTTGCATTTTTTTTAATTATTCAACTCCTTCTTTCTCCGATTCTCATTTTCTCCTTTTTACAATCATACCTAAGGACTTCTAAATACTAACTATTTGTTTTGTCCTGGGGTAGATCCCTCCGGCTCTGGCGGATCATAGGACGTTATTCCTAACCTTAGTCACCTTATAACTCCATGACTAACCTATGTTGCCAT
Organism: Chrysanthemum makinoi; assembly: GCA_910596185.1. Classification (NCBI taxonomy): domain Eukaryota; kingdom Viridiplantae; phylum Streptophyta; class Magnoliopsida; order Asterales; family Asteraceae; genus Chrysanthemum; species Chrysanthemum makinoi. Next base: position 83,667,630 of record OU343216.1, read on the forward strand.
AAAACCACTATTGTGAAAAATCTCTCAAAGTGTTTGTGAATGAAAAACATTTTAGTACCACTGTTGAGATAAGATTTTGCATAAATACTCCCCCTCACATGTGCTTAAGAGTTTTAACGGTTAAAATGCACAGTGAGGAAAGAGCGCACATTTTGAATTGATCAACTCAAGATAGACATTCCCCCGCGAGACACGGTTACGTGGCATAGTTAAAGAGTTGCATTGTCAACTTTTAGGTGACAACTAGCTCTAATAACTACCTTGAAGGTGTAGACAATCCTCGATAGGTTGTCAAACCCGCCGAGTTCATGTCTACCAAGAGTTTCTCGAATGGTACATATTACTCGGACAAGTCCTTTGCGAGACACGTTTACATCACTAGCGAACTAGCTTGAAATTATTACCCGTCCGGACAAGTCTTTTCGAGTTACTAACCGTTAAGATCTCGTCAATTCATGGGTTAAGTCTATAGCACAAAGATTCATTTGCATTTACACAACATATTTCTTATCACGTATTTTCTCCCCTCAAAAATGGCATATAAAATGTTATTTTGAAAAGTTGAGAATAAATATGACCATTTCGAGTGTTGCGGGAAGAATGACCACTGTGAACAATTTGTGAACAAAATTTTAAGTCAAGTACTCCCCCTCAACAAGTGATATAAACGGTTGAGGTTTTGAAAATCATAAGGGGGAGTACTTGTTCTTTTGAGCAAAACCTTGAAAAATGAAAGGTTTGATAGGTTTTACTCAAAAGTAAGAAGCTTTCGCTCCTTTTCTAAGGATTGTGGCACTGCGTGCACCACGGGTCCTTTATTTACAAGAACGGGTTGTACACTGTAAAGTGTGCACAAGCCATTGACATAATCAAACAAGCAAAATCACAATCAAGAGAATACCCAATGATTACAGACGATCGGCTACTTTACTGAGGGACGTTGGAAAGTCGAATCGGAAAGTTTGGTCATCCTCCCACATAGCTCTCCAACCGTTGCATCGATCCCAGATGAATCAAACATTCATCAATCCTAGTGATTAATCAACGAACATCCTTGCGATCCTTTGAATTCCATCTCTTCGTCTGAATTATACCCAACTCAATGTCCTTCAATCGATATGACAATCCATATCGAACCATCTCCATGGTGGCGTCTTAGAACTTAGTGAATTTCATCGAAAGCCATGAAGCAAGTATGATGATTTTCACTTTGGTAGACAAACCCAAACTTGTGTTTATGAACGATTTTGTACCGAGGTTCTTGATTGATTCCGATGAAGTGTAGAATTTAGGTAAGATTCGACCCCAAGGTGAAGAACTTCAATACGCTCTTTGATTTGAAGCATATGAAAACAAGGAGTGCAGTAATGTACTTGATTTAAATTTCGTTGAGGTTCGTTAGGGCTCGGGTATGTCGTGATCCTCACCACCAGTGTATGTAAAGTGATCAACGGTTTTCTCCATTGGTGGTGTGGATTCTGAATCCCTTGGTTGATCCGATGGTGGTGGCTGTGTAGCTTGTTGTGTAGTGGTGATAACCTGCTTAACCATTTATCGAAACATTGGATGGAGTTGCCTTCTTAACAGATTTTGTTGTTGACATAGGTGTTTCTTATGTTGATGGAGGTGATGATTGAGATGATGATTTGGGTTTGGTGGAAGTGTCAAGAGGTGTTACAGAAGACTATTGAGGTTTGTGTATGGGATTGTCAACTATGTAGTTGTCTGATTCCTTCTTTAACTTTTCCTCCTCGACTCTAGCGCTTCTTTGCCTCTTTTGAATCATTTCCTCTTCGACCACCAAATTATCATCGTGAATCTTTCATCCTTATCATGATCGTAATCTCCTTCGTCATATATTTCCACATCTTCACCATGCTTTTCTTCTTGCGGTTGTATAAGTTGTTGTTGTGGTTGCTTCATTTCAACAGTTGTAGAGACGGTGACACCCTGATCCTTACCGGGTTGATTAACCGGATCGGATGGGGTAAGAAATGTTTACAATTGATCTTCCATAAGTGGAGGACTCTTGCTTGACCCTCCCGCCCCAACCGGGTTGATTAACCGGAAAGGTTGAAGCATGGAATTCCATCCATTTATGCTTTAATGTCTTACGAAATTGTATTACCTCATCTATTGAATCATACTCATCATCAGGATGACTTTGTGAACATGAATTTGAATGGATGTAACAGAAGGATGTCCACAAAGAAATCTGCAAGATGATTATGAGCATATGAAGTAGTTGAAGATGACACGGAGATAGTTCTTGCCAATTGTTTTGTCGTATCCAGTTAGGAATGTGTTTGCCATCGAGAGCTCAGCTGGGGCATTGATGTTTGCTTGATTTGCAGCCATTTTGTGATCCGAAAGTCATTAGACAAAGAGACAGACATATGGAAACACAATGTGTTTGTATTAGTCTGATTTATTATCTAATTACTTGTATGATGGTAACATGTTTATGTTAGTTACAAGTCCTAAGTCACATTAGTCCAAATGTATGAAGTTGATGTGATAAGTTACGTGAACATGTTAATTTTGAAATTTCAAAGAGCAATAATTCACTTAACACACAACATATTAACTTTTGTAAGCTTATATGAAACATCAGATATTTGTGACCTATGCGTAACATTTAACAAGTAACATATGCGTAACGAGCCAAAATGTAGTGAACAATGGGTTATGAGTAACAAGGATCCTTATGCATAAGAAAGGAGCTTATGCGTAGGAGTAAGCTAAAGCGTAAGACCAAGCTTAGGCGTAAGAGTTTCTTACGCGTAAGACAAGTTCAAAGGCTTTAAGCTTACGCGTAGGGAAAAGCTAGATGTTACGCGTACAGTTTACTCGTAAGAGCAAAGCTTATGCGTAACAAGCCTTGTTTACGAATATCTTTCCAAGATACACGTAATCCACTGTAGACCCCTTATGCGTAAGAGCTACGCGTAAGATTACTCTTAGGCGTGACCTTTACGCATAAAATATTCCTTAAGCGTAACGGTTTGAACACCTAAAGATTCTGACATTACGAATAATTAATCTGTTAAATATAAACATGAAAACTTGATTGCAGTTAAATCCAAACATCTTTTAGATCACAAAACAAGCATAAGAACATATCGATACACCAGAAAGACTTAGGAGTAAAATTACTTAAACCCTAAACCCTTAATCTACGTGTAAGGGATATAGCTACACAAATCAAACAAGAATGTTTCCGGAGTGTCCTAGATGTCATATGAGTGCAATGGAACAAGATTTAACACATTTCCACCACAGAATCAAAAGATTTATGGAAGATGAACCCTCAAAAACCTAAAACTTAAGTTCATACAGTTTAGATGTTTCCGGGCTAATTTAAAGGTTCAAAAACATGCATATAAACTTATTCTAACACTTTCTTGATTACCTAATAACATATCACAGAAAAGAAAAACCCTAGATGAGCGCAAGAACCCTAGAATTCAAATTAATGAAATTTAAGATTCGGGATGGTTTTGGACGATTGAAACAAGTTTAATAGACACTAAGAAAGGTTTTAACGCAACTCATTTCAATCCAAACACTTTTATGCATAAACACCCAATTCGTTCGAGTGAATAATTTTCCAAAATCAGTTTAAAGAGTTTTAACCGTTGGATTTGAAAGAATTTTAGAAATCCTTGTTTATCTTCTTGATTAAAAACAGTTTAGAACTTATAGATTATGAAAAACTTGAACGGATTTAGAAGATTTGATTTGGGCCGTTTGATCTTGGTGGTTTAGGAGTAAATGAATTAATTTGCCAAGTTGACACATTCAGTCCCTCAACCTTAAAGAGGTTCCAACCAAGATCCTTTAACTTCCGTTTAGGTAAGACAAAACATTTGTAAGGCAAGAAACTTCACGATACTCCCCCTCGACTGTTGAAATAATGAAATGGTTAAAACATTTGAGTCCGAGGAGAGTATATGACAAGACACTTATCCACCATTTTAGAAGAAACAACATAATTTTGAAAACATGGAAGTACAAGGTTTTATGAAACCGAAAAATATTTACTTTCTCCCCTCAACACTTGTTCGGGAAAAATAGTGAAAGATTTGATAGAACAAAGTGTTGATGAAGATTGTACTTTGCGATGTTTGAAAGAATTTAGATAGAAGAATGTTTTTGAGATTTTACGATTTTATATTTTTGTATTTTGTTTTTGAAAAATATTTACAAAAGAGATTTTGGTGTTTGAGAGGTTTTTAAGACTGTTTTAGGAGTTCATCCAATTCCTCTTGAGTCAAACACCTCATACCAATCCGGTGGACCAACTCATTAAACCTAGCGGGAGGCAAGGCTTTGGTGAGAAGATCTTCCAATTGGTATTCTGTACCCACAAAATATAATTCAACGGTACCATGTTCCACGTGATCCTTGATGAAATGATATCGAAGATCGATGTGCTTTGATTTGAATGCTTGAACCGAGTTGCAAGAGATCGCAATGGCACTCCGATTGTCGCGATACATCGGGATTCTGTCAAATACGTAACCATAGTCTTTGAGTTGTGTTCTCATCCAGATGACTTGAGCATAACACGCCGACATGGCTACATATTCTGCTTCGGTTGATGACAGCGATGTACAATCTCGCTTCTTCGATTGCCATGACACCAGTTTATCACCAAGAAATTGTAAAGCTCCTGAAGTACTTTTCCGTGAGACTAAGCATCCTGCGTGATCGGTCGAAAAGCGATTAGTTCAAAACCAGAATCCTTCGGATACAAGATCCCCAAGTTAATGGTTCCCTTTATGTATCGGAGGATTCTTTTAGCCTCAGAGAGGTGGGTTTCCGTTGGTCGCGACTGATAACGAGAGCAAAGATATACGGCAAAGACAATATCAGTCACGCTAGTCGTTAGATACATGAGAGACCCAATAATACTACGGTATTTTGTAGGGTCCACCAATTTCCCATGTAAATCGGCATCTAGCTTCTTGGTATGAGCCATTGGTGTGGCATAGGTTACACAGGTTTTCATTCCAAATTTGTTTAACAATTCAAGGGCATATTTGACTCAAGAAAATACCACGGGGTGATTGATGAACTTGCGGTTCGAGAAAGAAGCGTGAAGTTCACCCATCATGGACATTTCAAAATTTTTCTTCATTAGTTTTGCAAAAGCGATTGAAAACTTTTTATGTGTAGACCCAAAATGATGTCATCCACGTAAATTTGAACAATTAAGATATGTGCCCCGTGATATTGTATAAAAAGAGTTGGGTCAACCGAACCTTTGGTGAAATTATTAGCAATGAGGAAAGATGATAGCTTATCGTACCATGTCCGAGGAGCTTGTTTGAGACCATACGAGCTTTGTTCGTTTGTAGACGTGATTCGGAACTCGGGATCAACGAATCCATCGGTTGGTGACATAAACCGTTTCTTTAAGTTGTCCATTGAGAAACGCAGTTTGACATCCATCGATAGACCGTCATATTTATATGAGCCGCGACGCGAAATATCCGAACAGCCTCAAGACGAGCAACCGGAGCAAAAGATTCTTCAAAGTCAATACCCTCTTCCTGACGATAACCCTTAGCCACTAGACGTGACTTATTTCGGATAACATTCCCTTGACATCCAATTTGTTTTTCCAAATCCATTTGAGACCAATGACATAGACCCTGTTGGTCTTTCAACCAGTTCCCATACTTCAAGACGTTTGAATTGGTTGAGTTCTTCTTGCATGGATTCAATCCGGTTGTCTTTTGTCATTGCGTCTTTGATGTTTTTAGGTTCGAATTGGCGACGGTGAGTGCGTAAATGCAATGTTCACCGTCTGTGTGAAGACGTTGTCTCGTAACGGCTGGTTGATTGGGTTGCCAATAATGTTTTTCAGAGGATGGTCTTTCGTCCATCTATGTGTGGAGGGTTGATGTTGGTATACATTGTGCAGATTTTGAGGATTCAAATGGCTTGTTGAAGATTCTGCGACATCTTGTGCAGCAGTCTCATTAGCAAACGGGTTAAAGAACTCATTTGGATCAAAATGCAAGGGGGTACTTCATTCAGAACATCATCGACCGATTCATCATTGTTTGAAGCGGTTTGTTCAACTGTTGTGTTGGAGTCAACTGGTGGTGCTTCTTCAACAATAGTAGTTGTTGTATCGTGTGTATCGGTATAGAGTATTATCGGGTTGAGCACGTGAAACAGCGGATACACACGAAGCACGTTCATCAATATCGTCACTGAACAGAGGAGCAAATAACCGTTCCATTTGTTGACGAGTGAGCTGGGGGCTTTGTTCAACTGATGATGGGGTTTAGGGAAAGTTTAAGCGGTTGTGATCAGGTTCTAAGTTGTTATACTCAGAAGCCATTGTGAATATAAACAGATATTGACGAAGTTTCTTAATCAGTTTCCCCCAAACTGACAACTGTCTTTAGCAGATTTGAAACACTGATGTAGTAGACATTTCTTCTAACTTTTGAAGTTTTCAGAATTTGTAGAAGAGCGAAAACCACACAAGGAAAATCGACTAATGCGGAAGATCCGTTCGAGGGTAACATGCTCGTAAATCAACAAGATCTTCTCACGTATGTAGACGCATCACACCAAACAAACAACGAAAGACGAAATGAAACGACTTCCCACGAATGTTGTGGTCTTTGAATACTAATGCTGTGAATATGCAATAAGCGATACCAAGACCGTGTGTGAGGCATCATAACATCATATTTGGGTAACTTCACACAAGATCACCCGTGAAATCGAGATGATAACTCCAAAGTGAGACGTTTGAGCCACAGATCGTCTTATTTCTTCCCCCTAATTGAAGAAATTCAAGAAGGCATTGGGTTTTTGCAAAGAAGCATGTAGAAGAACAAGGAAGCAATGACCACCTACACACTCTCTCCCCTCGATGTTTTCAATGATTCAGAATCATACACCACGTATGTTGATGATGAATTGAAGACAGTGAAACCATGTATAAGGAGACAGTGAAACCATGTATGTCCAATTGATCGAACAAGTGTGAAGTACCAAAAATATTTCGAGAGAGTCAACTGCGATAAAACATCTCTGTTCATTATGTTGATCATCAGCCGTGTCATTGTTGTTGGAAGCAGTTTGATCTTCTGTTATAGAAGATTCGGTTGTTGTTGTAGATTAAGGTGTATCTGAAATTAGAATATTATCGGTTGTGCAAATTGAAACATTCGATACATCTGAAGTACGACTTTTGGCAGAATCTTTAACCAGAGGAGCAAGCAATGTTTCCAATTCATGAAGATTAAGTACAATGGTGGAACAGCTGATGGATCATGATATTTTTAACGGTGAGAAAGCGGGTCCTACAATGTTTTGCGTAGGAGCCATGGCTATTGTACTGCATAGAAAAATAGAAGGGGGCTAGAAAGAAGAAACATGGATCCCCAAGTGTAATGGGTTCCAGGATGCTAGAGGCATAAAGATGTAGTGTCAATTATATTCTTGACACCTGAACATGTTATTTTGATGATTTCCTTTGCCTCGTGGATGGATGTAGAGGTTTCACACTTGTTATGGTGCAACTACTTAATATCTTGCCTGTAGGAATCCACCTAAGACCAATAGTGTTGAAAACTCTACCCGTTGGAATCCATCTAAGGTAAGATCTAGGGGATGTTGAAACTTCTTTTTGGGAAGAGTCATGTCCTATATTGATCCACCTAGTAGGTTTCTAAAATTTTACGTTTAGATCAACGGGTTTATTTCTAACTATTTGTTGAGTAAACTTAGGTTTTGGCTTGCTAATACATGCAGTGTTATGCAACACACTAGAAGGCATCACACTAGGTCGTGAACCTAAGATTCCATCCTTTTGGAGTAGTGCCCTTTTCCTTGCTTTTTCTAGATCACGTTCTTTTACTGGCGTCATTTGAATCATATGAATCTTTACTTTTAATGCTCGGTTTAGACACGGTGTTTGAACTAGTCCTAGATTGACCAGGAGCGACCACTTGTTGAGATATACCAAAAACAGTATAACGAAAAATGATTAATAGAGACAGAAGCATTATTCATTGGCGGGAATGTGGAGTGACTGGTTTTGACAAATGATTATTCTCAACAACTTGGGAGGCAAACCGTGGTTTTGAAAATTTAGAACGTTGATTTAAAAGCGGTTGGATTTCTAACCTCTGCGATTGATTTCGATTGGTTGAAGAGACGATTTTCCCAAGATTGTTGGTTTTGTAAACTTAGTATCCACACTCTTGCCCGTTAATCTTCTCAGTTTGTTTTGTAAAGCAACATGTGCAAGCCCCTTTGCTTGAATTTGAGCCTTTAAATGCTCATTTTCTTTTACTAATGTATCCACACGATTACTTTGTTCATTTGAAGACTGACCATTGTGTTCTGAAGAAAAGATTTGTTTTGTAGTTTAAGTTCAAGAGAGATGCAATGTGCCTCTAGTTTTGAAAAATCTTTATGAAACTGAGCAATGGTCTTTTTGAGAAGAATGATTTCTGATTCAAGAGTTTGATTTGACGTTTCAGTTGAATTGTTAACAAGTAAGGGCTCGACATATGAGATAGTTATGCGGACATTGTGCAACACAACGTCAACCTCTCCTTCATTACTAAATTCGGGTTGCTCGATATGTTGTGTCGCATTTGTCGAGAATATGATCAACGATGGGTGTACCTCGACCATCATTGCTCTCGTGTCGATGTCATAGGTGGGTAGGATATCTTCCTCAACCATTTGTTCTTCGTCATAGTTGGGCTCGGTGTCGTAGTTAAGTATGATATCTTCTCCGGATCTGCTGCTGTCATCCTGCTTTTCCAATGCTACAACCTCATTGTCCGCGTTCGGCATTGCGTAATCACAACATTCTCAACGTCCATTTGAGCATTCCTTTCATGTACATCAACTCTTTCACCTTGCACGAATGCGGGATATCGGGAATTTGATGATGTCTGACGCTTCAATGCCAGAGCCAGAGCCATGTATCCTTCTTTCAATGCCACAAATGGATCTTTATGTTTAGAATCCATTTCACTGCTCTGCGAGTAAGAATCAAAGAAGAAGGTGCAAAGTCGATATAGCACATAGAAGGTCGATATAGTGAATTGCAATTTCCCTCCAAAAATAATTTTGAAAAATTTTGACTCTCAAAAATTTGAAATTCACTATAAAATTCAATTCTAAGGTTGTAAGAAAAATTTGAGATATGACAATTTTGAGCCAAATTTTAGACCAAAATTTGAATTTAGGCCAAAAAATTTGAATTTTTGACCAAAATTTTCACAGTTAAACCAAAATTTGAATCTCGCGTAAAAATTGAACGTTTAGTCTCCTCGAAAAATTTGATTTTTTTTTTTTTGATAACTTGTGTTGATGGATCTTTGTAGTCGAATGAACCTTTGTTGTTGAAGTGTCCTTAGGCGTAGAAATCACAATAAACTAAGTAGCACTTATGCGTAAAAACACCAAAGTTACGCGTAACAATCAAGAGTTACGCGTAGGTATAGCTTACGCGTAAGTAGGGAAGAGACACTAAAGTTATGCGTAGACACAAAGTTAGGCATAGAAACTTAGGCGTAGGATTACCTTATGCGTAAGACTAGGCTTATGCGTAAGATAAATCTTATGCGTAGGATTTTCTACGCTTAAGCTTTATGCTTATGCGTAAGTTTAGGGTTTTATCCCAAGTGATCTTTTACACTATCACAAAGGCAAAAGATATCCAAAGTCGACGTATTTTCAGGCTTATCCAAGCAAGAAAACACGGAGTAACCCACGAAACTAAAGATCAAACCAAGGATAAAGTTACGCGTAGAATTAGGGTTTTGATACGCGTAATTCTACTCGTAAAATGACTTTTGCCCAAAGATGTTTCTAAACCAGATTTTTGTGATGAAATAGCTTCAATATCACCAAAATAACACAAAAGTGTGAAACTTGATTATCCAAAGCTTCTAAAAGCTTGTTACAGCGTAGGGTGAAACCCTCGTACAAAAACAAGCTTAAAACGTAGATCCACGCGTAAAAGTTTGAAACTTTTGCCAAAAGCAGTTATTTTAACACCTTAAAACATTGAAAGTACAAGAATCTTGGATTAAAAAGTGTAAAAAATGTGTTTTAAGCAACCTTAGTATCTCGTACGTTTTACGCGTAGGACCGAAACCCACTTCAAAAACAAATACGATTCACCCAACTAGTAGGCGAATGATACCACTTTGTTAGGTCACTAGATTTACAACACAAGCTTACAAGAAAGAGATAAAGGCGATTGAACAAGTAAACCGAACACACACACACGATATAATAGGGACGGTTACGCGTAGGGCATGAATGAAAGAAAACTTGAACAACCAACCCTCAAGTGAGGGTTATTACATAGTATTTATAGGAGGGAAGCTAAGGCAACACTCCTAGTCCCTTCCTTTCTCCTATGGGCTTGGGCCTAAGCTCATGGGCCCTCTACATAAGCTTAAGGCTAATAACAAACATAAAGGCCATAATAAGCTACCTATTACATATGAGTAACTAACACTTGAATTAAGGTTTAGGAGTGATTCCAACACATCCCACACTTGAATAGAATCTTCTCATATTTCTTTCCATGAAGTGCGAAGTGAAGAAAACCATAAGTAGTCAAGAGACCAATTCCCCCAAGTAGTTGAATTGATGCAGTCAACCTCTTGGTAAAAGCTCAAGAACCCGAATACACATATACCCAAAGACAGAGAAACTTATAACATCGAAGTAGCAGATTAAGTCTGATATGCAAAGAATAACCCCTAAGTATACTTTTCTCTCCCCTGAGAAGAGCGTGTATGAAGCTCAAGAACTAAAAGTACCCAAATGTCCAAAGAAAGAATAACCGATAACATTGAAGAAGCATGCTGAGTCATTGATTATCTCTACGGATGTCAACTCCGGCATAAGTGATTATCACGTAATCACTGATTAAGCTCTCAAGTGAAACAACCGAAGTCCCCAATGTACCAATCTATCTCCCCGGCGATTGCAATAACATCGAAATCATCACACACTTGTGTACCTAAACTAACTCTTCCATCTCTTCCCCACATAGTTGGAATAAGAACACTAAACGCCATGAGTCAAACATTGAGTTTCTTTGCGGTAATGACAATAGTCTTCCCGGGATATCTTCAATCACTTAGAAGTATTAAGTTCATCAAGTTTACTCACGTTTAGATACGTGTTTCCTTCCCCCTTGCTGGTTTTGATGCTTCAGAATCAGCAACACATAATAAGCCAGTATACTAGAAATCTATCGAGAAGAACACATGAACTCTTGTGGGAATCAACTTCGAAAAAGAATGTGAGCAAGTCTAATTGGGGAAAAAATCGACATTTCACACTCACCAATTATTAATCTCCCTAAACCGACAATCTATTTGATAACTGCCCATATTAAGAAGAAGTCTTTAGATCGTTAAATGCAACTCGTCTTTAGTCTTCTAACATGTATCAGAAAATGTAGAACGCGTAGACTCGACCTTCTTCAAGATTGTCCGTTTGGGGATCAGAAAGTTAACATCTTCTTCTCACCAAATGCATTCCCGTTAACTTATATATAGCTAATCCCCTTAACTCAAATCCCTCCCAATCAAAAAAGAACAGAAAGATGTCCATCAAGGAAATCACCCCACAACTGGAGCACTTTGTCATTAATCATATCGACCCGGTGAGAAGATGTCAACCAACGGCTCATAGAAGAAACTCCATGTAAAGATGACCCGATAAGAAGAAGCTCGGTTCTTACATGAGTTAGGAGTCGTATGACCATACATTCTCAGTAATAACTCAACATGTAGAATTATCATACTTCTTCTCCCCTTCAAGAATTGCATTCGGAGATGCCATTCTTGATTAAACAAGTGAATATCTTTAAAATGTAATCTCTTCACACTTCTCCCCCTCAAAGGTAGCAAATGATGTCTCCATCGTCATTATATTCGAGCAAGTGGAATAAGAGAACAATCATCGGTAGACCGGTTCACTTGATAAGCGAAAGCATGTGGAAAAATTATGAAGCATGTTGATGAGAATGGTCATAAATGAGAAGATTTCTCTTCTTTAGAAGATAAAGCGCACCAGTGTACACTTTTATTTTCATTAGAGAACGTGACTTGAACTGTTGTGTTCAAACGTCATAAGAAGATTTCTCTTCTTTTGAAGATAAAGCGCACTGAGACGTACACTTTTCTTTTCATTAGGGAAGCGAGGCTTGAAGCATTTGTGTTCAAACGTCATAAGAAGATTTCTTTCGAAGATACGCGACCAAAAGTACACATTTCTTTTCTTTAGAGTCACGAGGCTTGAACGCTGTTTTGTTCAAACGTCATAATCTCTCTCCTTTCATCAACTCTTGGCAAACTTGTAATCACCCCATTATCATTCAAGAGGCTCTTTGTAGTGACGGTGATTGAGAAAACCCAATATGATGAATTTGACCTCACGAGTAAACTAACCGAACTTGTGACTTAAACTTGCACAAATGTAACAAAAGGTGTAGAGTTCATCCTCCATTGAATCTCTAAGTACTCTATACTCTTCATCCAACCAACCATCAAGTATAAGACGTACATCACCTCTTGAAAATCCATAATTGAATTTGACACTGAGCACTAGTCACTACAATGTAACTCCTTAAAGTGATAGTTATTTTGTGGTGGTAAGAGCCCAATTCCCCCAAGTGGTAAAAGAAAAGGAAAGGTCACCCAAAAATAACTAGATTTCCAAGTCTTCGTTTTTGAAAATATTAGAAGCTCGAACAAGGATCTCGAAGAATCTTCATCCAACCATCCCGATACCTTCAGATACTAAGTACACTCGCCCTTGATATTTCACTTCAACCTCAAATAAATAATACTGAATTAACGCCGTTGTCACATTTTCTGGTTATAAGTTCAAATCTAGCCTCCATTGACGTTTTAATTGAACTATGATAATGGTTTCATCCCGACCATGGTTAAAATCACATATCCTCGTAAAACTATGAAATAACCAAACTGCCAAGAAGACACAACAACAATCACCCAATTCATGAAGTACACCATTTATCCTTTCTTCGAAGTAGAAATCGTAGCACCAGCATCAGATAAGATCCAGAAATACACTTTCCCTTTCTCCAGGATGAATCTATGATCGCGGGATTTTACAATTCTATGGTTTAAACCGAGAAATAGTTTCTTTCGCGGGATTTTACAAGACCAAGAATAAACCAAGAGATAGATCCGGACATGCACTTTACTTTTACCAGGATGTTTCCATTATCACGGGATTTTACAAGTATATGATTTAAACCGAGAAATAGATTCTTTCGCGGGATTTTACAAAATCAAGAAAAAACCGTACATAATGTCAGCTTGAATGTGTTATGACAACTTTGGTTTCAGTGAATATCTGTTATTAGGGGAACATGCAGCGGTTCATCAACAGTTCATTATCCAACATCAACAACATCATCAACAATTCTTTACCTATATGTAGACAACTTTACAAACCATACTAAGTCGAGTAGTATACACTACTTCCCCATGAGGTTGACCGTAAAACATCAAAGTACGCGATTCTCCCCCATGATGGTTTCGAACTTTCGGAAGCATCATTAACATGTACGACCATTTGCACGAAAAGTTCTTGTCATTAGCAAACATCTTGAAAAATCATGACTGGCACTGAAGATTCTTGAAAGATGTTGCTTAGACTGTGAAGTATCATTGTCATTCAGTGGCCTCGAATATTCTATGGGAATTGCTGATCACATCTCAACCATTCAGCCCTTTGGTAAATACATCATCCACATATTACGCCGGAAATTCTTTGTGACTACTTGGTGAAGTAAACCCGATATACCAAACTTGATCATGAAGTAGAATTCCCCAGATTTGTTACTTAAACTTGTACTAATCCTTGTGAAAAAGAAATGGTGTACCCAATGTACAAAACCTCTCGACGTATCCTCAACTGCGTGAGACACCGAAGTGATAGCTACGTTGTGGGTTAAGCGAGAAAGAATCACAAAAGTAACTAAATAGACAAGTCTTTATCACACTCAATAAACGCCCAAACAAGTCATCTTCGCGGAAGGGTAGAAATAAAGAAGATGAATTAAGTAAACACGCCCGGAAAAACCTCATTTCAAAGCCAAATAAGAAATATCGTACACCCAACTCCGTAGTCAACTTTGTTCAAAAATCAATGCACGCCGTGACATAATATCCTTTGTGAAAATATATAGACCAAAGTACCAAACCTCATAACATAACGAATCTCAACATCATACCCAATCTCATCATCAACTCTCATAAGCAATCAAATCTCATCGACAAATCTCATAATTAAATCTCATCATCGAATCTCTTTAACAAATCTCATCAACAACACACAACCCATGTGATAATAGCTTGCAACATTGTCTTTGCATCATCATGTTACAACGCTGCATCGAGCATATTAGATCCAGAAGATTAATTAGATATCTCAAGTCATAGCCCCAAGTTAAAATATTACTTTATCCATATTCACTCTATCACGAATTGGTCAAAGACCCGTTTTACATTAAGACCATAATCATTCGGAAAAAATACCTCAAGCCCACATTCACAATATATCTTTTCAGTACATATATCAAATTAACTCCAAGCTCAATAAAACAATGTGCGTTTCAACCTTATCACATATACCCGATCCCCTTAAAATTCAATAAGCCTCATATGTCTTTTTATTAAAAAGTATTCATTAACAACCCATATTCCACTTATGTCTTTTATATACCGGATCCCAATAGTTAATACCAACCCATCTCCACTTGCGGCCCAAGTCACAAACAGTTAACACCATTAAGTCCCGATCATACTACCCATCCATAAACATAATGCCCTAATATTTCGGGTATATAACACAAACCATATCACACACGAACCCTAAATAATCTCACAAGTCGCCTCCACTATCACATAAACATCACCTAATAACGTTTCATCAAATCCAAATCACCAAATTGTACGCCTCCCTTTAACAGTAAATCGTTTTTTCATTCCAAATCTCCATTTCAAACCTAATAAATCTCACTCAAAAATCAGGCGCCATACCATTAAATCAGGTCCTATCAAGTTGAATGAGGTACCTTCTTGCTCGCCATAGGGTTGACTTGAACACGACATCACTGCCACAGGGTTGGTTTCATTTTTGTGATGGCCACGACTTCACAAATCAGTAATGGTTTCAGGTAGGTTTAACTATATCTTACGATTTAGTATCAAATCGAACACTAGGGAGGATGATAACACAATTGTTATTGTTTTACCCTTTGAAAGCTTCGAATAATTAACAATGAATTCGACCAATGATGGCAAACAGATTCGTGCATTAGACCTTCGAGGTCTTGATGTTACTTAATCATGGTATGAATCATTCTGAGGTCTATTAATGGATATTGAATAATTACATTATTTCCCTTTGACCGAGTATAACAATTGAATGAAACCATAGTTGGTTTTGTTCTTTCGTTAGCCTTCGAAGATTATCAAAACCAATTTTGATCTATGATGTTAATCTTATGGAGTTATGGATCTGAAAAATGGTCATAGAAAAATCAATATCCACATGAAATCGAGATCGTAAGTTATGTATTAATTTGTCATGAGTTTTTGATTTTGATAACAAATTCACGATGGTTTTTCGGAACATAACTAGACCCTGTAGTGATTATAAACGTTTGAGACTTGTGAATCGATGATGATAGATGTTTCATGTGAATGACCCTTGATGATCTTGATTAGACTTAGAATAAACATGAGACACTTATGAGATTCATTCTTCCTTTCATTTCAAATCTTGTTGGAGTCATAGAAAGGATGATGGTATGAGATAGTTGTTGTCGAAGTCTTCTTGAGATTACTTGATTCTTGTCTTGTTGAATGATTAGAAGTAGCAGTTGAATATGTTGAATGTTGTAGCAGTTATTGATTAGTGATGGCTGTAGTCTGAGTCATGAGTTGTTATGGTATTGGTCTCATGTGGTCAAAAAAATGCAGTTAGGTTGTCTTTCTTCTTTATCTCCAATTCTGTTAAGTGTTTAGAGACAAATCGCTTTTTCATATATAGCACAAATCGCATCATTTTGAAAACAGACAAACCGCATCAGATCTTCACAAGTCAACAAATCGCTTTTGACTCAAGAGTCAAAACGCATCATAGTTCAAATCGCATCATCTTTTATCAAAACGCATCTTGAAATCACAAATCGCTTTCACAAATCGCATTTTCAACAAAATGCATCCATTTTCAAAAATGACAAGTCGCATTCTGATTAGCGTCAAAACGCATCCGACTTTGGTAGAAAACCGCATATTAGCACAAACCTCTTCGTGACAGTTTTGAATACCAAACCGCAGTGAAGAATTGACCACTTTGACACAAACCTCTTTAAGACGGTTTGTTAACAATTATGTATTGCCTTGTACATTATGCAAAAACCGCATATAGAAACTGTTTTAAAACAACATGTGCAACAATAAGAACCATTAAAACAAGTAATCATCAAACAGAAAAACAAAACTGATAACACATTTAGAGGACAGTTTCAATAGCAGCAAAATCGACTTGACAAACTGACTAAGCCCATAGAACCAGATTCACATGACTCTAAAACATCACCAATAGACCATATCACACATCAAAGCTGCATAACCAACATCAAAACATGTTTCCAAACATCATACGTATCAAACCGTATCCAACACAAACCGCATACAAGAGAGACCGCTAAAACCCATACGAATCATCAAAAACAACAAAACCTAGGCTCTGATGCCAATTGTTGGATCGTATATTTATGTTGTTTAGATGATTCGGGTGGTCTAGGATTATGATTAAACAAAGAGAGCCATGTTTAGAGATGAAGAAGAAGAGGGTGATTCTAGAGAGATAAACACAATGTGAAAGGTTAGATTATGAAAGAGCACCACCCTTCCTTAGTGGGAAGGGTATTTATAGTTACAAACTAAACGCCTTCGGTCGGGTCGTGGATCGGCATACAAAGGGGTAAAGACCCTTCCTTCCTCCACGGTGTTGCACTAAACTAATAACTAAGCTAACAACTAAATAATTGACTACAAAACAACGTAATAACGATATGTCTACGAGCTAACTTATGCTAGATTATATTTGGGGTGACCGACACTTCATTATGGAATTTCCTATTCCTAACAGTATATATTAAATATATTATTAAAACAAGATTCAAGTATACGTGTGTGACCCCGTAGGCTCACGTATTTTTAGCCATATAAATATATGATGACCTATGCACTTCCCAATATTATCATAAAACATAATCAAATCCAAACATTATGTTTCAGAAACACGTTTTATAATAGTTGATTATCTGATTATCCGTTTTCAAAACGCATAATCCATTTTCAATAAGCAAACCCAAACACCCCCTTTAAATCTCATATGAGAATTTCTTTTAAGATTATGAGATACTTAAAAGGATCTCCAAGTATGGGCTTCATGTTACCAAGATTTCAAGTGTCTCTAACTGCTTATCATATATTGATTGGGAAAAATGTGTTGTAACAAGAAAATCTGTCACTGGTTATTGTGTTTTCTTGTATGGATCATTATTATCCCAGAAAAGTAAGATATAAAATACTCTCTTTAAATCTTCTACAGAAGCTGAGTACATGGCTTTAGCCTCTGTTACTAGTGAAGTAAATTGAATTCTAAAAATCTTAAAAGATGCAATAAGCTTTTTGGAGGTGAGTATATATGGAATGAGATAAACAAATGTTTCATAACTTTGCTATTAAAATCTCTCTCATCTTTAAATTCTCTCTCAGATTATTCACATACACTTATACTCTCTTCTCAGATCATCTTGATCTTGTTATTCTAATTTTTTCATTGTAATAAAACTATTACTATTAATTTAGATAATAGTCTCACACCAAATTTGCTGTGGAGATTATGGTTAAATCGCTTTTTATCGAGATAGACTTTTGATTCTTAAGTTTAGATTTTATTAAGTGTTTTGTGTGTGTTTAAATCATTTATTTCTACAAATACATGCAGCCACATTCTCCAATAAATATCTTGATTGTAATTTCGACAATTGCTTGTGAAAGCTACATGTGGCGTTGAATGATGTTAACCCCATAACTATTATGTTTTACTGATGATATATTTATAGATTACATAGATAACTTTAAAATTCCTAATGGGCCTAAGCTCACAGAAGGGATCGTGCCTACCACACATTCTATCCTCTAATACTCCCTCGCAGTCTGAGTGGCGAAATCGTGAAAGCTCGAGACTGGAGTAGAAAACTCAAAATTTAAAAACTAAAACTATTTTGTTGGAGAAGACCCATTGTGGTGCCAACAGAGATGTCTTCAGCATGTAGCACTTCAAAATCAGTTGTGTTGCTTTGGCAAACCTGTTGTGTTGCAGATGAGGATGCCAAGAAGAGAGTCGTCTGTGAAGCAGCGACGATGACTAGGTCTGTGTAGTGTTTGGTTTTAGGGGTTAGGAGATGAGGAGATCGTTTGTTTATGGTGACAAACGTAGGTTGTGAAAAGAATGATATGATATACTTTTGTTTATGTTACAAACGTGTAAGAAAGGACAGATGATGGATATGTGAAAAACGTGAATATGAATTAATGTGTCGGAGATATATTAAAAATGTGGATATGTTTGTTTATTATCACAAATGTGGATGTGATTGGTGGTATATTTGTATATTGTCACAAACTGGTGATGGGAGGCGTGTAAAGAGGAAAAATGAGTAAAAAATATTAGAGTTTTTAGGAGATAGATAGGTGATACAGGTGGTACGATGCAACGGCTCATGGCGACCGATTTGGTTTTGGATCATACCCATTCTAAAACCATGTTGAATGATGTTAACCTCAGAACTATTATGTTTTATTGATGATGTATTTATAGATTACATAGATAACTTTATAAACCCTAATAGCCCTAAGCCTACCGACGGGCTCATGCCTACCGATCCATTATATTCTTTAATACTATTTTGCATAAGTTTGTGGGAGCAGTGTGTTACTTTCGACTAATAGAAGTATTAATAATATATGGATGTGATAATCTTATAGAGATTTGTAAACTAAAGAACAAAAGGCTCAACGTGTTATCACGTGGAATTTTATTAGAAATGTATCATGGGTTGATTGTGAATTAAAATAAGGGCGTTTATACGGACATCTTTAAGAGAGAGTTTTTCAACAATTGTATGTATAGAAAAATTGTACTATATGCATCGCGATATCGTATTATGTGTTTCGTGATTTGTACGATTGAGTAGTAAAATGTCTCTATAATATATCCTTCAAAATAAATCAAAGAGTAAATTACATGGATGGTCCCTGTGGTATGTCAAAAGTAACAACCTTCGTCCCTCAAAGTTTAAAGTTGCACTGGTAGTCCCTAAATTGGTAAACAAATAACACCACCGGTCCATCACTTAACTTGTGTTAAGTGAGTTCCGTTATAATTTACACTTTAGCCCTTTTAGGTTAAAATCCGTTGCATCATCTATCCTCTAGATTAAACTAAGGTAAATACCCATTCCATAATTGAGTGAGGCCCGATCCAGCCACAAGGTAAATACCCGATCCAACAACCACCATTATAACCGGTTATATTAACTCACCATTTAACCCTAAAACAAAACTAACCCTAAAATGCATCTTGTAAAATAACGCCTACCACACTAGACTTCTATCTCATCACAATCAATCACAGATTCATCCGATCTTTATTCAGCACAACTCACACCCATATCTATTATCAAATCGAATCATATCTCCTTTCATAATCATCAAATCGAAACACAAACCTAATTACTACCCAACCTATAACATTTCTGTTTCACCAAAATACGAATCGCAATCGAATCGAGAGGGCATTTTGAAGTGTTCAAGATCATTTATATGGTCTCAGGTAAGGTTGTATCCATTTGGATTTGTTGATTGATTTTCCTTTTGAGTCATGAACGAACCTAAGAAAGAAACAAACAATCTTGTTAGGTTTCTTTTCTTTTATGTTCGGATAAATAATGGATCTTTGATTCAAAATAATCTGTGAGGATAATTGTTCAACGAAAAAAATCTTAAAAAGATTAACGAAAACGTTGAAACAAATCTGAGATTATGTGAATTTTCTGATTTCGAATTAATTTTTGTTTGGAGCTGTGTCTTAATTCTTGAATAGATGTAGGAGATGGAGGATGAGTTAGGGTAGTTTTGTAGTTTGATGTTGTTGGAGGTGGATTTGTTGTTGGTTTTCCGTCTCTGGGACTGATGATGGTGTCGACCTGAGGTCGTTGAGTCTTGGTAAATTGGTATATGTGGTCGAGTCATTTTATCAGTTTACGCATAAGAGCTTTTTTCTGTTTTTGCTTGTAAAGAAAGGTCTTATGCTTAACTTCTTTTTCGTATCTCTTTCTTATTCGTAAACCCGCTTATGCAAGTTTCCTTATGTGTAACCCAACTCTCTTATGCGTAAGAGTTTTTTACCGTAAGGTCTTTTAAGCGCAAACATAGAGTACTATATGCGTAAGCCAACTTTCTTACTCGTAGGGTCTTTTAAGCGCAAAACATATGAGTCCCTTAGTCGTAAGGCATGGTTTATTGAGTAAGCTTACGCGTAACTTTCAAGTTATGCGTAAAAAGAGGTTTTGACCAGTTGACTTTTTCCTAGAGAAGTAAAATGGAGAAGCAGAGAGAGAAAAAAAAAGGATTTAATGAAATGTGTTTTAAATGTTGGTGGTAAGTGGTAAATGATGTAGTTTAATCTAGAGGATAGACGATGCAACGGATTTTAACCTAAAAGGGCTAAAGTGTAAATTATAACGGAACTCACTTAACACAAGTTAAGTGATGGACCGGTGATGTTATTTGTTTACCAATTTAGGGACTACCAGTGCAACTTCAAACTTTGAGGGACGAAGGTTGTTACTTTTGACATACCACAGGGACCATCCATGTAATTTACTCTAAATCAAATGATGTTTTGAGTTGAATATGGTGGCCATCAAGAATATAGTAGGGTCTACCAGGAGATGACGAGGATATACGAAATCATTTACTCTTCGGCTATCACATGTATAGTTAAGGTCCACATTAAGCTTGGTTGTGTTTTGCCCACAGTGTACAATGTTTCATTTGCTTATGTGGAAGGAGACACCAAGTATCCTATGTACAAGTGAGCCATAGAGGCATCATTTTGTTTGTACATATTATAAAAATCACGAAACGAATTAAAAAGCTTTTCCGATCGCTTTATTTGTAAATTTGCTTTATTCAGATTTACTTAATTAA
>OU343216.1:83689079-83798196 GCA_910596185.1 Chrysanthemum makinoi
TATTTTTGTATTTGGTTTTTTGATAAATAATTACAAAGATAGATTAGACGATATAGTTTAAGAAGATGATGATACGAGTACCGAGATAAGGATATCGAGCAGCCCCGTTGCAGAAGATAGAAGTCATCATTTCTTAAACATTCACCACCAAAGCTTTCGAGGCTCCTGAATTGAGAGAAATTAAACCATCTGAAAGTGAGACTTTGGCAGCTTCCTGATTCTTAGGAAAGAAATCAATAATAGAGATTTGTAGTATTACGGGGTAACTCAAACGTGTAAGGTTTGAGCACCGAGATCGTTCCGAACGAGGGTTGAATGGAATTTCCAACTCACGTCTCAATAATCGGGATTCGAATAAGAAAAGGGGCATAAGATGATATTATCTAAACTACGGGATAAGGAAAGCATAAATGAACTAAAATCTACGGGAAATCCTAAGAACTACGGCAAACTACGCAATTCTACGCTAAAACGCAAAAACGGGAATTAAACGAAACGCGAATAAAAAGCAAATACGTCTAATCTAACTCCTAAAAATAATCCAAAACTACTTTTATACTAAAAATGATACGAGAAAACTAAATATGAATTAAAATTATTTTTTTAGGAATTTTCTTGATTTTATTTTAAAAAACTAATTATTAACTAATAAAAATGAACTAATTATCTAAAAATTATGAAAGAGAGAGGGAAAAATATGGAATAACTTTATAAAAATCTAAAATTACATAAAAGACTTTTTAAAACTATTTTTGTATTTTTCAGATTAATTTTAAATCTATTTAAATCTAATTTAAATTATGAAAAATACCAAATAAAAGGAGAAAAATAGGGAAAAATGTTTTTTATGCTTTTTATATTTATCTTAAACTGAGAAAATTGAAAAAACTATTTTTTTGAACTTTTTCTCAATTAATTGCAATTAAAGGTATTTAAAATGGATTAAAAACTATTTTAAATTAAGAAAATAGTGAACAAGTGTCTAAAAATTATGAAAACTTCAGGGAAATTCTAAAATCTTGTTCTAAAGCAGGGGAAAATATAAAACTAGGGCTTAAGTGTAAGAATAATGAGTCGCTATGTAAACTAAAATGGAATAAGCACTTTAAAATAAGTAAATAAGCACTAAAGTAAACCAAACTGATACCGAAGCTAATAAACACTAAACCTACTCTAAAGCCACTGATTCAAGCTAAATCTAACACCTAAATAAGCAGTTGCCAATGAAAGAGCTAATTGACCAACTAAAGCAAATAAGCAATTTACCCCCACTGTTTAAGCACTAGCAACAGCTTAACAGATAAGCTTAAGGGAAAACCAATACTGTGGATCTCAATACCACCTATCAGAGATCATAAACCCAAAGTTACAGCTATTATGGACCAGTAATCAAGAAGTTATTGATCAAAGAAAAATGGCAAAAGATGGACAGGTGGTCACTGAGAGCGAACAAGAAGATAAGACAGGGGAACAACTTTGAGCTTATTTAATAGCTAATTCATCGAAGCTAATGCTAAATCCAGAAATGTGGACATGAAGACCACCTAGCCAACTATACTTAAACCAAAAATGAGACCATGAAAAGATGAAATGAACACAATGCGAGGCTGCAATTTTGCAGTTCAGAAACCGATTTTTATGGACAGTTTTGACTTTTTTAAAGCAGTGACAAAGTTGACTTTAATAAGATTCAAGAGCAAATGTGGAACTGAAATGGATAAAAAGTGATGAGATATAAGTTTATCAAGCTAGTAAAACAACTTCTAAACCTATCTAACAGATTTCAACCACTGATTTTTCATGTATAAGCACATAAGAACAGTTACCAAGTAAATTTGACTTTTAATGCAGTGTGATGCAAAATAAGGACAGAGATGAACTTAATGATCAATACTAAGCCTAAAGCAACAGATCTAACCCATTAATGTATCCTCTAAAACAGTCTAAAGCATTAATCCAAACACCCCTTCAAAACATTATCAAAACTGATTCACTTATGAAAATCTATGAAACCATTACTGAACTTAATTCAACCATTCAAAACACTTTTAAACTCATTATTTTAACCATCTAAAAACAGCTTTTACTCTGAAATTCATAAGACTTAGAGGGTTGACTTTATTTGACTTTTTTGTGTAAAAATGAAATGATGTAGAATGAAACAACAACCAACTCACATAAGCCAACAAGCTTATGCAGCTTAATGAATGAAGAAAAGCTAATTTAATGGCAATAAACAGTAATTGAAACTTCACAAGGAATTAAGAAAGAGGAATTAAAATGAGACTTGCATTGACAAAATGAGAGTACAAAGCTTGAATTTAAAATGAAATAACAACTATTAAAGGACTAAATGACAGAAAAATGGCCAAAATCTCTCTAAAACCTAAGAGATTGGACAAATTCAACATTGTGACTCAAAGGGTATAAATAGCTCGAGCTTGGGATTGCTTGGATTCCTTTGAGAAGAGCCTAGAAGGCTATTTACAACCACATATCATTCCATGAGTCAATAGCACCAATCACTGCCTTCCACTTGTCCATGTGAAGTGTTTCGTCCAATAATAGAGCTTGAAATAGCCACGTGTCATTCCTTCTGACAAGTCAGAGGTGGATAAGAATGATGGATAGATTCTTAGTACAATGCTTGGTGTTTGGGATGTGGTTAAATGGTGAATGGGTAACTGGGTGTTTGGGAGGAAGGAAGAAGCAGGGGTGTGGGCGCGTCTGGGTTTTTTATTATACTTCAAATACTTTGACTTGGGTTAGTGGGTGTTTGACTGGGTAAAATACCGGGTCAAAGGGTATACAGGGTTTAGTTATTTGGGTCGAGGTGTAATAAGTGAGTAGCCGGGTTGGTGTTTGTATTGTTTGGGGATTGGGCCGGATATATATATAATGGATTTGGGCTTATGACTTGGATAAATAGTGGATATTGGATATGGGATTAGTTAAGTGGACATGTACTAACATTGAGATAAATGGTAACCATAGGGACCATTCTTGTACATTCGGATATTTCAGGGGCTGAACATGTAAAATCTGAAAGTATCTTCAAGGGACTAAATTTGCCAATCCTCAAATAATCCAAGGGCCCATTTGCAATTTCTGAATCTTTAAGGACCATTCTTGCCAATTGTTGAAACTTGAGGGGCCATTTTTGCCATTTCATCAAACTTGGTTAAAACTTCACAAATCATCCTCAGAGATTAGAAATCATCATAAATGCTCAATTTTGACCCTCCGGCTCAGCTTAAGCTCTCTTAATCTCTCGTGCTCGGTTTTACGTCTGATTTGGGTCCTTTTTGCGTGTTTTTACATATCCATACCTGCACAAGCACAAACTCAAGAAAACCACAAATATTAGCAATAAACGGCTCTTTTTTGGTTATTTTGGGTCTATTTTGATAAAGAAAAGGTATGTGTTTTAGCACATACCAAAATACCCCAGACGAAACTATTGCCGTGTCCTCACGCAATGCCATCAACTCACGCTTCTAAAACCAAGGATCTCAATCTCTTTCTACTAAACCTATGAAGAAGTAACAAAGATTCCTCAAAAGAGATTAAGAAATCCTTAATTCTAAAAATGCCCCGTTTACCTTTCAATTCACATATATAGATATCACGATTAAGCACATTCCGGTTATGAATGACGGTTTGTTGAACTTTCATATCGATCAATAACTCCAACATTTTTCAAACGACACGTTAGGATCACGGAGTAGAAAACACAACACAAAGTGAAGTGACCATACGGATAGAATACATCGTCCCTGATTTTTCACAAGTCCCAAACTAAGCGTAAAACCCGAAATCATTGTTAAATATGATTCTAGATGCTAACACTACCCATGGAAGTTACTTGTGTAATTACCTTTTGTTCTCATTTTCCTATTTCCTCTAGAATTTTTTATTTTTGTGAGAAATGAATTTCTTCAAATTCTCGCTTCGATAACTTTTATTCTGATAAAGATACAAAGCTAAGTCGATAATTAGTTATCCGCCTTCCCTCAAGAACCATTGTCGTAAAAATGAGGTCCACATCAAGGAATTTTATTACTAACTTTTGACTTTTTTTCACTTTTCAACATTTTCATTTTTTTTTTTACATGAGCTTTTACTTTTACTTATATGAGTGGAACCACGGAGCTTCACGGGGTAATTCCAAGACTATAGGCTTCATGAAATGAGGATCCCCACTGGCTAGGCTAAGACCTCACTCAATCCCGGCTAAAGATCCAAGGGTCCGATCTCGACACCGCAGCCCACAACTTTACTTATTACATTTCACATATCACTTATTACTGATTACTCACTTATTTATTACGGATCCTTGATGTGTACCCAATTTTTAAAACAAAGATTCTTTTAAGAAGATAAAGAACTAACTATCGCCAAAAACTCAACATCTCTAATTATTTAGACAGATATGGGGTGAAACAATTTTGTGGGAACAAAAGCCATAAGTACCTTCGATGGGCTCTAAAGAGAACCAACTACTCCACGCTTAGCATCTAAACTCATAAGTAACTCTATCATTTCTCTATCTCTGCAAATTTAAAATCCCAAATAATGAGATACGCAGATGCTTAGCCGATAATTTTTAGATTATCTATGGTTAAGGGAACAAGCTAGGGCTCAACACGCCCGGTCAAGTCAAAATTCTATTCCTACTCTCACCGGCGGAAAGTCAATCAAGGTGTCAAAACATATATTAACTTAGCAAATGTTTCGTCTAATGAAATCGAGTTATGCATATTTAAAGTCACTCAGGGAAACTTGCAAAATCTTGGCCTTGTGAGCTAGAATTCGCATTTTATAGCTTCTTGTCTAAGAGACTAGCAAAACTTTTCAATCAAAAAGACTTAACAAAAGCTTGAAAATTTTTTAAATTTTGCTCATTTTTGCACAATTTTTCATTTTCTAAGGAAAAACGGGTTACGAGAGAAACACAACGAAATAAGCAAGTGCGGTCAAATCAAATCGAAGATTACCCTACCCCAGACTAGAACTAAACATTGTCCTCAATGTTTAAAGCAAGGGTATCACGAAAATCTAAAAGCCGTTTATTAAGTATGCTCAAAGATAAACGTTAGTCGATAAGATTAGGATATCGGATTTCCTTCAGCAACGATCATGAAACTCGAGTGGAGAAAATGACAAACTTCGAGCACGAGAGTCTTCATATCGGGAAAATCCTACACATAACATCACAAACAACCAAACACGAGAAATCAAGAGGCACCCTTTGGCGTCACTTATTAGAGAATAGAAAGAAGATAGATGGATAAGCATGGGGTGCCTCCCACGGCGCTTCTGTTTTTGATCACCGAAATTAAAGTGGCGCTAGACCTACTCGTCCCCGGTCATTTGTCCTTGGGGAAGAAAGTGGTAGAGATACCAGGGTCAAAACGGTGTCCTCATTCGAAGGAATGAGACCTGGGTGGGTTGGGTGGAGAAGAAAATGAGTGGATAAGGCATATTATGTAAGAAGGATCCATCATCCGGTGGTTTTGCGGGTGGACGAAAGGATGATGGATAGAAATGAGAAAACTCCAAGAAAGACGGGAGCTCATGGTAAAAGATAAGACGTTTAGGCTTACAAATGAAGGCATCCAAGAGAGGATCCTTTTCTCTAACAACGGTTTTAACAAAGAACTCATCAATGAATATCCCGGGTTTAAAGATTTTGTCTTCACATAAAGGCTCAACGGGATAAGTGATGGTGGACTCATCGGAAGAAGGGGAGTCAAGAGAACCATCAAGAACAACCATATCTCCCTCGGGATTATTCATAACATCCTCAATACCCGGTGGTATTGGGTCATCAATAGCATCCTCAATGATCGGGTCATTTGTCGGAGTATCGGAAATCTCGTTCAAAACTTTACTCATATCAACATCAAAGTGGAATCGCTCAAGAATCGGAGGATAAACATCATCAATAGTGGGATTGCCACTAATCTCTTCATCAAATCGGAAAGTCTCAAGCTCGGGAGAGAAATCACTATCTTTATTGGAGATAGGATGCGAACTTGAATTATTGTTTAAGGCTTCAATTTTGGAAATGAGAAGATAAACTCTTGACAATGTTTCACGTAATACTGGATCCTCGATCTCAATATCATTAAGCTCAATCTCTTCTTCTTCTGGCTCGGGCTCAGAAGGTAAATCGTCGACAAAATCGATGTCTCCATAAGAATCATCATAGGAATCGGAGAACATCTCAACATGATCATTTGAAATATCAAGAGAAAGCTCATCACAAATATCAACAACCCCAGACTCGGACTCTCTTGGGCTTGGGATAAGGATCTCAACACTAGTCTCTTCCGTTTCCGGAATAGTACTAAGATGCTCATCCCCCATTATGAGAGAGTCAACAGGATCAATAATGTTTGAAGAAATAGAATCATCAACCTCTTCCATAAGAACGTCACTTCTCTCAACCGGTGTGAGTGAAGGGGAAGGGTCGGAAATGAAAGGCTCAGAAACGGGAGTGGTTTCAGCCGACAAACTTTCATAGTATTCTTTCATTTGGATGGAATCCTCATCATCATCGTCAATGCAAGTCGCGAGCCATCGGGCACGTCTTGCAAGTGCTTGCTCCTCAATTCGTATTTCTTCAAGACACTTTTCAACTGAAATGCTCGTTTTTCTTCTTCAAGTAATTCTAACATAGATCTTTCGTTGCGAGATGCTCGATCTTCGACAAGTAATTCACCATACGTTTTCTGATGAGGATCCATAAATTCTTCGAGTGTATTAATACATCTTTGGAAACTATCTTTAGGAATTTGCGGGTATTGTGGTTGAATCTCTTGGTATTGTGGAGGTGGGTCATAGGAATAGTCATAATTATCACAAGGAACTTGCTCGTAAGCAATCGGGTTCGCATCGACAATCGGAATTAAAGTGCGGACCTGCACAATACTCACAACAGTATGATTGTTGTGACGAATACGGGTAAGGTTCATAACCAAAGGTTGAGTTGTTAATTTGACATTGACATTGAAAACCTTGGTGAGGACCACCACAATACTCACAAGAGTATGAGTCTGGCTCATGGTACAGAGGTTGGTTAGGAAAATTGGTTGGCTCATAGTTAGGATTGTGGTGAAACTCGGTTCCTGATTTTCCATTGCTACAAGCAAGACAATTCCCACCATATTCGGGTCCGCTGCACCATATACACACGAGCTGATAAATCAAAGAATTATCCGGATAAGAGTTAGCCATTTCCGTGATAGGCCGGTTCTTGAACGGGAGTTACCTCGGCTCGAAAACATGTTCCATCTCCCTCACCGGAGAGGGAGTAGGAATCAAGGGTTCATCAAGATTATGTTTCAAAATTTTTGACAAGGCTGCAAGTTTTTCAATGTTGTTGTGAAAAAGCACGTTGTTCAAAGAAATCTCGTCGAGAATTAAACATATAGAGGGTAAAAGAGAAGAATTATCAGGTTAAGAGGATATAAGAAGAATATTTTTGGGTTTTTAAAACAAATTTTGAAAAGGAAAATCTTTTTGGTTTTGAAAAGATATATTTACAAAAACGACGGTAACTTCACTTGGGGAAGGATCTTCAAATGCACGCGATACGAGACGGAATACGAAAACTCGCTACAAGCCCTCCCCGGCAGCGGCGCCAAAAATTGATTCTTAGGAAAGAAATCAATAATAGAGATTTGTAGTATTACGGGGTAACTCAAACGTGTAAGGTTTGAGCACCGAGATCGTTCCGAACGAGGGTTGAATGGAATTTCCAACTCATGTCTCAATAATCGGGATTCGAATAAGAAAAGGGGCATAAGATGATATTATCTAAACTACGGGATAAGCAAAGCATAAATGAACTAAAATCTACGGGAAATCCTAAGAACTACGGCAAACTACGCAATTCTACGCTAAAACGCAAAAACGGGAATTAAACGAAACGCGAATAAAAAGCAAATACGTCTAATCTAACTCCTAAAAATAATCCAAAACTACTTTTATACTAAAAATGATACGAGAAAACTAAATATGAATTAAAATTATTTTTTTAGGAATTTTCTTGATTTTATTTTAAAAAACTAATTATTAACTAATAAAATGAACTAATTATCTAAAAATTATGAAAGAGAGAGGGAAAAATATGGAATAACTTTATAAAAATCTAAAATTACATAAAAGACTTTTTAAAACTATTTTTGTATTTTTTAGATTAATTTAAATCTATTTAAATCTAATTTAAATTATGAAAAATACCAAATAAAAGGAGAAAAATAGGGAAAAATGTTTTTTATGCTTTTTATATTTATCTTAAACTGAGAAAATTGAAAAACTATTTTTTGAACTTTTCTCAATTAATTGCAATTAAAGGTATTTAAAATGGATTAAAAACTATTTTAAATTAAGAAAAATAGTGAACAGTGTCTAAAAATTATGAAAACTTCAGGGAAATTCTAAAATCTTATTCTAAAGCTATGAAAAATATAAAAACTAGGGCCTATGTGGAAGAATCTAAGGCTGCAATGTAAACTAAAATGGAATAAGCACTAGGAAATAAGCAAATAAGCACTAAAGTAAACCAAACGATCATTGAAGCTAATAAACACTAAACCTACTCTAAAGCCACTGATGCAAGCTAAATCTAACACCTAAATAAGGCAATTTGCCAATGAAAGAGCTAATTGACCAACTAAAGCAAATAAGCAATTTACCCCCACTGTTTAAGACTAGCAACAACCTTAAAGATAAGCTTAAGGGAAAACCAATATTGTGGATCTCAATACCACCTATCAGAGATCATAAACCCAAAGTTACAGCTATTATGGACCAGTAATCAAGAAGTTATTGATCAAAGAAAAATGGCAAAAGATGGACAGGTGGCTGCTGAGAACAGAAACAAGTAAGACATGTGGAACAACTTTGAGCTTATTTAATAGCTAATTCACTGAGCTAATGCTAAAACCAGAAATGTGGACATGAAGACCACCTAGCCAACTATACTTAAACCAAAAATGAGACCATGAAAAGATGAAATGAACACAATGCAGTGCAAGTTCAAAGAAAAACCGATTTTTATGGACATTTGACTTTTTTTAAAGCAAAGACAAAGTTGACTTTAATAAGATTCAAGAGCAAATGTGGAACTGAAATGGATAAAAAGTGATGAGATATAAGTTTATCAAGCTAGTAAAACAACTTCTAAACCTATCTAACATTTCAACACCGATTTTTCACAGATAAGCACATAAGAACAGTTACCAAGTAAATTTGACTTTTAATGCAGTGTGATGCAAAATAAGGACAGAGATGAACTTAATGATCAATACTAAGCCTAAAGCAATAGATCTAACCCATTAATGTATCCTCTAAAACAGTTCAAAGCATTAATCCAAACACCCTTCAAACATTATCAAAACTGATTCACTTATGAAAATCTATGAAACCATTATCAACTTAATTCAACCATTCAAAACACTTTTAAACCCATTATTTTAACCATCTAAAAACAGCTTTTACTCTGAAATTCATAAGACTTAGAGGGTTGACTTTATTTGACTTTTGTGTAAAATGAAATGATGTAGAATGAAACAACAACAACTCACATAAGGTAACAAGCTTTGTGAGCTTAATGAATCTGAAGAAAAGCTAATTTAATGGCAATAAACAAGAATTGAAACTTCACAGCGGAATTAAGAAAGAGGAATTAAAATGAGACTTGCATTGACAAAATGAGAGTACAAAGCTTGAATTTAAAATGAAATAACAACTATTAAAGGACTAAATGACATAAAATGGCCAAAATCTCTAAGACCTAAGAGATTGGACCCATACAACATTGTGACTGAAAGGGTATAAATAGCTCGAGCTTGGGATTGCTTGGATTCCTTTGAGAAGAGCCTAGAAGGCTATTTACAACAACATATCATTCCATGAGTCAATAGCACCAATCAACGCCTTCCACTTGTCCATGTGAAGTGTTTCGTCCAATAATAGAGCTTGAAATAGCCACGTGTCATTCCTTCTGACAAGTCAGAGGTGGATAAGAATGATGGATAGATTCTTAGTACAATGCTTGGTGTTTGGGATGTGGTTAAATGGTGAATGGGTAACTGGGTGTTTGGGAGGAAGGAAGGGGGGTGTGGGCGCATTTGGGTTTTATTATACTTCAAATACTTTGACTTGGGTTAGTGGGTGTTTGACTGGGTAAATACGGGTCAAAGGGTATAGGTTTAGTTATTTGGGTCGAGGTGTAATAAGTGAGTAGCGGGGTTGGTGTTTGTATTGTTGGGGATTGGGCAGGATATATATATAATGGATTTGGGCTTATGACTTGGATAAATAGTGGATATTGGATATTGGATTAGTTAAGTGGACATGTACTAACATTGAGATAAATGGTAACCATAGGGACCATTCTTGTACATTCGGATATTTAGGCTGAACATGTAAAATCTGAAAGTATCTTCAAGGGACTAAATTTGCCAATCCTCAAATAATCCAAAGGCCCATTTGCAATTTCTGAATCTTTAAGGACCATTCTTGCCAATTGTTGAAACTTGAGGGGCCATTTTGCCATTTCATCAAACTTGGTTAAAACTTCACAAATCATCCTCAGAGATTAGAAATCATCATAAATGCTCAATTTTGACCCTCCTACCGGCAAGCTCTCTTAATCTCTAGTGCTTTCGGTTTTACGTCGATTTGGGTCCTTTTGCGTGTTTTTACATATCCATACCCACAAGCACAAACTCAAAGAAACCACAAATATTAGCAATAAACGGCTCTTTCTTGGTTATTTTGGGTCTATTTTGATAAAGAAAAGGTATGTGTTTTAGCACATACCACTTCCCCCCAAACCGAAAATCCTTTTGTTGAGCAGATTCGAAGCTCTATTTCAAGCTTTCCTTAGTGTGTGCACAAAGAAGCACACTATTATCATCGATCTTGCTGCTCCTTTTAAGAATAATCATCATGATTCTTCGTTCGAGGCTATATCATCTAATAGAAGAACAACAACGTTTCATCCCACACTTGAATAGAATCTTCTCATATTTCTTTCCACTGAAGTCTGAAGTGAAGAAAACCATAAGTAGTCAAGAGACCAATTCCCCCAAGTAGTTGAATTGATGCAGTCAACCTCTTGGTAAAGCTCAAGAACCGAATACACATATACCCAAAGACGAGAGAAACTTATAACATCAAGTAGCGAGATTAAGTCCGATATGCAAAGAATAACCGAAGTATACTTTTCTCTCCCCTCAAGAAAGCGTATGAAGCTCAAGAACCTAAAGTACCCAAATGTCCAAAGAAAGAATAACCGATAACATTGAAGAAGCATCTTGAGTCATTGATTATCTCTACGGATGTCAACTCGGCATAAGTGATTATCACAGAATCACCGATTAAGCTCTCAAGTGAAACAATCGAGTGTCCCAATGTACCAATCTATCTCCCGACGATTGCAATAACATCGAAATCATCACACACTTGTGTACCTAAACTAACTCTTCCATCTCTTCCCCACATAGTTGGAATAAGAACACTAAACGCCATGAGTCAAACCTTGAGTTTCGTTTGCGGTAATGACAATAGTCTTTCCGGGATATCTTCAATCACTTAGAAGTATTAAGTTCATCAAGTTTACTCGCGTTTAGATACGTGTCTCCTTCCCCTTGCGGTTTTGATGCTTCGAGTCAGCAACACATAATAAGCCCGTATACTAGAAGTCTATCGAGAAGAACACATGAACTCTTGTGGGAATCAACTTGCTGAAAAAAGAATGTGAGCAAGTCTAATTGGGGATTAAATCTGACATTTCACACTCCCCCAATTATTGCTCTCCCCTAAACCAACAATCTATTTGATAATTGCCCATATTAAGAAGAAGTCTTTAAATCGTTAAATGCAACTCGTCTTTAGTCTTCTAACATGCAGCAAAAAATGTAGAACAGACTGTAGACTCGACCTTCTTCAAGATTTTCCGTTTGGGGATCAGAAAGTTAACATCTTCTTCTCACCAAATGCATTCCCGTTAACTTATATATAGCAAATCCCCTTAACTCAAATCCCTCCCAATCAAAAAAGAACATAAAGATGTCCATCAAGGAAATCAACCCACAGCTGGAAGCACTTTGTCATTAATCATATCACCGAGAAGATGTCAACCAGTGGCTCATAGAAGAAACTCCATGTAAAGATGACCCGATAAGAAGAAGCTCGGTTCTTACATGAGTTAGGAGCCGTATGACCATACATTCTCAGTAATAACTCAACATGTAGAATTATCATACTTCTTCTCCCCTTCAAGAATTACATTCGGAGATGCCATTCTTGATTAAACAAGTGAATATCTTTAAAACGTAATCTCTTCACACTTCTCCCCCTCAAAGGTAGCAAATGATGTCTCCATCGTCATTATATTCGAGCAAGTGGAATAAGAGAACAATCATCGGTAGACCGTTCACTTGATAACCGAAAGCGTGGAAAAATTATGAAGCATGTTGATGAGAATGGTCATAAATGAGAAGATTTCTCTTCTTTGGAAGATAAAGCGCCTTGAAGTGTACACTTTTATTTTCTTTAGAGAACGTGACTTGAATTTGTGTTCAAACGTCATAAGAAGATTTCTCTTCTTTTGAAGATAAAGCACACTGAGACGTACACTTTTCTTTTCTTTAGGAACGAGGCTTGAACTGTTGTGTTCAAACGTCATAAGAAGATTTCTCTTCTTTAAGATAATCGCACTTGAAACGTACATATTTCTTTTTTTTAGAGTACGAGGCTTGAACTGTTTTGTTCAAACGTCATAATCTCTCTCTTTTCATCAACTCTTGGCAAACTTGTAATCACCCAATTATCATTCAAGAAGCTCTTTGTAGTGACAAATGATTGAGAAAACCCAATATGATGAATTTGACCACAAGTAAACTAACCCGAACTTGTGACTTAAACTTGCACAAATGTAACAAAGAGCGGTGACGAGAGTTCATCCTCCATTGAATCTCTAAGTACTCTATACTCTTCATCCAACCAACCATCAAGTATAAGACGTACATCACCTCTTGAAAATCCATAATTGAATGTGACACTGAGCACTACAATGTAACTCCTTAAAGTGATAGTTATTTTGTGGTGGTAAGATCCCAATTCCCCCAAGTGGTAAAAGAAAAGGAAAGGTCACCCAAAAATAACTAGATTTCCATGTCTTCGTTTTTGAAAATATTAGAAGCTCGAACAAGGATCTCGAAGAATCTTCGTCCAACCATCCCTGATACCTTCAGATACTAAGTACACTCGCCCGTGATATTTCATTTCAACCTCAAATAAATAATACTGAATTAACGCCGTTGTCACATTTTCTGGTTATAAGTTCAAATCTAGCCTCCATTGACGTTTTAAGTGAACTATGATAATGGTTTCATCCCGACCATGGTTAAAATCACATATCCTCGTAAAACTATGAAATAACCAAACTGCCAAGAAGACACACAAACAATCACCCAATTCATGAAGTACACCATTTATCCTTTCTTCGAAGTAGAAATCGTAGCACCAGCATCAGATAAGATCCAGAAATACACTTTCCCTTTCTCCAGGATGAATCTATGATCGCGGGATTTTACAATTCTATGGTTTAAACCGAGAAATAGTTTCTTTCGCGGGATTTTACAAGACCAAGAATAAACCGAGAGATAGATCCGGACATGCACTTTACTTTTACCAGGATGTTTCCATTATCACGGGATTTTACAAGTATATGATTTAAACCGAGAAATAGATTCTTTCGCGGGATTTTACAAAATCAAGACAAAACCGTAAATAATGTCAGCTTGAATGTGTTATGACAACTTTGGTTTCAGTGAATATCTGTTATTAGGGGAACATGCAGCGGTTCATCAACGGTTCATTATCCAACATCAACAACATCATCAACAATTCTTTACCTATATGTAGACAACTTTACAAACCATACTAAGTCGAGTAGTATACACTACTTCCCCATGAGGTTGACCGTAAAACATCAAAGTACGCGATTCTCCCCCATGATGGTTTCGAACTTTCGGAAGCATCATTAACATGTACGACCATTTGCACGAAAAGTTCTTGTCATTAGCAAACATCTTGAAAAATCATGACTGGCACCAAGATTCTTGAAAGATGTTGCTTAGATGAAGTATCATTGTCATTCAGTGGCCTCGAATATTCTATGGGAATTGCTGATCACATCTCAACCATTCAGCCCTTTGGTAAACACATCATCCACATATTCTCGTCGGAAATTGCCTGTCGACTACTTGGTGAAGTAAACCCGATATACCAAACTTGATCATGAAGTAGAATTCTGCATTTGTTACTTAAACTTGTACTAATCCTCGTGAGAAAGGAATGGTGTACCCAATGTACAAAACCTCTCGACGATCCTCAATCTGCGTGAGACACGGTGATAGCTACGTTGTGGGTTAAGCGAGAAAGAATTACAAAAGTAACTAAATAGTCAAGTCTTTATCACACTCAATAAACGCCCAAACAAGTCATCTTCGCGGAAGGGTAGAAATAAAGAAGATGAATTAAGTAAACACGCCCTAAAACCTCATTTCAAAGCCAAATAAGAAATATCGCATACACCCAACTCAGAAGTAGTCAACTTTGTTCAAAAATGAATGCACGCCGTGACATAATATCCTTTGTGAAAATATATAGACCAAAGTACCAAACCTCATAACATAACGAATCTCAACATCATACCCAATCTCATCATCAACTCTCATAAGCAATCAAATCTCATCGACAAATCTCATAATTAAATCTCATCATCGAATCTCTTTAACAAATCTCATCAACAACACACAACCCATGTGATAATAGCTTGCAACATTGTCTTTGCATCATCATGTTACAACGCTGATCGAGCATATTAGATCTAGAAGATTAATTAGATATCTCAAGTCATAGCCCCAAGTTAAAATATTACTTGATCCGTATTCACTCTATCACGAATTGGTCAAAGACCCGTTTTACATTAAGACCATAATCATTCGGAAAACATACCTCAAGCCCACATTCACAATATATCTTTTCAGTACATATATCAAATTAACTCCGAAGCTCAATAAAAACAATGTGCGTTTCAACCTTATCACATATACCCGATCCCCTTAAAATTCAATAAGCCTCATATGTCTTTTATTAACAAAGTATTCATTAACAACCCATATTCCACTTATGTCTTTTATATACCGGATCCCAATAGTTAATACCAACCCATCTCCACTTGCGGCCCAAGTCACAAACAGTTAACACCATTAAGTCCCGATCATACTACCCGTCCATAAACACAATGCCCTAATATTTCGAGTATATAACACAAACCATATCACACACGAACCTTAAATAATCTCACAAGTCGCCTCCACTATCACAGAAACATCACCTAATAACGTTTCATCAAATCCAAATCACCAAATTGTACGCCTCCCTTTAACAGTAAATCGTTTTTTCATTCCAAATCTCCATTTCAACCCTAATAAATCTCACTCAAAAATCAGGCGCCATACCATCAAATCAGGTCCTATCAAGTTGAATGAGGTACCTTCTTGCTCGCCATAGGGTTGGCTTGAGCACGACATCACTGCCACAGGGTTGGTTTCATTTTTGTGATGGCCACGACTTCACAAATCAGTAATGGTTTCAGGTAGGTTTAACTATATCATACGATTTAGTATCAAATCGAACACTAGGGAGGATGATAACACAATTGTTATTGTTTTACCCTTTGAAAGCTTCGAATAATTAACAATGAATTCGACCAATGATGGCAAACAGATTCGTGCATTAGACCTTCGAGGTCTTGATGTTACTTAATCATGGTATGAATCATTCTGAGGTCTATTAATGGATATTGAATAATTACATTATTTCCCTTTGACCGAGTATAACAATTGAATGAAACCATAGTTGGTTTTGTTCTTTCATTAGCCTTCGAAGATTATCAAAACCAATTTTGATCTATGATGTTAATCTTTATGGAGTTATGGATCTGAAAAATGGTCATAGAAAAATCAATATCCCACAGAAATTTGAGATCGTAAGTTATGTATTAATTTGTCGTGAGTTTTTGATTTTGATAACAAATTCACGATGGTTTTTCGGAATATAACTAGACCCTGTAGTGATTATAAATGTTTGAGACTTGTGAATCAATGATGATAGATGTTTCATGTGAATGACCCTTGATGGTCTTGATTAGACTTAGAATAAACATGAGACACTTATGAGATTCATTCTTCCTTTCATTTCAAATCTTGTTGGAGTCATAGAAAGGATGATGGTATGAGATAGTTGTTGTACGAGTCTTGCTGAGATTACTTGATTCTTGTCTTGTTGAATGATTAGAAGTAGCAGTTGAATATGTTGAATGTTGTAGCAGTTATTGATTAGTGATGGTTGTAGTCTGAGTCTTGAGTTGTTATGGTATTGGTCTCATGTGGTCAAAAAAATGCAGTTAGGTTGTCTTTCTTCTTTATCTCCAATTCTGTTAAGTGTTTAGAGACAAATCGCTTTTTCATAAATAGCACAAATCGCATCATTTTGAAAACAGACAAACCGCATCAGATCTTCACAAGTCAAAAAATCGCTTTTGACTCAAGAGTCAAAACGCATCATAGTTCAAATCGCATCATCTTTTATCAAAACGCATCTTGAAATCACAAATCGCTTTCACAAATCGCATTTTCAACAAAATGCATCCATTTTCAAAAATGACAAGTCGCATTCTGATTAGCGTCAAAACGCATCCGACTTTGGTAGAAAAACCGCATATTAGCACAAACCTCTTTCAGGACAGTTTTGAATACCAAAACGCAGTGAAGAATTGACCACTTTGACACAAACCTCTTTCTGGACAGTTTTGTTAACAATTATGTATTGCCTTGTACATTATGCAAAACCGCATATAGAAACTCGCTTTTAAAACAACATGTGCAACAATAAGAACCATTAAAACAAGTAATCATCAAACGAAAAACAAAATCGATAACACATTTAGAGGACAGTTTCAATAGCAGCAAAATCGACGACAAAACTGACTAAGCCCATAGAACCAGATTCACATGACTCTAAAACATCACCAATAGACCATATCACACATCAAAGCTGCATAACCAACATCAAAACATGTTTCTAAACATCATACGTATCAAACCGCATCCAACACAAACCGCATACAAGAGAGACCGCTAAAACCCATACGAATCATCAAAAATAACAAAACCTAGGCTCTGATGCCAATTGTTTGATCGTATATATATATTGTTATGATTAAACAAGAGAGCCATGTTTAGATAGATGAAGAGAGAAGAGGGTGATTCTAGAGAGATAAACACAATGTGAAAGGTTAGATTATGAAAGAAGCACCACCCTTCCCTTAGTGGGAAGGGTATTTATAGTTACAAACTAAACGCCCTCCTGTCGGGCTGTGGATCAGGCATACAGTGGGTAAAGACCCTTCCTTCCTCCACGGTGTTGCACTAAACTAATAACTAAGCTAACAACTAAATAATTGACTACAAAACAACGTAAATAACGATATGTCTACGAGCTAACTTATGCTAGATTATATTTGGGGTGACCGACACTTCATTATGGAATTTCTAATTCCTAACAGTATATATTAAATATATTATTAAAACAGTATCTAAGTGTATACGTGTGTGACCCCGTAGGCTCACGTATTTTTAGCCATATAAATATATGATGACCTATGCACTTCCCAATATTATCATAAAACATAATCAAATCCAAACATTATGTTTCAGAAACACGTTTTATAATAGTTGATTATCTGATTATCCGTTTTCAAAACGCATAATCCATTTTCA
Organism: Chrysanthemum makinoi; assembly: GCA_910596185.1. Classification (NCBI taxonomy): domain Eukaryota; kingdom Viridiplantae; phylum Streptophyta; class Magnoliopsida; order Asterales; family Asteraceae; genus Chrysanthemum; species Chrysanthemum makinoi. The sequence continues at coordinate 83,706,950 of OU343216.1, forward strand.
ATAAGCAAACCCAAACACCCCCCTTAAATCTCATATGAAAATTTCTTTTAAGATTATGAGATACTTAAAAGGATCTCCAAGTATGGGCTTCATGTTACCAAGATTTCAAGTGTCTCTAACTGCTTATCATATATTGATTGGGAAAAATGTGTTGTAACAAGAAAATCTGTCACTGGTTATTGTGTTTTCATGTATGGATCATTATTATCCCAGAAAAGTAAGATATAAAATACTCTTTTTAAATCTTCTACAGAAGCTGAGTACATGGCTTTAGCCTCTGTTACTAGTGAAGTAAATTGAATTCTAAAAATCTTAAAAGATGCAATAAGCTTTTTGGAGGTGAGTATATATGGAATGAGATAAAAAAACGTTTCATAACTTTGCTATTAAAATCTCTCTCATCTTTAAATTCTCTCTCAGATTATTCACAGACACTTATACTCTCTCTTTCTCAGTTTGATCATCTTGATCTTGTTATTCTAATTTTTTCATTGTAATAAAACTATTACTATTAATTTAGATAATAGTCTCACACCAAATTTGCTGTGGAGATTGTGGTTAAATCGTTTTTTATCGAGATCAGTTTTGATTCTTGTTAAGTTTAGATTTTATTAAGTGTTTTGTGTATGTTTAAATCATTTATTTCTACAAATACATGCAGCCACATTCTCCAATAAATATATTGATTGTAATTTCTACAATTGCTTGTGAAAGCTACATGTGGCGTTGAATGATGTTAACCCCATAACTATTATGTTTTACTGATGATATATTTATAGATTACATAGATAACTTTAAAATTCCTAATGGGCCTAAGCTCACAGAAGGGATCAGGCCTACCGACACATTCTATCCTCTAATACTCCCTCAGCCATGAAGTGGCGAAATCGTGAAAGCTCGAGATCGGAGTAGAAAACTCAAAATTTAAAAACTAAAACTATTTTGTTGGAGAAGACCCATTGTGGTGCCAACAGAGAGGTCTTCAGCATGTAGCACTTCAAAATCAGTTGTGTTGCTTTGGCAAACCTGTTGTGTTGCAGATGCCAAGAAGAGAGTCGTCTGTGAAGCAGCGACGATGACTAGGTCTGTGTAGTATTTGGTTTTAGGGGTTAGGAGATGAGGAGATCGTTTGTTTATGGTGACAAACGTAGGTTGTGAAAAGAATGATATGATATACTTTTGTTTATGTTACAAACGTGTAAGAAAGGACAGATGATGGATATGTGAAAAACGTGAATATGAATTAATGTGTCGGAGATGTATTAAAAATGTGGATATGTTTGTTTATTATCACAAATGTGGATGTGACTAGTGGTATATTTGTATATTGTCACAAACTGGTGATGGGAGGCGTGTAAAGAGGAAAAATGAGTAAAAATATTAGAGTTTTAGTGAGATAGGTAGGTGTGACATGGTACAGATGATGCAACGGCTCATGGCGACCGATTTGGTTTTGGATCATACCCATTCTAAAACCATGTTGAATGATGTTAACCTCGTAACTATTATGTTTTATTGATGATGTATTTATAGATTACATAGATAACTTTATAAACCCTAATAGCCTTAAGCCTACCGACGGGCTCATGCCTACCGATCCATTATATTCTTTAATACTATTTTGCATAAGTTTGTGGGAGCAGTGTGTTCCTTTCTTTGACGAATAGAAGTATTAATAATATATGGATGTGATAATCTTATAGAGATTTGTAAACTAAAGAACAAAAGGCTCAACGTGTTATCACGTGGAATTTTATTAGAAATGTATCATGGGTTGGTTGTGAATTAAAATAAGGGCGCTTTATACGACATCTTTTAAGAGAGTTTTTCAACAATTGTATGTATAGAAAAATTGTACTATATGCATCGCGATATCGTATTATGTGTTTCGTGATTTGTATGATTGAGTAGTAAAATGTCTCTATAATATATCCTTCAAAATAAATCAAATGATGTTTTGAGTTGAATATGGTGGCCATCAAGAATATAGTAGGGTCTACCAGGAGATGACGAGGATATACGAAATCATTTACTCTTCGGCTATCACATGTATAGTTAAGGTCCACATTAAGCTTGGTTGTGTTTTGCCCACAGTGTACAATGTTTCATTTGCTTATGTGGAAGGAGACACCAAGTATCCTATGTACAAGTGAGCCATAGAGGCATCATTTTGTTTGTACATATTATAAAAAATCACAAACGAATTAAAAAGCTTTTCCGATCGCTTTATTTGTAAATTTGCTTTATTCAGATTTACTTAATTAAGGTTAAGAATTCAAAGCGTTTTAACAATAACTAAGGCACCGTTTATTTATTAAGAGACCATCAATCTGACTCATATCTGAATCTGAATTTTAAGTGTAAATATCTGAATATAATAATATAAATTATTTGTTTTTTTTGTAAAAGAACGTCCGAATGATATAAATATAAAGCAGTTTCATTCTTACGACACATAAACGTTTGTAAACACTATATAGAACAATTTAGTCATAAAATTAACACAGCCTAGCAACGTGAAAATACTTAATTTAGTCATAAAGCAGTTTCATCTTGTGTGACCCACGATACGGATATGATTGTACACACGATTAACTACCTAGCACGCATGAAATATCCAATTACGAATGATGAGGTGTAATTCTGTAGTAGTTTTATGGGTCATTTAGTCTCTAATTTCATACACTTAATATCGTTTTATTGCCCTAAATTGGATATTGTAACGATCTACGTTTAATCTTTATGATTTTTTCAATCCCCTTGCCCTCCGGATTTAGTGTTTAACAAATATTTAGATCAAAATTTTATATATCGTTAACATTTTAATGTTGGAAATCAAGTCTGAGGCTACGACTACATAAAAAAATACTACCTCCGTCTCAATTTAATTGTCCACATTTCCTTTTTGAGATGTCTCAAAAAAATTGTCCACTTTCTATTTTTAAAAAGAAAAAGAGAATTTAGTGGAGGAATATTCTATATAAGTGGTTGAGAATCGTAATTATCCTAGTTTTATTAAACTTTGTGTTTTTTGTAGACGAAGGAAGTATATATTTTGAGACCCTAAAATTTGAAGGCATGTGTGGTACCACAAGTCGCTTACGCTAGTGCACGGCTCTAGAAATTTATATGGTACTATAGAAACACATTAATGCACTTTATAGTATGTGGCTATAATAGATGATAGATAACGTCAAAAAAGAGGCTTGTGGAAGATGGACCCATGATATGATACGAAAGAAAAAGGACACGTTAGCTCAGTCATTGTTGCTGAGTGATGCTGCTAAAAATATCTATTTTTCTTTTGTTTTTGGCAAATGAAGATTGTCTTTTACTTTTATGGCAAAAAAGTATTCAAGGAGATGATTGGCAATGCTAATTGCTTTGTCCACATGTTTTGTGGTGTGATGTCATCCTCAAAAGTACTAAACATATATAGTAATATTCAAGTGTCGCTTAAAATCTTATCCATTTTTGTGTATAACTCCCCTTTTTCATTGTTTAGGCAGTCAGAAGGCAGTGTGGTAACTGTTTTTTCGCTCATTCATTGTAAGCCTTTAATGGCAGAAGGACAGCATCAAAATGGGAAAGTGATTTGCACACTTTCACAATTGATAGGCACACTTAAATTATGAGTGTTTTGACATTTATATTTTTACCGTGTGAAAATAAGTAAAAATGATATAAGCAAGATAAATATCAAGATACTCATAATTGGAAGATGTCAATCAATTATAAGAGTGTTCAAATCACTTCCCATCACAATGAGCATGTGGTGACACGTCTTTGTGACGTTACCGATTATTTAAAAAGTAATTTTTATGTGAATATTTTTAGTATAGGAACTAAAAAGGAAGTGTGCAGCCCTTGCTTTTGTTTCTTTTTAACGGGCCAATTTTCTTTCTCAAGAATTTCGAGCACTTGAAGTGGGAAATTTTCTTTGCCAACAATCTAGTTTAGCTCAATATCAATATCAGTATCGAGAAACAAAATACGGAGTAGTTTAACAATGAGAATATATAACAAATAGATGACCAATGAATAAACCAATTAAATGAGACGTTTAAAGTGACTATTTGGGCCTAATCTAATTGGAAAGACCAAAAGATATCACAAGTAGCACAAAATTGTAAAGTGGCTGCAAACATTCAGAAACAACAATTTCGAAATAAATACACATTGCCAGCCAATTTAACGAATCGCACGTCTTACACATTAAAGCTGAAAAAAATTAGCATATATATAATAGAGCGTCGAAAACGGGTGCGTTTGTTGCCGTTTTGGTTGCGTCAATTTGACGTCACAAACCAAGAGCCCAACGTGGCCCAGGCCCAGCGGGATATATGACAAAAAAAACGTAGCTTTTGTTGGGCGAGAACAAGAGCAAAAGTAAAAGGGAGCTAAAATACAAAAGATAAATCAATAAATGGATAATAAATAAAATAAAAAAAAAAAAAAAGTAACAACAAAAAATAACAACGTTTCGGCATAAAGAACGACAACCTTTCAGTGAAAATCATAAGCAAACGTTAGTTGCTAAACGCAAATACACACAAACACCAAACCAACATACATGCCAAAATTACCCGGCGCAATGCGGCGGCACAAATACCTTGTTAGTTAAAAGGCCCGTCAACAACATGCATGTTGGTATACGGCCTCTATCATGTGTGTTGTAGTGCATGAAATCTTTGACGGAGAATTTCATATGTGTTGCAGTGCATGCAATGTGTATATATGCTTTAAATCCTTACCAAGGTTGGGTTGGCATTTATTCTTCAACATTTCTTATGACCCTAGAGTTCTTGGAAATATCATGATACTGTTCCATTATGACCAGAGTGCAACACGTGAGGTTGGCTGCTTTTTCCCCTCCTATCACAACTGCACACTCAACAGCCCTTCCAAATTACAAACCCAATAACTCTAATCATAAGCCCAATACCTACTTAAGCCCACTAGTCAACCCTCATGTTCTTCAACTAATCCAGTACCAAACCCAAATAGACAGAAAACGAAGCATAACATCATTATAAAAGGTAACACAAAAAAGGAGAAATGACAACAACAGTCAATTTTACAAAATACTTACCAAATACCCGAATTTTATCAAAAAAGTCGTTATACCCATAAAACCAGCAAAGATTTGCGAGAATTTGCGGATTTTTATAAAACTCGCAAGAATTGACCTTGCGAAGTCAAACCTTGTGAATTTTCTAAAAATATCGAAAGGTTTGACCTTGCAAAGTCAAACATTGCTAGTTTTTTGAAAAGTAGCAAGGTCAACTAGCGATTTTTAAAAAAAATAAATCACAAACCTTGCTAGTTTTCTCTAAAATATTGTCACGTATACTTTTATAATGCATGCGTATGGGAAGTCAAAGCAAATTAATGAAGCGTTAAAAGTTTACGAAAAAATAAAGGCAGGTGGTTGTGTGCTTGATGCATCATTTTACAGCTCTTTGATTTTGCGTTGGCCTGTTGTGTTTTTTATTGTTTTTTTGCCTGTAGGTGGCTTAGAAATTAAACATATTAACATATTGTATAATGATCCCAAGTGCTAGTTATTATTTTATCACTTTTGGTTCAGTTTATATCTATTTGCTCTGTAGGTTAATACTGAAACATGAATTATCTTATAGTACTATGTTTTAGAGTGATTTTGCATAAAGTCGAGACGATTAAATGACTCTAGATGTTTTGTTTTTACGAGTTTCTGTATGCTAAGTGTTCACAGTTTGTATGTCAATCCATGCCCGTGTGTCACAACACCTGAGCCATTACTTTAGGCAAATGGATTTCAAGCTTTCTTTCGAGTGAACAGCTTGGATTCCGTAGCAAATTACTAATAAATCTCTTAATTGTTTAGACTCATAGAAATACAACAATAAGTAGATAATTTTAAGCAATCTACTAAGGTGCCGTTAGGTTTATAGCCGGGGTTAGGATTTGGTATTGGCTTGAAAGAAAAATAAAATGAGAAAAATAAGGGTTTTGAAAAAAGATGTTTGTTTATGATTTGATATAAATATTAAAGTTAATATTATATTATGTAAATTATTGTTAAAGAAATAAAGAGAGAGTGAAAAGGTGCTGGCCCCACCAAAACAAAACCAATGTCAGAAAACTATCATGTAGGGGTAGGGATTACAGATGCCCTTATTTTCAGCTTTGATCCTAATGGCAAAATCTAAACCCTTAAACCAAATGACATATTTTACTTTAGCTCCTCAAGTTTAAATCTAAACCTACAAAACAAACACCTCCTAAATGTTTAAGGGTGCACATTCTTCTAAATAAACAGTACTACATAAGACAAAGTTTCACAAAAAGGCAACCACCCTAGACATCTGCTACAACACATCTTCAATATCCCTGCAAAATCATACACAAGATTACAATTTGAGGCATAAATTATAACAAATTCTTCTCTTGGATATATAAATAAGGGATGAGCACGGTACCAAATTGGTACCGAACCCATACTAAATTAGCGGTACCGGTTTTTTCTGAGCATGATAGGAGGTACCGGTACCGTACCGGACGGGATTCGGGTACCGGTACTCAATACCGGAAGATCAGTACCTATCCGGTTCTTCTCATTTTTGTTAAACAAAAAAAAAATCCAAGAAAATGCAACAAAAAATAAGACAAAACATGCATTTTCATATGATAAGAACCATGACGTGGCACAAAACGCAACCAACACTTAATAAATACATCACCAAGATAGTCGTAACATACAAACGTTCCAAAACTTAAAAAATAAGTTCAGTTTTAATTTTCGGGAGGGTTTATGAAGGATCTATAGGTGTCACACTAAGTTTTTGGGATGTTTTGTTTCTTTCTTTATGTTTTACATGACTATTTTTTTTTACATGGAACGAGCCTAATGGGTGTATGGATATTTTTTTTGATTCAAAAACATTACTTAAATTTCAGGAATTTTTTTGGTACTTCTCGCTTTGATACCGGTACCGTATTAATGGTCACAAATTATTTTTTGACTCGATTCATGATGTCAGTCATGTTCCATGTATAAGGATTCGGTACCATTTTTGTACGATACCAGTACTATTCCGGTTATATACCGAGTTTCGGGTCCAAATACCCCTCTCTAGATATATTAGAGGGTTGTACACATTGAACTTAAATAGCCCACCTTTAACTTTTTGTGGGTCAATTTGGTTTTTCGGAATTGGAAGTTATATGTTACAATAAACTTTATAAAAAGTTAGAGGAGGCAAAATCGGCGGGTATGAGCTACGAGCCAAACGGGCATGGGCTTAAATAGGTACGGGTTTGTTGGGAATAATTCGTTACCACGGATAGTTGTGGTTTACACTGCTTGGATTAACACTAGCAGTGGAAACGTATTCCCACTGCCAGTACATAATTACCACTGCTATTAGATAATGTTTAGTTAAACACGTCTATATAAGTATAGAATAGATCTTGTGTATATTCTATAACGTTAGCTTTATTCTTATCTTGTAAAGGACTCCTTGTTGTATAAAAGGAGGTCCTAGGTCATTGTCTTAGGTACTTGTCTAATTACCTACGTATTACTCACAAAGGCTTCAAGGTGTAACCCCAGTGATAAGCAAGATCACTCGTATTATTCATCAATAATATTGGAGCTTAAGTTTTGTGTTTAACATGTGTTTACATATAATACATCATACAATCCATCTTCTAAGTATTACTAAGTAAATTCCGCGTGCTTGATAATATCATACAAAATATCATTGACACAAGGTGTGTGTTTAGATCCATCAGGGTTCAATGGACACAGGCAAACAGGCTCATCTTATATGAACCACTTTAAAAAATACTCAAAATGACGAAATAAATTATTCAAACGTAACACCTCATTTATATTTAAATAATTAAATATATTATATTTATAAGTCTTTTTTAAAAAACAACTATAATGTTCTTCAATTGAAAGAAAAAATATGTCCGTTAATGTCCATTTAACTTTATTTAACTTTTAAATGGGCAATACATGCCTATTTCCAAAAAAATAAGGTAAAATGTGTCCAAATCTTTTATAAATTTGCCCAAATTAGCTCATCTTTTTTTATTTTGGGCACAAATAAGAACTTAAAAAGTATACAACTCGTAGACGAAAAGCTAGAACTATATGACTTATAAAATTTAGCTCACCTTTTCCAAAAAACAAGCAAGGTTTGCGATCTTTTTTTTTTTTAAAAAAAAAATTACAAGATTTAACCTTGCGAAGTCAAACCTTACTAATTTTGAGAAAACTAGGAAGTTTGACTTCGCAAGATCAAACCTTGCGATTTTTCCAAAAATGCTTGCAAGGTTTGACTTCTAAAAATCCGCAAATTCTTGCAAATCTTGCTAGGTTTGTGGGTAAACGGCTTTGTTGATTAAAAAAATGGATATTTAGTGAAATATTTTTATAAAATTGGATTTTTTTGTCATTTATCCCACAAACAAATACCCAGAAATTGCATCACTTCAACTAATCGAGAAATTGCATCACTTCAACTAATCGATCCAGTTTTTGGTATCAATCCCATCACTAAAACAAAACACCAAAAACAGAACAGTGGCCACTCTCTGTTAGATATGTTAGTTGGCCCAAACCCAATAGACGTTTAGGTATGTTGGGTTTTAGGTTCCTTGGATTTGACGAGACAAAATAAATACAAGAATGAAACAAAGGGACTTAAAGAGACAAAGAAGAAATCTACAAAAAGATTGAAGGACTTGCTTGCAAAAGAATATTTATTATTTAGTCCTTCGTAGTATTTTGTAAACCCTAATCCTCTAGTATAGAAAGAGGACATGGGGTGTAGGTTTTAGATATATAAGTATTCCATAATGTAGTCATTAAAGGTGTGTGTTTGTAACCTAGACGTGTTTCTATAAACGTCTAGGGTTAGAGTTTGTTTGGTTTAGCCTCAAGGATCTCGATCTACATTTACAAGTTTAGTGTAACCGATATTCTCGATCAAATAATATTTAAGGCTTGGAATGATTATAATGAAAAACCTTGTGTCAATAACTATGATTTGTTTTATTCCGCTGCGTATACAAGTTTATTATCATTGTTATTGTTAACCCTAGAGGCTCAAAACGATTTCAAGGAGTCCTAACAAACTCCACAATTGGTATCAAAGCTTGGGGAGCTCGTTACCTAGGGATTCGCAAGGTTTTATTGGTCGAAGAATGGCGAAAAGAAGAAAAACTACGAATCTGAAAATTCTCGTATTTTTCTGCAGTACAGTTTTAAAACCGCGATAACTTTTTCGTTAACCGTTGGATCATAACGAAATTTTCAGTGGACGTTCTCTATATATTCATCTAAATTTTCACCGAAGGGATTGTCGATCTGAGCTCTCTATCAAAAGTTATTCAATGTCGAAGTTGGCTGTGAAAACTGGTTTAATAATTCGAATTTTTGGGTTTTCATGCATATTGAACTTCTTGAATTTGTGTTACTTGTTCTAATTCTTGATGGAGGTTGTTTATACATTGTGTGGTGTTTATGATTCATGGTTAGAAGCAGATTTCCTAGTGTTTTTACGAAACCACTTCTAGTGTTTTCAAAACCATCTGATAGTGTATTCTCGAAACCACGATAGTGTATTCTCGAAACATCGATAGTGTATTCTCGAAACCATCGATAGTGTTTTTGAAACCACTGCTAGTGTTATCTCAATTCCACTGGGTGTTTCTTGCATTATTCGTTCTGTGATGAGGTTTTGGAATTGAGGGAAGCCGTACATGTTTTTGGTACCGAGATTTTTGGTGACACACACATGGGATTTTGGTTCGCACACACAAGAAGATTGGTATTTGTTCTTAAAGGTTTTAAAAAGCTCGTTTTGAATTATTTGAAGAAATGATTACGAAGAAGGTTAAATATCATTTATTTGATGTTGTAGTTGAGTTTCACAGGTTTGTGTTCTTATCATATCTCAAAGTGGGTGTTACACTTTAGAGATAACTTGTTTGTGCTTAAAGGATGTTGACAAAGACTTGCAAAATCTAGTTTTCATAGGTTAAGGGGTGGATGGATGAAGACCTAGTTAACTATCACTTAAAGGAGTTACATTGTAGTGCTCAGTGTCTCATTGAAGATGAGGATTTTGTCAAGAGATTGCGGTCTACTTATATGGTGTTAGTATAAGTTTGGAGTCACGTGGATAGTACAAGACATAAGACACAAGTTTGGGTTATTTTACTTCTTCATCAAATTCGTTATACTTGGTTTTCTTCACAAGTGATCATTACATAGAGCTTATTGATTTGAAGAATCATTTTCATGCACCACTCAAGGGAAGTTTCTAATGTTTACATTCTCTATTTGTTGATAACAAAAAGGGGAAGAGATATTGGAGTGCGATGGCATGGATTAAGGGAAGACAAAGGAAAACAAGAATGTTTCATTCACGGAGATGTTTACATCTCAACTTCTGCTACTTCGTCTAGGGAAGTTCGAGTACACTACTTTGTTTGTTTTGTCATCATCAAATAGGGAAAGATTGTTGGGTTTTAGGTTCCTTGGATTTGATGAGACAAAATAAATACAAGAATGAAACAAAGGGACTTAAAGAGACAAAGAAGAAATCTACAAAAAGACGGAAGGACTTGCTTGCAAAAGAATATTTATTATTTAGTCATTCGTAGTATTTTGTAAACCCTAATCCTCTAGTATATAAAGAGGACATGGGGTGTAGGTTTTAGATATATAAGTCTTCCATAATGTAGTCATTAAAGGTGTGTGTTTGTAACCTAGACGTGTTTCTATAAACGTCTAGGGTTAGAGTTTGTTTGGTTTAGCCTCAAGGATCTTTGATCCCTATTACAAGTTTAGTGTAACCGTATTATTCTGATCAAATAATATTTGAGGCTTGGAATGATTATAATGAAAAACCTTGTGTCAATAACTATGATTTGTTTTATTCCGCTGCGTATACAAGTTTATTATCATTGTTATTGTTAACCCTAGAGGCTCAAAACGATCTCAAGGAGTCCTAGACGTGTTTCTATAAACGTCTAGGGTTAGAGTTTGTTTGGTTTAGCCTCAAGGATCTTTGATCCCTGTTACAAGTTTAGTGTAACCGTATTATTCTGATCAAATAATATTTGAGGCTTGGAATGATTATAATGAAAAACCTTGTGTCAATAACTATGATTTGTTTTATTCCGCTGCGTATACAAGTTTATTATCATTATTATTATTAACCCTAGAGGCTCAAAACGATCTCAAGGACTCCTAACAAACTCCACAAGGTACATTAGGTTTAAGGTTTGGTTGCTTATTGTGACAACTGGCAATTTAGGGAGTCTATTTTAGGTAACCGCATTACGCTAAATTAAACTGAGATTCGCCTTTAACACTATTTTATAAACCGTGACTTGATTTTATATCGTCGACTGGTTTTTACGGTTTATTTCATTATTAAATGAGTTATCGTATGCGTTTTAACTCTATTTGGTAGACACTATTCGATTCGGCACTAGAATAGCCTAAAACAAGAGTTATTGTAACTTTTAGACCGTAACTCGAAAATTGACAAATAAATAGTCAAAACTCGTGAAAAACGTAAGTAACGATGTTGGAAAGTTAAATAAATGTCGTAGGACACTCAGGGGACGATATAGTGAGCTCTGGGAATGGGTAAACGATAGATACTAAAAGTTTCAACCCAACCCCCTCTTTCCTTATGGCCGCCCTCCTCCCACCATAATTATTTTGAGGTCCTTAGCTCAAGGATATAAATACCACCCACCCATCTCATTTCCCTCATCTCTTTCTCTCACTAGAAAAACACACACCCTATTTTATATCTCTAGTTTCTCACTCTAAAAACTCTAAACCACCACATTTGGCCGCCACTTTTTCCGGCCACTTGACCGCCGGATCTCAGAGTGTCATCTCACCTCCACCACCAAAAGCAAGATCTCTTTCTCCTCTTTCCAACCATATATCATATACTCAATTTGGACTTCATTAACACCTCCAAATTCAAGAATTAAAATTCGTACTTTTAGGGTTTCTATAGATTTCATATGGCTTTTTCAATTGGTGATTAGAGAAGGTAAATATAACATGTTTTGAGCTTGTTTGAGTGATAAAAGCCACTTAATTGATTTCTAGGGTTTCGACCCATGAACAATTTTTAGGGCTTTTGGGTGGAACATGAAATTAAAGCTAATTAGTGTTGAAATAAAGAAGTAATTAGTGTTTGGTACATGTGTGGTGCATTAATTTGATGGGTTTTGCATTTTAGGGTTTAGTTGCATGTTCTTGATTAAAAATAGTTGATGGGTTTTGTGTTTAGTTAGTGTTTGGAGCTTGAATGATTGGATTTGAGTGTTGTAGAATTGATTTGGTGATGTTTGGTTGAGACTATGAGGCGATTTAACCAAAAAGCCCACGTTGGGGTCTTGGTTGGTGTGGTACGTGGCCTATGTTGGTCATGGGTCCGAGTCGGGTCGATTTGGTAGCTTATTGATTGGTTTAGATGAGGTTTGGATGAGACGCGTGGAACCGAAAAGCTTTTAGAAGCTTGTTTGGTTCACGTGGTCTTGACCGCGACCGTGTCATGACCGTTAGGTTCATAACATTGGTTTCGAGTATAATTGGTTGATTGATTGGTTGGCGGGATTGTTTTGAGTTGGTTTGGGATTGAATTGCGACGTTATGACTTGTAATTATGGACTTGATATATATATTGTGACTTTGAGCTACGTCGGCGTCACTTTGACTTTTTAGTCAATAGTTGACTCCGACAAAGCCGTAACATGGACTTTAGTATATGATGAGTGTCTAAATACTCATCATTTTTGTACAATCTAAACTGCAAAATCATCTGAAAACACTCAAAAATGCATCAAATTGATGAAAATATCACAAATCAGTGTTTTATGTGTTTTAAATGCAAAAGATCAAAATCAGATGAAAAATGATTCAAGTTTGCAAAATTGGCAGTTTTAGTCCCCAAGTTTCAAAAGTTATCAAATCTAGTCCCTGAATTCAAAATGGAATTTTATCATTCAAGGTCCCTGAAATATTCTAAGATTGTTAAAATTGGTCCTTGAATGATTCTTTGGTCAAATGGCGAAAAAGGTCCTTAAACTTTGAAAAATTGCAAAAATAGTCCTTGGATTTCTAAAAATGGAATTTTTATGCAAATATGGTCCTTGTACTATCAAAGTTTATCAAGTTTGGTCCTTGTGATAAGATTGGAAAAGTGCCAAGTTCAGTCCTCAAAGTTTGGATAAATTGCAAACCTAGTCCTTGTGTTAACATATACCAAACGGACACCTTTTTAATATCAAAGCCCAAATCCAATCCATATACCAGCTGACCCAACATGTTATATCCAAGCCCAATCCATCTTGACCCTTGAGCCCCGTGCCAATATCCACTGACCCACCATACCCAATGTGAACCCCCGTATTATTAAAGCCGGCCAAAGAAGTCAAACCAGTATCTTTGTTCTCTCTCTCACGTTACCCGCAAAACCATGATCCGAGATACGAGTGGTATTGTGCTACTTTTAAATCCACTTGATCCTATCACCTCACCCCTCCTTACCTTGTCCCTCCACTCCACTCAGCACCAAAAGCTTTAATTGACTCAAACCTGCTCAAGAAGAATTTGGCGCCAAAATCCACTTGAACGGATATGATGAATTAGAGAGATCCAATGGCTGAAATTGGTGGAAACAATCGAGATGTTATCGAGTTCAAAAGTCTATAAAGGAGTGGGGAGATGCATTGTATCAAAGATATCTAGAGTAATTTCCATTTTCTTAAGTCGTTTTAGCTTATTTTAACTCGTGTATGTTTTAGCTTATTAAACTTTGTATTTCAAGTTGTTATTACATAATTAAGCTTTTGTGAAACCTCAATTCCAAGATCAAGTTATATTTCAGATTATGCAAATTTTCCTTATTTTGAAAATCTCATGAATGATCAAATATTGTTTGTAGATGTTCTTATGGACTGAATAAGCCACATAAGCTCCTATATAGCTTTTAAAAGCTATTAGATATCTTAAAATCCAGTTTAGAAGCAAAAACACAAAATCGCCAAAAATCCAAATAAATAGTTGAAAAAAATAAAAAATCCGTTGGAAATGGCATTCACAGCTGGAGCAGGGTGAATTTTGGATGGCCTTGGGTTAGTGGCTTAATGGTAAGCCTTTAGGATTGGTCTTGATCATTGGTTCTGTGATTGCAGTTGGATACCCATTTGTAAGCCTTTTGTTCATTTTTGCATTTCACTGTCTTGGTTATTTAGTAGCTTTAATCTTTGTGTTTTATTGTTTATTAGTTCTAATTAAATAAATCTAACCATTAAAATCAGTTGGTTGTTATTTTAGATTTGTAGTTTATAAAAATCTCACTTTGACAGTTTTAATAGCATAAGTTTAATCTCTTTGTTGTATGTTGTTATTGTTGTTGATTAATGTTCATTCAGTATCATTAAATGATATTATAAAGTTTGAAATCCATTGCATGGTCCTAATACGTATTTGGCTTTGAAAATCATAAAACAGCTTTTAGAAGGTAGTGTTTGGTTCATCGTGGTTTGAGAGTGTTCTAGTTATTGTACCTGCTTGGTGTTTGTTTAACATAGTCATAATAGTCAGTACAAACAAGAAAAACCAGTCTTTGTTCATCAAAAGTCAAAATCTCAATTGATCACATCTTTCTTGTTCACTGTTGGAATTTCATGCTTAATAATCATGTATTTGTGTTTATAAGTTGTTAATACAGATCAAATAAGTCTTAATATACCTTAAAACAACACAATCAGTGAGTAGTAGTGATTTAAAGTTCATATAAGTCAACTTAGATAGTTTTTATAAAAGTCAAATATTTTCATTTGGTCGTTTTTGATTAAAACAGTTATTTTTAGTGTGTGCTTAATAGTTAGATTTAGCTTAAAAGCTTTTGGGTTATCAAAGTTTAGTTGCTAAAATAAATTAGAAAAATACCAGTTCTCTTTGAATCAGCTTTTTAAGTACTTTTTAACTAGCTTCTTTTGAGTACTTGTCTGAAAATTGTGCCCTGTGCCAAGGGAGTTTGTGTGATCTGCTCACTTTAATAAGCTCACACAGAGCTTATTAGTGAGACTTAGACTTTGAATCTTGGTTCTTTGGAAAGCCAACCTACCCATCTTGAGGTCTCAAGCTTGGTTTTTCATTTTCTAGCTTGTTTGCTAGGGCTGCAATAAGCTCTAACTTTGTCCCATTTCTGTTTAGTTCATCAGTTTGATATAAGTGCTTATTTGTTTGTTATTAGCTTATCGGTGCTTATCTTTGTCTTTTAACTTCATTTGAGTAGCTTGTAGCTTCTTGCATCTTATTTGAGCTTTTGTTTCAGTTTGTGATCTTGTTTGAGCTTAATTCATCATAATAAGCTCTTAAGCAAACTGTAGGCTCATAAGCTTCTCAAATTGCTTATTTTTGACTTGTAAAATTTTTGTCTTTGTAAAAGTTTCATATTTTAAGTAGTTAAGTAGTTCTTAAAAAGAAAATCCAGAAAAACATCAATTTAAAAATATTGATAGCATTTATTTAATAGTTTTTAGCTTTTTGATTTTTCTTTTCATCTTATTAATAAGAAAATCTTGTTTTTATATTTTTCTTAGTTTACTGTCACCTTAAGTTATTTTTAGAAAAAATTTCATAATTTTCCTAATCTTTTTAGTATTTATTATAATTTTAAATAGTTAAAAGTATTAAATAATTAGTAATAAATAATTAAAAAGCATAAAAAGTATCTTTTCAGTTTTAAAATTAGTTTTATCATATTTTAGATTTTTCCAAGTTGAAATTTTATTTTTCCAGGTTTATTTTATATTTTCTAGAATTTAAGTGTATTTTAAATAGTAATTAATTAGTAATAATTAGATAAAAAGTGTAAAAATATATTTTTAGTTTTAAAATTAGTTTTATAATATTTTATATTTTTCTCAATTATAATTTTATTTTTCTAGCCTTATTTTGTATTTTCTTCTATTTTAGGTCATTTTAAAAATAGTTAAAATAGTTTTTAATTAATAATAATTAATTAAATAGTTATAAAATAATTTTCTTTTTCTAATAATTTTCTTTTATTTTTAGGATTTCAAAAATGTCATTTTCATATTTTTAGGTCTTTTATTTTTTAGATCTCGCTTTTATTTTTGTATGCGTATATCGTAGTTTTTAAACGTCGTTTTACGTTCTTTTATCCTGATTGTTGTGTTTTCCAATTCTGTTTCCAATCTCATTCCAATCAATCAATAGTGTAATATTCAATCCAAAACCTTTACTGATCACTATCCTTAGTGATCACTCTATCATCTGAGTTAGTTTTGGCACACCATTGAGTCTCCGTGGGACTTAACGACCCGAGAATTCATTCTATTCTCCAGGACTTCATTGTATTTGTGTTTTAAGCAGTTTTAAGCTTCTTACGGTTAGCCATTCACAAGTGGCTAGCTTGTGTGAGGTAGCTTGACGATTTAGCACAGATCAAATTTTGGCCCGCCGGGAGGCTTTAGCGTGTGTTAAGCCTTTTGAGACCCATTCTTGCACATATACCACCGCTTGTAAAATTTTTTGTAAAGTTATCAAGAAAATCCAAAAAGTTCATTAACACTTTTCCTAAAGTGTTAAAACCCAAAAAAATATAAAACAACAAAACAATCGAACGTTTCTATCTTGTATTTTTTTTGAGGTGATTCTTAAAGAGATACGATTTGGTTAAACGAGACGATACCAAAAATATTGTCCAAAAGTTTTTAACCCATCAGCACAAATCTATACCTACGCCTTTCATTGGTACTTAATATATACATAAAAATCAACCACCGAAATCAAGGCGTACACCTACTAGCTGGGGTGTGACCACAATAAGTTCCCGAACCACAGATTTAAAACTTGCCTTTGTGTCCTTGTGATTTGGTGTACCTTTTCAAAGAAGCCATTTCATTTGTGATTATTGGTTAAGTTCACTTGTCGCTTTGCCTCGCATTTGTTTTGAAAATTGATTTTTATACTTAGTGCATGCGACTTTCGTTCTTCCAGCTTCTACAAGTCCACTTTCGAACTTGGAAAGATTCCTCGTAGACGTAGGACGTCTCAGCCCTTCACCGCGGATGGTGAGGAACGCCTACCACCACCACCACCTGTCGTAATGGCATAAGACAAACCCATGAATGAGCTTCTCCAAGCACCCATCGAGGGTTACGGAGATGCTATTGTTGTCCCACCATTGTGGTCGATACCTTTGAGCTCAAAACTGGGTTGCTTAATCTAGTAACCCAAAGCCAATTCTTTGGTTTTGAGCGGGATGATCCTCATGCACACATTCGATGGTTTAACAAGATTGCATCTACCATCAAGTACAAGAATGTCCCACATGAAGCTATCAAGCTTCTTGTTCCCATTTTCTAGAGGACAAGCCCGAATTGGCTTGAGAAACAACCCCCTCATTCCATTGAGACATGGGAGGATCTAGTTACCAAGTTCGTTAACGAATTCTATCCTCCATCCCAAACCACAAGTCTTAAGAATGAGATAATGAAATTTTCTCAGAGATTTGATGAATCATTCGGGGAGGCATGGGATCGTTACAAAGAGTTGCTTCGCAAGTGTCCGCATCATGGTTTTACCGAATTAATGCAAATGGATACTTTCTATAATGGTCTCAACCAGACTAATCAAGACTCTTTGAATGCCTCCGCGGGAGGTAATTTCCTGAGCAAGACTACCAAAGAAGCCTTGCAAATCATTGAGAACAAATCTCGAGTCCGCCTTTCCGAGCAAAGACATATCAGGTCTCAGTCGGACCTTCTTCTTCTTCAGTGAGTACATCTAGCACCGATGCTAAGATTGACAAACTCACAGATATTATTCAGGCTTTGGTTCTTGCTAACCAAAAGAAAGTGACCTTCACTGCACACCAACACATGGTGAAGCGAAGAAAGTCGAGAGTTGTGTTACTTGTGGTGGTCCTCATGCATACTACAATTGTCGCCACCGATGGTAGTCCATTTGAAGCCAATGATCTAGCCGGTAGTTCACACAGGGGAGGTAATCAATACCGCCCTCAAAATGAACCACACTACCGTGCTAACACTAATCGTGCACCACCGGTTTTAACCGTAATCATAACATGCAAAACCGAATCGAACCAACCTAGAATGAACCAAGGTTATCAAAACCAAGGTAATTTCTATCCCGCACCAAATCAAGGTTTCCAACATCAAGGGAACCTTAATCAAAACAATTTCAATCGAGGGAATCAATTTCATGGGAATATGAATCCTAATCAAGGAAATTTTCAAAACCAAGGCCCTAATCCTAACATTAGAGGCCAGAATTTTCCTAATCCACCTCCCGCCATTGTTCCAACTGGACCATCATCTGATGAGTTGTTGAAACAATTCATGAAATCCCAAGATGAAATGAACAGTTGTTGGTCGGTACAGATTTCGATCTTAAGAAGTATTTAAATGATCAACCTTCGCTCAGTGAAAACTTCCGAGCAACACGATCGCTAACCCGAGGGGCGTGCAAAGGCGATCACAAACTAAGTGGTGTTTCATATATCTTTGGACTGCTGTTCCTACTACCTCTTCTTCTCTCCCAAAGGTAGTGGAAAGTGAACCTAAGGCACACAATGGACCTACGACTCCAATGCCTCCTCCACTAGGAGAAATGAGTCAAGTTACCAAGGATACAACGGACAAGGTGCATTATTCAAGCCCACGAAGTACCAAGACACGCGTCCTACCTTCGGTAGTCCAACCTCAAGTTGTCGAAAACCCAATTCAAATCCAGGAGTTGTTTTTGAACCACCTTTAGCTCCCATTGAAAATACCAAATCCAAATCTTCTATTCCTTACCCATCACGCTTGAATGAGCAAAAGCTCCATGAAAAGCTACGGTCATCAAATGGAAAATTTTTTCAAATTTTCCAAGAACTACATTTTGACATAAGCTTTGCGGATGCTATCATGCCGATGCCCAAGTTTGCATCGACTCTCAAACACATGTTAAGCAATAAGGAAAAGCCGTTTGAAATGGCTAAAACTCCTCTTAACAAGAACTCTCGCAGCTATCCCGAAGAAGCTTCCTAAAAGCTTGGAGATCCTGTAAAATTTCTCTTACCTTGTGTATTTCCAGGAATGGTTGAATGCTTTGCCTTAGCCGATCTTGGTGCAAGCATCAACCGATGCCGTATTCAGCGATGGAAGAAACTTTCTTCTTCGAACTTACTCCTACATGCATGACTCTTGAGCTTGCGATCGTACAATATCCCGGCCTCTTGGTATTGCCGAGGACGTATTTGTGAAAGTAGGAAAGTTCCATTTTCCAGCCGACTTCGTGGTTGTTGATTTTGATGCCGATCATCGGGTTCCTCTCATTGTTGGTCGAGGATTCCTGAGAACGGGCCGTGCTCTTATTGATGTATTTGAGCAAGAAATCACATTACGTGTTGGTAATGAAGCAGTCACTTTTAACCTTGATCAAACTTCGAGGTACTCTGCAAATTATGATTCTGAATCGGTTAACCGAATAGATATCATTGATGTTGCTTCTGAAGAGTACTCTCAAGAAGTTCTTGGTTATGATCATAATTCTTCGAGTGATAATCTCACTCATTCATCTCAACCTATCATCGCCAATTCTACTCCTTCTCATCCTCCATTTGAAGGAAGCAACTTCATCTTGGAAGAATTGAAGCATACTTGGCTAGTGATTCGTTCCATGGGAAATTGATCACGCTCCAATTGACATTGATGGGGACATACTTCTCATTGAGAAGTTGCTTAATGATGATCCATCATCAGCCCCTCACACTAGTGATTCAATTCCTGATGAGATTAATCAAAATGAGATTAATCTGGAGGGAGATATTCTTCTTGAGAAATTGTTAAATCATGACACTTCTCCTCCTCTCCCTCCCGTCAAGCTTCATAACAAGGAAGTCAAGTCAGTTGAGAAAACTGACGAATTTCCTGAGGTTGAGCTTAAGGACTTACCTCCTCATCTCGAGTATGCATTTCTTGAGGGCGATGATAAATTACCCGTCATTATTGCTAGAGATTTGAGTAAAGATGAAAAAGCTGCTCTCATAAAAGTCTTGAAGTCACACAAGCAAGCAATTGCTTGGAAAAAACTCTCTGAAATTAAGGGTATTAACCCTGAGTTTTGTACTCACAAAATCTTGATGGAGGATGTTCAAACCAGCAGTTCAACATCAGAGAAGAGTAAATCCAAAAATCCATGATGTTATCAAACAGGAGGTTATCAAACTTCTTGATGCAGGATTGATTTACCCAATCTCAGATAGTCCTTGGGTTAGCCCAATTCATTGTGTTCCGAAAAAGGGTGGCATAACTGTTATTACAAATGAAGATAACGAGTTAATTCCAACTCGTCTGGTTACGGGATGGTGTGTGTGTATTGACTATCGTAAGTTAAATGACGCCACTCGTAAAGACCATTTTCCTCTACCCTTCATGGACCAAATCCTTGAGAGATTAGCAGGGAACGAGTACTATTGTTTCCTTGATGGTTTCTCGGGTTACTTTCAGATTCCCATTGATCCACAGGATCAAGAGAAAACCACATTCACCTGCCCATACGAAACTTTTGCCTACAAACGTATGCCTTTTGGCTTATGTAATGCTCCTGGCACGTTCCAACGACATGATCGGGGAAACAATGGAGGTGTTTATGGATGACTTCTCGGTCATTGGGGATTCTTTTCAAACATGTCTCTCCCATTTAGAAAAAATGCTTCAAAGGTGTGAAGACACCAATCTTTGTCTAAATTGGGAGAAGAGTCACTTTATGGTCAAAGAAGGCATAGTCCTTGGCCATAAGATTTCCAAAAATGGGATTGAGGTAGATAGAGCAAAAGTAGATGTTATTGCTAAATTGCCTCATCCTACTACCGTCAAGGGTATTAGGAGTTTTTTAGGTCATGCCGGTTTCTATCGTAGATTTATACAAGATTTCTCTAAAATCGCCCGGCCTATGACCCATCTTCTTGAAAAGGATGCTCCTTTTATCTTTTCACGCGAGTGCATTGAAGCTTTTGAAACATTGAAGAAAAAGCTTACTGAAGCATCCATTCTCGTTGCTCCCGACTGGGATTTACCCTTTGAGCTCATGTGCGATGAAAGTGATTTTGCTATCGGTGCAGTCTTGGGGCAACGTTTAAACAAGCATTTTCAGCCTATCCACTACGCAAGTAAAACTATGACTGAAGCTCAAACTCATTACACCACCACAGAAAAAGAGCTATTAGCCGTGGTGTATGCGTTTGAGAAGTTTCGGCCATACTTAATCTTGACCAAATGCGTGGTGTATACGGATCACTCGGCTCTCAAATATCTCTTTGCAAAACAAGATGCAAAGCCGAGATTGCTCCGTTGGATTCTCCTCCCTGCAGAATTTGATATCATTATACGTGATAAAAAGGAGCCGAACCCGTCAGCGATCATCTGTCCGATTAGAAAACCCTCACCAAGATGTTTTCGAGAAAAGGAAATAAATGAAACATTTCCTCTCGAGACACTCAATGCGGTTTCTTTTCGTGGAAATTCTACCACCCCATGGTTTGTTGACTTCGCAAATTACCATGCGGGTAGCTTCATTGTGAAAGGGATGTCGACCCAACAGAAGAACAAATTCTTCAAGGATGTTAAACATTATTTCGGGACGACCCTTCTTATTCAAAATCTGTGCGGATCAAGTCATCCGACGGTGTGTTTATGGACAAGAAGCTCTTGACATTCTCAAAGCTTGCCATGCTTGACCCACTGGGGCCATCATAGTCCAAATTACACCGCCAAAAGGTGTTTGATTCCGGGTTTTATTGGCCCACAATCTATAAGGATGCCCACGAATTTGTCAAAGCCTGTGACGCTTGTCAACGTCACGGAAATATATCTCAAAGAAATGAAATGCCACAAAATGCCATTCAAGTTTGTGAGATATTTGACATCCGGGGTATTGACTTTATGGGGCCATTTCCATCTTCTCGGAACAAGTACATACTCGTGGCTGTTGACTATTTGTCAACATGGGTTGAAGCAAAAGCTTTACCTACCAATGATGCCCGAGTTGTTGTGAAATTTTTGAAATCTCTTTTTGCCAGGTTTAGAACTCCGAGAGCGATAATCAGTGATCGTGGTACACATTTTTGTAATGACCAATTTGATCGTGTCATGCAAAAGTATGGTGTTACCCACCGTCTCTCTACTGCATACCACCCCCAAACAAGTGGGCAGGTGGAAGTTTCCAACCGCGGTATTAAAAGAATTCTTGAAAGGACAGTAGGCGAAAATCGTGCATCTTGGTCGGATAAGCTGGATGACGCACTCTGGGCCTTTCGTACAGCTTACAAAACACCCATCGGGTGTACTCCATACAAGCTAGTGTACGGAAAGGCATGTCATCTTCCGATTGAGCTCGAGCACAAGGCTTACTGGGCCTTAAAACATGCAAATTTTGATATTCAGACAGCTGGTGATCACCGGAAAGTTCAAATGAATGAATTAAATGAACTTTGTGATCAAGCATACGAGAACTCTTTGATCTATAAACAAAAGACAAAGAAGATTCATGACTCTAAAATCAAGAACCGCGTTTTCAACGTTGGTGATTGATCTGTGCTGAAAACAGTCAAGCTACCTCACACAAACCGGCCACTTGTGAATGGCCGACCGTAAGAAGCTTAAAACCGCTTAAAACACAAATACAATGAAGTCCTGGAGAATATAATGAATTCCCGGGTCGTTATGTCCCACGGAGACTCAATGGTGTGCAAACACTAGATCAGACGATAGAATGATCACTAATGATAGTGATCGGAAAAGATTTGGATGGATAATTACACTACTGAAAAAGGTTATAAATCAAAGCGACTTAAATGCAAATTAAGAAAATTAAAAAGATAAAATATATTAAATAAACGCTATCACTATATTTAAAGTGATGAACGTTTAAAACCTAAAACGTACGTTTAAATTAAAAACTACGTTAACGTACAAAATAAAACGTGAAAATAAAGAAGGAAAATACCTACGGATATAGAAAATACATTTTTACAATTCTAATTATACTAGAAAATTATTAGAAAAGAAAAAATTATTTTTATAACTAATTAATTAATTATTATTAATTAAAAACTATTTTAAACTATTTAATAATACTCTAAAATAAAAGAAAATATGAAATAAGACTAGAAAATAAAATTAAGATTTAGAAAAATCTAAAATATGATAAAACTAATTTTAAAACTGAAAATATATTTTTTAGACTTTTTATATATTTATTATTAATTTAAAACTATTTAAAACTAATTAAAATGCTAGAAAATACAAATTAAGCCAAGAAAATTATGGAAAAATACTTTTTATAACTTATATATTTATCTAAACTTAAGAAAAATGAAAAATTATTTTTTTGAACCTTTTCTTAAATTTTTGTATTAAAAGCTAATTAAAAATACTAAAAACGAATTTAAATTAAGAAAAATAGTAAACAAGCTTGGAAAAATCTGAAAATTTCAGGGAAAGTCTAAAATAATATAAGGAAGCTAGGAAAATTGGAAAAACAGGAGGTTGCTAGGAGAAAATTGAAACTGATGACCAAGTGCTTATTGAAATAAGCACTTATATAAGCAAATGAGTCCAAAAGCTACCAAACTGATAAGGAAGCTACTATAAGCTAAAAGAACCAAAATACAATAAATAACAACAAGCTTGAACCACTGATTTGCAATCTACAACAGATTTGATGTTATTAGCTTTTGGCTAGAATCAGGTTCTGGGGGCAACTTTGAGCTTAAAAATAAGCCACACTATAAGCTAAAACTGCAAACCACAAATTGGAACTAGTAGTAGACCTGGTTGAGAGCTTGTAAACCAATTTACAGACCTAGGGGAGCTATGATGAGCTCAATGCAGAAGCTACAAAATGGACACACTTTCACTGTACAAGTGGCATGTTTCAAACAGGTGTCCACAACAAGC
This sequence comes from Chrysanthemum makinoi, assembly GCA_910596185.1. Taxonomy (NCBI): domain Eukaryota; kingdom Viridiplantae; phylum Streptophyta; class Magnoliopsida; order Asterales; family Asteraceae; genus Chrysanthemum; species Chrysanthemum makinoi. The sequence continues at coordinate 83,730,986 of OU343216.1, forward strand.
TGGAAAATAAGCACTTAACAAGCTGATAGACAGAGAACTAGTATTTTTTGTATTTTTGCTTAGCAACTATACTCTAATATCCCAAAAGCTTTTGAACTGAAACTCACTATTGAACACACAATGAAATTCCAAAGTTTATTTAAAAACGACCTTATGAAAATTTTGACTTTTCTTAAAAACCAAGATGTTGACTAAGATGAACTTTGATCTTGATTTGTGAACTGAAAATGATGTTAATGATTGAAATGAGACTAAAGCAACCTTTATATATGAACTTTAAACACAATTCAAGACTTTGGATTTACAAAAATCTCAACAGTTAACTGTTGAGATAGCTTAAGTTGGATTTTGACTTTTGGTGGTTACAAGTACAAAAGTAAGACAGTTATGAGTATGTATGAACTAGACAAACATATGACAACAAGAGTTAAACACTGAACTAAACTTAAAGACGTTTATCAAGTAATTCCAAACACCACTTTAAAACATGAATTGAAATCAAAACTAAGCTAAGTGCTGATCCAACTGGTTTAACTGATTAAACTGAGTTATATTGCCCTAAATACAACTTATTAAACACATAAAAACTAGTGGTGACCACAGATATATAGATAAGCATAAACTGCAATTTTGACTTGAAAATGAAAAGTGAGAAGCTCACTCACATGGATCCAGCTTAAGTGCAGGACTCAAAAACCAAACCAAAAGATTACTCTGACCTAGTCTAATTTAGCCCAAAATCCAACTCTGCAACACCATTACCCATTTCCAAGTCTCATTGAGCTCCAGTTGACTTTTGTTGACTATAATGGAAAATACTTGAAAATAAATTACAAGCTTATCAAAAGCCATGATAAGCTTGATTAAACTTGTTTGTGCTTAAAAGAAACAGTAGAAGCTTGTAAACAAGAAAATGAAACTGAAATTTTTGCAACAAAGAACTTGAAAGTTGGAACTTATATGAAAACTTGAAATTGATGCTCAAAAGTAATATACAAAGTCAGTCTTAACTTAATTGTTTTACATAAAACCTGTCAAATTACAACATTTAAACTAAAACTAAAACATTTAAATAAAAAACGACATTAAAGAAAGAAAATGAAACTAGCTACTACCCCTCTTCTTGCATTCTCTTGCTCTTTTATACCCAACTTGACTTCTCTCTCATCTCTAAGATAATCCCACTTGGTTTTACAGCCTTTGGATGAGAAAAATTGATCTTGGCCATTCAATCCATTTTTGGCGGGAAATGGATATTAGCAGTTGAGGGTTGAGTGTGGGAGTAGGAGGAATCATTTAATGATTTTTGTAGTTTAGGTGAGGTGGAGGAGACATGGAAAGTGATATGAAGAGGAGGGGGATGGATGTCCTGAGTGTAGCAGGGAAGCAGTTTGGGAAGAAGACTGTCTTGGCGGGTAGGGTGTGTTTGTTTGACTTGTTGGGTTGACCGGTGTTTAATAATGAAGGGGTCACAAAAACGGGGGTCCAAATGCTTGGCAGGGTCACAATGGGATTATGATAGGGTCCAATTTGGTTTAAAGGCTTAAATAACATAGGGACCAATGTTGCAAATTCTGAAAATGCAAGGACCTTTTCTGCCAATTCTGAAAAGAAGTTTCAAGGGACCAAAAGTGACAATCTCACAAAGTACAAGGACCTTACTTGCCATTCTCCAATTTTCAGGGGCCATTTTTGCCAAATTTCAAACTTGGAGGACTAATTTTGTAATTTTCTCAAACTTTTGATATTTTTCACCAAAGGACTAATTTTGACAAGTTATGATTTAAAAAGGACCTTTGGTGATTTTCTTTTGAAATTTTGACTCAGGGACTATTTTTGACAATTTTAGAAACTTGGGGGTCTGAAACTGCCAATTATGCAAACTTTGCTCATTTTTCATCTGATTTTAAACATTTTGCATGCAAACATATAAAATGCAATTTTGGAATATTTTCAGTATTTTGATGCATTTCGAGCATTTTTAGACGTTTGCAGTTCAGAATTAACTAAAAATGATGAGTATTTACACACTCATCAATCCCCCACACTAAACTATTGCTAGTCCCTAGCAATCTTTTGAGAAAACTTAATGGATTTCATCTCTTTACCAAAAGCCATCACTTCTGGAGTAGCCAAATGTTTCAGTTCAAGTAAGAACCATGGTACACCGATAACCATGTGATTTTGAGCAAACCACCAGCTTTCAACGGATTTGATTTTGTCTTTACCAGAAGCCGTACCCTTCTGGACTAGCCAACTCTTAGATAAATTATCAGAATTATCTTTGGTGAGCTGAATACCAATTATGGTTTTTCCACTGCCTTTACCACAAGCCATAACCTTGCGGGCTAGCCAACTCTTCACTTTTTAGGATATGGTGAGTTGAGAACCATATAATTTTGGGCAAATTGCAAGCCATATAAACGGATTTGAGAAATCTTTACCAAGAGCCGTTTGCTCCTGGATTAGCCAATCCTTTTGTTTATTAGACAAGGCGGACTGATAACCAAATGAGAAAGTGTAAAACACTTACTCCAAAAAAAAATTTGGCCAAAAACGGGGGAATTAGGTAGATAATATATGAAATTCGTGAGAATTCCCCCCCACACTTAGAAATGAATATTGCCCTCAATATTCAAAGTACCGACGGTTATGCCGAAACAAAGAACGTAAAATGGAAATACTACGGCCTTTTATTTGAAAAGTTTTTTTTTTTTTTTTTTTTTTTTTTTTTTTTTTTTTTTTGAAAACATGTGGGGAAACCCCCCCCACACTAGGGTGGTAGAAAATAGAAAGAAGTCAGAAATATGGGTGAAAACCCATATTGTGTGCTATTGTTTTTGATTCCCGAGTCGCTAGCTTGACTCGACCCCGAATTAATTGGTTCATGGGGAAGCAAAGTGGAAGAGACAATCTCCATCGGACTTTCATTCAAGATGTTTGGACAAACATTTGGAGCACGTGAAAGTTCCACACCGATGAGATATAGAGAGAACCGGCTCAAAAAATGATAATTGAAAATGCCGGGGTCAAAGATAGTGTCTTCATTCCCGAAGGAGAAAAGACATGGAGAAGTCACACCGTATGTGAAGAAAAGAAGGAGAATCATGATGATGATCATGACTAACTCCTCATTATCAGAAGGAGAATTCATGATTTTTGGATCATGAATCTCATTAGTGAGGACAGAATCATCATCACATGATGGAAGAGATAAGATAGAATACAGAGGTGGGACAAGTGGTGTGCTCTGAGAGCTAGCAATTTCCACCACTTCCGTGATGGTCTCTGTATCGGCCTCAGACATTTCATCGAAAAGAGGATTTACTTTCCCAAAAGTGTAGTCATTATTAAATTCAAAAAGAGGATTTGAGAAAATCCCGGAAGTAACCTCAGAAATGTCAAGAGAATCACAAAAAGGCAAATCACAATCACTATCGGATATATCCTCAGACTCACTTGGGATTGGGACAAGATCCTCAACACTTGATGATTCTGTTTCCGAAATAGTGCTGAGATGATCATCCTCCATTATGAGAGAGTCTTTGGAAGCAATAATAGGTAAGATAGGTGTGATAGCAATAGACTGAGGGAGTTGAGAAATAAGATCGTTCAATTGAATAATACTCTCCTCGTCGTAATCATAGTATTCCTTCATTTGAATACTATCCTCATCATCATCGTCATCATATCGGATTCTTATATTCATCTGCTGAAGCTTACACACCATTCTTTTCATTTGCAGTTTCTTTCGAATGCGTATTTCTTCAGAACTTTGAGGAAGATTACACTCCTCGTAATCATTGAAATGATGTGAAGGCTCGGAAGTCTGATGACTGATGGAATACTGTGGGGTTTGGAAATTGTCAAAACCGGGAGAATTGGAATTTTGAAAATTTTGATTCATCGGTTGACATTCAAAAGTCTCATGAGGACCCCCGCAATTCTCACAACAGAGATAATTGGAAAAATAACTTTCACCAAAGTTCTGATTGTAACACGGTTCCGGCTCATAGACAAGCGGGACCGGTGGTGGACAATCAAAACCGGAATGAGAATCATTCCCACAATACTCGCATGAGTAGGATTCGTATTGGGGCTGTGGAGGTAGGTAGGAAAAATCGGGTGTTTCATTTGAAATGGGATCGGGATTACCGACAAATTTTTCTCCGAAACTCACATTGGTACATCGCCGACAATTTCCACCGTTAAATGGACCTCCACACCAGGAACATGTCAAATACCATGACATAGAGAATTAAACAGATAAGAGGGATAAGAGATGAAGAATTAAACGGTTATAGAGGATAAGGAATGGAGAATTAAACAGATTAGAGGGTAAGGGAAATGTAGAATCAAAAGATGCGAGAGGGTAAAGATGGATATTTTTGGATTTTTGAAAAACAGGCTATAAAAACAAAGAATGAAAATATTTTTGGCGTTTTTAACACTTTAGGAAAAGTGCTAATGAACTTTTGGATTTTCTGATAACTTTACAAAAAACTTTTTACAAAAGATGGGTTATGTGCAAGAATGGGTCTGAAAAAGGCTTAACACACGCTAAAGCCTCCCCGGCAGCGGCGCCAAAATTTGATCTGTGCTGAAAACAGTCAAGCTACCTCACACAAACCGGCCACTTGTGAATGGCCGACCGTAAGAAGCTTAAAACCGCTTAAAACACAAATACAATGAAGTCCTGGAGAATATAATGAATTCCCGGGTCGTTATGTCCCACGGAGACTCAATGGTGTGCAAACACTAGATCAGACGATAGAATGATCACTAATGATAGTGATCGGAAAAGATTTGGATGGATAATTACACTACTGAAAAAGGTTATAAATCAAAGCGACTTAAATGCAAATTAAGAAAATTAAAAAGATAAAATATATTAAATAAACGCTATCACTATATTTAAAGTGATGAACGTTTAAAACCTAAAACGTACGTTTAAATTAAAAACTACGTTAACGTACAAAATAAAACGTGAAAATAAAGAAGGAAAATACCTACGGATATAGAAAATACATTTTTACAATTCTAATTATACTAGAAAATTATTAGAAAAGAAAAAATTATTTTTATAACTAATTAATTAATTATTATTAATTAAAAACTATTTTAAACTATTTAATAATACTCTAAAATAAAAGAAAATATGAAATAAAACTAGAAAAATAAAATTAAGATTTAGAAAAATCTAAAATATGATAAAACTAATTTTAAAACTGAAAATATATTTTTTAGACTTTTTATATATTTATTATTAATTTAAAACTATTTAAAACTAATTAAAATGCTAGAAAATACAAATTAAGCCAATAAAATTATGGAAAAATACTTTTTATAACTTATATATTTATCTAAACTTAAGAAAAATGAAAAATTATTTTTTTGAACCTTTTCTTAAATTTTTGTATTAAAAGCTAATTAAAAATACTAAAAACGAATTTAAATTAAGAAAAATAGTAAACAAGCTTGGAAAAATCTGAAAATTTCAGGGAAAGTCTAAAATAATATAAGGAAGCTAGGAAAAATGGAAAAACATGGGGTTGCTAGGAGAAAATTGAAACTGATGACCAAGTGCTTATTGAAATAAGCACTTATATAAGCAAATGAGTCCAAAAGCTACCAAACTGATAAGGAAGCTACTATAAGCTAAAAGAACCAAAATACAATAAATAACAACAAGCTTGAACCACTGATTTGCAATCTACAACAGATTTGATGTTATTAGCTTTTGGCTAAAATCAGGTTCTGGGGGCAACTTTGAGCTTAAAAATAAGCCACACTATAAGCTAAAACTGCAAACCACAAATTGGAACTTGTACTAGACCTGGTTGAGAGCTTGTAAACCAATTTACAAACCTAGGGGAGCTATGATGAGCTCAATGCAGAAGCTACAAAATGGACACACTCACTGTGCACAGGGCATGTTTCAGAACAGGTGTCCACAACAAGCTGGAAAATAAGCACTTAACAAGCTGATAGACAGAGAACTAGTATTTTTGTATTTTTTTCTTAGCAACTATACTCTAATATCCCAAAAGCTTTTGAACTGAAACTCACTATTGAACACACAATGAAATTCCAAAGTTTATTCAAAAACGACCTTATGAAAATTTTGACTTTTCTTAAAAACCAAGATGTTGACTAAGATGAACTTTGATCTTGATTTGTGAACTGAAAATGATGTTAATGATTGAAATGAGACTAAAGCAACCTTTATATATGAACTTTAAACACAATTCAAGACTTTGGATTTACAAAAATCTCAACAGTTAACTGTTGAGATAGCTTAAGTTGGATTTTGACTTTTGGTGGTTACAAGTACAAAAGTAAGACAGTTATGAGTATGTATGAACTAGACAAACATATGACAACAAGAGTTAAACACTGAACTAAACTTAAAGACAGGTTTATCAGTAATTCCAAACACCACTTTAAAACATGAATTGAAATCAAAACTAAGCTAAGTGCTGATCCAACTGGTTTAACTGATTAAACTGAGTTATATTGCCCTAGATACAACTTATTAAACACATAAAAACTAGTGGTGACCACAGATATATAGATAAGCATAAACTGCAATTTTGACTTGAAAATGAAAAGTGAGAAGCTCACTCACATGGATCCAGCTTAAGTGCAGACCAAAACCAAACCAAAAGATTACTCTGACCTAGTCTAATTTAGCCCAAAATCCAACTCTGCAACACCATTACCCATTTCCAAGTCTCATTGAGCTCCAGTTGACTTTTGTTGACTATAATGGAAAATACTTGAAAATAAATTACAAGCTTATCAAAAGCCATGATAAGCTTGATTAAACTTGTTTGTGCTTAAAAAGAAACTAGTAGAAGCTTGTAAACAAGAAAATGAAACTGAAATTTTGCAACAGTAACTTGAAAGTTGGAACTTATATGAAAACTTGAAATTGATGCTCAAAAGTAATATACAAAGCTGTCTTAACTTAATTGTTTTACATAAAAGCTGAAATTACAACATTTAAACTAAAACTAAAACATTTAAATAAAAAACGACATTAAAGAAAGAAAATGAAACTAGCTACTACCCCTCTTCTTGCATTCTCTTGCTCTTTTATACCCAACTTGACTTCTCTCTCATCTCTAAGATAATCCCACTTGGTTTTACAGCCTTTGGATGAGAAAAATTGATCTTGGCCATTCAATCCATTTTTGGCGGGAAATGGATATTAGCAGTTGAGGGTTGAGTGTGGGAGTAGGAGGAATCATTTAATGATTTTTGTAGTTTAGGTGAGGTGGAGGAGACATGGAAAGTGATATGAAGAGGAGGGGGGATGGATGTCTGGAGTGTAGCAGGGAAGCAGTTTGGAAAGAAGACTGTCTTGGCGGGTAGGGTGTGTTTGTTTGACTTGTTAGGTTGACCGGTGTTTAATAATGAAGGGGGTCACAAAACAGGGGGTCCAAATGCTTGGCAGGGTCACAATGGGATTATGATAGGGTCCAATTTGGTTTAAAGGCTTAAATAACATAGGGACCAATGTTGCAAATTCTGAAAATGCAAGGACCTTTTCTGACAATTCTGAAAAGAAGTTTCAAGGGACCAAAAGTGACAATCTCACAAAGTACAAGGACCTTACTTGCCATTCTCCAATTTTCAGGGGCCATTTTTGCCAAATTTCAAACTTGGAGGACTAATTTTGTAATTTTCTCAAACTTTTGATATTTTTCACCAAAGGACTAATTTTGACAAGTTATGATTTAAAAAGGACCTTTGGTGATTTTTCTTTTGAAATTTTGACTCAGGGACTATTTTTGACAATTTTAGAAACTTGGGGGACTGAAACTGCCAATTATGCAAACTTTGCTCATTTTTCATCTGATTTTAAACATTTTGCATCTGAAACATATAAAATGCAATTTTGGAATATTTTCAGTATTTTGATGCATTTCTGAGCATTTTTAGACGTTTTGCAGTTCAGAATTAACCAAAAATGATGAGTATTTACACACTCATCAGTGATCGAGTCCTTCTTTTCAATTCAAGATTGAAGATTTTCTCGGGAAAGCTCAAGTCCCGTTGGTCTGGTCCATTTACTATCGCTAAGGTTTATCCTTATGGTACCATTGAGTTATCTCAACCCGATGGTCCTAATTTTAAAGTGAATGGTCATCGAGTGAAGCATTACTTTGGAGAGGACATTCCTCCTGTGGTTGTCCCAGATCTACAAACTTTCCCCATGAACCAATGAATGCGGGGATCGAGTCAAGCTAGTGACTCGGTAATCAAAAACATTAGCACACACTATATGGGTTTTCACCCATATTTCTGTCTTCTTACCTCTTTCTACCACCCTAGTGTGGGGGGGTTGCCCCACATGTTGTGTATATATGCAAGTAAAAAAAAAAAAAAAAAAAAAAAATTCAAATAATGGCCGTAGTATTTCCCTTTTATGTTCTCAGTTTCGGCATAACCGCCGGTACTTTGAATATTGAGGGCAATATTCATTTCTAAGTGTGGGGGGGGGGGGGAATTCTCACGAATTTATCATGTATTATCCACCCAATTCCCCCGTTTTTGGCCAAAATTTTTTTTTGGAGTAAGTGTTTTTCACTTACTCAGCAAATCGTAATCAGTCCGCCATGTCTAACACACATAAGGATTGGCTAATCCAGGAGCAAACGGCTCTTGGTAAAGATTTCTCAAATCCGTTTATGGCTTGCAATTTGCCCAAAATTGTATGGTATTCAACTCACCATATCCTAAAAAGTGAAGAGTTGGCTAGCCCGCAAGTTTATGGCTTGTGGTAAAGGCAGTGGAAAATCCATAATTGGTATTCAGCTCACCAAAGATAATACTGATAATTTATCTAAGAGTTGGCTAGTCCAGAGCAAACGGCTACTGGTAAAGACAAATCAAATCCGTTTACAGCTTATGATTTGCTCAAAATCATTTGGTTATCATTGTACCAAGGTTCTTACTTGAATCGAAACAATTGGCTACTCCAGAAGTGATGGCTTTTGGTAAAGAGTTTTTAAAATCCATTAAAAGTTCTAAATCATTGCTAGGGACTAGCAATATCTTAGTGTGGGGGATTGATGAGTGTCTAAATACTCATCATTTTTGTACAATCTAAACTGCAAAATCATCTGAAAACACTCAAAAAAATGCATCAAATTGATGAAAATATCACAAATAAGTGTTTTATGTGTTTTAAATGCAAAAAGATCAAAATCAGATGAAAAATGATTCAAGTTTGCAAAATTGGCAGTTTAGTCCCCCAAGTTTCAAAAATTGTCAAATCTAGTCCCTGGAATTCAAAAATGTGGAATTTTATCATTCAAGGTCCCTGAAATATTCTAAGATTGTTAAAATTGGTCCTTGAATGATTCTTTGGTCAAATGGCGGAAAAGGTCCTTAAACTTTGAAAAATTGCAAAAATAGTCCTTGGATTTCTAAAAATGGAATTTTTATGCAAATATGGTCCTGGTACTATCAAAGTTTGTCAAGTTTGGTCCTTGTGAGAAGATTGGAAAAGTGTCAGTTTCAAATCCACTTGATCCTATCACCTCACCCCCTCCTTACCTTGTCCCCTCCACCTCCACTAGCACCAAAAAGCTTTAATTGACTCAAACCTGCTCAAGAAGAATTTGGCGCCAAAATCCACTTGGACGGATATGATGAATTAGAGAGATCCAATGGCTGGAAATTGGTGGGAAACAATCAGAGATGTTATCAGAGTTCAAAAAGTCTATAAAGGAGTGGGGAGATGCATTGTATCAAAGATATCTAGAGTAATTTCCATTTTCTTAAGTCGTTTTAGCTTATTTTTAACTCAGTGTATGTTTTAGCTTATTAAACTTTGTATTTCAAGTTGTTATTACATAATTAAGCTTTTGTGAAACCTCAATTCCAGTATCAAGTTATATTTCAGATTATGCAAATTTTCCTTATTTTGAAAATCTCATGAATGATCAAATATTGTTTGTAGATGTTCTTATGGACTGAATAAGCCACATAAGCTCCTATATAGATTTTAAAAGCTATTAGATACATTAAAATCCAGTTTAGAAGCAAAAACACAAAATCACCAAAAATCCAAATAAATAGTTGAAAAAAATAAAAAATCCGTTGGAAATGGCATTCACAGCTGGAGCAGGGTGAATTTTGGATGGCCTTGGGTTAGTGGCTTAATGGTAAGCCTTTAGGATTGGTCTTGATCATTGGTTCTGTGATTGCAGTTGGATACCCATTTGTAAGCCTTTTGTTCATTTTGCATTTCAACTGTCTTGGTTATTTAGTAGCTTTAATCTTTGTGTTTTATTGTTTATTAGTTCTAATTAAATAAATCTAACCATTAAAATCAGTTGGTTGTTATTTTAGATTTGTAGTTTATAAAAATCTCACTTTGACAGTTTTAATAGCATAAGTTTAATCTCTTTGTTGTATGTTGTTATTGTTGTTGATTAATGTTCATTCAGTATCATTAAATGATATTATAAAGTTTGAAATCCATTGCATGGTCTAATCGTATTTGGCTTTGAAAATCATAAAACGTTTTAGAAGGTAGTGTTTGGTTCACTGTGTTTGAGAGTGTTCTAGTTATTGTACCTGCTTGGTGTTTGTTTAACATAGTCATAATAGTCAGTACAAACAAGAAAAACCAGTCTTTGTTCTTCAAAAGTCAAAATCTCAATTGATCACATCTTTCTTGTTCACTGTTGGAATTTCATGCTTAATAATCATGTATTTGTGTTTATAAGTTGTTAATACAGATCAAATAAGTCTTAATATACCTTAAAACAACACAATCAGTGAGTAGTAGTGATTTAAAGTTCATATAAGTCAACTTAGATAGTTTTTATAAAAGTCAAATATTTTCATTTGGTCGTTTTTGATTAAAACAGTTATTTTTAGTGTGTGCTTAATAGTTAGATTTAGCTTAAAAGCTTTTGGGTTATCAAAGTTTAGTTGCTAAACTAAATTAGAAAAATACCAGTTCTCTTTGAATCAGCTTTTTAAGTACTTTTTAACTAGCTTCTTTTGAGTACTTGTCTGAAAATTGTGCCCTGTGCCAAGGGAGTTTGTGTGATCTGCTCACTTTAATAAGCTCACACAGAGCTTATTAGTGAGACTTAGACTTTGAATCTTGGTTCTTTGGAAAGCCAACCTACCCATCTTGAGGTCTCAAGCTTGGTTTTTCATTTTCTAGCTTGTTTGCTAGGGCTGCAATAAGCTCTAACTTTGTCCCATTTCTGTTTAGTTCATCAGTTTGATATAAGTGCTTATTTGTTTGTTATTAGCTTATCAGTGTGCTTATCTTTGTCTTTTAACTTCATTTGAGTAGCTTGTAGCTTCTTGCATCTTATTTGAGCTTTTGTTTCAGTTTGTGATCTTGTTTGAGCTTAATTCATCATAATAAGCTCTTAAGCCAACTGTAGGCTCATAAGCTTCTCAAATTGCTTATTTTTGACTTGTAAAATTTTTGTCTTTGTAAAAGTTTCATATTTTAAGTAGTTAAGTAGTTCTTAAAAAGAAAATCCAGAAACGCATCAATTTAAAAATAGTGATAGCGTTTATTTAATAGTTTTTAGCTTTTTGATTTTTCTTTTCATCTTATTAATAAGCAAATCTTGTTTTTATATTTTTCTTAGCTTACTGTCACCTTAAGTTATTTTTAGAAAAAGTTTCATAATTTTCCTAATCTTCTTAGTATTTATTATAATTTTAAATAGTTAAAAGTATTAAATAATTAGTAATAAATAATTAAAAAGCATAAAAAATATCTTTTCAGTTTTAAAATTAGTTTTATCATATTTTAGATTTTTCCATGTTGAAATTTTATTTTTCCAGGTTTATTTTATATTTTCTAGAATTTAAGTGTATTTTAAATAGTAATTAATTAGTAATAATTAGATAAAAAGTGTAAAAAATATATTTTTAGTTTTAAAATTAGTTTTATAATATTTTAGATTTTTTTCAATTATAATTTTATTTTTCTAGCCTTATTTTGTATTTTCTTCTATTTTAGGTCATTTTTAAATAGTTAAAAATAGTTTTTAATTAATAATAATTAATTAAATAGTTATAAAAATAATTTTCTTTTTCTAATAATTTTCTTTTATTTTTAGGATTTCAAAAATGTCATTTTCATATTTTTAGGTCTTTTATTTTTTAGATCTCACTTTTTATTTTTGTACGTATACGTAGTTTTTAAACGTGCGTTTTACGTTTCTTTTATCTGATTGTTGTGTTTTCCAATTCTGTTTCCAATCTCATTCCAATCAATCAGTAGTGTAATATTCAATCCAAAACCTTTACTGATCACTATCCTTAGTGATCACTCTATCATCTGAGTTAGTTTTGGCACACCATTGAGTCTCCGTGGGACTTAACGACCCGGGAATTCATTCTATTCTCCAGGACTTCATTGTATTTGTGTTTTAAGCAGTTTTAAGCTTCTTACGGTTAGCCATTCACAAGTGGCTAGCTTGTGTGAGGTAGCTTGACGATTTAGCACAAATCAGTATAATTTGGACAATTGATTGATTAAAAGCCGAGAAGTTATGACTCGTGCTTGTGGACTCGAAACGAATAACGTTATGAAACCAATAATGGGATTTGACGAAATATATATTATATATGAAAATGATAATAAAACTATGAAATGTAAATAATAATGGGCTTTTGTACCAAAAATATCAATAACAAGGTTTATCTTGTTATTTACTAGTTTTAAACGGAAACTAACGACTAAATTGGAAAGGTTTTGTAATAAATAAGTAATTATGGTTTCGAGTACACGTTTATCAATAAATGTCAAATGTGGACATTTAACATTGGATAAGTAGTTATTTATTTGTGTTATGTGTGCATGGGTTACGGATAACTTAACATTAATAGTGTTGATCCACGTGGGTAGCGAACTTATTAGGTTGATGAATCTAATAAGAGCCCGCTAGGTACATTGGGTAACCTTATTAATGGGTGACTTATCCTTATGACTCTTTAGGATACGATTGATTTATGGGATAATAAGCGACACGAATAAATAAATGAGTTTATCGAGTTGACGAATTCGATAAGGTCTACTATTTATTCCGAAACTTATTGAACTATGGAGCTTCTCGTTTAGAGGTCTCATTGTGTCGCATTGAGTTATATATTGGTTGTTTGAGTGCATTCATGGCATCATATTGAGTCGATACACCCACATGAGGATACCAAACACTAGGATTAATGGTGAAACGAGACGTTTTTGGAAATAAAGAAATGGAATATATTGGGGTATATAACGTTGATTTTGAGGAATATATATTAAGTTGGACTACATTAATAGGTTGTGCCGAGTCGATAGTTGTTGTGCTGTGATTTCTGTTATCTTCTGCTAGTGATATTTGTGCGTTGATTGTGCGTTGATTGCTTGAGGTGAGTTTCATAGCCCCACTTTTATATACGTTTTAACTATGTTTTGAACTATTTTGGGGTGAGAATCATGCTACTGTTTTTGGACTGTTAAAACTATTTGGATTTGCTTATATGCTTGACTGAGTAGATAGATGTGCGATAGTTGTTGCCTTAGTCTAGGTTTACCGTGCCTAACTAAGAATAGACTTCTATCCCGACCTAGCCCGGGGTTGGCAACTGTTCTAGAGGTTGCCACGACAGTGCTGGACTAGAGTCGCAGAGGCCCGAGTAAGTGATTAGATGGTTGGTGATCCGGGTAGGATCTGTGCGTGTGCAAATGGTATTATTCTATCTAGGTCTTGCATAGCAAATCAACTCTTACAGGTCCAATATGATTTTGTTGAACTTAAACCTATGAACTCACCAGCGTAAGCTGACCTTTTAGCATGATTTCTCAGGTATTTGAGAGATGTTTGGATTACTTGATGTGTGGAAGCTTGGCATGGAGGCGTGGTTTAAGGATCATTTTTTGACTCTGATAAACAATGGGGACCTATTTTGTTAAACTATGTTTTAGGCCTAAAATTTATATCTTCGGATTAAATGTTTGAATATTTGATTTGGGATTGGTTTAAAATGGTTAAATGGTTATCTTTTATTGTACTTGTGTGCAATACCAATCCAGAAAGTAACGCCCTGAAAACTTGATTAAGTCTTCCGCTGTATCGAGATTTGGGGGTGTTAAAGATTGGTATCAGAGCCAGGTTATAGAGAACTAGGTATTTTATAAACCCTAAACTATAACCGCTTTTAAGAAAAATTGATCCTCGACCGATGCACGCCCGCTCGCCAAGCCGAAGCTTCTTATTTGATTATGGTATGAAATGCGATTTGAATTATGAGATGATATGTTAGGGGATATTGTGAACTATTTATGAAAACGTTATGATTTAGAGATTTGAGTTATGATTTGGATATGTTTAGGGGTATTCCTAAACGTTCTGATAATGAGATATGATTATTGGTTTTGGAAATGAGATATGATTATTGGTTTTGGAAATGAGATATGATTATTGGTTTTGGAAATGAGATATGATTATTGGTTTTGGGAAAATGAGATGTGATTATCGTGATATTACGGAAATTGATTTGAGTAAACGGTATATTATGATTTTGGAATTTGAACTCGATTGCTTTGATATGTGATTATGTGATAGAACGGAACTTATGTGTGTTATTTAAAGGCATGCTTTGAGTAATGCGGTACCTACACTTTTAAAGCTTACATTATGTGATATGTGTTTTGGTTAAGTTGTTGCGCTTATTAAAACTAGTTGTTTCGAACACTTATACCTACCCTATGCCGTTGTCACAGACTATGCCTTCACTAGCTTTTGATGTGTCTGAGGAAGTCCTTGCTGTTGCTAGTTCGCCAGCATTGACTCTCATGACGGTTGCGCAGGGTGATCCTTATGAGATCGCCCGTCACTCTAGTTCATCATCAGATCGTCCTAGTTCGTCTAGGCAGCTCACTTTACACCAGGTTTTAGCGAGAGCATAGACTCCTAGGCTTGCTTATAGCACTGCCGCATGTCTGTGCGACCACCATCATCACCTATTCGTTTAGCAGCATCACCATGTCTTAGGAGGCCTAGATCTCCTAGTGTACCACCTCAGGATTTACCTGCACAGAGACTCCGACTCATGGCTCTCCCCCTATGGATGAGGGTGAGGAGGAGCATGAGGTTGAGGAGTAGGATGAGATTGAGGAGCAGTATGTTGATGAGGCTGAGGATCCTCAGGAGGAGGATGATGATGATATCCTAGAAGGGGGTACTCCTCCTTTGCAGAGTCCAGCACATTCACCTGGACCAGGTTCTCCTTTGCCTGAGCCTGAGTCCCCTGGACAGCCTTTAGACATCGATTCACCACCTTACACACCTTATATAGGTAGGCCGTTAGGATCGGAGATACCATCAGAGATTGCTTCAGAGCCCGAGGTGTATGGTGAGACGGGTCTGATGTGGGAGAGGATTACCTCTCAGGGTACTAGACTTAGTCAGTTGACGGAGCATTTGGTTGGAGTGTCTAGAGCTAGTATTGAGGATCTTAGAGCTGATATGGGTACTGTAGTCAGGAGGACTAGGGTTTTGCATGATGGCATGTCGGAGCTCCAGGAGCAGGTTGGGGACCTGCTTAGAGGGTTCGCCACAGCACGTGATGCTGATAGAGCGATTTGGCGTAGGATTGGTGAGTTGGAGAGAGAGGTCGCAGAGCTTAAGAGCGATCGCGACGCTCGACGTGTTGAGTTAGCCTCCTTGTGGAGAGAGGTTGACGATGTTAGGAGATCAGTGAGTGATATTCGTATACGTGGCTAGATAGTATTAGATTTATGGTTTTGTGCCATCTTGAAACTAAGTAGTACTTGGTTCGAGATGTAGGATTATCCTAGTTGTTTATAGTTATCGTTGTTAGGATCGTTTTTGATTTCTTCTTATCCTTCCATGTATTCCCACTTGTGAAACCTATGAGTTATGGTTATTGGAACGTGCATCCTTAGCTATGATGCGGTATTTGATTGTTTCGCTTTGGTATAGCGTTATCCTTGTTAGCCTTGGGTATGTATTCAGGCATTATGTAGTGACCCTTGGAACCCAACTCTATTTTAGGGCATAAATTGTGAACTTATGAACTGTTCTTCTTGCCTTTAGAATGATGGCAACAAGACGAAACCCGCGTAGGAACAACCTAGCAGCTCCTGCTGTTGTTGCCTCTGGTCGTCGAGGTCGTCGTCCGACCCCGACCACACCACCTGTTGAGAAACCAAACATTGATAACCCAGCTGTAAGGAACCTGAATGTGGATGACCGTGCTGAGAATGGTCCTGTTCTACAAAACCCTCCACCTGTGAACCCAACCCACATTGATCAGCTAATGTCGCAGCGTGTCGCTAAACTGCTAGCTGAGGCTAATCTCTCTAACACTTCTAGTGGAACCCCAGTGCTGAATCGGACCCAAGGTTGTACCTATAAGGAGTTCCGATTCTGTTGTCTCATTGAGTTTGGAGGAACTGAGGGAGTAGTTTACCTAACTAGGTGGTTAGAGAAAACTGAATCTGTGTTTGCTGTGAGTAACTGTGATGAGTATTGTAAGGTTAAGTATGCAACCTTCACTTTGAAGGACGAGGCGTTGACCTGGTGGAATAACTACCACAGATCCGTAGGAATTTGTCACAATTCTCAAATTCCAGTCATTTCTTAAATTAAAAATGCATCATATTAGTTCATTCATGGCATTTCATTTCACTTTCAACGCGTAATTTTTATATTTAATAAACTTTATCGCGTGAGTTATTATTTTGTATATTTAAACCGTTACTTTCAAAAATGATCCCGATGTATTTTAAACTTACAGTTAGTTTATAAAAACTATATTTTTAGTTTTCCTAGTGTTTTAAATTTATTTTGTATATAAATCGTTAAATTTGATATTATTACTTAATGACGTTTTCTTAAAAACTTCACGATAATTATTATATCACTCCAAATTTTACAAGGAATGTATTTACAATTTATGATCCTCAATATATTTTACTTTGGCCTATTAAAAAGTTCTTTTAGCTAAAACTACTTTAAATACACAAATGTGTACACAATGCAACTTATAATTATTTTTTAGCCACACATCTTACTTACACATTTATGTATACTTTATAAAAGAAAAAAAAAATAATATTGGGAAGACATCCCCCCTAAAAACCGGCCATAGGGGGGGGAAGTTAGTCAAGTTGGTGAAAAATTCTTACAATGTGTATATTACACTCAAACTATCACTTACACATTCTTTGAATCCAATAATTCACACACTATCAACAAATATTTTCTCTCTTGTTTCTCATCAACAAAACCGGCCTTCATCTTGTTCTAGTAAGGGATCACCAAAAATTTCAAGCTCAAGTTTATAACAATCTAGAATCACACTCTTTATTAGGTTTTGAAATAAAAACCAAGAGTGTTTAGGCTAAACCTTGTTCTTTGCACCTCATCATATTAACTAGTAAGCATGTTTCTTTCATTTTTCATGTTTCCTTTTCATTTCATAAGTATCTCTTTATTTTTGGAGCAAGCATGCATGATTTGTGTTGTTTATACCATTTTACATGATTTTTAGAGTTATATATATATTAAGGTCATCCTATAATTATCCCCTTGGTATACTTTGGTCTTGATGGTGATTAGGAACCCATGACACCCTAAGAAGGTGTATGGTAGGATTAGATTAGTTTTGGAGTTGATTTGAAGGGATTGGAATAAGTTTAGTACGAGAAAAACTATTTTCGATACGTATAAATTATGTTCTGTCCTTGTTTTGATTTTCTGGAAAAACCGACAGTAGGCACGACTTTTTGGCCTTGATATTTAGAAAATATACTTTAAAACGAATCCGTGGCCGCTTGAACGGAATAAAACGGAGTTATAACGAAGAAGTTATGGATTTTACAAGTTTGACGACGAAATATATACTTTTCAGAAAATTCAGCAACACATTTTTGGTTTGTTCGGGTCAAAAACGAGCCTTAAGCTTCACAAATTATTTCGACTTATCAAAAATCTATTAGTTTACTTCGATACGAAGCTAAGGACGTATTATACGTAGAAAACGGATTTGAAATGACAAAGATATGCACGTTTTCATAAATTTGCCGTAACTATTATTTTCTGAAAAACTATATTATTTTTACGATACAAGTGTTACGGTAGCTGAAACGTTCATGTTGAGGGCTGTTTTTAACCATGATGTGGAACTTTCTGTAACGAAATGTCTTCTAATAAAATTTAGATCACCGAGCATATTTTCTAAAACGACAAACTGTTTGTAAAGCGGAGTTGTAATAAATTATTTATGGTTGTCTAAACTTGGCCGAAACTCACTTTTTGAACTACAATTAGACAAAATCACCACCTTTAACCCTTATTATCTTTATGTTCGAGACCTTTATGACGAAAACTCCTGAACTGAAACTTCTAGATTTCGATACAAACTTTCTAAAACCGTCGAGTTCGTTCTTTAACAATCGACGTACACCATTTTACGACTAGTTTTTCGGAGCCCTTTTTGTTAATTTCATGAAAATTCCGACGACTTTGTTTTGCGACGAAAAGTGATAATTTCACCATAAATCATTACGAAACCATTGTAGGATGACATTTTGACGTAAAAACTTGTAAAGTGATTTTTGAAGGGTCAAGACGTCAAAAGAGTATTTTTCGACGATAAGTTATATTAATTTCAAAAACTCGCAAATGGTATAAATAACATACAAAATGCATGCATAACATTACATTGCAACTCATTGCATATCATATCATGGGTATAGGTCCAGATCAAAGTTTCACATTATACCTTGGTGTACTCACTTTTGTCATCACCTCAGTTTACCAAGTGAGTATTCACAGACTCCCCTTTTTTAAATGCTTTAAATTGTTTTGGGGTGGAATGCATGATTTATACTTGAACTAAACTAACTATGTTTTATGAACTTATTGAACATTTTATGCTAGTGAGTAATCACACCCCTTTTTACCGTTTTACTATATTTTGGGGCTGAATGCATGAACCATACTTGAATTAAATTGATTCTTACTTTTGTGAACTCTTTTGACTAGAACTTGTGAACTCGACTTAAATCTTTGAACTTAATTACGAACTTTTGAACGGAACTCTTGAACTTTTGAACTTGACTTAGACTCTTGGATTTAATTACGACATTATGACTTATTTGAACTTATTGAACCGTACGTGTTATGACCTTGACCTAAAGTCTCCCATGACCGGAGCATCACTATAAATCTCGCCTTATCGGTGGAGTGTGCAAAGTCTCGCCTTATTGGTGGAGCGTTCTCAATAAATCTCGCCTTATTGGTGGAGTGTGCAAAGTCTCGCCTTATTGGTGGAGCGTTCTCAATAAATCTCGCCTTATTGGTGGAGTGTGCAAAGTCTCGCCTTATTGGTGGAGCGTTCTCAATAAATCTCGCCTTATCGGTGGAGTGTGCAAAGTCTCGCCTTATTGGTGGAGCGTTCTCAATAAATCTCGCCTTATTGGTGGAGTGTGCAAAGTCTCGCCTTATTGGTGGAGCGTTCTCAATAAATCTCGCCTTATGGGTGGAGCGTGCAAAGTCTCGCCTTATTGGTGGAGCGTTCTCAATAAATCTCGCCTAGGTGGTCGAGTGACAAAGGAGTCTCCCTTGTTGGAGCAGTGCAAAGTCTCCCATGTTCGGAGCATCTTTAAATTATTATATACTTGGTACTATATTGTGAACTATTTTGACCACTTGATACGCTATATTTTGTGCAATGGGTTGTGTACACACAGGTTGCAAGTTTTGTATGGGCGGAACTTGGAACTGAGTGGATATACAATGCCTTTGCTTTGGGAACTATTATGACCGCTTACACTTGACTACTTGACGCACTATATTTTTGTGCAATGGGTTGTGTACACACAGGTTGCAAGTTTTGTATGGGCGGAATTTGGAACTGAGTGGATACACAATGCCTTTGCTTTGAGAACTATTTTCGTTGACCGAAAGCTTTGAATATTTCTTACGAGTTTTCTTATTTTTGTTAAACGTGTTTACTCACCAACTATTTTCATAGTTGACCGTTTTCCTCTCATGCATTTCAGGTGATCGTTAGTAAGCTTTTTCTACCAGGTTTTGCATAATGAAGTTTTTACTTGTCGCTACAAAATCATTATGTAATAGAACGTAACATTTTGGGAACTAAACTTTGTAATATATTTGCCGATGACGGCTAAACTGGTATTGTAATGGTGTATTCTTTCTTTTAAATATTAACGTTGGTATGTTCTATTATCTTGTGCTTATGTTCCCTTCCGTTACACCTCGTGTTTCCGCCTCCGGCGAGGGTGTGACACCTAGAAATAAGCTGTTAAAATGGGGGCTGCAACAGCAGCTATGGTTGCTGTTTTGGTGTGCAAGACAGAAGACAACTTTTTTTTTTTTAGAACAAAACTTGTAAACAAATGTTATCTAGGCTAAACAAAACGTACAAACCTACTTAGACCTTATACCACTTTGACTTTGAGAGTCAAAGTGGGTAAAAAAAAACAGTTTAGGACCAAAAATAAGCTAATTCCAAACACCCCTTTATGGGGTGTTAAGTTTTGAAAACTGATTTTCTAAAAACAGATTTTGTATTTTTACTTGTAAAACTTACTTAACACCTTAAAATGGAACTTAGGAATGATAAATAAGGAGAAACAAGCTAATAAGCACTAAAGTGCTTATTAACAAAATGAGCAGTAAGTAAAAATTTGTAAAATAAAAACTTTTTTCTTCATTAATTAAAAACAAATTACAATATAAAAAAAACAGAAACTAAACTTTTAAAAATAACTAAAACCTAATGCCAAACTTGGCTACAATGAGCTTATATATATACTAGTCTAGGAGGTCTTCAAGTGAGAGCTTTGTGCTTCTTTTCTGAGAGAGAAAGGAGCTCTTGGATGCCTTGTGTTTCTTTGAGAGTCATTTTAGCCATTCAATTCATCTTGGGCACCAAGGGCTTCATCTCAGCCGTCCACTCTTTAGCTCCAATGGGGTAGTGTGGGATTGCCAAGGTGGCAAAGGCCATGTGCTTGTGGGGCTTGAGCGGGCTTGAGCGAGCTGGGGACCAGAGAGAGATAGGGTTTGAGATAGTGACTGGGAAGAAGAAGACAAGGAGGGGATCTTGGTTTTGGCGGGCAAAGGGGTTTTGAGGTTCTGGGTGGGTAAACACATGTTTGGGTGAAAAGGGTTGGTGGGTTAAGGTATTAAAAAGGGTTGTGATGGGTTAAGGGTAAAAAGGTTTTTTAATTAAAACTTTTTTTTTTTTTTTTTAGAAAGAAAATAATTTTAATAAAATTGGTGAAAATAAAAATAATTGTTTTTAAATAAAAATAAGGTTTAGGGAATAAAATATGAATTTGGATTTTTGGTGACGGGTGAAATGGTCATTTGGGTCCGGGTGAAGGTAAAATGGAAATTTGGGTTTAGGGTTAGGTTTTTTAGTCCGATTCCCCAAGCTCACTCCCAAATATGTATCCCGGGCTCTGAAAATGTAGAAAATCATCATCCGGCTCCGTCTACAAAGCACGCTTTCCAATCCGAGCTCATTTCTGTCTGTTTTTGTCCTGTTTTCGATCCTTTGTACCTGAAACACGTAAAAACACACTCCAAGGATAACTGTAGCATAATTGGTTATATTTCCGTGTTTTTAGACATTTTTGTGGGCTTAGATGGGTAAAAAGGATGAGTGAATAAGCACTCATCAGTCGGCGTCACTTTGATTTTCTAGTCAATAGTTGACTCCGACAAAGCCGTAACATGGACTTTAGTATAATTTGGACCATTGATTGATTTAAAAGCCGAGAAGTTATGACTCGTGCTTGTGGACTCGAAACGAATAACGTTATGAGATTTATAATGGGATTTGATGAAATATATATTATATATGAAAATGATAATAAAACTATGAAATGTAAATAATAATGGGCTTTTGTACCAAAAATATCAATAACAAGATTTATATTGTTATTTCCTAGTTTTAAACGGAAACTAACGACTAAATTGGAAAGGTTTTGTAATAAATAAGTAATTATGGTTTCGAGTACACGTTTATCAATAAATGTCAATTATGGACATTTAATATTGGATAAGTAGTTATTTATTTGCGTTATGTGTGCATGGGTTACGGATAACCTAGCATTAATATTGTTGATCCACGTGGGTAGCGGACTTATTAGGTTGACGAATCTAATAAGAGCCCGCTAGGTGCGTTGGGTAACCTTATTAATAGGCGACTTATCCTTTTGACTCTTTAGGATACGATTGATTTATGGGATAATAAGCGACACGAATAAAGGAATGAGTTTATTGAGTTGACGAATTCGATAAGGTCTACTATTTATTCTGAAACTTATTGAACTATGAAGCTTATCGATTAGAGGTCTCATTGTGTCGCATTGAGTTATATATTGGTTGTTTGAGTGCATTCATGGCATCATATTGAGTCGATACACCCACACATGAGGATACCAAACACTAGGATTAATGATGAAACGAGACGTTTTTGGAAATAAAGAAATGGAATATATTGGGGTAGATAACGTTGATTTTGAGGAATATATATTAAGTTGGTCTACATTAATAGGTTGTGCCGAGTCGATAGTTGATGTGCTGTGATACCGTTATCTTCTGCTAGTGTTTATTTGTGCGTTGATTGTGCGTTGATTGCTTGAGGTGAGTTTCATAGCCCCACTTTTATATACGTTTTAACTACGTTTTGAACTATTTTAGGGTGAGAATCATGCTACTGTTTTTGGACCGTTAAAACTATTTGGATTTGCTTATATGCTTGACTGAGTAGATAGATGTGCGATAGTTGTTGCCTTAGTCTAGGTTTAACCGTGCCTAACTAAGAATAGACTTCTATCTCGACCTAGCCCGGGGTTGGCAACTGTTCTAGAGGTTGCCACGACAGTGCTGGACTAGAGTCGCAGGGGCCCAAGTAAGTGATTATATGGTTGGTGATCCGGGTAGGATCTGTGCGTGTGCAAACTGTATTATTCTATCTAGGTCTTGCATAGCAAATCAACTCTTACAGGTCCACTATGATTTTGTTGAACTTAAACCTATGAACTCACCAGCGTAAGCTGACCTTTTAGCATGACTTCTCAGGTATTTGAGAGACATTTGGATTATTTGATGTGTGGAAGCTTGGCATGGAGGCGTGGTTCAAGGATCATTTTCTGACTCTGATAAACAATGGGGACCTATTTTGTTAAACTATGTTTTGGGCCTAAAATTTGTATCTTCGGATTAAATGTTTGAATATTTGATTTGGGATTGGTTTTAAATGGTTAAATGGTTATCTTTTATTTTACTTGTGTGCGATACCAATCCAAAAAGTAACGCCCCGAAAACTTTGATTTAAGTCTTCCGCTGTACCGAGATTTGGGGGTGTTACAGATTGGTATCAGAGCTCAAGGTTATAGAGAAATAGGTATTTTATAAACCCTAAACTATAACCGCTTTTAAGAAAAATTGATCCTCGACCGACGCACGCCCGCTTGCCAAGCCGAAGCTTCTTATTTGATTATGGTATGAAATGCGATTTGAATTATGAGATGATATGTTAGGGAATATTGTGAACTGATTATGAAAACGTTATGATTTAGAGATTTGAGTTATGATTTGGATATGTTTAGGGGTATTCCTAAACGTTCTGATAATGAGATATGATTATTGGTTTTGGAAATGAGATATGATTATTGGTTTTGGGAAAATGAGATGTGATTATCGAGATATTACAAAAATTTGATTTGAGAAAACGGTATACTGTGATTTTGGGAGTTTTGAACTCGATTGATTTGATATGGGATTATGTGATGGAATGGAACTTGTGTGTTTTATTTAAAGGCATGGTTTGAGTAATGCGGTACCTCTACTTTTAAAGCTTACATTATGTGATATGTGTTTTGGTTAAGTTGTTGCGCTTATTAAAACTAGTTGTTTCGAACACTTATACCTACCCTATGCCGTTGTCACAGACTATGCCTTCACCAGCTTTTGATGTGTCTGAGGAGGTCCTTGCTGTTGCTAGTTCGCCAGCATTGACTCTCATGACGGTTGCGCAGGGTGATCCTTATGAGATCGCCCGTCACTCTAGTTCATCATCAGATCGCCCTAGCTCGTCTAGGCAACTCACTTTACATCAGGTTTTAGCGAGAGCACAGACTCCTAGGCTTGCTTATAGCACTGCCCGCATGTCCGTGTGACCACCATCATCACCTATCCGTTTAGCAGCATCACCATGTCTTAGGAGGCCTAGATATCCTAGTGTACCACCTCAGGATTTACCTGCACAGAGACTCCGACTCATGGACTCTTCCCCTATGGATGAGGGTGAGGAGGAGCATGAGGTCGGGGAGGAGGATGAGATTGAGGAGCAGTATGTTGATGAGGATGAGGATCCTCAGGAGGAGGATGATGAGGATATCCCAGAATGGGGTACTCCTCTTTTGCAGAGTCCTGCACATTCCCCGGGACCAGGTTCTCCTTTTCCTGAGCCTGAGTCCCCTGGACAGCCTTTAGACATCGATTCACCACCTTACTCACCTTATATAGGTAGCCCGTTAGGATCGGAGATACCGTCAGAGATTGCTTTAGAGCCCGAGGCGTATGGTGAGACGGGTCTGATGTGGGAGAGGATTACCTCTCAGGGTACTAGACTTAGTCAGTTGACGGAGCGTTTGGTTGGAGTGTCTAGAGCAAGTATTGAGGATCTTAGAGCTGATATGGGTAATGTAGTCAGGAGGACTAGGGTTTTGCATGATGGTATGTCGGAGCTCCAGGAGCAGGTTGGGGACATGCTTAGAGGGTTCGCGACAGCACGTGATGCTGATAGAGCGATTTGGCGTAGGATTGGTGAGTTGGAGAGAGAGGTCGCGGAGCTTAAGAGCGATCGCGACGCTCGACGTGTTGAGTTAGCCTATTTGTGGAGAGAGGTTGACGATGTTAGGAGATCAGTGAGTGATATTCGTAGACGTGGCTAGATAGTATTAGATTTATGGTTTTGTGCCATCTTGAAACTAAGTAGTACATGGTTCGAGATGTAGGATTATCCTAGTTGTTTATAGTTATCATTGTTAGGATCTTTTTTGATTTCTTCGAATCCTTCCATGTATTCCCACTTGTGAAACCTATGAGTTCTGGTTATTGGAACGTGCATCCTTAGCTATGATGCGGTATTTGATTGTTTCGCTTTGGTATAGCGTTATCTTTGTTAGCCTTGAGTATGTATTCACGCGTTATGTAGTGACCCTTGGAACCCTCCTCTATTTTAGGGCGTAAATTGTGAACTTATGAAACTGTTCTTCTTGCCCCCAGAATGGTGGCAACAAGACGAAACTTGCTTAGGAACAACCGAGCAGCTCCTGCTGCTGTTGTTGCCCCTGGTCGTCGAGGTCGTCGCCCGACCCCGACCACACCACCTGTTGAGAACCCGAACATTGATAACCCAGCTGTAGGGAACCTGAATGTGGATGACCGTGCTGAGAATGGTCCTGTTCCACAAAACCCTCCACCTGTGAACCCAACCCACATTGACCAGCTAGTGTCGCAGCGTGTCGCTGAACTGCTAGCTGAGGCTAATCTTTCTAACACTTCTAGTGGAACCCCAGTGCTGAATCGGACCCGAGGTTGTACCTATAAGGAGTTCCGATTCTGTGGTCCCATTGAGTTTGGAGGAACTGAGGGAGTAGTTTACCTAACTAGGTGGTTAGAGAAAACTGAATCTGTGTTTGCTGTGAGTAACTGTGATGAGGATTGTAAGGTTAAGTATGCAACCTTCACTTTGAAGGACGAGGCGTTGACCTGGTGGAATAACTACCACAGAGCAGTAGGAATTGATGTAGCTTATAGTATGTCTTGGACTCAATTTAAGGCTCTCCTGATTAAGACTTACTGTCCTAGGAATGAAGTTAAGAAGTTAGAAAGTGAGTTCTGGAACCATAAGGTTAAGGGTACTGACATGGCGACTTACACTCGTCGTTTCCAAGAGTTATCCTTGCTTTTCCCTGAGATGGTTCGTACCGAAGAACTTAAGATTGAAAGGTATACTGATGGATTGCCTTTAGCTACTCATAATGATGTCATCGCTGCAAAGCCAGTCAATTTGCATGAGGCAATTGCTGTGGCTCAGAGTCTGATGGACTCTTGTGTGCTAGAATTAGGAAACAAGGGTAAGAATGATAGGAGTGATAAGAGGAAGAGGAATGAAGTTGTTAAAGGGAATGGCAACAAACGGAAAGAGACAGCCAGAGTGTTCGCCATAGGAACTGGAGATAAGAAAGGTTACGAAGGTAGTAAGCCTGTGTGTGGTTGTTGTAACCGACACCACCATGGACCGTGCTCGATTGTATGTAGGAAGTGCTCTAAGGTAGGACACATAGCCAAAGACTGTAGGTCTCGTCCACTTGCTGCAGCTCAAACTGCACAAGGAGCGGACTGGAAGGCCACTGTCACCTGTTTTAGATGTGGAAAGAAGGGACACTCTAAGAATGAGTGCCGAGAGCCGTGGATGAGAGGAAACCCCGGTAATGTAGGATGATTTGCTAACCGAGGTGTAGGAGGTAATGGCTTAAACCCTGTGAAGCGTGAGGTTGTGGAAAACCAGGGAAACAATGGTGTTAGGAATCAGCAGAGAGACATGGGAACAACGTGTGTTTACGCTATTGGGAAGGAAGCTGGTGAGGACCCTAACGTAGTTACAGGTACGTTCCTTCTCAATAACCGCTATGCTTCCATACTGTTTGATACTGGTGCGGATATGAGTTTCGTGTCCACCAATTTTATGCCATTACTAGGAATCTCCCAAACACCTCTAGGGTTTAGTTACGATGTGGAATTAGCAAATGGGAATAGAGAGAAGATAGACACCGTAGTTCGAGGTTGTACCTTAAGTTTTCTAGACCGCCAGTTTAGTATAGATCTGTTTCCAGTTACCTTAGAAAGTTTCGACGTCATTATCGGAATGGATTGATTATCGAAGAACGGTGCACACATCATCTGTGATGAGAAGGTTGTGCGTTTACCGTATGGCGGAAAAGTTCTGAGCATACAAGGAGATCGTAGCGACTGTGGAAGTCCTTCTCGGTTGAGCATCATCTCTTGTATTAAGGCCCAAAAGTACATCGATAGAGGAGGTTGTATTTTCTTGGCTCGAATTTCTGAAAAGAAAAGTGAGGAGAATGGTGAAAGAAACCTCAACGATGTACCCGTCGTTAGAGAATTTCCGGATGTGTTTCCCGACGATCTTCCAGGGATTCCACCTGTTCGACAAGTGGAATTCCAAATAGAGTTGATACCCGGTGCGGCACCCGTAGCCCGGGCACCTTATCGACTTGCTCCAAGAGAATTGGAGGAACTGTCTAAACAGTTGGCTGAATTGTCAGAGAAGGGATTCATTCGACCAAGTTCGTCGCCGTGGGGAGCACCAGTGTTGTTTGTGAAGAAGAAGGATGGATCGTTTAGGATGTGTATTGATTATAGGGAATTGGATAAGTTGACCGTGAAGAACTGATATCCGTTACCTAGAATAGATGATCTATTCGACCAACTCCAAAGAGCTAGTGTGTTTTCTAAGATTGAATTACGATCTGGTTACCACCAGCTTAGAGTTCGAGAAGAGGATATCCCTAAGACCGCGTTTAGGACTCGTTATGGACACTATGAATTCCAAGTGATGTCATTTGGCTTAACCAACGCACCAGCGGTTTTCATGGACCTCATGAACCGAGCGTGTAAGCCATACCTAGATAAGTTTGTGATAGTATTCATAGACGACATCTTGATATACTCTAAGAGTAGTGAGGAGCACGAGGAGCATTTGAGGCTCATTTTAGGATTGCTGAGAGAGGAGAAGTTATATGCCAAATTCTCTAAGTGTGAATTTTGGATTCCGTCTGTGCAATTCTTAGGTCATGTGATAGATAGTCAAGGTGTTCATGTTGACCCAGCTAAGATTAAGGCTATTAAGGAATGGGCAGCTCCTAAGTACCCATCAGAAATCTGACAGTTTCTAGGTTTAGCAGGCTATTATAGGAGATTCATTGAGGGATTTTCTAAGATAGCTAAACCGCTGACCAAACTAACCCAGAAGGATGTTAAGTATGAATTGGGAGAAAAGGAAGAAGAAGCATTCCAACTTCTGAAGGAGAAGTTGTGTAGTGCACCCATCCTAGCTTTGCCTGAAGGAAGCGAAGATTTTGTTGTGTACTGCGACGCTTCGCATAAAGTCTTAGGTGCTGTTTTGATGCAGCGTGAGAAGGTGATTGCTTATGCATCCCGACAACTTAAGAAGCATGAGAAAAACTACACCACCCATGACCTTGAGTTAGGTGCTGTAGTGTTTGCTCTTAGGATCTGGAGACATTACCTGTATGGAACCAAGTGTGTAGTATTTACTGACCATAAGATTTTGAAGCATATCTTAGATCAGAAGGAACTGAACATGAGACAACGTCGTTGCTTAGAATTGCTTAGTGATTATGACTGTGAGATTCGTTATCATCCCGGTAAGGCTAACATTGTGGCTGATGCCCTTAGTCGTAAGGAGGACATTCCACACCTACTTGTTAGATCCTTAGGAATGATCATTGTTTCGCCCTTACCATCTCAAATTTTTGCCACCCAAGTAGAGGCATTGACGGAAGAGAACCGTCCTTATGAGAATCTTCATGGAATGGTAGAAAGTGAAAACGGCTTCTTGAAGCGTTCCGATGGAACATTATGCTTCTGAGACAGAAGTTGGATTTGACGCTATCTGGGTAATAGTTGATCATTTAACTAAGTCCGGTCACTTCTTAGCTATTAGTGAAACCGATAGTCTTGATAAGCTTGCTCGATTGTATCTTAAGGAAGTAGTATCGCGTCATGGAGTACCGATATCTATTATTTCTGATAGAGATAGTCGTTTTACATCCCACTTTTGGAAGTCTTTACAGACAGCTTTAGGAACGAATTTGGATATGAGTACTGCTTACCATCCACAAACTGATGGTCAAAGCGAGAGAACTATTCAGACTTTAGAGGATATGCTTAGAGCGTGTGTCATTGATTTCGGCAAAGGCTGGGAGAGACACCTCCCTTTGGCCGAATTCTCTTACAACAATAGTTATCACTCTAGCATTAAGGCCGCCCCATTTGAGGCACTGTATGGCCGAAAATGTTGTTCTCCTGTTTGTTGGGCTGAAGTTGGCGAGAGTCAACTTACAGGTCCCGAACTTGTCCTAGAAACCACTGAGAAGATAGTACAGATTAGAAACCGGTTGCAAACCGCTCGTGATAGACAAAAGAGTTATGCCGATAAGAGGCGGAAACCTTTAGAATTTCAGGTTGGAGATCGTGTTATGTTGAAAGTTTCTCCTTGAAAAGGAGTGATTCATTTTGGAAGCGTGGGAAACTCAATCCCACGATATATTGGTCCCTTTCCAATCCGGAAGAATCGGACCGGTAGCATACTGCTTGGAGCTACCATCGGAACTGAGTAGTGTACACAATGTCTTTCATGTTAGTAATCTTAAGAAATGTCTTTCGGAGGAAAACATAGTTGTGCCCTTAAGAGATATTTGTATCGATGAGAAATTGAATTTTGTTGAGGAGGCGATTGAGATTATGGATCGTATTGATTAAGAGAATTTGAAGAATAGCCATATTAGATTGTTATTAGGTTCGTCGGAACTCTGAGCATGGACCGGAGTTCACTTGGGAAAGGGCGATGAGGACGTTTTCAGGTAGGAAGTATCCTAAACTTTTCATGACATCAACCAACTTTCGGAGTGGGGGAAACGGGACGGGTTTCTTTTGAAGGCTGGGAGGCTGTGACAACTTGTGCAATTTAGGGAGTCTATTTTAGGTAACCGCATTACGCTAAATTAAACTGAGATTCGCCTTTAACACTATTTTATAAACCGTGATTTGATTTTATGTCGTCGATTGGTTTTCTGGTTTATTTCATTATTTAATGAGTTATCGTATGCGTTTTAACTCTATTTGGTAGGCACTATTCGATTCGGCACTAGAAAAGCCTAAAACAAGAGTTATTGTAACTTTTAGACCGTAACTTGAAAATTGACAAATAAATAGTCAAAACTAGGTGGAAAAACGTAAGTACTTGATGTTGGAAAGTTAAATAAATGTCGTGGGACACTTTCGAGGGGGCGATATGTGAGCTCGGGGAATGGGTAAGCGAGATAGAATCTGAAAAGTTTCAGCCCGAACCCTCACTTCTTTTCCTTATGGCCCCTCCTCCCACCATAATTATTTTGAGGTCCTTAGCTCAAAGATATAAATACCACCCACCCATCTCATTTCAACTCATCTATTTCTCTCTCTAGAAAACACACACACTACTTTATCTCTCTAGTTTCTCACTCTAAAAACCCTAAACCACCACCACCACCACCGCTTTGGCCGCCACTTTTTTCTAGGCACCACAGCCATTCCGTGAGTGTCATCTCACCTCCACCACCAAAATCATGATCTCTTTCTCCTCTTTCCAACCATATATCATACACTCAATTTGGACTTCATTAATTCCTCCAAATTCAAGAATTAAAATTCGTACTTTTAGGGTTTCAAAAGATTTCAAAGGGCTTTTGTAATTGGTGATTAGAGAAGGTAAATAGAACATGTTTTGAGCTTGTTTGAGTGATAAAAAGCCACGAAATGGGTAATTAGGGTTTCGACCTAATTATTATTTTTGAGGCTTTTGGGTGGAACATGAAATTAAAGCTAATTAGTGACTAAGTAAACAAGTAATTAGTGTTTGGTACATGTGTGGTGCATTAATTTGATGGGTTTTGCATTTTAGGGTTTAGTTGCATGTTCTTGATTAAAAATAGTTGATGGGTTTTGTGTTTGGATAGTGTTTGGAGCTTGAATGATTGGATTTGAGTGTTGTAGATTGGATTTGGTGATGTTTGGTTGAGACCTATGGGGCGTACGAACCAAGAAGCCCATGTTGGGGTCTTGGTTGGTGTCGTACGTGGCCTATGTTGGTCATGGGTTCGAGTCGGGTCAATTTGGTAGCTTATTTATTGGTTTAGTTGAGGTTTGGATGAGACGCGTGGAGCCGAAAATCTTTTAGAAGCTTGTTTGGTTCACGTGGTCTTGACCGCGACCGTGTCATGACCATTAGGGTCATAACATTGGTTTTGAGTATAATTGGTTGATTGATTGGTTGGCGAGATTGTTTCGAGTTGGTTTGGGATTGAATGCGGCGTTATGACTTTTAATTATGGACTTGATATATATATTGTGACTTTGAGCTACGTCGGCATCACTTTGACTTTCTAGTAAATCGTTGACTCCGACAAAGCCGTAACATGGACTTTAGTATAATTTGGACAATTGATTGATTTAAAAGCCGAGATGTTATGACTCGTGCTTGTGGACTCGAAAGCGAATAACGTTATAGGATTTATAATGGGATTTGATGAAATATATATTATATATGAAAATGATAATAAAACTATGAAATGTAAATAATAATGGGCTTTTGTACCAAAATATCAATAACAAGATTTATCTTGTTATTTACTAGTTTTTAAACGGAAACTAACGACTAAATTGGAAAGGTTTTGTAATAAATAAGTAATTATGGTTTAGAGTACACGTTTATCAATAAATGTCAATTGTGGACATTTAATATTGGATAAGTAGTTATTTATTTGCGTTATGTGTGCATGGGTTACGGATAACCTAGCATTAATATGTTGATCACGTGGGTAGCGGACTTATTAGGTTGACGAATCTAATAAGAGCCGCTGAGTGCGTTAGGTAACCTTATTAATGGGCGACTTATCCTTATGTCTCTTTAGGATACGATTGATTTATGGGATAATAAGCGACCGCGAATAAAGGAATGAGTTTATCGAGTTGAAGAATTCGATAAGGTCTACTATTTATTCCGAAACTTATTGAACTATGAAGCTTATCGATTAGAGGTCTCATTGTGTTGGATTGAGTTATATATTGGTTGTTTGAGTGCATTCATGGCATCATATTGAGTCGATACACCCACACATGAGGATACCAAACACTAGGATTAATGGTGAAACAAGAGGCGTTTTGGAAATAAAGAAATGGAATATAATTGGGTAGATGCGTTGATTTTGAGGAATACGTATATTAAGTTGGTCTACATTAATAGGTTGTGCCGAGTCGATAGTTGATGTGCTTGTGATACGTTATCTTCTTCTAGTGTTTATTTGTGCGTTGATTGTGCGTTGATTGCTTGAGGTGAGTTTCATAGCCCCACTTTTATATACGTTTAACTACGTTTTGAACTATTTTGGGGTGAGAATCATGCTACTTTTTTTGGACCGTTAAAACTATTTGGATTTGCTTATATGCTTGAGTGAGTAGATAGATGTGCGATAGTTGTTGGTTAGTCTAGGTTTAACCGTGCCTAACTAAGAATATACTTCTATCTCGACCTAGCCCGGGGTTGGCAACTGTTCTAGAGAGTTGCCACGACGATCTTTGGACTAGAGTAAACGCAGGGGCAGTAAGTGATTATATGGTTGGTGATCCGGGTAGGATCTGTGCGTGTGCAAGCGGTATTATTCTATCTAGGTCTTGCATAGCAAATCAACTCTTCTGAGGTCCACTATGATTTTGTTGAACTTAAACCTATGAACTCACCAGGTAAGTCGACCTTTTAGCATGACTACTCGGGTATTTGAGAGGCGTTTGGATTATTTGATGTGTGGAAGCTTGGCATGGAGGCGTGGTTTAAGGATCATTTTCTGACTCTGATAAACAATGGGGACCTATTTTGTTAAACTATGTTTTGGGCCTAAAATTTATATCTTCAGATTAAATGTTTGAATATTTTATTTGGGATTAGTTTTAAATGGTTAAATGGTTATCTTTTATTTTACTTGTGTGCGATACCAATCCAAAAGTAAATGCCCCAAAAACTTGAGTAAGTCTTCATTACCGAGATTTGGGGGTGTTACGATAATTTACTCACGAAGTTCATGAGCATGGCGATCTCCGAGTCATACGCGAACGGCTGAGTCCAGGTACCAAGAACGATTTGAACGATCTGCAGTTGAACACAGACAAGAATGGATAACTAGATAATTGGGAACCCCATGCAATAATGGGTTCCACTTGGTTAGACAAAGAGATTGGAACAACCACATCGAAAGCGAGTCAATAAAATCGTTAGTGGTAGATGCCGGGCTACTAGAAACAGTAGATCTATTCAAAGCATGTTCACTTCTTAAAGGTATAGTTCGCGGTGGGCATCCATTTCCTAATGGGCATTGACTTAGGAAATTTAGGGCACAACTCATTAAGATTAAATTTACGGCCAGTAGGTATCCATTGATAACCTATATTACTAAATTTTCTTCTGTGGGTTTCCAATGTTTTCTAACCTTCTAAAGCCTTTGCTCTAGCCTTCTTAGCTTGATTTTTGGCATTATCAATTTTAACTGGGCATTTAACAGCATTAATCAAATCATTCACATCACATTCATGATTAGTAACAGAAATCAAGTAATCATCATTACATGTTTTGCTAATAGTAGCAGAATTCGAATTAATTACAGTACGCTTATAGCTAATACTAGAATCAACACGATTCGTTTTATTCAACTCAAACTTAATATTCCTAGGGTGGTCTTCTACTCTCTTCCATTGCACATTCTTAGCTTGCGAGGTCATATCTTGCTTTGTATTGCCTGGAGGCTTTGACTCGCTTGCTTTTGTGTCACTGATTACTCATATAGAGGGAATTATGGGAACATTAGTTGGTTGGGCCACCTTTTGCATTCCTGAAATAGAAGTGCAGGGATCTGAACTACTTGAAGGCACTTTAGAGTTCACTTTCTTAACACCGGGCATAGAATGGGTTGCATTCTTAGCACTAGGCATAGAACAAGGCATCACAGCTTTATCTTTCTTACATAAGGATTTTAGATATGTTGCTCTTAAACATTCTAACTCCACGAGATCGGTTTGGCCTGAATGCAAGTAAACCTAATTTCGCTATCAAGTGGCTTATTTATGAAATCCTCTTCTACTATCTCACGGAGACATTCTAGACTATCCTTAAGGTGAGCGAAATAGTTATGAAACACAAGTTTGTTATTTCTAAGATGAGGAGGAATGTATTTAACAGTCACAGTATATTTAGAGTCTGCAGATGACTTTGATGTAACATTCTCATTAAAGACAAGTGGCCTTATCCCTTTTACCTGACTCCTCAGATTCTCAATTTCCTTTTCTAAAGACGTTATTTTTTTGTTGTTCTTGTCACGAGTGACTTTCATTGAATCATATAACTCTTTAAAGTGTTGTTTAACTTTTCATTTTCTTCTAGAAAACTCTCATTTTCCTTTTGTAAAACATTAACCAAGTTTTGAAGATGAAAAGTTTGAGAACGAGAATCTAAAGGAGGAGGCATTTGGGAGCGATCACATTGTTCATTCTTTTCACACTTTAATTGTGAAATTTGGGCTTTCAACTTTCTGATCGTGTTACAATGAGCTTGAATCAGTTCGTCACGTTTGTTTATTTCAAAAAGTGCATCAAACTCTGGCACATTTGAGGATGTCTTGATGTTTGAGGTTTTGACATTTTCTTTGAGATGTTGATACTTTAGTTGCAAATTAAAATGTTCAACTTCTAGCTTAGAAAAGTGTTTTACCAAATTATCGTGATCATCCGATTAATTTTCTCATTTAGTTTTGAGCTTTTGTTTTCAAGCTCAATGACACGATCATGGGAAACTTTCAAAGCAATAGTTAATTCATGAAATTGAGAAGCGATAATAGAGTGCTTAGTAACTTGATATAAAACACATCTTTAGCCACACAACTTAATACTAAGTTCTCATTTAAGATATGCAGATTCTTCCTTTCAATTTCATTATATTTGAGTTCCGTTCATAATCATTGACCTCAACTATCAATGCATCAAATTCCTTTTCCATTTCTTTAATTTTGCGAGTCTACCCCCTTTTGAAGACTCTTAAATTGGCCTTTTAATTGTTTAAAGAAAGGCATGACCTAAGTTAAATAACATTCTTTAGTTTGCTCAAAACCCCTTTCCCCTTCAGTTATCCCTGTAGGTGTGATTCTCTTCTTACATGTCTTCTCAAAATCAACGAATAGTTGATACATAACATACAGGCTGATTAAGGAATTACTATTAGTGGAAATAGTTCTAGGAACTAAATGCATTGGTGTATTCGGAGGATACAGTAGCTGCAGCACTTTCTAAGGAGTGTTTGTTTCAACAAGTACTTTAGCATTTTGCTTATCCATATCTTTCTTCCAAAAAAAATCATTGCAGGGGTTAATTGAGTTTGATGCTTAAACATGTTCAGAGAGATCCAATTCTCTTTAGTGTAATCATGGGGTTTGATCTTTATGTTTTTCTTTTTACACTCAGGATCTTTTAGCTTCTTATCCATTTTCTCCCTAGAGGCATCTTCTAATTTTCTATCCTCTTCCGTGCTTCCAGTACACGATGGTTTTTGCCTAGGCTTGAGGATCTCATTACCATCATATACAATCGTATGGAAAATTTTAGCCTTTTTACAATACTCGGGATTTGGCTCCACTACTAGGGGAATACTATGCTTATTGCTTAAGACTCTGTGCTTAGTGATCATGTGAGCAATCTGAATGATATTCCCTTGTACGTACAACTTATTTTCAAGCTTGTTTTTCAAAGTTTTTAGATTGGAAAAGTCATTCAAAAGTTTTGATTCCTTAGCATTAAATTCTTGTTTAAGCACTTTAACATTATCTTGGAGTTCTTGCTTTTTTGCTTAGTCTTAGAATGCTTTTCTTGTAAGGAGTTTAACTCTTGTTTTAACACTTCTTCTCTAAAATTACTTTTTCTAATAATTGTACGCATTTGGTTATCCATTTCCTGCTCACGGGTAGTTAACTCAAACTTAGCACGTTGTTCATAAATGGCAACTTGTTCCTTATAGGCATTAGGTTCGAGATAACAGAATCATGAGAGCACATGCGGCATATTCATCAAAACATAGTCATCATTGGCAATTGAAGATGCATCACTTGATACAATCTCACTTTCACTTTGTGTCACATATTGATCATATGGGACAATATTACTATTACCCTCATTATCAATATCAGATTCATAAGTTTCAAGAGATTGTACTTCGTTATGTATCTTTTGCTCATCCACTCATCATTATAGTTTTAATACCTCTGAGATGGTTGAATCTTTGGATGGACCAACCTGTTGTGGTGATGAGACCTTTGGAGAGACCATAGGTGAAATGCTAGCCATGAAGATTGTCGGGGCAGTAGGTTCATCATCGATATCAGAGTCAAATGCATCACGTCACAACTTGAAAGGCATTTTGATGATTGTGACCTATTTCTGAATTGGTACGCTCATCCACATCCGGCATCATATGTTTTGGCATTTCCACCGGCAAGAAACAACAATTCTTCCTCATCCAAAACCGCACCACTGTCCTGAGCTTGCACCAGCAGCATCTTATCCCTGAAATACTCTACATTTTGAGGGAGTTTTGGAGATGTGCAGTTCCTAGCAATGTGTCCATCACCACCATAGTTGTAGCACTTAATTGGCTTTGCTTGTCCTTGATTTGCATTCCTTCCACGATTCTGATTAGCCACATATCTACCACCACCGCCAGCATTCCCATATTCAGCTCCAACATTACCTTGCTCATTATGTGGAAGGTACGGATTTTGTCTTCCTTTCACATTTTGCATCACTACCTTTCCTTCTCTTATGGTAGCATGATTGTGGAGATTAGAAGTACGTCGAGTTGATTGTTGGAAGGTGGAGTAAAGTTCAGGTTTTGTTTAACCATTAGAGCCACTTGATGAGCAACTTCTTCCACGAATCTTTCTGAGGGTTGATACCCTGGATCAGGAATGAGTTTGTGGTTACCGTTACCCATTGGTATGACTTGAGAAGCTTTGGTGGTAATTCCTACATTGGTGTAAAAATTTTGTTGAATCATTTGTGAACTTGCTTCTCCCTGTTTAGATTTGAGCAGTTCAAGAATCATTCGTTCAAACATAGCATGTCTCTCATTCTGAAGCAGGAATGCATACAATTGTTCACAGTTAGTGTTCCTCAAAGTCTTAGTTAACTTAATTTGTGCCATTCGGGATTCATGTTGTTCACAAACTTTGAGTTTAGCTGAATATTTGGCATAGTCATTTTGATATTCCTCATGTCATTCACAAGCTTGTGGAACCTCACGTAATATTGATGACACATTTCCCCTGGTTTCATCTTAAAGTGCTGAAAGTCATCATCTGATCGGGATTCTCTGTCTTCTTTAGTTAATTCAGAACCAGAGAGAAGCATCTTGACCTTGTCCCAAACTGCTTTAGCTTCAGTGTTGTGATTGATTAACTTTTAGATGTCTTTTGGAAGACCCTGAAGTATAATGTTTAAAGCCCTGATATCAGCATCGTATCTCTTGTTGCATATTGGATTTCATAAACACACTAAACCAAAGATCAAAGAGGCGTATAAGATGATGTTTTAGAGAGAGAAAGAGTTAGAGGTTTGGGAACTTAGTGAGGGAAAGTAAAAGTATTATTATGAGCTCCAACTCTCTACCTTGGGAGGTAGAAAGTATTTATAGTTCTTACATAAATCGCATACCTACGGTACGTGGATCAGGGCATACTGAGTGGGTAAAGACCCGTTCGTCCTCCACGGTGTTACTTAACTAAATACAACTTAACATTAAATAATCTACGACTACGAGCATTCTAACGATTACATATACTTGAGGTGATCGACTCTTTAATGACCGGATTTACTAAATCCTAACAATCTCCCCCTAAGGGAGGTCACCTCAAAAATACATTGAATACAAGCAGATATTACAATAAGATTGTTCTTGGATTCTTGTTAAAGTTCTTTGCTCTGCAGCTCGTAGTCATTGATTCTTCATTTTTGCATGTTTGGTGAATCCAAGTGGAGGTCTTTAACTGATCCACGTGATAATGAGTTTTGAGCCGGCATTGAGATCATCAGCTATCATAAATCTATGACTCATCCTATGTGGTGTTGGTATTATGTGATGTTGTGACTTTTGGACCGACATGCTCACATTCTGGATCATGATATATTCTCATCAGGGTAGCGGAAGCTTTCGTTGATTCATGATATTGGCGGCAATGCGTGAAGCATTGAGTGAGAATATCAGAGTCATTGATGCACTAATCATGAATTCTTTTGAAATGAATGTGATGTGTGAGCATGCGGCTATGGATTGACCACTTCATTCACGATCAGGCAAAGCGTCGGATGTACGCATACAACGATTAGCAATAAAGCGCACGAAAGTATCTTTGATTACTTTCGTTGAATTGAGGTACACGACCCACGGTTCCCCGTTGATCAGTACAAGTATGCTTTGTGATCGAGGTATAATTCGAAGAATTTCCTTGACAGGTTTAGCTTCTCTAGCTGTTCTCAAACGAAGCGTCTCAAAGAAGACAACACAGAGTGAGTGAACCAGCGAATTGAGATTCACTGATTGATGAAAAGATATTTGAAAAAAAATCGTGTACCGCACAATAGAAATTGTTTTTGCAATACAACGAAGGTTTTAATGAAAGTCAATTATCAATCATAAACACCTTTTATTTTGAAATATTAGTACACAGTCGATGTGCTAAAGAAAAGAGTTTTTTAAGCACAACGACCGGTTTTTCAAAGGTATCCGCCATGACCTGAACCAGGATTGATTCAAAAAAAATTGAATCTCCTCATTGTTTCTGTTCAGTTGTCACATGGTTGATCTATTAGATAGATCTCACATGCCACCCACCAGGAGCTTGTTTGATGTTGGCTCCAGAAGGCTTTCCATCTTCATTGTGAATATGTTAGCATATCACTTAGATGTTCTGGCAATACCACAAGGATAATGCGTAGGACTCATAAGATATAATCTCTCTTTCCACATTGTGTGAAATAGAGAGTCTTCATTGACAGTGTCCTAAGGAGATTTATTTGATGATCTCGTGGCTCTAGACTCAATAGTGCATATTTGGTTCCTATGCCGGAGACTAGGAGAGGGTCTCCTTCTTCAATATCAACAAACTCTAAGAAAGTCAATAGATAATGTGGTTCCCGTGAGAATGAAACAAGCCCTTTTAAGAGGAACTTGAGTGGTTTGGGAAGTTGTAGTGCGGTCGTCCTTTGGGTCCATGACGTCTTGTCTTCAATACCGATGTTACCTTGGTAACCACCAGGTATCATATGAATTGAACCGGTTTCTGCCCTAAGGTTGAATAAATGGAGGGCTATTTCTTTTCACCCTTTTCTCATTTCATTTCTTTTCATTCTTCAACCCCTTCAGTGCTTACCGAGACTTCATAACTAGAACCTTGTTGGGTTTATTCTAGTACTAGCTCAGTCTCGGTCCGCACTCTTCCCATATCTCACTTTTCTCCTTTTTTTCATCATACCTAAGGACTTCTACACTATCTAGTGGATTGTCCCAGGTAGATCCCTCGGTTACGGCGGATCATGGGAACACAACCAAACCTTATCATCCTTATATCACCATACATAAAGTAAATTTGGTCGGTCTATTTGGTATTGTTCATCTGCCATTGGAACCAATTGAAAACCATTTGAAAATCAATTCATATACTTGTGATATATTATCAAAGCATTTTTGTACCTGAATGGTTTTTGATATTTTTAGAAACAGAGCTCCCCCTCAACATGTGCCTCATGTATTTGAAATCATTTTGGCACGCGGAGGCAAGAGGAAGAATTAACTTTTTGATTACCATTTTCTAAAAGATATCAACATCACTTCTCTGATAAAGCATATTAAGGAAGGATGAGGTTTTCATAAATTTGCTCCCCCTCAATATGTGCCTCGAGGTTTGAAAGAGTTTTGCACATATTAGAAGGAATCTGCACTTAGATACAAATCAATCACGTTTCAATTCTTTGTGGTTTAAAATAGATGCTCCCCCTCAACATGTGCATGGAAAATTTGAAATCGTTTGGCACATGTGGGGAGGAAATCTTGCTAAAACACTTACGAAACCATTTATCAAATTATCAATTTAAATCACCAATTCTCCCCCGATCAAAATTTTCAAATCATTTGAGATTTGTGATCTCTATAGATTTAAATTGATTTTGAAAGCTTTCGAGGAGAATTGTCACTTAATTATGAGAACATTTTAACTGATAAGGATCGGATTTTGAGACTTTACACTCCATTGATTAAACATGCATGATTATCTTTTTGAAAACAATTGTATGTCGAACAACCTTTTGATTTAATTGAAATCATTCTCCCCCTCAATCAATGACATAAGTTGTTGATTGAGTGGTAGATATTTTTGACAAAAGCGTTAAGTCAGATGATTTTCAAAAAATAGAGTGCGAGTTATTTTACAAAGCAATTAGTTTTCATTAGATAGTAAGTAATTGTTTTAAACATTCAGAGCATGAGATTTGAAAAACAAGATAAAGCATGGCTCGGTTCTTTCTTTGAAAAACGGGTTATTGCCTGAAATGACAATAAACCATAGTTTCACTTTCTCCCAAAAAATATTTTTTTGATTTTTTGATTTTTTTTATTTTATTTGATTTTTTTATTTTTTTTTAATTTTTAATTAATTTAATTACTTTTTTTTTGAGAACATTCGAACAATATCTAAAGTCCCGTGTCATTCTTTGAATGACAACACAAAGACCGTAGATATTTTCGAATCGAGAAAAACATGACAAAATGACAATATTTTTTGAAATTTTTCAAGATTTTTCAGATTTTTATGGATTTTTTGAAAGTTTTATATTTTTCTATTTGCTTTTTGAAGGTTTTGAAATTTTGTATTTTGCTTTTGGAATAAATATTTACAAGATATGGATGAAGAAAGACCTTTTACTCCTCTTCTTCCTCTTGAAGTTTAAGTGTTTCGGTTGAAGACTCTTTAGACCAAGTCGTTGGGAGGATAAACTCAAAACGTTCTCTAGGAAGAGCTTTGGTGAAGATGTACGCTAACGGTATTCAGGTCCTCACAAAATAAAGTTCCACCACACCGTTTTCTACTTGCTACCTGATGAAATGATGTCGAATGTCAATGTGTTTTGCTCTTGAGTGTTGAGCGTTGTTGCATGAGAGAGCAATAGCACTTTTATTATCAGTCTGGAGAGGATTTTGTTGAATTCAAAGCCATAGTCGGATAATTGGGATCTCATCCATAGGATTTGAGCACAACAAGATGACATGGCTATGTATTCACCTCTGTAGAGGAAATAGAAGTACTCATTTGCTTCTTTGATGACCAGCTCACAAGCTTATCACCCAGAGAGCACCTCACGTACTTGGCGTGTATCTTGACATCCTGCATGATCGCATCTGCATAGGCATTAGTGACATCTACGGTGTCCTTTGGGTACCAATGTCCCATATTGATGGTTCCTTGGAGATACCGAAAGACCCGTTTAACCGCTTCAAGGTGCTTTTGGTAGGCTTAGCCTGATATCTAGCACACATGCAAGCAGTGAACGAATAATGTCCGGTCTCTTGGCCGTGAGGTACATCGAGGATCCGATCATACTACGATATTTCGTTTGGTCTACCATGATCCACAGTGGTCCTCATCAGTTTAGTACGCTCAATCATGGGAGTGTCAGCAGGGTCACTAGAATCAAATCCAAATTTCTTTAAAATCTCATTTGCATATTTAGATTGATTTATAAAAATGCCTCTAGGGAATTTGTGAAATTTGTAATCCCAAGAAAAATGACATTTGTCCCATCATTGACATTTGAAATTTGGAACCCATTTCATTTGAAAAATGACCACATTCATTGGGGTCAGTCGAGGCAAAAATAATATCATCAACATATATTTGAGCGTGAATTAAATGTTTGCACGACTTTACGGTGAACAATGTCGGATCATCTGCTCCTTTCTTGAATCCAGTAGATAGAAGAAACTTTGATAGCGTATCATACCATGCCCTTGGAGCTTGCTTAAAACCGTAAAGAGCTTTCTTCAAGCGATAGAGGCGTGGTAGGATGCTCTGGATTCACAAAGCCTTCAGGTTGGCGGACGATATCGACTTCTTTCAAATCTCTGTTAAGAAAAGCCGTCTTTACATCCATCTGATAGACTACCATATTCTTACTTGCAGATTAGCCAAAAAGATTCTGATTTCCTCGATACGAGAAATAGGAGAAAATGATTCTTCAAAGTCAATACCCTCCTCTTGACGGTATCCTTTTGCAACTTATCGAGCCTTATTCTTTAAAACATCACCATGCTCATCAAGTTTCACTTTGAAGATCCACTTTAGAGCAATGATCATAGCACAATCTGGAGCAGGTACTAATTCCCATACATCTAGTCGATCAAACTCATGAATTTCTTCTTGCATGGCATTGAACAAGTTGTTTTCATTCATGGCAGTTTTAACATCTTTTGGTTCGACCTTAGAGAGTACGGAGTTGAAAAGCACCATAAGGCATCGGTTGCAAGTTGTTTCCGTGTAGATCTTGGGCGAGAAGGTTTCCAATGATTTTGTCCAATGGATGATCATGTGTCCACTTTCTAATGTGTTCATGTGGTTGTTGTTGAGGCTGGCGTAGCGAGTCGATGTCTCCTGAAGAAGATGGTTCCGATGATGATTCAGGAGCAAATATGTTTTCAAATGGAGCATCTTCGGGAGTAGCAAAGGGATTAACTTCATCATGGGTGCCAAAAACAATTCCATGATGTACATTCGATGATTGATGATTTGTTGATGAGGCAGTGATCAGCCGCTTGGCGCTTGGCTTAATGATATTGAAACGAAGGGTTGACTACATTGCGAGGATAGGAGCGACCTCTGGTGATGGAATTGACATTTCATTAGCATTGGCTCATAGTGTTCATCAAACATTGGATTAAACAATTTCTTTAAATCATCTTGGATGGAGGTACATAAGGAGTTCTTGGTGAGGATTAGAAACGAGAGTAGAAGCTGATGGACTACTTGATGAATGTTGAGATCTTGGGTCGGCTCAAAACGCTGGTTTGTCGGAGCCATTTTTATTAGTCAACCACTTGAATGGTCACGTCACGATCATAGTATATCGGGTCGTTAAGTCCAACGAGGTTGTTTCCATATATTTGGGTTCTTTTGTTGTAGATTCGGTATAAAAGCCTTTTCGTTTTAAGGTGCATATCCTACAAAAACTCAATGACTCCGCTTTAGCTTTAAGTTTTACCTAAATCCTAATGGCCCTCAATAAGCTATTAGTTGGATAACACAATGCACCAAACACGAAGGAATGAGAGATTTTGAGGTTTTCTATTGTGGACAAATAAGTAAGCTCATAAGGACTGGAATAAGTTAAGCTTCCATGAGCAAGTGTGAATTAGGGATCGATTTTGAGTGTAGCATCAAATGAAAAGCTGTACAATAAGGTGAACCCCGAGAAACATTGGAACCTTTGAGTAAATCAGCATTGTTCTTGCGGCTTCCACAAGAGTTGATTTCGTCTTTCAACTACACCGTTACGTTGAGGAGTTAGAAGTGGAACACTTCTTTGATGGCTGATCCACTCTTGTGCAACACTTTCATAAAACTCACTAAGTTGTTTATTAACAAACTTCAGTTTTTTCCATTGTTTGTTCGGATGATTCTGACGGTTTTGTTTTTTGTCGAACTGCAATTTTTTGTTTGATAAGTTTGATGATGATATATGGATTTTCATCTTTTCTTTGTCCTAAAAATGAACTTAACGTTTGGTGAATCGAGATTAATCATCAACCACAACTAACATATTTCTTCCCAAAGATATTACACTCTCATGGGTCCACATAAATCCATGTGGTTGTATGAAGAACTTCGAATTCTGGCGAGTTTGTAGGTTTGAGTTTGTGGGCATACTTCTTGCTTTTTCCCAATTGGCATGCTTAACAAAGATGATCCTTTTCATACTATAGTCTAGGTAAACCACAACTAAGTCCTTTCTGAAAAGATCATTGATGGTGCCGAAGTTCAAGTGATTGAGACGACGATGCCATAACCATGACTTTGTTTTGAAGCCTTTGACAACAAGCAAATTGGAGAAGACTTCATCATATCTTCGATAGAGATGGTGTATAGATTTGAACCACGTGTTCTCTTAAAAGTTCTTTACCATCAAGTTCTCTAACTTGAAACAAGTATGTTTTGTATTTTCGAAGGCCACTTCTAGATCGAATCTTGATTGATTGACCATGAGAG
The DNA here is from genome assembly GCA_910596185.1 of Chrysanthemum makinoi. Taxonomy (NCBI): domain Eukaryota; kingdom Viridiplantae; phylum Streptophyta; class Magnoliopsida; order Asterales; family Asteraceae; genus Chrysanthemum; species Chrysanthemum makinoi. The sequence continues at coordinate 83,775,246 of OU343216.1, forward strand.
AATGTTACCAAGACCTTCTACGTAATATACCTGGAGATAACACTATCACCGACAACATAATCTCCATAACCCATAATTGCACCGAAATGATTGTTCCAGAATCTACTTGATCAGATGAATTTACTCACGAAGTTCATGAGCTGACCGGTCTCAGTCATATGCTTGGAACGGCTGAGTCCGAAGTACCACTGAGCGATTTGAGCGATCTGCGATTGAACACTGACAAGAATGGATAAGCTGGATAATTGGGATTCCCATGCAAGAATGGGTTCCACTTGGTTAGTAATAGTGATTGGAACACCCACATTAGAGGTAGAAACAATGGTCTCATTAGAAATAGATCAGATTAGCTAGTGTCATATTTGACCTATTCAAAGTATGTTTGCTTCTTAGGGAATAGTTCTACCAGAGAGGCATCCATTTTCTAGTGGGCATTGATTTAGCAACTTTAGGGCAAAGCTCATTAATCTTATGGCCGTGGTATCCATTGATAACCTATTTTACTAAATTTCCTTCCTGTGGGTTTCCACTATTTTCTAACTTTCTTTAGCCTTTGCCTTTTAGCCTTCTTAGCTTGAATTTTAACATTAACGGTTTTATCGAGGCATTTGACACATTAGACAAAACATTCACACCACATTCATGATTAGTAACATAAATAAAGTAGTCATCATTACATGGTTTGCGAATAGTAGCGGAATTGAATTAATTACAGATGCAGCTTATAGCTAATACTTGAATCAACACGATTCGTTTTATTCAACTCAAACTTAATATTCCTAGGGTGATCTTCTACTCTCTTCCAATGCACATTCTTAGCTTGCGAGGTCCTATCTTGCTTGGTATTGCTTGGAGGCTTTGACCGCTTGCTTTTATTTCCTTGATTACTCTGTAGAGGGAATTATGGGAACATTAGTTGGTTGATCTACTTTTTGCATTCTGAACTAGACGTGCAAGGATCTGAACTACTTGAAGGCACATTAGTGTTCACTTTCTTAAAACTAGGCATAGAATGGTTTGTATGCTTGGCACTAGGCATAGAACAAGGCATCACAGCTTTACTTTTTGCACCTAAGGATTTAGGACATGTTGCAATTAAACATTCTAGTAGCTCTTGAGATCGTTTGGCCTGAATGCAAGCAAACCTAATTTCTCTATCAAGAGGTTTATTAATGAAATCCTCTTCCACAATCTCACGGAGACATTCTAGACTATCCTTAAGGTGAGCACAATAGTTATGAAACACAGTTTCATTATTCCTAAGATGAGGAGGAATGTATTTAACGATCACATGATATATTTGGAGTCGAGGATGACTTTGATGCAACATTCTCATTAAAACAAGTGGCGGTTTCCTTTTTCACGACTCAGATTCTCATTTCCTTTTGTAAAGATGTTATTTTTTAGTTGTTCTTGTCACGAGTGACTTTCATTGAATCATATAACTCTTTAAAGTGTTGTTTGACCTTTTCATTTTCATTTTCTTCTAGAAAACTCTCATTTTCCTTTTGTAAAACATTAATCAAGTTTTGAAGATGAAAAGTTTGAGAACTCTGAGAATCTAAAGGAGGAGGCATTTGTGAGCCAGTCACATTGTTCTTTTCACCCTTTAATTGAGAAATTTGGGTTCTTAATTTTTTGATCGTGTTACAATGAGCTCGAATCTGTTCATCACGTTTGCTAATTTCAAAATCTGCATCAAATTCAGGAACATCCAAGGATGTCTTGATATTTGAGGTTTTAACATTTTCTTTTAGATGTTGATATTTTAATTGCAAAGCAAGATGCTCAACTTCAATTTAGAAAACTGTTTCACCAAGTTATCATGATCATCATGTTCAACTTTTTCATGCAATTTAGAGTTAGTTTTTTCAAGCTCAATGACACGATCATGAGAGACTTTCGAACAGATAGTTCATAAAATTGAGAAGCATTAATGGAACAATTCATAGCAGTGTAAAACACATCTTGAGTAATACATTCAGAAATAAGATTCTCATTCAAGGTGTGCAAGTTCTTCCTCTCAATATCATTTTATTTTAATTCTCACTCATAGTCACTAACCTCAACAATCATCGCATCAAATTCCTTTTCCATTTCTGTAATATCTAAATCCATCCCCTTTTTAAGACTCTCAAATTGACCTTTTAATTGTTTAAAGAAAGGCATGACCTCAGTTAAATAGCATTCTTTACTTTGCTCAAAACCCCTTTCCCCTTGATTATCCAGTGGGTGTGATCCTTTTCTTACAAGTTTTCTCAAAATCAACAAATAATTGAAAAATAACATATTGGTTGATTAAGGTCTTGCTTTTAGTGGCAATAGTTCTAGGAACTAAATGCATTGGTGTATTTGGAGGATACCACGATCCTTGAGGCATTTTCTTAAGAGGAGGGTTTGTTACAACAAGATTCTCTACTTTTTGCTTATCTAAATCCTTTTTCGAACACTTGTTAGGTGTGTTAACAACGTTTTAGGCTTAAACTTGTTCAAGGAAATCCAATTTTCCTTTTTGTAATCATGGGGTTTGATCGTTATGTTATTCTCTTTACATTCGGGATCTTCTAGCTTCTTATTCATTTTCTCCCTAGATGCATCATCTAATTTTATATCTTCCTCGAGTGCACTCAGCGCAACTAGGTTTACGTCTAGGTTTAAGAATCTCGCTACCATCATAGATTACATTATGAGCAGCTCTAGCCTTTTTAACAACCTCGGGATTAGGTTCCACAACAAGGGGAATGCTATGCTTATCGCTTAAGACTCTATGCTTAGTGATCATGTGAGCAGTCTGAATGGTATTCCCTTGTACGTACAACTTATTTTCAAGCTTGTTTTTCAAAGTTTTTAGATTGGAAAAATCATTCAAAAGTTTTGATTCCTTAGCCTTGAATTCTTGCTTAAGCATTTTAACATTTTCTTGAAGTTCTTGTTTTTGCTTAGCAGTTTTAGAAAGCTTTTCTTGTAAGGAGTTTAACTCTTGTTTTAAGACTTCTTCTCTAAAGTTACTTTTTCTAATAATTGTACGCATTTGGTCATCCATTTCCTGCTCACGGGTGGTCAACTCAAACTTAGCACGTTGTTCATAAATAGCAACTTGTTCTTTATAGGCATTGAGTTCAGAGGTATGAATCATCGAGGGGCACATGCGATGTATTCATCAAAAACATAGTCATCATTGACTGCAGAGGATGCATTACTTGGTACAATCTCACTTTCACTTTGCTTCACATATTGATCATATGGGACAATATTACTATTACCCTCATCATCAATATCTTATTCATAAGTTTCAAGAGACTGTACTTTATAATGCATCTTTTGCTCATCAACATCATCATATAGTTTTAATACCTCTGAGATGATTGATTCTTTGGATGGACTAGCTTGCTGTGGTGAGGGGATCTTTGGAGGGACCATTGGAGAAATGCTAGCCATGAAAATGCATTTGGTGCATGGGTTCAATCAATGTCGAGTCAAATGCATCATAGTCGGCTACTTGAAAGGCATTACGATGATTATGACCTATCTCACAGATTGGTGCTCATTCACATCATCATATGTCTTGGCATTGCCCTGACAGAAACAACAACTCCTCTTCATCCAACAGATCCATTGTCCGAGCTTGCACAAGTAACATCTTATCTCGGAAGTACTCTGCATTTTGTGGGCGTTTTGGGGATGTGCAATTTCTAGCTATATGTCCATCACCACCACAGTTGTAGCACTGTTGGCTTTGCTTGTCCTTGATTTCCATTCCTTCCCTATTCATTTGCCACATATCCTCCACCACTCCAGCATTCCATTGCTGCTCCAACCATCCTTTGTTCGTATCGTCTTCCTTGAAGTGGTTGCCCCATAACCTTTCCATCTCGACCATGACATGATTGTGTAGATTGGATCTGATTCTGATCTCATTGTTAGTGTTTGTTGGTATGTGGGTAGAGGGTTCAGTTTTGTTTAACCATAAGAGCCAGTTGATTAATTAAGTGTCCCATGGTGCATCGGCATCGGCTTGCTTGAACCTGGGATCGGGGAATGAGTTTGTGATTACCATCACCCGTGGGTATGACTTGAGAGGCTTTGGTAGTAATACCAACATTGGTGTAGAAAGCGGTTGAGTCATTTGATGAACGGTTTCTCCTGCTTAGATTTGAAGCTGCTCAAGAATCTTTTTTTCAAACATAGCATGTCTCTCATTCCGAAGAAGGAAGGCATATAGTTGCTCATAGTTTGTGTCCTTCAATCCTTTGGTTAGCTTCAGAGATGACAAACATGTGCCATTCGGGATTCATGTTGTTCACAAACTTTGAGTTCAACTGAATGTTTGGCATAGTCATTCGATATTCCTCATATCATTACAAGCTTGTGGAATCTCACGTAGTACTCATAGACACTCTCATTTGGTTTCATCTTGAAGTGCTCAAACTCATCATCAGAGTGTGATTCTCTGTCTTCTTCTTAGTTAATTGAACCCGAGAGAAGCATCTTGACATTATCCCAAACGGCCTTGGCTTCGATTGTTGTGATTGATAAGCTTGTAGATGTCTTTTGGAAGACCCAGTAGTATGATGTTTGAGGCCACGATATCGACATCGAATCTCTTTTCTCCTTATCATTGAGCTCATCATACGTCTTTGGTGCATCCAATACAAAGATCATGGTTCCATCTGCTGGCAATATCAATTATGTCTATTGTAGTCTCAATCTGATAAGGTCCTTCATCAATTGATTTGAGAATGTTGACCCATTTTCCTTTCCAAGGCAAGTACAATCTGATTCGTTGTTGAGCCCAAGAGTCATAGTCAGTTACATCAAGCATGGGTGGGCGAGTATCACGAACAGGTTGCTTGAACATCCTCAACAACAGTGGAGATGATTGTAGGTACGTTGGTAGACATGTTAACAAATTACACGGGATCTTATAACTCTATGATTAAACCGGGAAATAGATTCTTTCACGGGATTTTACTAAATCAAGAAAACCGTATTTCAAGCGAAATCAACCAAGTCGCTAAGGTTATTGAACCAAGTTAGCTAAGCCCAAGTTACTAAGATCAATTAAGCTAGACCCAAGTCATTTGGACACAAGTTAAGCTAAAGCCAAAGTCGCTACTCAAGTCGCTAAGAGCAACTCGCTATTCGGTCAAGTCGCTAACACCAAGTCGCTAAAATTATGACAACAAATCGCTAAGCATAAGCGCTAGAACAGGTTAAGGTTCTAAAGAACAACTTCGCTAAGATCCAGTCACTAGTATCAGGTAAGCTAACAATTTACACTACAACTTCGTACAATTTGAAGCAAGTTGCTATCCTCACCAAGTCGCTAGCCGTAGTGGAGAATCCACTAACTTGTACTATTTGTCGGCTTGTCTCAATAGACAAGTCGCTAGGCTCAAGTCGCTAACAACTAACACTGTAACTTCGCTAACTTTTAATGAAGCAAGTCGCTCACGATGAAAACACAAGCGAGAACCAAGAATCGCTAGCAAGAAAAACTTCAAAAACACACTTATCAATCCAAAACAAGCACAACCACAGTGATTCAAGCTTTCCAAATCAAAACCCAAACACTTACAATGATTCTAAACACAAAAGTACACCCAAAATTCAAACTTTAACACTAGAAATGATCCAAATGATGCAAAAACCACTAAACTTTTTCAAACTCAAAAACCACCTAAAAACACTAGAAATCCAAGGATATGTAAGAGATGATCTAACCATGGCTCTTGATAGCAATTGTTGCATATTGGATTTCATAAACACATCAAACCAAAGATCAAGATATATAAGATGATGTTTTAGAGAGAGAAAGAGTTAGAGGTTTGGGAACTTAGTAAGAGAAAGTAAAAGTATTATTATGAGCTCCAACTCTCTACCTTGGGAGGTAGAGAGTATTTATAGTTCTTACATAAATAAGCCACCTGTTTGTGGATCGGTATCACATGGGTAAAGACCGTCCGTCCTTCACGGTGTTACTTAACTAAATACTACTTAACATTAAATAATCTACGACTATGAGCTTTCTAACGATTACATATACTTGAGGTGACCGACTCTTTAATGACCGGATTTAGTAAATCCTAACATCTCTTCTTCTCCTTATCCTTGAGCTCATCATAACGTCTTTGTTGCATCCAAACCTAAGATCATTCTTGTACCATCCTTGCGAGTTTCAAGTATGTCTCTTGTAGTCTCAATCTGATATGGTCCTTCATCAATTGATTTGAGAATGTTGACCCCATTTTCTTTTCACAAACAATACAACCTAATTCGTTGAGCCCATGAGTCATAGTCAGTTCAGTCAAGCATTAGGTGGGCGAGTATCGATCCGTTTGCTTGAGCGTCCTCGACCTTGAAGAGATGATTGTAAGCACGGTAGACATGATTCACGTATTTCACGGGATTTTAACTCTATGATTAAACGGGAAAAAGATTCACGGATTTTACTAAATCAAGAAAACCGTGTCGAGAAACAATAAGTAATCAAGTCGCTATAAACCTTGAAGACAAATTAAGCTAAGTCACCAAGTAAGCTAAGTATACAAGTCGCTAAACTCTTGTGACAAGTCGCTGGAAGCTCACAAGTTGCTATAATGACAACTTCGCTAGAAGCACGTCGCTAGTGATACAAATTCGCTAGACACAGGGTTGTTAAAGTGACAACTGCCTAAGTGGACAAGTCGCTAAAGAACAACTCGCTAGGCTGAGCGATCTGAATACTACTTTGTACTATATATTGGCTTTGTCTCAAAGACAAGTCATTGAGGCACAAGTCGCTTCCACAATAATAAGTCAAATCGTGAAGATTGTAAAGACAAGAGCTAAGTTGACAAGTCGCTAGCAGTGGTACATCCACTACTTTGTACTATTTGTCGCTTTGTCTCAAAAGACAAGTCGCTAGGGCACAAGTCGCTGAATAATACAGAAGCAAGTCACTACAAAGAACACTATTCCGAGACTCAAGTCGCTAGCTAGAAAAGTTCAAACACAACACTTTTCAATCCAAAACTAACCCAACCACAGTGATTCAAGCTTTCCAAATCAAAACCCAAGCACTTACAATGATTCTAAACACAAAAGTACACTCAAAATTAAAACTTTAACACAAGAAATGATCCAAATGATGCAAATACCACTAAACTTTTTCAAACCCAAAACCATATAAAACCACTAGAAATCCAAGAACATGTAAGAGAGATGATCAAACCATGGCTCTTGATACCATTTTTAACATATTGGATTTCACAAACACATCAAAACCATGATCATAAAGGCATTACTATATGAGTTTTAGAGAGAGAAAGTTTAGAGGTTTGGGAACTTAGTGAGAGAAAGTAAAAGTATTATTATGAGCTACAACCCTCTACCTTGGGAGGTAGAGGGTATTTATAGTATCTTACATAAGCGCCACCTCTGGTACGTGGATCAGGGCACATCTTGTGGGTAAAGACCGTCAGTCCTCCGGTGTTACTAAACTAAATACTACTAACATTAAATAACTACGACTCTGACTTTCTAGGTTACATGCACTTGAGGTGGTGACACTTTAATACTTTGGATTTACTAAGTCTATGTGCCCTAATAGTGTTACGGCGTAAGTATGATGCTTTGAAGGATACTACGTAACCATCTCTTATGGTTACGTGAGTGTTTTATATGAAGGTTGATTGTAACAAGGAATTAAATGCGAGTAGAGATAATATCGGAGTGGATAATCATGGCGTCAAAGGAGGGTTAAAGTAACTCGGATAATTAGTTCTGTAGTAATTAATTACTTGAGTAAGGTTCGAGGTCAGGGGATCAAAAGTGGCAAGTTAATAATTATTTTATTCACTTCAAAGACTAAAGAATTAATGCAGAAGTACGAAGAGGGGGCTAAAGTGGTCAAATTTACTACACATTTAAATGTGTATTTTAAGGAAAAAGAAGCCAAGGACCATTTTGCAATTCTACTTAAATTGAAGGGCTAATGATGAAATAGCACAAATACTAATACTATATATATGACATGATAATTGTCATAGCAGATATCAAATTGGGTGCGTTTTGGTTTGCTGTACGACAAGGAAAAAAAGGCAGCAGGAGACGCAGGTTTTTATGTTCGGGTTTTGCCCCGGTACTCAACTAGGGGATCGATAGTTTTATCCTTTACACGATATGTAATTATTTTCTGACTCTTAATGTTATTTGGGTTTCATTGTTGTTTATTATAATCTTGATTCTCAATATAATTGTTGGCGAATTAATTCTTATTGTGTTCTATTTAATTGATTATTAATTTATTATTAGTCAATTAATTATTTGATGTTATGTCTTTGTTTATTTATTGTTTTATATGGTAATTATATTTGTCATTCAACTAGGGTATTATGGAGATGTGGAAATTAGGTCTTGGCCTAATTTTGATTATTTTAATTATTAATGCTTTTGCGTTATTGATGGATAATACAATCTTCATCGTTTTGTTCCACTACCTTTGCAAAAATTCAAAACAACTTTGAAAGTCTCAAAAAATTGAGAAAAATATTTAGGCTGTGTTTTGTTCAATAATTGTAAAATCTAGTCACCGGTTACTCAAAACATGTTAATTTTTCATAAAGGCCCTCCGGGTTTTCAAGTTGTCAAATTACCCTTATAAAGATTAGGTTTGCAAAATGGCTTTGGTCCTTGAGTTTCAAGATTATTGACGGTTAACTTACCCTGGACATTTTAATGTGAAAATTATTATTTTTGGTCCTTGGGAAAATTAAACTTGTCATAATTGGTCCTATAAATAAACTTTGGAAAATTACTGATTTGGTCTTTCAAGTTTGGTGGAATTCCAAAATTAGTCCTTGTGTTAATACCAAACACTACAACCGGATCCAAAACATAACCCAAAACCCATTTTTATAAAAACTCATTTTTTTATTAACACCAATTTTTGTTTTCAATATAAAAAAAATTACAAAACTCAAAACAAAAACCAAAAAAAATACATTTTTATCTTAAAACATTTTTCATAAAATAAAACCCGTCTCTACTTACCATCCCACGCACACACTCGGCCTGCTCCACTCACTTTTCCCTCTTGTCAGGTCTCCCTTTGTCCTTTACTTCGCTGCTCCCCATCCCACTTCAGCTCCATCATCAAGGAAGACTCAGCGTTACCTCTTACGTGTTGCACCTCACGTTGGCAATCCCATGACACTAAAATACCATTCAATGTTTGTGATGATAAGGAGATGATCTCAAAGCTTTGATCCTAGGGCTCATAATGATTGAGAAGAAGCACAAGTGAAAGCGGAGAAAGCGAAGTTTTCATAGTATAAATAGGAGATTAGTGTATTTGTATCAACTAGTCTAGAATTCAAGTTCTAGTCCCATTTTACTATTTTGTCATTTAATTTAAATGTAATTTTAATTTCCGTCAATGCAATTTACAATTCAGTTTTCAAATTCCATGAAGCCTTACTTGTTTTTCATTTTACGCCTATTTGAATGTTTGTGTTTGGAAGTTAAAAGAGTTTGCTAAAGTTTGTTTAAGCTCAATTAAGCTTTTGTGAATGATAATCTAATAGGTCTTCGGCTTTCCACGAGTTCGGGTATTTTCAAATTTGGTTTCACGCTGAGTGTTTGGAATAAATTGGTTGTGGGTCAAAAACACCATTTTGACCCACATGGGACTTTACTAGGCAAGTTAGAAAGCTATCATTAATTTTAAAGGAAAAGATTCATGTTTTACATTTCTTGTCATCCTCCCTGCTTGACATGACCGCCCATCCCCTTTGTGTGCTTAAGATTAAAGTAGATTTAAGATAGATTTAGGATTTATATTTGATGCAATTAGTTAGTTAGGTGTAGGTAGAGTATAAGTCATTGCTTGTTTTGTGATTTGTAGCCCCTTAGTTGCTTGTTTTATCTTGAAAAGTCCATAGTTAGCATTCTGTCTGTTTAGCATGCTATATCGACTCATGAAAGTTTGTTTCAAGCGATACTTAGTGAGCTTGTATAAGCTCCCCCTTGGACAGCTATAGGGGCAAATGTTAGTTAGGTAGGTGGATTTCATCTTCCCATAAGCTCGGGGTTTATGTCTTCTCTAGCAATCAAAATAAGCTAAAAGGTTACTTAGCTTGTTTCTTTGCATATGCATGACGGTGACCTATTTTTTAGTGGTTATTAGCTTTTCTTTTAGCTTATTTTAGTTTGTGTGCTCATTAAAGTTGAATTAGTTTAGGGTCATTCATTTTAAGCATAGTTAGTGCTTATTGTGCCCTTTTTAATGCTTATTTTACCATTTTAGCGGTTAAGGATTCCCTAGATAGTTACATTGCTAGCTTGCTTTTCCTTTGTTATTTTAGCATATTTTACTTACTTTTTGCTTCTTTTCATTTGCATTGATTGTTCATGTTTTGCTTTAGGCCTAAAGCTGTACTTATAAACTCATTTGTGCTCAAAAGAATCATAAGGGGTGTTTGGTAGTGTTCATCACAAATCGGAGTGCAATAAGCTGTTAACTTGACTTATTGTTGAGGTTTCAACAAAGAGTTTTAAAAGGTTTCAATTCTTTGTTACTTCAAATCACAATGAAAAGGAAAAATTAAAAAAATAAGTAGCCAAAAGGGGCCTGTTTGAGATTGAACTTCGGGACCTTCTCCAATCACTTTATCCGCCTCAGAACACACACGGAACCACAACGTATGGGTCTTTCTTGTCATGGATTGCATTATCTATGTATTAAACCATTTTGCCTTATTAGCTTATTTAAGCGGTTGGCTTATTACCAGACTTATCGATCTTTGCTTTTTCCATTTTACATTTTTCCTAGCTTCTTTATATTATCAAGTATTTATCATAAAATTTTCATAATTTTTCATTAAGGTTTAGTATTTTTAATAATTTAATTAGATTAATTTAGTTTTTTATTAAGTAATAAATAAATAAAAAGTCAAAAAAATATTCCATTTTTTTTAAATCATTTTTAGTCATTTAGAATGTAGGAAAATTAGTTTTGTACCCGTAGACTTAAATTGCATATTTTTCATATGCGATTTTAAATAGAATTAAAATGATTTCAAAGTCTTTATTAGATTTAATTTCCTTAGTATAATCAATCATAACCTTTTCTGTTCAATATTCACGATCACCAGGTCGTTTGTATTACAGTGTTACACCTCGTTGGGATATGACGAGGAAACACTAAACTCTCCTAGATAATTGCATTGCGTTCTCAAGCTGTTTGACTTTTATTACGGTTGACCATTCACAAGTGGTTGACTTGTGTAATAAAAGATAGACCGTTTGGGACCAATCAGTTATTAATTGTTTCTAGTGTATGCATGCATAGTTTATTGGTAGCTACCCTTGTTTCGGTAGTTTTGAATGGCAGTAGAGGCTAGTTGCTTAGGAGATATGACCTTCTACTTGTGCGATTTGACCAACTGATCACCTACCGTTTGGATGAACCTAAGAATTAGGGGGTAAGTGTTTAAGTTGCTAGCATGAGCACTCGCTATTATAAGTCTAGCATGTAGCGGAACTTAATATTCGGCTTAAGGGACCAGGAACAAGCGGACTTATGAGGGACACGGCTTCTCGGTGGTGGCATCTTTGTTGATAGGTTAGGGCTGACAAATCTTTGTCCTCTCGACTTTGACCCACTTGAAACATGAATCTAGTGACATTTAGAACCCGTGTAATGTGATAGTAAAGCTAGACTCTTAATGGCTAGCTATTAGATTGCGAATGATCTGGGTGACTGTTCATGTTGGTGAGGATTCTAAGAACCACGGGGTAGGCGAATTGACCAAGGTTTATCGACTTATTCCAACGTGGATGAACTTCGGTTTAAGAATTGCATCACTTCTCGTTCCCATTAGCTTGTTTCTTGAGAGAACGGCCAGAATTGATCCATTTATCTTAAATATCAATCATATCATTAAAACTTATTTATTTGACCAATTTAGTTAATTAGAAAGCTAGGGATCAACAGTTCTTGGGGCGACCTCGGTCTTACCACACTACATGCTTCACAGATTTAGCACTTTGTTAGTGCATTAGGTAGGCCATAGGTAGGTTACTATAAATGTAAAACCGCAGAATGATTAAAACACCGCATCAAAAGGATATATTTCGACTTAGCAACCATGCAAGTAACTAGATAATTGAACTAGGGTTTAAACAATGGTTTACAATAATGCACTAAGATGAGTGCATACAAGGTGAGCTAAGAGTTGGGTGTAACATTTGGGGGTGGATTGTAAAATGCTCACATTGATATTTAGGAGCGGAACATCCACAGGCTGCGAAAAGATAGGCTCACGAGGGGTTAACTGGGGTATCATGTACTAAGATGGTACAGCTACAGCTGAGGGTGTGGGAAAACTACTCAAACAATGAGGTTGTGAATTAAATTACAGGTTTAAAACAAGGGTTATCCTAATGCCTCTTATCATTTATTTAATACTAACTACACGAATGTAATCTCACTAGCAATCTCGGAATGCATCACAAAACAAGTTCTAGAATCTATTATACTACCGGTATACTCACTAAGCATTAAAGATGAATGCCTTTATTCCTAAAGATCTAGAGCGAACCTGCATTTTTTTGGGGTGGAATTTGAGTGGTATCTGGTTTTGTGCTAGTCATATAACTCCTATCCATGAGACACTTTATTAAGACTAAAGGTTGCCTCGTAAATGTCATAAAAATTTTAAATTTGGTGCTAAAATTACCTTAACAAATATTTCTCATAGTTTATTACACAATTTACCAAGGACAATACAAAAATCAAGTGAGTGAATAGTTTTTAAGTTCCCGTATTATTCTTCATCCCTACACTTAAACTGCACATTGTCCCCAATGTTCCTCGAACATATCAAAGTTATGATAGAGAAAGGTAAAATAAAAGAGAGATACTAATACTCCACGATTAGCTTCGGTAGGATATCATTAGAATTGCGGTTAAATCCTACTCAAGAAGAATGAGCAAGTAATAAGTGTTGATTCCATCATGTACTTCATCTTCTTATCTAATATAACCTGCACACTTATAAGAAAATGAAAACGAAACCTCGCGTAAAATCGGCGGTATAAACTATATAAAAACAAAACTACACTAGAAAGCAAGTAAATATATAATGCTTATGGAATGGATGTTTGTAGATTTCTGGAAAATTAAGAATTGGAAATATCCAAAAATTACAAATTAGACAGAAAACGAAAAATTTGGGATCTATTTATACATTGCTGGCAGTGCCGGTTTTGAAGTCGACATGGTCGATTGTTCTAACTGAAAGAGTCAGATCGTTTTCGGAAAAAATTAAAAATTACTTCTTTGAAGACTGGAAAAATTCACCCTTGAAACAACCACTGTAACTTCGATACAAGCATTTGACTCTAAAAAAAACACACAAAATATATACAATTTCAATTATTGTTAATCTCATGTTCATATTAGTTCTAAAAACACATGTGATCGTCCTACACTTATCTTTTTGTAAAATACCTTTATATGCAATTAAGACGAAGTTAAAAACAAAATAAAGTATTTGCCTTATTAGCTTATTTAAGCGGGTTGGCTTATTACCCGACTTATCAGTATTGCTTTTCGTTTTTATTTTTCCTAGCTTCTTTATATTATCAAGTATTTATCATAAAATTTTCATAATTTTTCATTAAGGTTTAGTATTTTTAATTTAATTAGATTAATTTAGTTTTTAATTAATAATAAATAAATAAAAAGTCAAAAAAATATTCCGTTTTTTTTTAAATCATTTTTAGTTATTTAGAATGTAGGAATATTAGTTTTGTACCCGTAGACTTAAATTGCATATTTTTCAAATGCGATTTTAAATATAGAATTAAAATGACTTCAAAGTCTTGATTAGATTTAATTTCCTTAGTGTAATCAATCATAACCTTTTCTGTTCAATATTCACTTTCGATCACCGATCGTTGTATTCTGAGTGTTCACACCTCGTTGGGACTTAACGACCCGGGGAAACACTAAACTCTCCTGGATAATTGCATTGCGTTCTCAAGCTGTTTGACTTTTATTACGGTTGACCATTTTCAAGTGGTTGTGTTAGCCTTAATAGTTTTTATTAGAAGTGATGGTCATTCACATTTAGGAACTTTGTAACGTGTGTTAGATATCATGCTAGAATAGTCAAAGGGCTCGTGGATTGGGCTAAGCTAAATGGTTATTAGTTTAGTTAAGCTAGCCTTATATCAATCCATGTCCAATACAATCCATCTGAAGCCCATACAAGGCCCATGGCAAGCCTTAGGGCATCTTACTCTTCTATAAATACCCTCAGTATGTCATTTTTGAGGGTGTGCTTAGTGTGTGTGTGTGTTTTATTTATGAAATATTGTTTTCATCTTCTCTTTGTCTCTCAAACACATCATATAATCATTCAGTCACCATATCTTTTCTTCATCTTTCTAGTTATATTGTGTGAGAATGAATTGATAAAAAGGGTCCTAACAATTGGTATCAATCGCCTAACAATGGTTTAGGAGTGTTTGTGTTTGTTTTGAAGGGTTCTGGCGTATAAGCTCACGTTTACATATTTGAAGCAGCTTAAAGCTTTCATTTTTCACCAAATTCAAGATTCTTGTGGTTTAGGTTTATTTGGTGCTAAAGTTTGAGTTTTTGCAAAAAGTTCCAAGCTTTTAGATGTTTTCTTCATTTTAAACTTGTATTTGGTTATTGGTCATTTCTACTCATAACTTTCTAAGCACTTTGGGTGAAAAAAAGGTTAACATTTTGTGTTATTCGAGTGTTTTTTTAAGGATATCTGTGGCAGCCAATTTGTTTTGAATCGTTGGAAATTTTTTACGAGTAAGTCAAAACCCTAGTTCTTTCATCGTAAGAGAAAGTCAACTACTCATAAGTTTTCTACTCGTAACTTTTGGTGAAGAATCTTCGTGCTATAAGCATTTTTCCGATGCTTCACAAAGCGGATAAGTGTGTGGAACACTTCGACTTGTGGATATATCTTCTGTGTGATTAAAGGATTTTACAGTTCTTAACCATAGTTCGCATAAGCTAAAGCTTTACAGTAACTCGCATAACTTCAAATTACGCGTAAGGTTCTGAGTAACTTTTGTCTATAAGCTTAAGGTTAAGGTTCGTTAAGGTTTCTACGCTTAAGGTTTTCTCACGTAAGGTTTTCTCATAAGGTTTCTCGCAGCATAAGGTTTCTCGCCTAAGGTTCATGCATTAAGGTTTCTCATAAGCTTCTCGCATAAGATCCTACGCATAAGCACGGATCCTCGCCCTAAGCCTCGTCTACATTAACCATTGTTTTCTACACATCTAAACTTCGAGTTTTTGTGAAGGAAAACTTGAGTAAAATAGAATTTTTGAGGATACTAAGCGTTCGAATTTTCTGCTTGAGATTCAATTTTGGTTTAACTGTGAAAATTTTGGTCAAACATTCAAATTTTTGAGCCTAAATTCAAATTTTAGGGTCAAATTTGGCGTCAAAATGTCATAACTCAAATTTTCATCGACCTTAGAATTGATTTTTTTAAAGTGAATTTCAAATTTTGGGCGAAAATTTTTTAGACTAAGAACCAAGGTTCTGATGCGACTTTCGGATACACCTCAACCGAGCTTAATCTTCATCAACCACAACTTCTTTATCGTTGAATCGATCCTACATCAACTTTATCATACATACCTTCATCAATGGCAGCTTCGGGAAGATCGTCTCATAGCACTTTCTTAAAGGATTCTTCAATGAAGTAAACATTAGTACCCACTACACCAAATAACAACAACAATGGATTTCATCGTATAATCCATGAGTTTGCTCAACCAGAGTATGCATATGGGTCAAGAAGGACAAATGGTTGATGTTATGGAATCAGAAATGGATTTACGGGTATACAAATGGGAATCAGATGCAATATCTGCAGGCGGTTGTTGGACATCAAGGGGTGAGATTATGAATCGAATATGGGATATAACATGGGAATAAAGCATTATGACTTGATTCGGAGGAATGCTACCTCGGTTTTAACAATTAGAGTTATTTTAGTTAGAATCTTGTGTATCCAAACGGGAAGCTTGAAGGCTCGGTACATGTTGATGTTAGCGAAAGAAGAGTCGGGAATTGAATTGATTTGTGCGATCGCATTCGCTAATGAATCCAGCAGGCGGAGATAAAGCAAAAATACGCAACCTCGGTCATAGAATCAATCCAGCGGACCAACATCAAGTGGTACTTTTGATACACCTCAGTCTATGACCAGATCCTCAATGAGGTACCATTATAGTAATGTTTCTAGTCCGGTTTACTTATGATGAGCGACGTGCGTGACATCGGCACCTACTTATGATACATACGGACAATCCGAGTTGTAGCAATCTGAACTCAGAAACTCGGATGTGGATCCTAATGGGCTGTGTGGCACAAGCTGATGAGAGCAGGTCATGACCACGAAATTAATTAATAATTGTGGCATTGAAATCGAAAATAACAAAGGTCAATCTGCAGAATTAAGGCCTTGAATGTTAAATTGACCACGAGCTTGAGTTACAGAGCATGAAACCTTTGAATTCCGAAAGGAAAAACAAAGTCAGTGGAAATGGTTATTGAAATTTGGTTTCTAAGAAAAAGAATTGCAAATCAAGTATAACACACTTGATGGAATTGAACTTGAAAAGAAATTAAATCTCTAAACAAGGAAATTTACGATTTAAATAACCAACTTTCTAAACAAAAGAAATGTTTTCTAATCTTGAAAAAGAAAAGCTGATTGATTCTTGATTTTTCAAAGCGAGAAGATTCTCTTCTTGATGAAATTCTTGATAAAATGAAAAAAATCAAACTTTGGAAAATTTGCTTCTTAAGCGGGTCATTACGCCAAACAATCAAGATGCTTTCTAATCAAGTAAATCAGCGTTTTCATACTAACAATAGAATGGCACTTGGTAACGGCAGCCATCTTGGTTTCCTCAAAAACTCAATCTCGAAATCTCGAGAATGTTTTTAAACAATGGAAAAGCTTTACATGAACCCATTATTGTTAAGTGATTCTCTTGAAAGCGTTAGAACTATCGAGGAGAGTAGATCAAAAATGAAACAAAGAAGAATCAAAATCAAACCAATTGATTATAACAAATGGAACAAAATTAACGGAATTACTTTTGTCAATCAAAAGAAAGTCAAGTTCTCCATCACACCAAATGTTTCAAACAAAGTGTCAACACGGTTCAAACCGGTTTCAAAACGGTTGCAACTCAGTAGTTGTCTCAAAAACCTTTTCGAAAATCGAACAAATGTCTTCAAACAATCCTTTTAACACAAGTGATGCTAGAAGCATTTTAGATGATGTTAAAACTAGAATTGGGTACTTGAGGCTGTCAAATCTAAAACCAATATTACTACTAACATCTGGTTTACTCGTCATGATGACGAAAAGAAAAAGTTTTGAAACTCAAAATTGAACCTGATTCTGGCATCGGTCGCGAGGGTAATTCATTGAACAAGCGTTTTTGAAAGAAGCAGTGACTTTGTCAAGGACCATAAATCCACGGTAAAAGCAAGCTAATGAAAGTGTTGAACACATCAAAGTTTTGGAAAATTTGAATGATGATTCTCTCTTGAAGATGTTAGACTCGATATTATGTCCATTATTTTGCAAACATATTACATTGAAGATCATGAAAGACTCGATCTGAGACCTCGAAATTGTTTCAAAATATGAAAAAGCTTTTGAAAAACTTGAAAGAAAGCGTGTCCTATTTTAAACAACTTGATCGAAAATCGGGGAATGCAGAGTATGACAAGTGTCGTTATGGCGTGCCACAAGGACATGAAACAAAATGATCTTTAGGGCTCGAAATTTGGAATGTCAAAAGGAAAAGTGTGGATACTAAGTTTGCAAAACCATTGGTAGGAGAAGGTTCCCAAACGGTTTTAAACCAAAATGTCTATTCTATCACCTCCTCAAGTCAATGAGAAAAATGATTTGTCAAAACGATCACTCCAGGTCCTGCCTATTAAAAGAGAGAATTATCAAAGCTTTTGAAAAAACCTTTTGAAAGAAAAAAGTGTTTACATCTCTCTAGGAATAGTACGGAATGTGACCAAACATCCGTTAAAGAATCTGTGGTTCTAACAACATGGTCAACAATCACTATCTAGAAGAAGCTAGAAAAAAGGCATAACTCGAAAAGGCCAATTCTAGGTGCAACATCTAGGGTGTGAATTCTCTAATTTCAAACCTTGCTAGTAGTAGTAAACCATTACCTAGGAACACTCTACAAAAAACTAGGGATTGGCTTGCATCTAGAGTAGTTCGCAATAGAAAATGCTATGCCCTTAGAAAACAACACTAGGAATTCTAAGTCTTTTTCGAACAAGAATCAATTTCCAAAAGGCGTAGTGACAAAGTTAAAGGCTATTTTTTTAAACAAGAATATTGAATTTGCGTACTACATGTAAAAAATGTATCTTTTCAACTAATCATGATGCATGTGCCTTACAATATCTCAAGAAAGATAATTCTCGTGCCAAGGCACAATCCACTAAGACACCAAATAGAAACAAGCCCGTTGATAAAATGTCAAACAAAATGAAACCTAATAGGTGGATCTCTTAGGGCGTAGTTTTCCAAAATGAGTCTTCCATTGCATCGATAAGAAAACAACTCCTCGATCTTACCTTGGGTTTAGTTCGGGCAAAGTTTTCAACTCAATAGGTCTTAGATGGATTCCCACGAAGATTTTTATACTTGCTCAACAAAGAAGATAATAGTGACAATCATTGGGATAAGGAAGTCGGATCCCTTCTAGTTGATAGTGATCACCCTCACCGTGAGATCATGTACTTCTAACTGCTTGTTATTTGTGAAAAAATTCTTCTTACGTGGATCACGGTACTTGTAAAAGTGTTGAAGGTTCATATACCCCATGTGGTAAAAAAGAACTTTATGCCAATTTACATGTAAATCCTTTTCTAGTTCGCTCTTAACTCACTTTTACATGACATGACGTAATCTTCTTTCTTCAAATCTTCTTTGTAAATATCTTTTGAAAAAACCAAAATACAAAATTTGAAAAACCAACAAAAGCAAAATACAAAAATATAAAACTTTCAAAAATACAAAAACAATAGAAAATCAAAATCCAAAATAATCTTCTACGACATGTCTCTGATATAATCGATATTACATGCGTATCTAGAAATGTCATTCAACAATGATCACGGCATGTCTGGATGCTTGAGAGAGTTCTTTAATGTTTTCAAAACATGTCGTTTCTAAAAATTTCTTCAAATAATGGCTTTCATTATACTTGATGCTTCAGGACTTCAAACATAATGGCTTACGAACACATGGTTCGGGACCAGCTTCAAAAGAAAGAAAAGTGCTTAACGAATCAAGGTTTTAAATATTTTTAAAGCACTATTCCTAAAACATAATGGCTTGTAAGTATTTCAGCTTGCAACCCGATCTTTAAAAGAAAGAAGAAAGTGCTACTCAAAATCGATTTTCATAAATATCGAGCACTTATCCTAAAACAAATGAAGATAATTCTTCTTGATATCTTCAATTTTTAAAATCTTCATCTTAGTACCATTGATTCGAATTTTTTCAAAAAGATTGTTTCAAAATCTCTCACATTTGGTACCAAGATAACTCCTTCTAAACCCTTAATTGATCCTAAATTTTACTGTATGAAAAATATGCTTTCATTAAGGGGTAGTAAACCAAGTTGTTCCAAAATTCTTGCTAAATCGGTTTCTCTCCAAATGCTTTCCGAAAAACATATCTTTTAATCATTTTGTTTCAAAAACATCATGGATATGCTATTTTTGAGGGGAGAAACGTGATTAAAATGTGATCAAAAAGTTTAATGATCGTTGTTTGAATCTCAAAAGAGCTTCGACTTCGGTGAAAACCAATGAATTGAAGAGAAATGCAAAGTCGATAAATGTACCGAGCTTTCTTTGGACTTGACCGGGGCGGGTAATAATTTCAAGCTAGTTCACTAGTGATGTAAGCGTGTCTCGAGATCGAGTCTTGTCTATTAAAGTTGATCAATTCAAAAGTCACGAACTCTACCTGCGTGCGATTTAAGCTAAAACAATATATAGCATGTGAAGAGTGTTTGAAAACATAAAACTCTCGGGTGTTTCAAATATGTTTTCAATTATAAACTTTCGAGAGATTTTCAAGAAAATGGTTTTATGGCAACAATAGGACGGTCATGGAGTTATAAGGTGACTAAGGATAGGAAATTAGATCCATGATCCTCAGAGCCTAGGAGGAGGATCTGGACATCACCAATAGTTTAGAACTAGAAGTCCTTAGGTATGATTGAAAAGAAGATGTGAGAAAGGGAGAAAGAAGGGGTAGAAGAATTAAAAAGAAATGTAAAAGAAAGGGTGAAAAGAAATAGCCCTCCATATTCAACCTTAGGCGAGAAACGGGTTCAATACATATGCTCTTGGTTGTCACTAGATGACACTTTGGTATTGAAGACAAAGGCGTCATGGACCCAGTGGCGCCACTAAACCTTCTAGCCACTCAATTCCTCTCTAAAGGGATTTGTTTCATTCTCACTGGGAACCCTACATAATCTATCGACTTTCTCTTAGAGATTGTTGGTATTGAAGAAGGAGACCCTCTCCACAGTCTCATTCGGAAAACCAAAACGCAATATTGAGTCTAGAGCCACGAGATTCATCAAAAGATCTCATAGGAACACATGTCATGAAATCGCTTGTTGTTCATCATTAAGGGCACAAGTGATATATTATAGAAGTCCTCTGCAGTCTTAGCAATCACGCGGAACATTTATGAAGTTTCACATTTGTGATCTTCGTGATTGAATGGAAACTCTGCCGGGTCAACATCAGCGACCACGGCCGTGAGTCCTGACGAATTCTCCGTGGATTAAGCAGGTGTGTCTCAAACGGTCTCTGATCGTGGGGTGATGCTTGGTGTACCTCGGCGACTCATCCGGTAAGATGTATTTGACATCGCGTTATCTCACTTGTGGGACTCGGTTCGGTCTAGAATTAGGGCGTGTTTTCACTATCTTTGTTAACACCTCGAAATTCAAACTTGTAAGTGCGGAATCAAGCTTATTACTAACTTTTTTTATGTTTTCTTCTTATGGAAGCTCGGGCGGATGGATCGTCGCGAGACTTACATGCTCATACCAACAACACATGAAAGTTCTCGGCAAAATCAATGGAAACCAAAGTTAAAATTGATTCTTTGTCAATGTCAAAGAATCTACAAAGTTTAAAGACTCGAGAACTACATCATTGGTAATTCAAAGTCGAATAGAGTGTGAGCATGGTGGAAGAGAAAAGCGATGGAGACACCTAACTGTGGTTGACAGCTTGACGAGACAACCACATTAGCGATGCAAAGCATGAAGGAACAAAGAATCAAGACTATTCTATATCTACACGCAAAGTTCTAGCTCAAGAAAAGTAAAGACCTAATCAAGTGGAGCATCATTTGAATGACCATAGGGAGATTGTTAGCCTGTAGTTTTATTAGAAGGGATGGTCATTCACATTTAGGAACTTTGTAACGTGTGTTAGATATCATGCTAGAATAGTCAAAGGGCTCGTGGATTGGACTAAGCTAAATGGGTATTAGTTTAGTTAAGCTAGCCTTATATCAATCCATGTCCAATACAATCCATACGAAGCCCATACAAGGCCCATGGCCAAGCCTTAGGGCATCTTCTACTCTTACTATAAATACCCCTCAAGTATGTCATTTGAGGGGTGTGCTTCAAAATATGTGTGTGTGTGTTTTCTTTGAAGCAATATACAACTTATTGTTTCATCTTTCTTCTCTCTACCTCTCTAAATACATACATCTTATCACACATCTCTTGTCTTAACCTCTAATCTTTTCTTCATAAGCATTCACGTGTTTGTGTTGGGTTGCTTGGTAAAGTGATAAGGTATATTGATAAAGGGGTATAGGGTTGACTTGTGTAATAAAAGATAGGCCGTTTGGGACCAATCAAATTTTGGCACTTGCCATTGTAGGTGTCTTTCAAATACAATAATTTGGAAGCATCGGTGTTGAATATACATCCATTGTATATTTAGCATCCTTGTTCATATTTTCTTATTATTATTATATAAAAACAAAGGTTCAGAAAACATTTTTAAAATCGAGTTTTCAACAAACACAAAACCCAAAAGATTTTCTTTCTTATATTTACAAAATGTTTATCAAAAAAAAATATCCATCTTTACCCTCTCGTCTGATTCTTCATCCCAACCCTCTGTAAACCTTTGATTCTTTCTATATGTTATCCACACCATTTTGGTTGCCAATGGTGTGGTGGTCCTCATAATGGTGGGAATTGTCCATTTTGTAGCATGGTAGAATCGGAGATGGAATGCAGCCTATGTCTAGCTCCTATCCTTACCATGACACATCGATTCATTCTACCCGGCCACCACATCATGAGATATTGACATATCACATTGTGAGTTTTTGTGGAGGTCCTCACCAGGATTTGAGTGTCAATCGCAGGAAGCGTTTGTCTGTCAGGCAGTTTTACGGTAACACTTCGGGACTTCAAAATTACCAAATTCCATATTACCATGTCCACATTGTGACAATCATTTTGTGTGAGTCTGTCAAGAGATCCACCGTGTTCCGGTTTGTCAAGCGGGGAATACATTTCCTTGTGACAATTTTGACACATCATTTCAGACCAACCTCCGCGGT
This sequence comes from Chrysanthemum makinoi, assembly GCA_910596185.1. Lineage (NCBI taxonomy): Eukaryota > Viridiplantae > Streptophyta > Magnoliopsida > Asterales > Asteraceae > Chrysanthemum > Chrysanthemum makinoi. The sequence goes on from OU343216.1 coordinate 83,797,968, forward strand.
ACCAAATGTTCAAGCAACTCCTCATGGAAACTCTGTGGACAACCTGAAGAGTGCAGGTTATTAAAAGAACAAGGAGAATTCGGCTGTAACCGTTCCAAAACTCTCATGAGAATCTATGGCGATTACTTGCAAAAGAGCGAGATGCTAGAAGCGAAAAGAGTATGGAGGAATTACTTGTCGAGAAAGAACAAGCGGCTAAAACCGTGCTATATACATGATTGCTACTCTT
>OU343216.1:83798296-83830366 GCA_910596185.1 Chrysanthemum makinoi
GATCGAACAGCTTTGCGACTCTTTTTAGCACTATGTCTTTCGATGTAGAATTGTTTCTTCATGAACCACCAATGTGAAATGCCATAAGAGGCGGCAATGTCATACTGTTGCTCATTGTCTACCCAGAATTGATCCGGAACCATCTGTTCGAGACCTTGATCAGTGTAGGTAGCTGCTTTCATCTTTGAAATCGACAAAGCTGGTCTTCTTTCAGAAGTGCAACCACATAGATACTTCAGATCATGGTTGAAGAAGAACTCTGACTGAATGGTCATATATCCAGGTTCACCGCCTAAAGGAAGAGGGTTGTTCACATCAAACTTATTGATCTGCTCACTGACTTGATCATTCAGCATTCTATAGCATTCCTCCATCTGATATTGAAGCTGATTAACATCCGAGTGGAAGACTTTAACTATTTCAAACGCTGGGCCTTCAAAATATTTAGGAGTGATTGATGTAATTTCCTTCTTCTCACAAAACCACTTTATAAAGCTTCCCATATCCCCTGTGAAGTGAAGAAGAGAATCTTCTGATGGTGCTTCATAGTTGGAAATGATAGTTGAAGTCCAATTATTTGCTGGATTTGTTGAATCAGATTCGGGAATGAACCATGAAGGTTCAGGAGTTTGAGGTTTATCCTGGGTAAGCCAACTTTGAGTAACATCCTTTGAAGGTGTAGCTCTAGACGTTTTGATTCTTTTTCCCTCAATATAAGCATCCAACCAATCTTCTTCGTCTGCAACATTGGGGATGTGCTTGGTAGAGGTGTCATCATCTTTTGATTCAGACTCTAGAGCAACGTAGGACTATTCATTTATTATTTGCTCTTCTGGAATAGTGGGGATGGTTGGTGTAAATCGGTAGTCGACGGTGGTCCATGCAGAAGACATCTTTTGAGATCTTTGACCACTTGAAGAACCGGTTTGTTTCTGAGTTGTTGGTGGTGGTGAAGGTGGGCTTGCTTTGTGAGAAGTGGTTGTTCCAGAAGATCCTCCAACTCCAGATGTGCCAGCACCACCAGTAGGAGGTGGTGGTGGTGACTTTGGACCTCCAAACATATCTTTTGAATCCATCGGAACTGATCTTCTTTTCTTCTTAGCCTCCCTTTCACGAACATCGACTACAAACTGCTCATAATCATCATGCCTCATAGATTCCTCGAGAGCCTCGTATAATTTCTTATGTGTACTGTGCAAGTGCTCTCCTGCCTCATACATTCTTTCTGAGAGAGCTGATCTCATGTCAGAGATCGGCAAATCTTTGAATCGCTGAAGTAATGGAGCCTTCATTGCCCATTCAACTGCATCTTTAATATCTGCTTCTATAGCCTTTGTTACGACTTCATCGAGATTAAGATTCTCCAGTTTTTTGACACGACTATCAAGATTGTTGACAGCTATAGGAAAATGTTTCTCAATAGTAGCAATGCGTAACATGGCCTCTTCAAGCAATTCCTCAGTTGTTTTAACAGGAGGAGGTGAGGCACGAGGTGGTGAGGCAGGTGGAGTGACAGGATCACTGATCGTGACAACTTGTAGTGGATCATTGGCGGGATTGGGAGGTGGAAGTGCAGTAGTCATAGCAGGTTCGAGTGTTGGTGTGATTGAAGTGGATGTGACAGTCGTGGAGACCATTGGAGCTGACATCGGAGGAATAGTTGAAGAGTCTTGTTGAATAGTGACCGAGAACATGGACTGAACTTCTTCCTTTTCATTTGTTTGCTTGTCTGATTCGATGTCAGAGGGACCGTCTTTCAAGAATTGGTCACCGTATGTGAGGTCAGCATCAGTGAGGAAAGTGATCCAGTAGATATGTTTGTTTCTTCAAGACGCTTGAGTACTTCAGATCCAGGCTCAAGGATCTCCTGTGGGTCTTTTACTGGATCATTTTTATCACTTACTGATTCAAACACTGGGGTCTCTGCAGTAAAAGGAGTCTCCTGATTTTCTTCCTGTGCATCACTGGACACCGGGGAATCAACCGATCTTTCTGCCTCATCAGTGTCCATCCCAGATTGCTCTTGTGTAGATGATAATACGGCATCTCTTTTCTTGAGAATAAACCGGGTCGTTGTTTTGGGAGGTGGTGAGGAGATATTCAGTAGCATGTGTGCGGCTTGTTCTGCTTCTCTTCCAACAATTCCTTTACCTTTGTCTTGAGTGACAGGATTGATTTGTCGAGGTGCTGACTCAGGCTCTCTTATCGTGACTCCTCCCACTGGTGGTCTTTGAGACTCGTTCAGACTGTCAAGGCTTTGCTGAATTCCTTGTTGGAGTGCAGCTTCGTCTTCATCAATCAACTCTATCTCTCTTCCTGGAACCTTAGTTCCCTCATCATTACCCTTACCAGCGTCTCTTTTTCTCCTCTTTTGCTTTTGTGAAGGAGAGACATTAGATACAGAGCTATCAGGTCTCTTGTTTTTCTTGGGAAGACTTGAGTATGTGGTTCCTGATTGTTTAGATTTTGATTGTGTGGAAGTGGAATTCGGGATGTTAGCGGTTGTGGTGGAGGCTTTCTTTACATAACTCTTGAAGTAATCAGCATTCTTGATTCTATCACTAAGCAAAGCTTCAGGAACTGGCATACCAAAAATCTCCTTGTCATATCCTCTGGCACTATATTTTAGATTGCCAAGAACAAATTCATCAATGGCTTCATGCCGGGCAGACTCGCTACGTGAATTGATCTGGTGAGTTTGTAGCAGATGATGTATAATGAGTTTTGAGAATCTGATGCTGGGAATCACTCTTTTACCAAGACTTTTTCTTCCTTTGACTTTATTCTCAGAGTTAATTCTATCAGAGATAAATGTGTCCAAGGACAAGATGAATTCTTCCCAGATAAGTTCAGCGAAGTCAATATTTTTCCCTTTGACTATTCCCCACAGTATCTGCATAATGGGAGCTCGAACTCTGTCTGTCCCTGATGTTTTACCAGTTAGGCATAGGTTGAGGATTGTGACGATTGATCTCCATGGTTGATATATTTCTGCATTGATGAGTGATGAAATCTTGGTTATTCTTTCCGGGTATCCCAATTCGTCGACAAAGTTTAAGATGTCATGAATGGAGGGTGGAGTGATGAATTTGTTGGAAGGTTTCTTGGTGTGATCTGAAGAGCATCCCTGAGTGTGTCAACCAAGATGTCATACCATTTGTCTTCGATCTTACACGAGTATGACGCAGAAATCTTATCCCAAGTAACTGTTTTCCAGAATTACTGAAGATAGTTGGATGGGATAGTGCAACGCTTGGTTAGGGCATTAAAGAAGTTGGTATCCTTCAAGATGTCGACAGCCAGACGGTAAGTAGGATTATGTTGCCCTCTATCTACGTCTAAGAAGCAGTTGCTCTTAGCAATTGACACCCATTCCGCACGAGGAAGTAATTCTTCATCAGTCAGAGTGACAGCTGGTGCAGAGGCAGTAGGAATATCAGAGGATGTGATGTCAGCCATTGAGATCTGAAAGTTACACATACAACACAAACCATATCCAGGAAAATTGTTAGGTTAAGTCACTGATACATATTATGACCAATTTGTAACCCAACATTTTGAGTTTCAGAAAGAAGGATATGACATATATGGAGACATAGGATGCAATACTCAGAAAAATGTGATCAGTATGCAGTAACTTATGGGTGTAGGATAACATTTTGGGAGAAGACATCAAAATAGATAATACCATAAGCAATATTGACAAAGATATATGTTAAATTACACACTACAACTTGCTTTGGAACAACAATTTGAGCAACTCGCATAACACACTACGCATAAGTAATAGTTGGTAATCAACATGCATACTACAAGACATATGAGATACATAGCATATGGCAACTCGCATCCAACAACTCGCTTAGGTTATAGAGTAACTCGCATACATTACAATAACATAGTCAACTCACATACATTACAATGTATGAAGCAAGTCGCATATGGCAACTCGCATGAATCAACTCGCTTTGGTCAAACAATGGTTGGTCAACATATCTATACTAACTCGCATACATTAAAGACATGAAGCAAGTCGCATATGGCAACTCGCATATGATGAAAGATAACACGCATAGTCAACTCGCATAGGATACATTGAATCTGGACATATCGTATAGGCGACAGGCAACACGCATGCATGACAGTGCAACTTGCATATAGCAACTCGCTTTCAATAATAAACAATACCAACTCGCATTTAAGCACTCCTTTAATGAACCATCAAGTCAACACGCATCCAAGAAATTCTAGCCAACTCGCTAACAAGAACTCTCCATGAGCAACCCAATTAAACACTCGAACACATGAATATATATTTGTTAGGATCCAAATATTATTGTGTTGATGATTCGGGTGGTCTTGGATGATCAAAATACATGTTTGCCATAGTTAGAGAGTTAGTAGAGAGAGAGGGTGTTCTTGCTAGAGGTTTACACAAAGTATGGAATATTAGATTGAATGAGAAGCACCACCCCTTCCATGGATGGAAGGGGTATTTATAGTTACATGAAATACGACCTCCTATCGGCCTGTGGATCAGGTATACAGTGGGTAAAGACCCGTCCTTCCTCCACGGTGTTGCTCTAAGCTATACTACGCTACATACTAACTAATAAACTACTAAATAACGTAAATAACGATATGTCTACGAGCTAACTTATGCTAGATAATATTAGGGGTGACCGACTCTTCACTATGGAATTTTCTAATTCCTAACAATCTCCCCCTAAGGGAGGTCACCCCATGTTTTACATTTTGAATCCTAGCATTCTATTCTTGACTTTGTTCTTGAGCTCGTAGACTTCAATTCTTCAATTCTGCAATCTTTGTGCTTTTGTAGTGCAACTTCAATGTCCGCATTGATTTGTACTTTCAGTGGAGGTCTTTGAACTGATCCACATCTTGGATGATCTTCGAGCTTTCATTGAGATCATCAGCCACAGTAAATCTCTGGATCACCCTTTATTGTGTTGCCATCATGTGAAGTTGTGACTTTTGGACCGACATGCTCACACTTTTGAATCATGACATCTTTCCATCAGAGTAGCGGAAGCTTTACTGGCTCATGATATTTGCAGCAGCGTAGCAGAATCTTAGTATAGAAATATCAGAGCCAGGTTATGTAGATATGCACCAGTCATGATTTCTTCAAATTAAGTGTGGATGCAGTGAGCATGCGGCTTTGGATTGACTCCTCAATTCTGATCAGCTGCAACCGTCCAAATGTACCTGCAAACAACAGTTAGCAATAAAACACACGAAAGTGTCTTTGATCACTTTCGCTGAATTGAGGTACACGGCCCACGGTTCCCCGTTGATCAGTACAAGTACTGCCTGTGATCAGGTAGGATTCCTAAGAATCTCCTTGACAGGGTTTCGCAGCTGTTCTAGCTGTTCTCAAACCGGAACGTCTCAAAGAAGACAACACGGAGTGAGTGAACCAGCAAATTGAGATTCACTGATTGATGAAAAATGATTTGAAAAACAATCGCGTATTGCTTGAAGAAAGAGTTTTGCAATACGACGAAGGTTTTATGAGAAAGATCAATTTTCAATCAAAATACTTTTGTATTAGAGAATGAGTACACATTCGACGTGCTAGCGAAAAGAAGAGATTCGCACATCGAACGGTTTTTCTAAAAGTATTTTTCAATCAGAGATACTTTTTGAATTTGAAATGAATACACATTCGACGTGCTAGAGAAAAGAAGGTTTGCACATCGAACGGTTTTTCCAAAAGTATTCGTCAATTCCATTCCTGGACCAAGGTTGATTCACGAATGAATCGCCCCATCGTTTCTGTCCAGTTGTCACAAGTTTGATCTTTAGAAAAGATCTCACATGTCACCTACCAAGAGCTTGTTTGATGTTGGCTCTAGAAGGCTTTCCATCTTCATCGTGAATATTGTCACATATCACTCGGATGTTCTGGCAATTACCACAAGGATAATGCGTAGGACTCTTAATATATTCTTACTTTCCACATTGTGTGAAACAGCAAGTCTTCAAGAATTTAGTGTCCTAATGAGATATTGTGGATGATCTCTTGGCTCTAGACTCAAAAGTGCACATTTGGTTCCTATGCCGGAGACTAGGGAGAGGGTCTCCTTCTTCAATATCAACAATCTCTAAGAGAAAGTCGATAGATTATGTCGGTTCCCCGTGAGAATGAAACAAGCCCTTTTAAGAGGAACTTGAGTAGTTTGGGAAGTTGTAGTGCAGTGCATCACTGGGTCCATGATGTCTTGTCTTCAATACCAGTGTTACCTTAGTAAACACCAGTAGCATATGTATTGAACCCGGTTTCTGCCCTAAGGTTGAATTATTGGAGGGCTATTTCTTTTCACCCTTTTCTCATTTCATTTCTTTTTCATTCTTCAACCCCTTCAGTGCTTACCGAGACTTCATAACTAGAACCTTGTTGGGTTTATTCCAGTTCTAGCTCTGTCTCAGTCCGCACTCTTCCCATATTCTCATTTTTCTCCTTTTTTCAACATTCCTAAGGACTCTACACTATCTAGTGGATTGTCCCTGGGAAGATCCCTCCGGTTCTGGCGGATCGTGGGAACAAATACCTAACCTAACCATCCTTATAACTCCATGCAAAAATAAATTGGTCGGTCTTTTGGTATTGTTCTTTCCTTCATGAAACCAATTGAAAAATCATTTGGAAAAACAATCAAGGTACTTGTGATACGAGATCAAAGCATTTTGCACCTTAATAGTTTTGATCATTTAGAAAATGCTCCCCCTCAACATGTGCATATGATTTGAAATTGTTTAGCACAAGGAGGCAAGAGGACTTTGAAATATTTTCTTTGATCACTATTTTCATAGAAAAAGCCATTTGATTTTCATGGTAAAATTCTCCCCCTCAATATGTGCATAGGATATTTGAAATCATTTTTATCACATAGAGGCAAGAGTTCTTTTGAAGCACATCCACGATTACAAAAGCCATTTAAGAAACCATTTGAAACCTCAATCAAGGTACATTATGTTAAAACATAAAAGCTTTTGTACCTCGATAGTTTATTTTCTTTTAAAATGCTCCCCCTCAATATATGCTTCGAGATTCGAAAGCGTTTAGCACATACGAGAGAGCAGCCTGCACAATTGAATCAAAACGATCACCTTTTATCAAATTTCATTATTAAATCACAAATTCTCCCCCGATCAAAAATATCAAACCCTTTGAGATTTTGGATCTCAAGTGATTTAATCAGGTTTGGAAAACATGGGAGAATATGTGGCCAGGTTTAAATACTCATCTTGTTTTTGGATAAATCCTCCTCCTCAACATGTGCATTGGGTATTTGAAATCGTTTGGCACATGGAGGCAGGAGTGCCTATAAAGGACTAAAACTGATTCCATTAAAACAGATTTGAGATTTAAATCACGATCTCTCCCCCGATCAAACCATTTGAGATTTGTGATCCCATCTGATTTAAATCATTTAGAAAGTTTGAGGAAAGACGTGGCAAGATTTAATTTTTGAAAAATGACAGATAAGGAACAGTTTTTCGATATTAAAGATTGTTAGTGTCAGGTATGATAATTTTAAGAGACCTTTTAAATAAAATAAAATAATTTCACAATCAAACAAGAACAGAAAAAATTTCATTTTGACAGATCTTTGAGTTTTAAAGAAAACCATACCATGACATAACATTAAATCTTTAGATCACCACATTTTAGCGTACAAACGGACTTTTTGTGAAGAAATATCGTTTGAAAATATTTTATTTTAAATCACTCTCCCCCTCAATCCATGACAGAAGTCAATAATTGAGTGACTTAGGTTTTGATAACAAGAAGTCCGGTGATTTTCAAAAAATTAGTCCAATATATTTTCAAAACAATATTTTCCATTTTCAAAACAATTTAATCAAATTATTCAAAATTGTTTAAAAATGGTATCCTGCACAAAGATACGTTAGGTGGTTGAGAAGCTTCTGTTGTTGTTGCTGTAGGGTTTGGAAGAAAAACCGTCTGCTGGTGCAGTGAGACCTCTTACGTTGCATTTATGCCAACTCTCCATTGAAGTCCAATTAAGCTTCGTTTCTTCATTTGTCAACCCAAGAAATAGTTACCCTTTCCTTTCGGCATCCAATCATCTTCAATTATGGGATACGGATCGGGAACATTCTTATATACCAATATACCTGCATACGTTAGTGAACACACATACAGATATACCTGCATACGTTAGTGAACACCCAAACAGTAATCGACTAATAACAGTCAATTCAACATAACAATCAGATCATATAAGGCATGGGGATAATGTGTTCATCAAACTATAATCATCTAATCCTAACAATCACATCCTAGAAACCTAGTCCTTCAACATAGGCAATTATCATTTTTAATTAAGCACGTAGGATAATTAAGAAAGTCGGTTAGATGATATAAATTTAAAAATATTCTCCCCCTCAATCAATGACTCAATTTTATGAAAAATTTAAAAGCGCTGAAGTCATTGATTGAGTTTTTCAATCTATACGAAAACTCTGAAACTGATTGTTTATAAAGCAACTCATTTTCCACCATTTTTGAAAACAACAAATATTTTTCTGAAGAATTTTAGACGGAAAAACATTTGTGTAGGAACAGCAGTCTTTTTGACGACATGCTTTCCTTGTTTTGTTTTAGGATAAGTGCACGAAATTTTTGAAAATCGTTTAAGCGTAGCACTTTCCTTCTTTGAAAAACGGGTTGCTATCTGAAATAATAGCAAGCCATAGTTTAAGCACGGGTCACAGTCTGAAGTAACTGCAAGCCATAGTTTGTGACATGTTTTGAAAAAGAATATTTACACCTCCTGCTCGAACTTCATCTATGGTCCCGTGCCATTATTGAATGACATTTCTAAGACCGTAGATGTTATCGATACCAGAAGACATGTCTTGGAAAACATATTTTTGGTATTTTTGAAATTTTCTGATTTTTATGGGTTTTTTTGAAGGTTTTATATTTTTCTATTTTCTTTTTGAATAAATATATACAAGGATAGAATAGATGATATAGTTAAGAGGATGATGATACGAGTACCAAGATAAGAATATCGAGCAGCCTCGTTGTAGAAGATAGAAGTCATCATCTCTTAAGCATTCACCACCAAAGCTTCCAAGACTCTTGAATCGAAGAGAGAAATTGAGCCACTTGAAAGTGAGACTTTGGCAGCTTCCCCCCAAACAGAAAATCCTTATGTTGAGCAGATTCAAAGCTTTCTTTCAAGCTTTCATTAGCCAGGTGCACAAAGACGCACACCATTATCATCGATCTTGCTGCTCTCTTTAAGTATAATCACCGTGATTCTTCGTTCGAGGTTATATCATCCAATAGAAGAACAGCAACGTATCATCCCACTCATAAATAATTCTTCTCAAATTTCATTCCACTGAAGTCAGAAGCAATCCATTCCAAAAGGTGTCAAGAGAACACTTCCCCCAAGTAGTTGAATTGATGCAGTCAGTCTCTTAGACTAGAGCTCACGAACCCGAATACACATACCCGAAGACGAAGAAACTTATACCATCGAAGTAGCAGATTAAGTCCAATAGCCAAAGAATAACCCGATGTATACTTTTCTCTCCCCCTGAAGAAAGTGTATGAAGCTCAAGAACCCGAAGTACCCGAATGCCCAAAGAGAGAATAACTGATAACATTGAAGAAGCAGGCCGAATAACTGATTATCTCTGCGGGTGACAATCTCTGCGGATGTCAACACCGGAATAAGTGATTATATCTCTGAATCACTGATTAAGCCCTCAAGTAAAACAGCTGAGCATCCCCAATGTACACAATCTCTCTCCCCTAATGATTGTGATAACATCAAAATCATCACACACTTGTGTACCTCTTTCATCTTCAAAAACTAACTCTTCCATCTCTTCCCCCACATAGTTGGAATAAGAACATTAAACGCCTTGATGAGTAAAACCTTGAGTTTCTCTGCGGTCATGACATTTGTTTTCCCGGGATAACTTCAATCACTTAGAAGTATTAAGTCCATCAAGTTTACTCGCCATGAGTTAAACCTTGAGTTTCTATGCGGTAATAACATTTGTCTTCCCGGGATATCTTCAATTACTTAGAAGTATTAAGTTCATCAAGTTTACTCGCGTTTAGATACGTGTCTCCTTCCCCCTTGCTGGTTTTGACACTTCAGAATCAGCAACTCTTTGAAAGCCTAAATACTAGAAATCTGTTGAGAAGAACGCTTGAAGTCTTTATGAGAATCAACACGCTGAATAATGTGAGCAAGTCTAATTGGGGATTAAATCTTACATTTCACCCTCCCCCAATTAGTGCTCTCCCCTAAACTGACAATGCCCGGAATATGAATAAGTCTTTGGATAATCAAATGCAACTCGTCTTTAGTCTTCTAACATGCAGCAGAAAATGTAGAACAGACTGTAGACTCGACCTTCTTCAAGATTGTGCAGTTGGGGAATAGATAGTTAACATCTTCAACTCACCAAAAAATAAGAACATCACCAAAAAACATCCCAATTAACTTACATCTTGCAAGTCCCCTTAACTAAAATCTCTCCCAATCAAACAAGAATAGAAAGATGTTCATCAAGGAAATCAGCAGTCAGGCCGCAACAAACACACAAGATGGTAACACCAAACTACCCATCACATCAAACAAGAACAGAGAGATTGTTCGAAATCATCATGTTGATGTATACGTGAAGCATTAACCGAAAGCACTTTGTCGATAAACTCATCAATCCGAGTGAAGATGTCAACCAACGACTCTTAGAAGAAACTCCATGTAAAGATAACCCGATAAGAAGAAGCTCGGTTCTTACATGAGTTTGGAGCCGTTTGACCATTTATTCTCAGAAATCATTCAATCATGCAGTAATTTCACACTTCTTCTCCCCCTCAAGAATTGCATACGGAGTTGCCATTCTTGATTAAATAAGTGAAAGTCATCCGAATGTTCTATTCACACTTCTCTCCCGCAAAATCAGCACATGATGTCGCCATCTTCATTATAATCGAGCAAGTGGAATGAGAAAACAATCAGTGGTAGCCCGGTTCACTTGATGACTGAAACGCATGGAAAAAGTATGAAGCATGTTGATGAGAATGGTCATTAATGAGAAGATTTCTCTTCTTCCGAAGATAAAGCGCACTGAAGCGTACACTTTTCTTTTCTTTGAGGTACGAGGCTTGAACTGTTGTGTTCAAACATCATAAGACGATTTCTCTTCTTTTTAAGATAAAGAGCACTGAGACGTACACTTTTCTTTTCTTTAGAGAACGAGGCATGAACTGTTGTGTTCATACGTCATAAGAAGATTTCTCTTCTTTGGAAGATAATGCGCACTGAGACGTACACATTTCTTTTCTTTGAGGTACGAGGCTTGAACTGAAGTATTCAAACGTCATAATCTCTCTCTTTTCAGTCTCTTTTGGCAAAACATGTAATCAACCCAATTATCATTCAGTAGGCTCTTTGTCGTGACAGCTGATGGAGAAAACCCAATATGATAGAATTTGATCCTGAAGTAAACTAACCCCGAACTCGAGACTTAAACTTGCACATATATAACAAAGAGCGGTGCCGAGAATTCATGCTCCATTGAATCTCTTAAGTACTCTATACTCTTCAACCAACCAACCATCAAGTAATAGACGTACATTACCTCTTGAAAATCCACAATTGAATGTGACACTGAGCACTACAACGTAACTCCTTAAAGTGATAGTTATTTTTGTGGTAAAAAGAGCCCAATTCCCCCAGAAAAAATAGACTCTAAAAAATAACTAGATTTCCAAGTCTTCATTTTTGAAAATAAGCTTGAACAAGGATCATGAAGAATCTTCATCCATCCATCCCTTGATATCTTCAGATACTAAGTACACTCGCCCGTGATAATTCACTTCAACCTCAAATAAATAATAGTGAATTAACTATGTTGTCACATCTTCTGAATAAATGCTCAATTCTAGCCTCCTTTGACGTTTTAAATGAACTATGATAATGGTTTCATCCCGACCATGGTTTAATGAGCATAACCCCGTAAAACATTGAAGTAACCAAACCGCCATGACGAATATCCAAACACACATCCAATTTATGAAGTACACCTTTTATCCCTTCTTCGAAACAGAACCCGTAACACCAAAGATCAGAAGACCCGAGATACGCTTCCTTTCTCCAAGATGATTCCATCATCACGGGATTTTACAATTCTATAGTTTAAACTGAGAAATAGGTTCTTTCGCGGGATTTTACAAAACCAAGAATAAACCGTAAGATAGGTCCGGAAATGCACCTTACTATTATCAGGATGTTTCCATAGTTACGGGATTTTACAAGTCTATGATTTAAACCGAGAAATAGGTTCTTTCGCGGGATTTTACAAAATCAAGACAAAACCGTAAACAATGTCAGCTTGAACGTGTTATGACGACTTTGGTTTCAGTGAATATTTGTTTTATGGGAATATGCAGTGGTTCATCAACGGTTCATTATCCAACATCATCAACATCATCAACCATCCAATCAACACATTGGTAAACACATCATTCACGCATTTTGTCGGCTGTTGCTTTGACCACTTGGTGAAGTAAACCCGAAATGTCAAACTTGATCATGAAGTGAACTTCCCCAGATATGTTACTTAAACTTGTACTAATCCTTGTGAAGAAGAAACGGTGTACCCAATGTACAAAACCTCTTGACATATCCTCAACCGGAAAATCTCACTTCAAATCCAAATAAGAAATACCGTCCAAACAACCCCGTAGTCAACTTTGTTCAATAACCAATTTAAGCCGTGACAACATATCATCCGTGAAAATGTGTAAACCAACGTACCAAACCTCCTAACACAACGAATCTCATCATCATACTAAATCTCATCATTTCACATGACGAATCTTCAAATTGCACGATTAAATTACAACTCGTATCCCATAATGATAGAATTTTGGCTCAACTTCATATCCACACTTATGATAGTAAAATTCGGACACCACCATCTCATTTAGTAGAATATCGCAATTTAGTCACATTTCGTTTCATACAAATAATTTCAATCCAAACTCCAATTGAAACATGTTTGGTCCATATGATCACATAAACCATGGCCTGGTAAAAAAAAGAATGAACCTTGGCACATCTCAAATTTGTTACAAACAATATATAACATTGGCACGATAGATCAGATGCATTCAAGACCAATGTCCAAGTCATACTTATACCAAGCCCACACAAAACGTTAATGTCCAATACAAAATAATATGGCCCATGTCCAATACATTTCATCCATTTGAGCCCCATAAAACGATCCGAAAACGCTCTACCCTAATTATAGGGGATATAAAAACGCTACATATCATTAGTCTTTACCTCTCACAAACCCTAAAGTTACTCATAATATCCGCCTCTCTCTCACAATCTCAGTAAACTTCATCAAATCACTTCAACCCCTAATATCACTCCTCACAATCACACTCCTACCACATACTCAGAAACATCTCACAATAGCTGTCCGCCACTCTACTAATCTTCACACTACAACAGTGACCACTCTCACTCAAACCCTAAATAATCTTCACCAAAAATTAATCCGCCTCCTTTTAATCTGAGCACAAAGATTAATCTATACAAGTCATGAGTCGGCATAGATAAACCCAGGCCACAGGGATGGCATTGGTTGATGGTTCGGACACCATTGAATCGCCACAGGGTTTGCTGATTGAATCTCACGATTCATAATGGGTCACGGGTAGGTGTTTCCTTCGAGTTGTTGTTTTAGTATGAAGTGTCTTTTGACGAACCAACGGGTAATTATAACATGATTGTTATCAATTATTCTTTAATTGTGTTCGGATAGTAACAATAAGCGAAGCTTCATATGGATTGATGATGAAGAAAAGGTACAACAAGCAAAATCATTATAAGATGCAAAATACTGTTGACCTTTCTGAGATTCATATGTTATAATTAGAGTCTTATAATTGAATGAGAGTTGGGGAGTGAATGTGAGGGTTTCTTGAAGTGAGTCTAGATAAGGTTAGATGAATCAAGTCGAATAAGATTTTAGTTTGAGCAAAAGGACTGATGATGGTTTGAAAAGACCTGAAGTCGTGTTGTGTTTGGTATATGATATGTCGTGATATTATGGTTTTGGTCTTGTGGTCGATTCTCCTTCTTCCTTTCTGTCTTAACTATGTCAAAAACCAAGTCGCTACTTAAAGTAATTAAACAACTCGCTACTTAATTTAAGAGTCAAGTCGCTAGCCACTTTCTGTCAAGTTGCTAGCAAAGTCGCTACCCCAAACTGAGTAAGTCGCTAGGTCTACAAAACATGAGTCAAGATGCTATTTCAGATTTAGACACAAGTCGCTAACTTATCAATATAAGTCGCTAGGTCATTTTCAGTATCAAGTCGCTACTTAGCTTTATACATAACTCGCTATTGACTTTCAAGAAAGTCAACGAATAACCAAGTCGCTACAGAGAACCAGTGAATCTGGACAAATATGAGGCCAAGTCGCTAATATGATATTCCGGCGAGTTTTCCGACCATATTCAAAGACACCCAGAAAAACGTGACAAAGACATTTGCAAATGACGAAATGACCAGTTTGACCATTAAAAACATACCAGTTTGACCATGTTTGACTGCATACCATTCACTGTTTTTGGTAACCACTTTCAATCAAATATTTGACCTTAAAAATATTGACACAAACCAGTTGTAAGACTGAAAACCATCTTTGACCAAAAGGATACATAATACATGTTTAAAGCTGTTTACCAATACCAGAATATAAAAAAATGTTCGGACCATTTAAACATTACACAAAAAACAGTTTAAAAACATGAATCAAAACCACAAGAAATCATCAAAACACAACAACCTTGGCTCTGGTACCAATTGTTAGGATCCAAATATTATTGTGTTGATGATTCGGGTGGTCTTGGATGATCAAAATACATGTTTGCCATAGTTAGAGAGTTAGTAGAGAGAGAGGGTGTTCTTGCTAGAGGTTTACACAAAGTATGGAATATTAGATTGAATGAGAAGCACCACCCCTTCCATGGATGGAAGGGGTATTTATAGTTACATGAAATACGACCTCCTATCGGCCTGTGGATCAGGTATACAGTGGGTAAAGACCCGTCCTTCCTCCACGGTGTTGCTCTAAGCTATACTACGCTACATACTAACTAATAAACTACTAAATAACGTAAATAACGATATGTCTACGAGCTAACTTATGCTAGATAATATTAGGGGTGACCGACTCTTCACTATGGAATTTTCTAATTCCTAACAATATTCAAACAAGATCACAAACATGTAAAAGACAATGCCAATCATCCCACTCAAATCCAATAGTAATTTATTAACCCTAACCATTCGTCACCCACAACAAGCATAATCAAAAGGATCGAGCAGACATTAACAAAATATGTCATAACATTAAACGAATGCATCTAAGACTACTTTCAACAACAATTCATCAAAAACTTACAAACCTAGCGTCCAAATAATTGATCGAGATGAGAACGAGGGGACTAGATCTGCAGGGGGGTTTAAGATAAAAAATGGTTTAAGTACAAATCATTTCAAAGCATTAAGATAAACATGATCAGATAGCATTAACGACCTACCACACAATCACCAATTGATAACTCGCTTAAAAGAGAGTTGAGAGAGAGAGGTTTTTGCGAGATGCGTGTTTTGACCAAGAAAAAATGATTTGACCATGACACTCAACCCGCATACTTAGGAAAACAATTATAGCGAGTTGACACTTTTAGTCCCTCTACTTATCAAAGCAACTCGCATATCAGGTACACAGATATAGTGGGTTGACACTTTTAATCCCTATACAAAGTGTAGCAACTCGCATACAGATAAAACATGGCAACTCGCATAATGTACTATAGCAACTCGCATGGCATAGCAACACGCATAAAGGAGCAACTCGCATAATATAAAGACTGGACTAAAATATCATCACATAGCAAACCACCTTTTCTCATACCAAGAATCATAAATTAACACCACATAGCATGCAATAGCCAAAGCACACAAATAAGAATGCAGATGATTAATCAAGCAATGTACTGAATCAACTAAAGGGGCACAATTCTCCCCCTCAATCAATGATACGAGATAGTGAGTAATCATTGATTGACATAGTATTATGAGATTACTACAGCTAAAGTATGAGATTGTAAAAACAAATAAAATAAAAGGTTATAACGGCTCTGTTCGAACTTCATCTAAAATCCCGTGTCATTATTGAATGACATTTCTAAGACCGTAGTTGTTATCGATGACAGAAACTAAAGTAAAAATGAGTGAAATAATAGAAAATATAAAAAAATTTAATTTTTAAAGTAAAAAAAATTAGTTTTTTTTTTTACAAGACTTAATAAGTACGAGTCCTGAAAAGAGGGGATCACTAGTCAGAGTACGAGGTATGTCAATTCTGACAAGCTACCATTCCAGAGTGAGCATTCTTCAGTTCCGATGAAAACCAGGTCATGATGTTCATGAATGAATTGAGCATTATACCTGAAACAGATTGAGGACACTTTGCACTAATAGCACATGTAGTATTGCAAATAGGTAGGTTAGTGACCGGTATATTCTCAATTTTTGATGTAGTACAGTCAGGTCTAGGAGTATCATTACTGGACATCTCTTTAAATTCAACATTCTTGAATGTTTTTCCTGTGGGGATCCACCTAAGACAACTTCTAGGTGAGTAAGTCCGTTTGGTACCCATAAACTTAAAGAGTCTACCAGTAGGAATCCACTTAAAACAACTGCTAACAACGTTAGATGAGGCTAGATTCCTGTTCTGACCATTGGTCCTTTTGCATTTAATTTGCTTCTTAGTGGATTGGTCTGTCATTTGACTCCTTAAATTCCTGATCTTAGATTTTTGAGCCTTCTGTTGGGAATTGTCATTCCTCAAGTTGGAATGAATTAGCAAAGTGACTGGTTTCGACAAAACTATATAATTTTCAACTTGGGGGGCAGGCTTAGATTTCGATGCTTTAAATCTATTTGTCTTAAATGCATTGGGCTGCCTATTACGGCGTTTAGTGGCATTATGAACAGTTGATTTTTCCAATGTTGATGGTTTTGCGAACTTAGTATTCACTCTATTTCCCATATTTTTCCTAAGCTCATTTTTTAACGCAACGATAGTGAAATCTTATCCAATTTGGTTTTGGGGCATCTATGTCAGACGTCATGGAGTTGATTTTATCTATCTGTTTGGTCCTATACTCCAAAAAATTCTTCTTCAAGGATTCATTTTCTCTTAGCAACTTAGCAACACATAGGGCTAGTTCCTCATTCCTAGACTTAATTGCATCACAAGCTTCATATTTAATATCCGTATTCATGTTCATTTGAATGTCTGATATTTGTTTTTTCAGGTTACAAATGGTTGAGTCTTTGTCTAGAATCTGTGTTTTTAATTGATTAATTTCAAAAAATTCACAGAGTTTTGGGAATTCTGGATTTGTGCATGCATTTGAAATAACAGAATTTTCTTCCTTTTGCTGTAGTGCAATTTCCAAGGAAATGCAGTGTTCTTCAAGAATTGAATATTTGTAAGAAAGTTCATCAAATGCCCTTTTTGAAACCATATCATTAGTTTTAAAACATACAGAATCGGTCTCAACCATATCAATTTTATCAGACTCATGTTTATCCATAAATTCAAATGGTTTGGATACGTTACCAGATGCATTGTGTTGATCATTCAAGAGTAGCACATCAGATGACACCTGATCATCCATTGGTCTGACACTTGCATCCTCATTACATGTACTGATCGTCAATGAAATTTCGGACAGTTTCAGGCTCCTCAATCTTAGATTCTTTGCATTCATCGTCAGCAGATATAGCATTTGATGCTATTCCAATTTCATCGCAGTAATCAACTAATGGTGCTCTACATTCGTTCAACTTTCTGATCACAGCATCCCTTGATAGTTCACAGTTATCATTCAGTTGATCCTGGACTTCGATGTCATTTGCTTTAGCAGCTTCCTCAATGTACATCTCCATATTATCCATTAATTGGATGAATGTATTGGTAAATTCCCGAATTTCCATTCCAGTATGCTTTTTGAAGGAGATACTTGAGAATTGTTGATCAAAATCTGCTGAGTATTCCTCATTGATAAATGGCTGGAATTGTTTGTGAATCATCTGAAGTACACTTATGGAATCATTTTTTATTATCTTCCGGTTGATGAGCTGGTTCTTCAATTGTTCCAGGAATAGCAACATCGTTTTCTTTAGTGAAGGAAAAGGGCACTGCATGTTCGATCCATGGATGTGGATAAAACTTGTGATATATGAGAATGAAGCAGTAAATAAGGTTCAATACTGCATTCAATATGTAATTTCGGCTGAGGTTCATTTGGGTTGGACTCAAAGTATGACGGGTTTTAGAATATCATTTGTTGAATCTGTTAAGTTAAGCATTCTGAATAGTACATACTTTGTCGCAGTCCAGAGTCATATAGTTTAAGCACTTTAGAATTCTGGATCAGTGGATTGAGCCATGAATGTTTGACTTTACAGGATTTTATAATTCTTTGATTAAACCGTGAAATAGATTCTTTCACGGGATTTTACAAAATCAAAAGAACAACCGTAAAGTGTAGTAAAAGGAAGTAAGATGTCTCAATAGACAAGTCGCTAAATAGCCAACTCGCTTTAGTATCAACTCGCAACACAATCAACTCACTTAATGAAACAAGTCGCTAAATAGCCAACTCGCTTTAGTATTAACTCGCAACACGATCAACTCAACAATGAAACAAGTCGCTTTAAGAATCAACTCGCTTAATAGCAAGTCACAAACAGACACAACTCGCCTAACCACCAAGTCACTTTAGAGCTCAAGTCGCTGAAAAGGTCAACTCGCTAAATACCCAAGTAGCATATATCAACTCGCTTCTAATGAAGAAACAACTCGCATACAAGAAACTCAACTACGAGACTCAACTCGCTTTGTACATTTTTCACAATACCACTTTATCACTTTCAAGCGACCAAACCACAATGATTTAAACCTTGAATTCAAAACATAAACACATATGATGATCCCTAAACACAAAAGTACAAGCAAAATTCAAACTTTAACGCTAGAATTTGTTCAAATGATTCAAACTCTCCTAAACACTTAAAGCCCAAAAAACCAACATGAAATCCACCCAAACAA
This sequence comes from Chrysanthemum makinoi, assembly GCA_910596185.1. Classification (NCBI taxonomy): domain Eukaryota; kingdom Viridiplantae; phylum Streptophyta; class Magnoliopsida; order Asterales; family Asteraceae; genus Chrysanthemum; species Chrysanthemum makinoi. The sequence goes on from OU343216.1 coordinate 83,817,540, forward strand.
AGAGCATGAAAGATGAGTATTAAACCATGGCCGATACCAATTGTAAGATAAAGGATTTCATAATCACATTAAAGCACAACCAGAGAGGTATATAAGTTTTAGAGAGAGAAAGGGAAATGTTCTAGTAAGCGAAAACTCATGGAAGGTTAGATTCCAAGTGAACATCCAACCCTCTCCCGTGTGGGGAGAGGGCTATATATACAAATAATAACGCCCTCCTACGGGCTGTGGATCAGGCATACAATGGGTAAAGATCCGTCCTTCCTCCACGGTGTTGCACTAGTCTAAACTAAGCAAATAACTGACTAACAATTAACATAATAAACGATATGTCTATGAGCTAACTTAAACTAGATTATACTTGGGGTGACCGATGCTTCACAATAGAATTACCAATTCCTAACAAAAGAACTTCTCGAGTAGGAACAGTGTCACTACCAGTTCTGCTTGCATATTATCTAGTTCTTGCAATATTATTTCTTTGCAACATATTGATTTAAAGAAAAAGCAAAACCTGATAATAGCATATCGTGTGGGTGGGTGCATGATTGAACGTATTGCAATGGGCAAAAACTCTTGCATTAGCATGTGATAGTCATGCGATTTTAGGCCAATGAGCTTCCTATCATTTAGGCTAACCAAACTAAAGAAATTTGAACAATAGCCTTGTGGTACCCTGATGTTGTGTAAAGTTTCACAAAAATATCTTTTTCAGCATTCGTTAATGTGTAACCTGCTGGAGGTAGTGTTGTTTTGTCTTGTTCTTGCATAGCAAACAACTCTTGTTTTACCCACTTCAGCCAGATCCGATCGAGCATTCGTCCATCTTTCGTCTTTCCGGAACATGTAGCAAAGTTCCGACGAGAGTCTCAGCAACATTCTTTTCTACATGCATAAAATCAATACAATGTGGAACAAAATTATGCCTCCAATACCTAAGTTTTCTATACCAAATTTTGAATTTCTTCCAATACGCACCGTTTTGTCCGTTTACTTGGCTTAAACTACCCTCTTACTGTTATGTTTCTTTTCTACGCTTTTGAATCTTCCCACCTCTTGCCTCGTATCTTCTTGGTTTTATGATGCATTATTGTTTGTTCGTTTTCCTTTTCCCCACTTATTTTCAATATGTTGTACCTCGTTGTATATTTGTTCCCCGGTCATTAGATTTGGAGCCGGGAGAAATTCTTGTTGTCCATTAAATGCCTTCCTTTTCCTTCTGAACGGATGGTCATATGGTAGATATATGCTGTGACCAACATAACTTTGCTTGGATGAGGCAGAAAGTCTAACACAGCTTGTATCTTTCCCACATACTACACAACCTTTGAATCTATGTAGGCAGCCACAATGTACCAAGTGCAGGGTAATCATTTAGTGTCCATAACACAACGGCATGTAGATTAAAGTTATCTTTTGTGGATGCATCATATGTATCAACCCCTGTATCGAATAAGGTTTGCAGATCATCAACAAACGGTTCTAAAAAACATCGATATCATTTCGGGTATCCGATATTAATACCGAAAGCATGATAAACTTTCTTTTCATACACAACCATAGAGGAAGGTTGTATATGACAGTTAAAACTGGCCATACACTGTGATGCCTATTTCTGATTTGCGTCAACCCCATCACGATATTCCTAGCCGTAGATTTCTTGGATCTTCAGCAATTTCAGAGAATTTTTCATCTATGATATGCATGCCTTTGAATCTAGGTGGCGTAACACACCATCGGTTATCCTCCGTGTCACGTGCCATCTTAAATCTTCTGAAATACTTTCTAGCTTAAATAGTCGTTGCAGTCTTGGTATAATTGGAAAGTACCACATTACCTTTCCTGGAATGTTTTCGTACACTTTATGTGTCTTATTATCCACCTTCCATCTTGATATCCTACAAGTTCGACACGCAGTCAAATCCTTGTCCCCCTTCCATTAAGAAGGCAGTTGTTGATACATACATGTATCTTTGTATCTGATCCCATCAATTTCAAAAAAAATTTGGCTTGATAAGTTTTTTCCACCATTTCGTTACCAGCAGGCAGCATATCTTCTTTAACAATCCTAGTAATTCAGTAAAGAACTTATCAGAACATCCGTACTTACCCTTCAAGTTGAGTAGTTTAACTATTGCGGACAGCTTTGTGAAGTCAGGACATCCTGCGTAAAGAGGCTTCTCTACATATAATAATAATTGTTGAAACTTGACAAGATCATCCTCATCAAAATTATCTTTTGTAGCATTAACCATTTCTACTGCTGCTGGGGCATCTGTTGGAATATATGAAGCAAAATTCGTGTCGTCAACAAACTCTGTTGTAGCTTTAACAGGTGTTTCGGTGACTCATCCTTCTCTCCATGTTTAGTCCAGTTTAGGTAGCTTAGATCAAACCCATTGCTGGAATAAATGGAACGCACTTTCTCCACTTTATGCTCTATGTGGTTTAAACAATGCATACACGGACATGGCGTTGAAAGATCATTTTTCTTAACTCGTGGGTCGATGTTCCCCATCTTCCACAAGTTGTGTGCTAATCAATAAACGCTGATACTCCATCAACATAAGATTTGTTGGTCCTATTAGTTCCTATCCAAGACTTTTCCATGTTTATAAATGTGTCCCACTTATCCAAGCAGTAATGTTTATAAATGTAGTCCCTGCAGGCATGTTAAAAAGACAGTCCAAGTTATTGAAGATTATACAAGACAACATCAAACTTCAATTGATGATCTTAAAAGTTAAAAAAGACATTCAAGTAATGAGGATAGCTCAAAGATTGAAGGTGGTATTGAATTATGCTAAGAATTGAATAAAGTCTAATGAAACAGTTCCTAAAGGGATGTTTGGGTCAGGGAAAAATAAGAAATTAACTAGCTAAATTATGGTTCCATGTTCATGTGGTTGAGGCTTAACAGGGTTTATTAAATTTTTTAACCAATTAACTATCTAAATTTAACAAGAAAATGACATAATTTACAAGAGGATATCTCGAAACAAATGTTCAATTAGCTAATAGGCTTAACAGGGTTATTTTATGTGTTAGAACGATGTGTACAAAAGGAAGATAACAATACTTACAGTGGTGACGGGATGGTGGGTCTATGACGAGAGAGTTGTGGTGGTGACGGGATTTGTGGTGAGATGAGAGGGAGGTGTGGCGGTGCAGGGAGGAGGAGGAGGAGGAGGAGTTAATTTTTGCAATTAGTTTGGAATGGCCTTGATGCAAACTTTGGGGGAATAAATTTAATTTGTCGGGGGAATTTTAAATTTGCTTAAATTTTTGAAAAGTTTTCATATTAGTTTATATTTTCTCTTTTGATTTAATGATTTTTTTCATTTAATTAGTTTAAAAAGGTTTTTTATTCATAATAAATAAAATAAAATTCAGAAAAATACAACTTTTAAATATTTAGGACTTTTAAAAAATAATTTTAAATTTTATGCTTAAATTTACAATATTTGGTATTTTTAGGATTAAGTGCATTTTAGGTTATTTCGACTTTTGTTAGTTGATTTATTTGCTTATTTAGTTGTTTTTAGTTTAAAAAAAAGTAAAGTAACTCCAAATACCGTCTTCCACGGGTTATGGGTCCCAATACCGTCTTCCACGGTGTATGGGGGAGGTTGAGACGTAGACAGCCTTACCCCTACCTAAGGTAGAGAGGCTGCTTCGGTTCTACCAAGGTTGAAAAGGACCTCCGGCCTTGCAAGGGGTGAGGATCGAACCCTTGAGAGGTTTGCTTCTACCAAAGGTAGAAAAGGACCTCCGACCTTGCAAGGGGTAAGGATCGAACCCTTGACCTCTTTCTCCAGAGGCAAGAGTGTTAACCACTTGATCTAACCTTGCTCTTTTTTGGTTTTTAGTTTATGTTTCATAAATTTATTCACAAAATCCAAATATCTTTCATTATTCTTTATCACCCGATCACGAACCGAACGCGAATTTCCATTCATACTCCGTTGGGACTTAAAACGACCTGGGAATATCTCATATTTCTGGAAAATATTGTGTTTTGACTTTCTTTTACCAAATTGGGATTTTCATTCTCGGGTGTAGCCAAATTGACCATTTGGCCGGGTTTTTCATAATATAATTTTATATATACTATTGATTGAATCATGTCGTAACATGACACTCTAAGCAACTATAACCCAATGCTTTTGACCCATATTATGTCAAATACCCATTAATGAATGTGACCAGTGATAACGTAATACCCTACCCACCATGTGAACTAGCCATTATCACTGGTCATGAATGGGTTGCACGGCGGTAGGTGTATAGTTATATTGTGAAGGTTATATGAACTGTATTAAAGTTATTAAGGGTGGGCACGTTAATTTTGACATTTCAGGATGACATAAAATCATTCACTCCGTGTCTTAGTCAAACATGTGGCTGTGTTTAGGTTGCGTTAGATACGTTAGACGCGTAACACAACCCTTGTGCATTTTCGTCCGTTTTAGTCGGTCCTATACGTTTTCGTCCGTGTTCATACGTTTTCTTAGTTTTGTATGTTTTTCTTCCGATTTTTGCGTTTTTGCGTTTTCGTCTCTTTTCATATATTTTCGTCCGTTTTTATGCGTTTTACACTTTTACACATTTTCATACGTTTTTACGTTTGCGTGTTTTTCATCGTTTTCCACCGTTTGCGTCGACTTTGTCCTTTTAATAAGTTTTTATACGTTTTGTTTTGTTTACCACGTTTTCGTCCGTGCTTACACTTTGTCGCTGGTTTTTTCATGTTTTAGTCCGTTTGTATAAGTTTTTGACCGTTTTCGTCCGTTTCTAGCCGTTTTCATCTATTTTAGACGTTTTCGTCCGTTTTCATATGTTTTACATATTAACATACATTTTATTACCTTCTAATACGTTTTCGTCCGCTTTAGTTAGTTTTTTTTTTGTCGTTTTAATCCGTTTAGCCATTTTCATATGTTTTGAAGACTTTTTAGCCGTTTTCATACGCTTTCTTACACTTTTACACATTTTCATACGTTTTTACACGTTTGCGTCTTTTCATCGTTTTCCACCGTTTTCGATGCGACTTTGTCCTTTTTAATCAGTTTTTATACGTTTCGTTTTTGTTTACCGCGTTTTTCGTCCGTGTTTACTTTGTGCATGGGTTTTCATGTTTTAGTCCGTTTGTATAAGTTTTTGACCGTTTTAAATTAGTTTCGGCGTTTCATCTATTTTAGACGTCTTCGTCCGATTATATGTTTTACATATTAATGTACATTTTCTTACGTTCCATACGTTTTCTTACGTTCTTACGTTTTAAATGCTGCGTTAGTCCGTTTTATCCGTTTTAAGACTTTGGGTCAACGAAGCGGTAGAATTCATATTCGGTTCGGTTCGGTTTTCGTGTTGAACCGAATAAAAAAATAACCGATTTAACGAAACCAAACAACCCGATAACCGAACGGATAAACACCCCTAATTTATAGTGATAGTTTAAAAGGATGACTTGTTTTGCGGTTTTAAAGTTTAGGTCTTTATAGTTTGAATTCATAAGGAGTTACAAGTATCTTCTCTATCACACTATCCCCACAACTCTTCTTCAACCTTTCTTATCAATCTTTCAATAATATCATATTTTACCCAATTTCATTATCAATGGCAGCACCATCACCACAAAACCATTTGACTAAGCGTGTTATTGATGACCTAATTGAGTTTAGCGGGGAGACATCTGTTGATGGTTACATGAGTTTCTTCAAGGCTCAGCAAATTTCCAGTCTCTGTGGCTTTATAAACCGGATTGTGAAGAGGCCACCACAGTAAAGAATGAGATTGCGCAATTTAATGCTTTAATTGCTGAGATGGTAGCTCTTGGAGATGGGGATGAACATTTTGACACATTGATGGATCTTAGGCATGACTTGGAGGCTGCGAGGACTAAGCTGCAGGGGTGAATGATCTCATTACTCAAGCTGAGGAGGATATCGAGACCAAGGAAGAACAAATTAAGTCGATGAATGGTTGAAGGGTTGCTCGCTATGTAAAGGGATGGTTTCTTTTGCTCTAGTGTCACCTGTTTATAATGTCGAATGTCTTGGTTTAATATTATGGTTTGTAGATATATTAACAATGAAACATGTATGAATCTTTTGATGGTTTATCCAATGGAATGGAATGGGATGCGCTCGCTAGTTTGTTTCATCTTTTTTTAATGTTGTTTTACATTTAGGAATTGGTTGTGGTGTTTAAGTTCATATATGGTAGAATGTATTATTGTAGGTTTGAGGTTGATCCAATCACGAATGCATCCCATGTGTCGGGTTCAATGTTGAGCCATGGATATGCGGTTCATAAGTGCTTTGCTTAGGTTGTTCATTTTTTAGGTTGTTGTCAATTTTTAGGGTGTTTTTGTTGTTGTTTTGCTTTAAGTTAATTGCATTTACATGATTTCTTGATTTTTTTTACTGTTGGAGGATGTTAGAGCTTATTTAAGTGCTTATAAAGAGCTTATTTATAGGCTTAAAGTAAGGTCTCAGGGCATTTTGTTGTGTCAGCATCCTTGGTTTGATTTGATTATTTTTGTGTGCTTGCTTACTCTTGGGGTACCTTATTAGTTATAGTTGCTTAATTAGTTTGCTTGGGTGTTTGGGGTGTGGGTAAGAACCATTTATGTCATGGGTGTGTTGGTTTCAAAATGCATCCAAAAATGAAATATTTAAATTCTATATTATCAATTTGGAGCCACATTTTAAAATTATCAAATTTGGAGCCAAATTTCAATTAAAATTTTTAAAAGTTCTTAGGAAATTATGGTTTCCTTAATTGGCTGCCCCTAATGAGTCCTAATTTTACTCCAATAAATCGATTCAAGTAAAACAACGAACTTCAATTTACACCATTATTTACCAATTAAGTTTACTAATTTTCTTTTAACACATTACGACTAATCATGGCAACTCAAACCAATGTCGGGATGATTTGGTTTATTCGATCGTGAAAATGATAACTCATTTGGATATGAATCAGAGGTATTCGATGAGGGTGAGGATGCTGAAAACAACCATTCAAATGCGAATGTTGTTAAGAGGGGCGTAACTAGGTTAGCTAAGTTTTGCGAGGGATTATGGAAAAACCGCGGAATAAAGGTCAGTGTAACCTTCGATGCTGAATAGGATATCGAGGAAAAACAGGGCATTGTTTTTGAGTTTTTGGGTGATTTGGTTCGTGAGCATATAGGTGTCAGAGTTCTATCACGGAGGAAGGTTGATTCAGATGCAAGAGATAAAATGTGGGACGAAATCACGGTACACATATACTTTTTTTAACTAGTAGTGGCTTGGTCATGGTAGGTACAAGGTGTTAACAAGTTTATCTCTGCATTTACATTATGTGCAACTAATTAACAACATTGTGTTAATCTTTGCAGTGATATTTTGATGTTGACTTGGCAGTCAGTGATAATGAATCGTCTTGGTCAACTTCTATGGAATTTCATAAGGAAATTGACCGAAAACTACATATTGCCCAACAAAAATACCCTTTCAAAACTTAATGAAGTCCCGAGGAAGTATAGTGCAATTATAAAAGCTGAAGATTGGGTAAATTTTGTAAACTACACGACCACCGAGGAATACAAGGTGTTAATTATTCATTTTTATTCAAGTTCAAATATCTGTCACATTTGATGTTTCCATATATATTAGTTGTATACTATCATCATTACTACATCTAAACACCTTTTTTATTTTGTGTTGCAAGGTGAAATCATCTTGCATCTAAAGTGGCGTTCCAAGTCGTTTTATCAGCATAGAATGGGACGAGGTGGATACGCCCGTGTGATAGATAAAATGGTAACATTAAACATTAAACATTTGCATTTAATAGCATCGTACTTTCGTTTATATTGGTTTATCTTACAAGTGTATGTATTTGATGTTTATAAGATCGAGAATAAAGAAATTGAACCAGATGAAGAACCATCGCGTGGTACGCTGTGGTTGAAAGGAATGGTGAATAAAGATGGAGAATTTCACGATGATGATATCGAGAACGTTGGGACAAAAATTGTAAGTTTGACTAATTTTATTATTATGTTTATTGTTAGTTATAAGTTAATACTGATAGTGTATTAGTTAAAACTGATAGTGTATTAGTTAAAACTGTTAGTTATAAGTTAATACTATTATTTATAAGTTAATACTGGTAGAATTAAACAACCTGTTTCCCATATTATGTGTGCAGAAAGAGACGGAGGAGAAGATCAAACAAGGAACCTTGAAGGTTGATCATGGCACTGATGCCATGACATTTGTATTAGGTAAGGAAAAGGGAGGATATCAGAGGAGTGGGAGATGGAGTAACCTACAAGAGGTATTTTGATCGCCTCGAATCGATAACATTTGATGAAAGAGTGGTGTCACTTCAAAGTGAACTTGATAATGAGAAGTAACGTCAAGAAAAAGAGGATAATCTGAGGATTTGATGAAACAATTGGTCTGCACAAAGGGGCGTTGCAGTCAACTTCAACACCATTGACACAAACGGAAGTAAGACATAAGAAAGTAACATTCCATCTTTTTTTACCCTTTTAAATATACTGCAGTCTTCTTAAACAATTTATACCGGTGTCTGGGTGAACATTAATCTTATAAATAGCGATCTGATGAGGATGCCGGAACACGTGTTCTTGGACGTGAGAAAATTGCGAGCATTGAGAAGTCTAATGGACTTGCAACTTTGGAAAAAGAAATGGAAATAAGTGTAAGTAATAAATCATCCCCCTGGGATTTTTGAATTCTACATACATGTATTATTTCACGTGTATTATATATATAGGAAAGCTGTTAAATCATGCATCTAAGAAATGACTAGATCAAAGCGAAAGGATTCTTCCGCGTCAACTTTTAGGATCACAGAACAGGAGTCTCCATTAACATTACTACCACAAGTATGTATTTAAACATTTTCATATGTTCTTTAGTTTAATTAATTACGGATACATATATACATGCAACAAATTATCTTTTTAGGTAATTAAGTGGGCTGGCGCACGAAATCAACTATTGCGGAGGGTACCGTGTACAAAATTGATGGAAAACAAATGCTTCATAACAAACCACTCCCAAAGGATTGCTACAGAGTGTCTATTGAAAAATCTTTAGTGGATGCAGCATGCATACCGGATGTAGGAAATACTGGTCTCAAACAGATTAAGGATGCATTAGGTGGTTTTTATGCATGGCCTAAGGATCAAGTGGTTTTCGATGAAAAGGTACATACATGCATGTGTTTTATAAACCTACATATATCATTCTTCATATTTAATTAGTGTTTGATACCGCTTTTGTTTCACAATTGTAACCACCAAGTACCATAAAGCTGATTGGTGAGAGCAGAATTGCACCTAAATTACAAGCGCAGCTACGTCTCTAGTGATACCATGCAGGAAGTTAAGAAGATCAAGAGTCGAAGTCGGTAATTTGTAGAATTTTATTATGTAAGACATTACAATTTTATATACATTCCAATTTTATTGTATTTGAATATATTTTGAATATATATATATATATATATATATATATATATATATATATATATATATATATATATATATATATATATATATATATATATATATATATATATATATATATATATATATTTAATTGTTTTGATATATATTGATTTCTTATATGTGACTAAAATATTCATATAGTCACAATTATTAACACTTTTTGGTCACAGTTTGCTTAATTCGATGTGTGACTAAATGTTAAAAAAGGCCACACAAACATAAAATTCAAGTGGCCATTGGATGATCAATAGTCACACAAAACACACATTTCTTCACTTTACACACCATATGGTTACACTTATTAACACTTTTGGCCACTTTATGCTTAATTGTATGTGACTAAATACACAAAACAAACATGCTTTGTGTGACTAAATGTTAGAAAAGGCCACACAAATATAAAATTAATGTAGCCATTGGATGAGCAATAGTCACACAAAACACATATTTCTTCACTTAAAACACCATATGGTCACACTTATTAACACTTTTGGCCACTTTATGCTTAATTGTATGTGACTAAATACCCAAAACAAACATGCTTTGTGTGACTAAATGTTAGAAAAGGCCACACAAACATAAAATTCACGTGGCCATTGGATGATCAATAGTCACTCAAAATACACATTTCTTCACTTTAAACAGCATATGGTCACACTTATTAACACTTTTGGTCACTTTATGCTTAATTGTATGTGACTAAAACAAACATGCTTTGTGTGACTAAATGTTAGAAAAGGCCACACAAACATAAAATTCATGTGGCCATTGGATGATCAATAGTCACACAAAACACACATTTCTTCACTTAAAACACCATATGGTCACATTTATTAACACTTTTGGCCACTTTATGATTAATTGTATGTGACTAAATACCCAAAAGAAACATGCTTTGTGTGACTAAATGTTAGAAAAAGGCCACACAAACATAAAATTCAAGTGGCCATTGGATGATCAATAGTCACACAAAACACACATTTCTTCACTTAAAACACCATATGGTCACACTTATTAACACTTTTAGCCACTTTATGGTTAATTGTATGTGACTAAATACCCAAAACAAACATGCTTTGTGTGACTAAATGTTAGAAAAGGCCACACAAACATAAAATTCAAGTGGCCATTGGATGATCAATAGTCACACAAAACACACGTTTCTTCACTTTAAACACCATATGGTCACACTTATTAACACTTTTAGCCACTTTATGGTTAATTGTTTGTGACTAAATACCCAAAACAAACATGCTTTGTGTGACTAAATGTTAGAGAAGGCCACGCAAACATAAAATTTATGTGGCCATTGGATGATCAATAGTCACACAAAATACACGTTTCTTCATTTTAAACACCATATGGTCACACTTATTAACACTTTTGGCCACTTTATGATTAATTGTATGTGACTAAATACAAAAACAAATATGCTTTGTGTGACTAAATGTTCAAGGCACACAAACATAAAAGTCAAGTGGCCATTGGATGATCAATAGTCACACAAAAGACATATTTCTTCACCTTAAACAGCATATGGTCACACTTATTAACACTTTTGGCCACTTTATGCTTAATTGTATGTGACTAAATACCCAAACAAACATGCTTTGTGTGACTATACAATGTTTATGGTCACTACCCAGTTAATCAACAAAATTTATACCTAATTAGTCACACATGTTACGGTTTTGGTTACTCTTTTGCAATAGAGACTAAAAAATGTCAAACACGTGACCATAGAGGAATTCTTCATGTAAGTCTCAGTAGCCTGGGTCTTCTTTCATAGAGTACTTGATTTCATTCAGCTTGGTGTGAGACTCTTGAAAGTACTTGAGGAATTTGATCAGGTTGTCATCCAGCATTGCAGATGTTGATACATTAGATCCTGTGCTCATCATGTTGGTATTGAAATTAAGCACTGATTTTTAGATCAGCATAACTGGAAGCTGCTTCAACACACTGATCCCAGAGAGTATCAGTGACACCAGAATACAACTTCCTTGAGGCCTTTGTAATCCACATAACCAGTTGTCTTTCAGTCAGTGGAAGAATGTTATCATACTTCTTTATTTCCTTAGGACAGGATGAAGTAGAGAAGTCAGAGTCATGTTCATCAAGTTTAGCAGGTGACTCTTCAGTCTCTTGTGGACCAGGCTGATGCTCTTATTCTTGAGTTTGAACATCAGTGTCCATTTCTTCCCCTGCTGAAAGTCTTTCATCTTCACTGTCAGCCAACTCTTCATCAGAAAATAATATGTCAGTAACCTCAGCAACAGTCAACAGTCCAGTGGTGGTGATGGTTTCCATATCAGCGGGTGGTATTTGTCCCTCTTAGTATTTGTCCCCCTGTGCTCCTTCAAGCACTGGTGGGCGATTCCCAGTGCTATCCCTAGAAGCGGTGGCAGTGACATCCCTATCAGCGGGTTGTGTGTTTCCCTTTGAGTCTTTGGGATCATTCGTTTGGCCCTCAGACAAAAGCTATGATTGGCGAGTGTCATCCTTGGGCAGTGTGGAAAGCGCTCCCCTACCAGCGGGTTGTTTGTTTCCCTCTGGATATTGGGGAGTAGTAGTTGGGACCAAGGGCACTGACTGTGATGTATCAGTGTCCTTCGTTGTCACTGGGGTGGATGATGTTTGGTCTCCTTTGGGTGGTAGATCAGTCTTGGGTTTTCTTTGTCTTTTAGGCTATGTTCCAGAAGCCTCAGGGCCCTGAGACTTGGGTTTGGTTTTAGTCCCAGTCTGAGACTTCCCCTTTCTCTTTTTAGGAGCAGGTTTTGGAGACACTGAGTCCCTTTGGTTGTTTACAGCAACCATATGGGCCGTCAATTCAATTTCAGTGACTTGGGATTGGTCTTTTTGAAATTTTGATTGACTCAGGATACCAGGTAAAGCACAGTATTTGTATTCTTGAGGATAATTGCAACCCAGTAACACTTGTAAAGTGCATGAGACAAACCTAGGGTACGAAACGTATTTCGTCCTAGTTTTGCTCAGTAGCTTGGTTACGAGATCACTGTAAATGATCTCCCCTATGTCGACAATGACCCCTGTCATCAAGCAGTATGCCACCATCAACTGAATAGAGTTAACTTGTTCGGTGGATGAGTGGTTCCCGCCGAGAACCTGAATCACAAATGTGAACAGGATCTTCCAAGCCACAGGAAATGAGTTCTTGGTGACTGGGGTTCTGTCCAAAAACTTTGGATCCAAAACAATTTGTTTTAACCTATCCTTAACTATGGAGGGTTTAGGATGGGCAACATAGTTGCCAGAATTATAGTCTAAC
>OU343216.1:83830466-83849768 GCA_910596185.1 Chrysanthemum makinoi
GATCTGGCTGAGAGTTCCAAACTTCTATTTTCTTGGTTTAGAAAACATGACCGTTGATCTGCTCCAAACCGTCAAGTTTAATCACTCAAACCGACCACTTGTGAATGGCCGACCGTAACAAACTTAAAACAGCTCAGAAGCAAATGCAATGAAGATCAGGAGAGTATAGTGTTTCCCCAGGTCGTTAAGTCCCAACGAGCTGTGCGAGAATAGTCAAACGTATAGTGATCGAGAGATTTGAACGGAAAAGAGGGATTTGAATTATTACAACTAAAGAAAAAGTACATAAACTACAGGGGCTTAAATGCAAATTAAAGAAAATTAAAAAGATAAAAAAATATTAAATAAACGCTATCACTATTTGCAAAATGATGTTTTTGTTTTTTTTTCTTTTATAAAACTGAATTAAAAACTACGTGACGTACACTAGAAAATATGAAACTGAAACAATATAAAGCCTAAAAAATATGAAAATGATATTTTTACAAACCTAATGATAAAAGAAAATTTTTAGAAAAAGAAAATTATTTTTATAACTATTTAATTAATCATTATTAATTAAAAACTATTTTTACCTATTTAATAATACCCTAAAATATAAGAAAATATGAAATAAAGCTTGAAAAATAAAATTATGACTTAGAAAAATCTAAAATAACAAAAGAGAATTTTCAAAACTATTTTTATATTTTTCTGATTATTTTTGTATTTTCTATGAATTAAAAACTATTTAAAACTAATTAAATTGCTTAAAATTACAAAATAAACTATGAAAAATCTGGAAAAATAATTTTTTACTTTTTATATTTATCTTAACCTAATAAAAATGAAAAATTATTTTTTTGAACTTTTTCTGATTTAATTGTATTAAAAGCTATTTAAAATGACTTAAAAACTGTTTTAATTAAGGAAAAATAGCAAACTGTTATGGAAAAATATGAAAAATTCAGGAAAAGTCTAATTAAATATTATGAATCTAGGAAAAATAGAAAAACAGGTGCTTGTGTGTAAGAAAATGAGACTGCAATTCAAGTGCTTATGTAATAAGCACTTGGAATAAGCACAAGGGTTCAACTGAGCACCAAACCTTCACATAAGCTATAATAAGCTTAAACTACTCAACTGCCACTAAACACAACTGTTCTAAACCTATAAGTTACCAGCTACACAGATTTGACTATATGAGCATATGTGCTTAAAACAGTTTGAGGGCACAACTTTGAGCTTAAGCACAAGCCAACCAATAAGCTGGAAATCAAAACCAGTTATTTGAACCTAAACTAGACCTGGCTAAGAACCTTTAAACCAAAAACTAGACCTAGACAAGCTCTATTGAGCTTGGGACAAGCCCTGTAATAAGCTGAGAGAACTCAGCTTTGACTGAGTTTTGTGAACAGGGCATATAAGCCCTGTTTGACAAGCCCTTTTGAAGCTTATAGAAAATTTCTAAAATTCTATAAAAATGACAATAAGAAAATAGACCAACTGAAGTTTTAAAGTCCCAAGTTTTACTGATTTTGACCCAGAGATGAATCCATGATAAATCTTTCTAGATTGGGTGAAAACAGGTTTTACACTTTTGACTTTTGAGCAGTTTTTGAAAGTTTGACTTACATGAGTTTTGATCTTAATTTCTCAACTAAAAATGATGTTATATGATGATATGAAGCTACAGCAAGCTATGTCTATGATATCTAAACACAATACAAGATTTTGGTTTTGCAAATTCTCAACAGTTAAAAGATTAAGACAAGTAATGTATGATTTTGACTATTAGCTATTGCAGAGACAATATTAAGACATATATGAGTACAAAAGAACTACACAAGCCTACAACAACAAGTTTCAACCACTGAATTAACCTCTAATACAGTTTAATCCTATGATCCAAACACAACTTTAAGAACTGTTTTTTCAATTTAAACTAAGCACCTACTGATTTGGCTTAAGCTAACACTTAAACTGATTCTAGTTACACTAATTACAACTAAATAAACAAGTCTTAACTGCTAATGATCACAGATACAGATTGTGCAATTAACTTGGATTTGGACTTACATTTGGTTTTAGCCACTGTGGCTTGCAATCAATGAGACAAACACTACATACAATTTTTTAATCCCATACCCAACTGAGTTTCAACCCAAATCCATCTCTGCAACATCCCATATCCACTTCCATACTGCTTAACCAAAAATTCTTCTCTGTTTGACTTTTGTTGACCCACATGTCATATTGCTCAAAATTGATTTGTGAGCTTAACAAAAGCTATAAACAACTTAACTAAGCTTGTTTGAAATTGAACATAAACTACTATAAGCCTCAATTCAAGAACATGAAACTGACTTCTTCAATAGTAAACACAAAAGATATGAAACTTAGTTAAACTTTAAACTGATACTTGAAATGAGTTACAATGATTAAGTGACTTATGTTTAATACATTAAAGATTAAGATTACATTTTTAAAACACTAAATGAGAGAATTTAAGAAAAACGACATACAATGAAATTAAAAACTAACTACTCCTTTATTTCTTGCTTCTCTTCTTTCTTTTATACCCAAACAGCTTCCACGTGTCCTTCTGATCAAATCCCACCACTCTTGTGAGCCAATGGATGAGTAGAGGTCATTTTGGCCATTGATCCAATTTTGGCGGGAAGGGGTATTTTGACCTCTGGGGCTCTGAAACTGCCACTAGAGGGGGTGGAGTAGATGTGATGATTATGGGTTGGTTTGAGGAGATAAGGTGAGGTGAGAGGTGTTGGGAGAAGGAATTGCAGAGGAGCAGTCAAGTGGGGAAGATAGCAGGGATAAGGGAGGGAAAGGTGTTTGGGTTTGACTGTGGGTTTGACCTGGGGGTCCAAAATGAAAGGGTCAAGGGTCCAAATGGTATATATGGCAGGGGTCTTATAACAACCCGTAAAATTTCGGATTATTATAATAATATTCATTACGCCAGAAAATTCAAAACAATTATTTTTCGACAAAATGCCAATATCTAAAACCGAGAGGCCATCTCGTTTCCTTAGAAATAAGACTCCGCTTGTCCACTATGTATCTGTATAATAAATGTGAAATTTATTATTGTCCAAGTTAAAATATAAGCATACATAAGCTTAATCCCTCAGTTATTTCACACACTACAGCGCAGTAGCAAACAAGACTAAAAATAAATACTGAGATAAGAGAAAATTACACTTTTTATCAATCACTAATAATTTACAAAAGAAAACGAGAAGTTATCTCTAGAATTTAGAAAGTCACGGCATCGCGCGCATTCCGACACCAATTAAATAACGGCAAACAATTATAATCAAATTTCAACGTAATAAGAATGTCATATTATTACGTTTATAAAATCGTTTTCAAAAATATAATTTGTATATCCTTCGAGGACCGGGAAGGTACGTTTACTCGAAGATTCAACAAAACTCGGGGTACAATTTACAATGTGCCTACTAATAAAACAAAATAAATATAAAGCATATCTCCCCATATCCTGATCCATGTTTTCTCCTCTCTCCTCTGTTCCCCACGCTCACCCTACATAAACATCAAGACCTGCTGCTAATCTACTTCTGAAAATCAAAAGCTGATCCATCACTATCAAGCCCCTTCAAAACAGAGACCTATACTCTTAGACATCACATGAGAATACTAGAACGTGGCAATGGGAGAATGACGAGAGCCAAAGAAAGGCATGCTACCTACACGAGACCAAGAGGGCTAGTGTCTCCATTCCTTTTATTCTTCTACATATGGGAGAAAGTAATTGCAGGTTTTCTTCACTTTTGCACACACAATCACAAATTAGGGTTCTTAGAAGATTAGGGTTTTCTCAAATTGATAGAGGGGTTTTAAAAATTGAAGTGTTAGGAGTGTAGTTCGAGTTTCACTTTCATCAATTTCAAGAGATTCAAGTCCAGTTTGGGTTTCTCCTGGTTCGGTTCATCCCACTCCATTCGACATCATTTTTCTTGTAAGGACTCTTGAAATTTAATTTTGATATGTTAATAATTTGTCAAAGTCATCAATAAAAATTTTATTTTGTTGTTACCGATCAGATAAAAATAATAATTTGGAAATTGTTCTTGTTGCTTGGCTCGTATAAAAAAAAATACAAGAAAAAGGAGACCTAAACAATTAGCTTATTGTAACTTATTTGGTTTTTCTGCTTATGTTAGAGCCTACTTAGCTTCTTTGGTGTTCGGCTTATTTTCTTGGCTCATTCGTTTTGAAACCGGACTGTGAAACACGCCCTCCCTAAGAGTGTTAGTGTTGACCTATGTATCGACTCGTAAGGCCCTGTGCCACGAGGGCGTTGAGTCAAGTGACAAGTCATGAGTAGTACTCGACTTCACTGGTCATCAGTCAAGTAAGACTTCAAATGTTTTTGTTGCCTTGTTTCGGTGTGAATATCGGCTCACAAAAGTCTTATGATTTTAGTGGTATCGAGTCACCAAGGAGTCCGTAAGGTTTACTTGCTTCGAGCCAAGGGAGGACACCTCGAGGGTGTTTCTACCTGACTCGACACTAGACCATGTTGTGGTCGTAGAGGACTTGTAAAAGTCTTGTTAAGAGTTGCGTTTCTCAGTTGAGTATACATTTTGTTTGTTTTTCTTGCGTCAAAGCAGCGTATCCACACAAAGTTATCACAGGTTTCCTTCTAAAAATTGTTTTGGTTTAATCAGTTGGACCTCAAAGCCTGTTTCATAAGGGGTGCTCGTTTGTCGCGTGGTCACGACACCAACAGCCTAGGTTGTTTGTTGTTGACGTTTGATATCTTGTCCAGTCCACACAACCCTCGTAATGGTGTTCTCTTTTTGGTCTAATCGTTGGGGTCGAGTTGGTTTCGGTTCCAACAAAACATGACCGCAAGATTGTGTTGGCTTCATTACAGTAGTGGCAGGGAATATTTATTTACACTACCTTTGATTAAGACTACTATATTTCCAACAATAGCATAAAATTTCAGTAAGTGTAAAATTTAAGTACAATCTGTTTTTCAGCTCACAGGGTGCGTTTGATTTAGTAATTTAACGGGTCAAGACACAAATTGTGTTTGGTTTGGTTCATTTGGGCTGAAGCCCATTTATTGAGATATGACTATTGGTTCCTTTCTGGGCCCAACCCGCTCTATCAGGGAGTTGTGTCACGGCTAAATGGTTTCAGTTTATCTCGCGACTAAGTCCCGTCTCATCCAACTTATCATCCACCTCGTCTCGATCCGCCACCCATGGCATACCTTTAGCACTCGACATCTCCATTTGCAATTACGACATATCACATGACTTGTAAATGTTATTAACATAAAACAAGACGCGATACAAACAACTAACGTAAACAAGTTTGGAAAATAAGCTAAGTTCACTGTTATTATTTACAAATTAATAAAAAGAGTGTTCACTTTTTAAAATGCCGATGATTAAACCGGATACCAAAATTTGTGAAATAGAATATGCGAACTCTTGACAATTATTCAAACCGGATAAATAGAAACTATGCACTCGGGTCATAAACATACTTACTATTTTACGATTTGTAAATGAAATATACTTCTTGAAAACATATATTGTAAATTTTCTAATTATGAATGACGAGTTAAATATATAAAACCTTTCAAAATGTATTTATTAATGAAATATATTTATCTACATTGTATTTTGCTAATACAAATGGTATACAGGTTAAGACTTAATACAATTTTAGATATATATATATACACTTTATATATATTTCTTTCGTTCGCATCGACGTCTCGCATTATACGTACTATTTTCATACATCGTCATTCGGTTATCCTCAAACCGAAGTTTTGTTCATTCTTGATATCTTTTTTCTGCGTGTACACTTCCAAGTATTCTCATTTGGTCACCATTAAACCAAAGTCGAAATTCCTTCCTTGAGACTCCTTTCATGTCATTCTTCCTAAGCCGAAATCCACTTAATTTCTTGTAAATTATTCTTAGATCAATGATGCCACATAAACAACAAGCAACAACAACAACAACAACAACAACAACAACAACAACAACAACAACAACAACAACAAAAACATTTAAAACTTATAAAGTTGGTTAAACTTTATCAAGTCTTAAACATAAAGACTAAATTGCCGTATTAATTAGGTTGCGTGTCGGAGCCGTGCACTATCACTCCTTGATTTAATTCCCTTTAGACTGCATATTGCACATTGCCAAGGTGAGTTTCATAGCCCCTACTTTTAACTGCTTTATACTTGTTTTGGGGGAAGATACATGCTCATTTTACTTAAATCATTTTACTTGTGCATTCCATGCATACTATGCTTTTACATGTTTAAAGTCTTCATCATACATAGATGTTTTATAGAGCATACCAAAATGTTTGACCTAGAATATTACGCAGCTTAGCCTAAGTCCTTAGATCCCAAATTGCCCTCTTCATGAACCGTCAATTCCTGCTGGGAGGCGCGAATGTTATAAATAGATCTATTGAGGGTGACTCCTCTGTTCGGTTGACCCGCTTGGGTCAGGGCGAAACATATAGCATGTCGGGACCGAGTGTATTGGGATAAACACTCGCCATGGGCTCACTAATTGTATGACTTCTTTGTGCATACAGGAACTGTCGTAGCTTCGGTTGCATGAACTTAGTGCTAGCGTAATAGATTCAACATATGACATTATATTCATTGTAATGTACATATACCCTACTTATGGTCCACTAATGAAATCTCTTTTATGAATCCTTTTATGAACTGAAACCATAAACTTTATGACATTATGCAAGACGTAATGATCATCAAAAACCAACTTCGAAACAGTGTACTGAATTCCTTTTTAAATAAACCTATGAACTCACCAGCGTAAGCTGACCCCTTTTAGCATGTATCTTCAGGTTTGAAGTGATAGCATATCTTTGGAGGCGCAAGGCAAAGGCATGGCATGGTCATAGATGACTCTGATTTATGTATTGGGACCACTCGTTTATAATGGGCCATTTTCCGCACTAATCAATAATGTAAACATTGTTTTTTTTAAGAAATGAATAAAAGTTATTTATAAAAATCCGTTGTTCTATGCTTATGTTGTGGTACCAATTTAGTAGCACCCCAATACACGTAAGCTTCCGCTGAGTCATTTTTGGGGGTGTTACATATTGGCATCAGAGCCTAGGTTATAGAGAACTGGGTATATTTTTAAAACCTAGACTATAACCACTTTTACAAAAACTAAACCCTATGACCGACACGTGCCTGCCTGCCAAGCTGATGCCTCACTTATGATCCTACTGAGATCATACTTGATAAGATACATGTTTTATCACTGCTCACCTAATTTCATTGTAGGTTATAATTACCTTCCCTATACATATAATTACGTATCACTGCAATACACCTTTTCCATCACACAAAGAGAATAATTGTTCTAATCCTTCAAGACAACCTTTAAAAGTATTGTGACATATTACTAGCGTAACTAAGCTAAGTATTTCAAAATTCATTGAACCTCGGGTGAATATAGATTGATCACCTATATTCAACCAGGGACAGTGGGACATAGCCTGATCACCTATGTCCGACTCAAAGGTGAATTTTGCAGTACTTAGGATAGTTATAATAGCTTTATGTCCAGAGAGAAGATGATAAACATGTAACATTTCAATAAACCACACATTGACGGTTACCCTGAAGCCACACACTGGCGTCACACCATCCTTTAAACACAAGCCACTCATCGGCATACCCTAATCACAAGCCACTCATCGGCATACACTAATCACAAGCCACTCATCGGCATACACTAATCATAAACCACTCACTGACATTTCCTAAACATAAACCACTCACTGGCATTCCCTAAACATAAGTCACTCACTGACATTCCCTAATCACAAGTCACTCACTGACATTCCCTAATCACAAGTCACTCACTGACATTCTCTAATCACAAGTCACTCACTGGCATCCCTTAATTACAAGTTAGTCACTGGCATCCCTTAATTACAAGTTACTCACTGGCATCCCTTAATTACAATTCACTCACTGACATTCCTTAATCACAAGTCACTCACTGGCATCACAATATCCCTTAATCATAAGCCACCCACTGGCGTCATACTACTTCTTAATCATAAACTTTATAATTTCATATCACAATCGGGTTATGTTATAGTCACACCTACCCCACACCTTACACTCCATAGACAAATCAAACCATTTTAGGAACAACTTTCCAATAACACCTATGAGAAAAATTCTCTAATGGGAATAAGCAATAAAAGAACAATAAACCTTTGGCAAAATCTAGAAAGACACGACAAATGACCTATAATCCCACAAAACTTGAAAAAAATTTACATTGAAAATTTGATACATAAAAACTCCACCTATCTTTTAAGAATAACCGTGCCTACCTTGTCACCCTCCTACAAACAAAAGAGTTGTCATACAAACTATTTCCGATTATCCCTCAAACCATTATAACCGAAATACTTCATGAATCACTTCATGAATCATTCTACAAACCAAATTACCACCTTACCATTACACCATAAAGTAAACTACAATTTTACCCATACCTTACCAAAATAAAGTATTTCTTAATACTTTAAAAAGGGTATTCCAGAACCACTCTATTGGTTACTTACTTCCTTGAAATGTGTTTTAAGTTAATACCCCATAAACAAAAATGATCAATGTGACCTTAGGATGTATCCTACCCCTCTGCCTAAAACCCTAGGTAACCATGAGGTTCATCAACTATTAAACCTCCAACTGTACCCAACTTAGACAACTAAACCTTACTCGTAGCTATGGGTAAATTATATCCTACTACGTATCCTTGCTACAATATATTTTCCAAATCTGAGGATTCCTCTTTAGAATCCGATAATAATACTTCCCAAAATCCCTCGTTAAAATGAGACAAAATGCTGAAACACTAAAAGTTTCGCAAAATTTCCCTGTACACCCCATAATTTAGAACCGGTTTTACAATCTTCTAAAAATGTTTCATTTTTACATCTTATTGATTTTGAAATATGATCTTAGTCAAACTTGTGCAAACATTTAGAGAAGTTCGAAAACAAATGTTTCTTCACCCTTTAAAGAAGAAAGCACACAAACCCATAGCGAACCTTAAGAGTCAACCCATACACTTTAGAACTATTAAACACCAAAAATGAGTACGTTTTGATAAATCCATGAGAAGTTAGAGGTGCCCACACTAACAATATAATGAAACCTTATAACACCAAGAATTAGAACCTTCACCCAATGGACCTACTCCAGAAAAATCATAACTCCTCAAATAGAGGATGTGCTCCTGGCACAACATCTAGGTAACAATACCCAAAGAGGAAACCCTAGAAACAACCTAGGGACAATTCAAAACTTATTCCAAATACCATCACCTCGTTCCCGACACGCTATCGGGTAACGTAAACTGAGATCCGGGACGGATCTCTTGTAAGGTGGGTAGACTATAACAACCCGTAAAATTTCGGATTATTATAATAACATTACGCCAGAAAATTCAAAACAATTATTTTTCGACAAAATGCCAATATCTAAAACCGAGAGGCCATCTCGTTTCCTTAGAAATAAGACTCCGCTTGTCCACTATGTATCTGTATAATAAATGTGAAATTTATTATTGTCCAAGTTAAAATATAAGCATACATAAGCTTAATCCCTCAGTTATTTCACACACTACAGCGCAGTAGCAAACAAGACTAAAAATAAATACTGAGATAAGAGAAAATTACACTTTTTATCAATCACTAATAATTTACAAAAGAAAACGAGAAGTTATCTCTAGAATTTAGAAAGTCACGGCATCGCGCGCATTCCGACACCAATTAAATAACGGCAAACAATTATAATCAAATTTCAACGTAATAAGAATGTCATATTATTACGTTTATAAAATCGTTTTCAAAAATATAATTTGTATATCCTTCGAGGACCGGGAAGGTACGTTTACTCGAAGATTCAACAAAACTCGGGGTACAATTTACAATGTGCCTACTAATAAAACAAAATAAATATAAAGCATATCTCCCCATATCCTGATCCATGTTTTCTCCTCTCTCCTCTGTTCCCCACGCTCACCCTACATAAACATCAAGACCTGCTGCTAATCTACTTCTGAAAATCAAAAGCTGATCCATCACTATCAAGCCCCTTCAAAACAGAGACCTATACTCTTAGACATCACATGAGAATACTAGAACGTGGCAATGGGAGAATGACGAGAGCCAAAGAAAGGCATGCTACCTACACGAGACCAAGAGGGCTAGTGTCTCCATTCCTTTTATTCTTCTACATATGGGAGAAAGTAATTGCAGGTTTTCTTCACTTTTGCACACACAATCACAAATTAGGGTTCTTAGAAGATTAGGGTTTTCTCAAATTGATAGAGGGGTTTTAAAAATTGAAGTGTTAGGAGTGTAGTTCGAGTTTCACTTTCATCAATTTCAAGAGATTCAAGTCCAGTTTGGGTTTCTCCTGGTTCGGTTCATCCCACTCCATTCGACATCATTTTTCTTGTAAGGACTCTTGAAATTTAATTTTGATATGTTAATAATTTGTCAAAGTCATCAATAAAAATTTTATTTTGTTGTTACCGATCAGATAAAAATAATAATTTGGAAATTGTTGTTGTTGCTTGGCTTGTATAAAAAAAATACAAGAAAAAGGAGACCTAAACAATTAGCTTATTGTAACTTATTTGGTTTTTCTGCTTATGTTAGAGCCTACTTAGCTTCTTTGGTGTTCGGCTTATTTTCTTGGCTCATTCGTTTTGAAACCGGACTGTGAAACACGCCCTCCCTAAGAGTGTTAGTGTTGACCTATGTATCGACTCGTAAGGCCCTGTGCCACGAGGGCGTTGAGTCAAGTGACAAGTCATGAGTAGTACTCGACTTCACTGGTCATCAGTCAAGTAAGACTTCAAATGTTTTTGTTGCCTTGTTTCGGTGTGAATATCGGCTTATGATTTTAGTGGTATCGAGTCACCAAGGAGTCCGTAAGGTTTACTTGCTTCGAGCCAAGGGAGGACACCTCGAGGGTGTTTCTACCTGACTCAACACTAGACCATGTTGTGGTCGTAGAGGACTTGTAAAAGTCTTGTTAAGAGTTGCGTTTCTCAGTTGAGTATACATTTTGTTTGTTTTTCTTGCGTCAAAGCAGCGTATCCACACAAAGTTATCACAGTTTGCCTTCTAAAAATTTTTTTGGTTTAATCAGTTGGACCTCAAAGCCTGTTTCATAAGGGGTGCTCGTTTGTCGCGTGGTCACGACACCAACAGCCTAGGTTGTTGGTTGTTGACGTTTGATATCTTGTCCAGTCCACACAACCCTCGTAATGGTGTTCTCTTTTTGGTCTAATCGTTGGGGTCGAGTTGGTTTCGGTTCCAGCAAAACATGACCGCAAGATTGTGTTGGCTTCATTACAGTAGTGGCAGGGAATATTTATTTACACTACCTTTGATTAAGACTACTATATTTCCAAGAATAGCATAAAATTTCAGTAAGTGTAAAATTTAAGTACAATCTGTTTTTCAGCTCACAGGGTGCGTTTGATTTAGTAATTTAACGGGTCAAGACACAAATTGTGTTTGGTTTGGTTCATTTGGGCTGAAGCCCATTTATTGAGATATGACTATTGGTTCCTTTCTGGGCCACAACCCGCTCTACAATCAGGAGTTGTGTCACGGCTAAATGGTTTCAGTTTATCTCGCGACTAAGTCCCGTCTCATCCAACTTATCATCCACCTCGTCTCGATCCGCCACCCATGGCATACCTTTAGCACTCGACATCTCCATTTGCAATTACGGCATATCACATGACTTGTAAATGTTATTAACATAAAACAAGACGCGATACAAACAACTAACGTAAACAAGTTTGGAAAATAAGCTAAGTTCACTGTTATTATTTACAAATTAATAAAAAGAGTGTTCACTTTTTAAAATGCCGATGATTAAACCGGATACCAAAATTTGTGAAATAGAATATGCGAACTCTTGACAATTATTCAAACCGGATAAATAAAACTATACACTCGGGTCATGTCAACTTTTCTATAAACATACTTACTATTTTACGATTTGTAAATGAAATATACTTCTTGAAAACATATATTGTAAATTTTCTAATTATGAATGACGAGTTTAATATATAAAACCTTTAAAAACGTATTTATTAATGAAATATATTTATCTACATTGTATTTTGCTAATACAAATGGTATACAAGTTAAGACTTAATACAATTTTAGATATATATATATATACACTTTATATATATTTCTTTCGTTCGCATCGACGTCTCGCATTATACGTACTATTTTCATACATCGTCATTCGGTTATCCTCAAACCGAAGTTTTGTTCATTCTTGATATCTTTTTTCTGCGTGTACACTTCCAAGTATTCTCATTTGGTCACCATTAAACCAAAGTCGAAATTCCTTCCTTGAGACTCCTTTCATGTCATTCTTCCTAAGCCGAAATCCACTTAATTTCTTGTAAATTATTCTTAGATCAATGATGCCACATAAACAACAAGCAACAACAACAACAACAACAACAACAACAAAAACATTTAAAACTTATAAAGTTGGTTAAACTTTATCAAGTCTTAAACATAAAGACTAAATTGCCGTATTAATTAGGTTGCGTGTCGGAGCCGTGCACTATCACTCCTTGATTTAATTCCCTTTAGACTGCATATTGCACATTGCCAAGGTGAGTTTCATAGCCCCTACTTTTAACTGTTTTATACTTGTTTTGGGGGAAGATACATGTTCATTTTACTTAAATCATTTTACTTGTGCATTCCATGCATACTATGCTTTTACATGTTTAAAGTTTTCATCATACATAGATGTTTTATAGAGCATACCAAAATGTTTGACCTAGAATATTACGCAGCTCAGCCTAAGTCCTTAGATCCCAAATTGCCCTTTTCATGAACCGTCAATTCCTGCTGGGAAGCGCGAATGTTATAAATAGATCTATTGAGGGTGACTCCTCTGTTCGGTTGACCCCGCTTGGGTCAAGGCGAAACATATAACATGTCGGGACCGAGTGTATTGGGATAAACACTCGCCATGGGCTCACTAATTGTATGACTTCTTTGTGCATACAGGAACTGTCGTAGCTTCGGTTGCATGAACTTAGTGCTAGCGTAATAGATTCAACATATGACATTATATTCATTGTAATGTACATATACCCTACTTATGGTCCACTAATGAAATCTCTTTTATGAATCCTTTTATGAACTGAAACCATAAACTTTATGACATTATGCAAGACGTAATGATCATCAAAAACCAACTTCGAAACAGTGTACTGAATTCCTTTTTAAATAAACCTATGAACTCACCAGCGTAAGCTGACCCCTTTTAGCATGTATCTTCAGGTTTGAAGTGATAGCATATCTTTGGAGGCGCAAGGCAAAGGCATGGCATGGTCATAGATGACTCTGATTTATGTATTGGGACCACTCGTTTATAATGGGCCATTTTCCGCACTAATCAATAATGTAAACATTGTTTTTTTTAAGAAATGAATAAAAGTTATTTATAAAAATCCGTTGTTCTATGCTTATGTTGTGGTACCAATTTAGTAGCACCCCAATACACGTAAGCTTCCGCTGAGTCATTTTTGGGGGTGTTACAGGTCTAAATGGGTAAAGGGTCATGGGATTAGGTTTATTATTATAGGGACCATTTTGTAATTTCTGAAATTTGGAGGGACCAATTCTGCCATTATTCCAAAGTTGTCACAAGGATCACTTTTGCCAAGTTCCAATAGTACAAGGACCAGTTTTGTCATTTTTCAAATTCCCAAGGACTATTTGTGACAGTTTCAAAACTTGAGGGACTAAAGTTGTAATTTTTCAATTTTTGCTTTTAAGGACCAATTTTGACAACTCATGAATCCCTAAGGACTTAAAATGATATTTTTCTTTATTTAGATTTACCAGCGACTGCTTTTGACAACTTTTGAAACTTGGGGGACTAAAACTGCCAATTATGCAAACTTGATACGTTTTTCACCAGATTTTGATATTTTTGCATTTAAAACATATAAAACACTTATTTGTGATATTTTTATCATTTTGATGCATTTCTGAGTGTTTTCAGATGTTTTTGCAGTTTAATTGGTACAAAAATGATGAGTATTTAGACACTCATCAATCCCCCACACTAAGATATTGCTAGTCCCTAGCAATGTTTTGAGAAAAATTAATGGATTTCATCTCTTTACCAAAAGCCATTACTTCGGGAGTAGCCAAATGTTTCAGTTCAAGTAAGAACCTTGTACACTGATAACCAAATGATTTTGAGCAAATCACCAGCTTTCAACGGATTTGATTTGTCTTTACCAGAAGCCGTTTGCTTCTGGACTAGCCAACTCTTAGATAAATTATCAATATTATCTTTGGTGAGTCGATTACCAATTATGGTTTTTCAACTGCCTTTACCACAAGCCATAAACTTGCGGGCTAGCCAACTCTTCACTTTTAAGGATATGGTGAGCTGAATACCATACAATTTTGGGCAAATTGCAAGCCGTCAACGGATTTGAGATATCTTTACCAAGAGCCGTTTGCTCCTGGATTAGCCAATCCTTATGTGGGTTAGACATGGTGGACTGATTACCATTTGTTGTGTTTAGTACATAGTACTTCCACTAAATTTTTTTTTAAAATTTGGCCATTTTGGGGGAAAAAGGGACTAAAAGGGTACATTTATGATCAAATTCGCCAGAATTTCCCCCCACACTTAGAAATGAATATTGTCCTCAATATTCAAAGTACCGACTGTAATGCCGAAACTTAGAACGTAAAAAGATAACATTACTAGCTAAGTGTAGAAACACAACAATTATTCTCTCTTTTTTAATATTTACAATTTTCATTCATTTTTAAGATCTATATACAACATGTGGGGCATCTCCCCCACACTAGGGTGGTACACACGGGTGAAAACCCATGTTTAACTACTGTTTTTGATTACCGAGTCGCTAGCTTGACTCGACCCCGAATTAATTGGTTCATGGGGAAGCAAAGTGGAAGAAACAATCTCCATTGGACTTTCATTCAAGATGTTTGGATAAACATTGAAGTACGTGAAAGTTCCACACCGATGAGATATACATAGAACCGGCTCACAAATGATAAATGAAAATGCCGGGGTCAAAGATAATGTCTTCATTCCTGAAGGAGTGAAGAACAGGAGAAGCCACGGGATAGGTGAAGAAGAGAAAGAAAGTCATGATAATAATCTTGACTAACTCATCATCATCAGAAGGGGAATTCATGATAGCATGAATTTCATCTTTTAAGCTCAATTGGTCTAGATATATCCCGGGTGTGTCTAGATCAAAGTAGAAGTTATCATAATCCGGTAGAGATATGATATGAGTGAGTTCACAGGAGAACTCCTCAAAGGAGAATGATTCATATTCAGGATTGATTTGACTGAGTTCACTGGGGAATTCCTCAAAAGTGAATGATTCATAATCGAGGAGAGAATTATGAGAATGAGAAGTGGTAATACCACTAATCTTCTCTCCCATATGATCAAAATGGAACGTTTGCAATTCGGGAATAGAATCATTGAACAAAAGTTCACTATCCTCAAAGGGGATAGGATATGAAGTAGGCTTTTCATTAAAAGCCTCGATTCTAGAAATGAGAAGATTAACATTCAATAATGTAAGACGAAGAGCTTCGTCTTGGATTATTTCTTCATCATTCTCTTCTCCTAAGCTAACAGGCTCAGAAGGTAATTCTCCCACATAACTTATGTCTCCACAAGATAAAGAATAGTCCTCATCAGAATCAGAGAACATCTCAATATGATCATTTTGGAAGACAAGAGGAGGAGGGATATCACACACATGATCAAGAATTCCCTGTGACTCTCTCGGGATTGGGACAAGGTTCTCAACACTAGACTTTATGAATTCGTCCGATTCCTTTTCAGGAACAGTGTCAAGATGCTCGTCTCCCATGTTCAGAGAGTGAGTGGGAGCTTCGGGTGTGATAGCAGTTGTTTGAGAATGAATCTCAACTGCTGGGATATCAACTGATGAATTTGATGAATCTTCAAGTGTATCCTCATCATCACTGTCATCGGAATAAAACAAAATTGAGAGCTAGATCTGGCTGCTTTTTCTTTTGCAATTGATTCCTTAATAGCTTTTTCAAAGGCAATTTGGGAATTTATTTTAGCAGCCTGCTTTCTTCACTAGCAATTCTTCCATGGATTTCTTATGTGAATTTTGAATGACGGGACATTGTGGGAGTGGAGATTTGTCAAAACCGAAGGTTGACATTGATAATCATCATGAGGACCCCCACAATATACACAAGAAAAACTGGGAACATTATGAAATGCTGTTTTACTCAACTCCTCAGTTCTTTTCACTGACTCCAGAAGCTCTAGATAAGTGTCTTGTTGGGTTTGCTGAGGAGTTTGAGTCATTTGGCACTGTGGAGGTTGGTCGTGATATGGATAGTCGTAATTGTTACAAGGAAATGGATTCCCTGTTTGACAATCAGAGCTGAAATGGGGACCTCCACAGTACTCACAACAGTAGAACTGCTGAGTCTGGACTGGTGAATCATATGGATATTGGTCATAACCAAAGTTCTGAGCATCACCGGAAAACTGTTCATAGACAAACGTGTTTCCGGATTGACACTCAAATCCTTGGTGAGGACCTCCACAAAATTCACAGCAGTTATGTTGGTTATATGAAGATAGGTCGGGCTGTGGTGGGTAATTGGAAAATTTTGAGGGGTCGTTAAATGAGTTCTGATTAGGATCATAATCAAATGAATTCCTCGAACCACAAAACAAACAACTCCCGTTACGAATATCATTACCACATTGTACACACGTGCACCAACGACAGGGTGAACCAAAAAAAGGCTCACCACAACCGACACAAGGAATAAACGATTTCATTTGACCGTTATGAGAAGGAATCGGTTTATTCAAAGAATCAACAAAACCAACATGGTGATCCGAGTGACTATCAAGTCTCGAAGAACATTTTGAAAAATCAGGAGGTGGGACAAGTGGTGTGCTCTGAGAGCTAGCAATTTCCACCACTTCCGTTATGGTCTCTGGTTCTGGTTCTTGAGAAACGTGAAGATTAGGCAAGTCATTCTTGCTAGTCACCGGTCTAAATTCTGCATGTTTGCTTTTAACCGTAAATCGTGAAAGTTTAGGATCAATTCTAGACGGCTTAGGAGCAATTTAGGGGTTAGATCTTTGGATAACCGTAGGTTGGACGTATTTAGTACTTCCATTATTAGAGGGAAGTACCTGGTCCTTTGTCACCCCGGTTTCTCGTTCCATTTCCCTACGCAGAATTAATGGATCATCACGAACAACACGAATTCTTGACATTTGTGATAAAGTCGGAAGTTTTCAACTCGTCCCAGAATTCGTCACAGTCGAGAGATTCCATGAGAATTAGAATCAAATGGATAGAGGGTAAAGAGATAAAGAATCAAAAAGGGTAAGAGGGTAAAGATGAATATTTTTGGGTTTTTGGATAAACATTTTGTAAAAATAAGAAAGAAAATCTTTTTGGGTTTTTGATTTTTATAAGAAGATATAAATATATAGATGGTATAAACAAGGAGTGAATATTCAAATCACTAATCTGCTAAGCGTAGGACAATTAGCACAGCTCCCCGGCAGCGGCGCCAAAATTTGATCTGCTCCAAACCGTCAAGTTTAATCACTCAAACCGACCACTTGTGAATGGCCGACCGTAACAAACTTAAAACAGCTCAGAAGCAAATGCAATGAAGATCGGGAGAGTATAGTGTTTCCCCAGGTCGTTAAGTCCCAACGAGCTGTGCGAGAATAGTCAAACGTATAGTGATCGAGAGATTTGAACGGAAAAGAGGGATTTGAATTATTACAACTAAAGAAAAAGTACATAAACTACAGGGGCTTAAATGCAAATTAAAGAAAATTAAAAAGATAAAAAAAAATATTAAATAAACGCTATCACTATTTGCAAAATGATGTTTTTTTTTTTTTTTCTTTTATAAAACTGAATTAAAAACTACGTGACGTACACTAGAAAATATGAAACTGAAACAATATAAAGCCTAAAAAATATGAAAATGATATTTTTACAAACCTAATGATAAAATAAAATTTTTAGAAAAAGAAAATTATTTTTATAACTATTTAATTAATCATTATTAATTAAAAACTATTTTTACCTATTTAATAATACCCTAAAATATAAGAAAATATGAAATAAAGCTTGAAAAATAAAATTATGACTTAGAAAAATATAAAATAACAAAATAGAATTTTCAAAACTATTTTTATATTTTTCTGATTATTTTTCTATTTTCTATGAATTAAAAACTATTTAAAACTAATTAAATTGCTTAAAATTACAAAATAAACTATGAAAAATCTGGAAAAATAATTTTTTTACTTTTATATTTATCTTAACCTAAGAAAAATGAAAAATTATTTTTTTGAACTTTTTTTGATTTAATTGTATTAAAAGCTATTTAAAATGACTTAAAAACTGTTTTAATTAAGGAAAAATAGCAAACTGTTATGGAAAAATATGAAAAATTCAGGAAAAGTCTAATTTAATATTATGAATCTAGGAAAAATAGAAAAACAAGTGCTTGTGTGTAAGAAAATGAGACTGCAATTCAAGTGCTTATGTAATAAGCACTTGGAATAAGCACAAGGGTTCAACTGAGCACCAAACCTTCACATAAGCTATAATAAGCTTAAACTACTCAACTGCCACTAAACACAACTGTTCTAAACCTATAAGTTACCAGCTACACAGATTTGACTATATGAGCATATGTGCTTAAAACAGTTTGGGGGCACAACTTTGAGCTTAATCAAGCCAACCATAATAAGCTGGAAATCAAAACCAGTTATTTGAACCTAAACTAGACCTGGCTAAGAACCTTTAAACCAAAAACTAGACTTGGACAAGCTCTATTGAGCTTGGGACAAGCCTGCATAGCTGAGAGAACTCAGCTTTGACTGAGTTTTGTGAACAGGGCATATAAGCCCTGTTTGACAAGCCCTTTTGAAGCTTATAGAAAATTTCTAAAATTCTATAAAAATGACAATAAGAAAATAGACCAACTGAAGTTTTAAAGTCCCAAGTTTTACTGATTTTGACCCAGAGATGAATCCATGATAAATCTTTCTAGATTGGGAAAAACAGGTTTTACACTTTTGACTTTTGAGCAGTTTTTGAAAGTTTGACTTACATGAGTTTT
>OU343216.1:83854019-83904779 GCA_910596185.1 Chrysanthemum makinoi
TTGGAATTTGAAGAATTTTAGCGGTCTAGGCTTTAATTCACTTTCCTAATTTCTCCCTTTATAAACCACTTGTGTTTTTGCTTCCAAACCACCATCCAAACACTCATTCTCAGTAACAAAACTGTTCTCAACTTTTAGCTTTTACCATTTCACCATGAGAAAAGCACCTATGCAAACTCATCAACCAAAAGCCCTCCAAGGAAAATTGCTCGTGTTGTCCATGAAATTTCATCAACGAGTCATCACTAACAAATTAGAGTTCTCTCCAAGAACTCTACCTATTAAACCAACTCTCAGACTTGTTCACTAAACAACCTTTCTTGAAACACCACCATATCTTCAAAACTAAACACTCCCATCTCTACTAGAACAACCATACCTTCACCTCTAGAAACTAGAGTTCCTCTCAAACAACTCTACGATTAAACCAACTCCTCCAAAGTCTTGTTTCCACCAAACGGCTTTGCAGGCATACCACCATAACTCCAAAACCAAACACTCCCATCTCTACTAAAACAACCAAACCTTCACCTCTTGTAGGATATTGGATTTCACATACACATCAAACCATAACTCAAAGTGGGCGTATAAAGGTGAGTTCTAGAGAGAGAAAGTTAGAGGTTTAGGGAACTTAGTGAGAGAAAGAAAAATCTTATTATGAGCTCCAACTCTCTACAGGTAGAGAGTATTTATAGTCTTACATAAGCGCCACACAACGGGCTGTGGATCGGGCATCAGATGGGTAAAGACCGTCCGTCCTCCACGGTGTTACTAAACTAAATACTACTTAACATAAAAGTACTATGACTACGAGCTTTCTAGATTACATATACTTGAGGTGACGACTCTTTAATACGGAATTTCTAATTCCTAACAATCTCCCCCTAAGGAGGTCACCTCAAACATATACTAAAATGACATTGAATACAATCAGATATTACATTAACAATTGATCTTGCATTCTTGATGTAGTACTTTGCTCCGGCTTCGTAGTCATTGATTCCACTCATTGCATGTTTGGTTAATCCAAGTGGAGGTCTTTTCTTGATCCGTGATAATAATGTTGAGTCAGCTTTTGAGATCATCGGCTAATAGAAAATCTCTGATACATCCATTGTGGTGTTGGTATTATGTGATGTTGTGACTTTCGGACCGACATGCTCACATTCGGGATCATGATATCTTCTCATCAGAGTAGCGGAAGCATTCGTTGATTCATGATATTGGCGGCGTGCGAAGCATGGAGTTAGAATATCAGAGTCATTGATGCACCAATCATGATTTCTTTTGATATGAATGTGTTGTGTGAGCATGCGGCTATGGATTGACCATTACGATCATTTGCAAGCGTCGGGTGTACACGCATAAGATAGTTAGCAATAAAGCGCCGCGAAAGTGTCTTTGATCACTTTCGTCGAATTGAGGTACGGCCCACGGTTCCCGTTGATCGGTAAATGCTTGCTGTGATCGGGTATAATTCGAAGAATTTCCTTGACAGGGGTTTCGTGCTGGCGTTCTCACCGGAACGTCTCAAAGAAGACAACGGTGAGAGGCCAATTTCGTCCGATTGATGAAAAGAGATTTGAAAAACAATCGTGTATTGCTCAATAGAAATTGTTTTGCAATATAACGAAGGTTTTAATGAAAATCAATTATCAATCATAAAACACCTTTTGATTTGAAAAATTAGTACACGGTCGACGTGCTAATGAAAAGAGTTTTAAAGCACAAACCGGTTTTCAAAGGTATCCGTCAATCCATAACTTTGAACGAGATTGATTCAAAAGATTGAATAAGCCCCATTGTTTACGTTCGGTTGTCACATGGTTGTCTGTATAATAGATCTCACATGCCACCTACCAGGAGCTTGTTAGATGTTGGCTCGAGAAGGCTTTCCATCTTCACAGTGAATATGTAAACATATCACTCAGATGTTCTGGCAATACCACAAGGATAATGCGTAGGACTCAAGATATAATCTCTCTTTCAACATTGTGTGAAACAGAGAGTCTTCATTGAAAGTGTCCTAATGAGATTTATTGATGATCTCGTGGCAGACTCAATTTGTGCATATTTGGATCCTATATAGGAGACTAGGGAGAGGGTCTCCTCCTTCAATATCAACAATCTCTAAGAGAAGTCGATAGATAATGTCGGTTCCCGTGAGAATGAAACAAGTCCTTTTAAGAGGAACTTGAGTGGTTTGGAAAGTTGAAGTGGTCGCCTCGGGTCCATGACGTCTTGTCTTCAATAGATGTTACCATCTGTAGCATATGAATTGAACCGGTTTTACGCCTAAGGTTGAATATATGGAGGGCTATTTGTTTTCACCCTTTTCTCATTCAATTCTTTTCATTCTTCAACCCCTTGGTGCTTACCGAGACTTCATAGCTAGAACCTTGTTGGGTTTATTCGGTACTAGCTTCGTCTCTTAGTCCGCACTCTTCCCATATCTCATTTTCTCCTTTTATCATCATACCTAAGAACTCTACACTAACTAGTGGATAGTCCTTGGGTAGATCCCTCCGGTTCTGGCGGATCATGGGAACACATACCTAACCTTATCATCCTTATATCACCATACATAATGTAAAGTTGGTCGGTCTTTTGGTATTGTTCATCTGCCATAGGAACCAATTGAAAACCATTTGAAAATCAATCGAGATACTTATGATATTTTATCAAAGCATTTTGTACCTGAATTGTTTTGATATTTTTAGAAGAAGAACTCCCCCTCAACATGTGAATCAAGTATTTGAAATAGTTTTCCACACGGAGGCAAGAGAAGAATTAACTTCTTTGATTACCATTTTCTAAAAAATATCAACATCACTTACCTAATCGAATCAAGTAGATAAAGCATTTTGGGGAAGGATGAGGTTTTCATGATTTTGCTCCCCCTCAATATGTGCCTCGAGATTTGAAAAGAGTTTTGCACATACTAGAACTTGCACCTGAGATAAGTTATCACGTTTCAAATCATAGGTTTAAGATAGATGCTCCCCTCAACATGTGCATGGAAAATTTGAAATCGTTTGTCACATGTGGGAAGGAGAGCTTGTACATCCTTATAAAACCATTTACCGAATTATCAGTTTAAATCAATTTAAATCACACATTCTCACAATTATCAAATAATTTGAGATTTGTGATCTCTTATAGATTTAAATTGATTTTGAAAGCTTTTAAGGAGAATTGTGACTTGATTATGGCGTTTTAGCGATAATGATCGGATTTTAATACTTTAAACTCCATTGATAAAACATGCATGAATATCTTTTGAAAACAATTGAATGCCAAATAACTTTTTAATTTAATTGAAATCATTCTCCCCTCAATCAATGACATAGGTTGTTGATTGAGAGATTGATATTTTGACAAATAAGTCAGATGATTATCAAAAATAGAGACTGAGTTATTTTTCAAAGCGGTTAGTTTTCAGCAGATAAATGTTTAAAGAATCAGAGCATGGAATTTTGAAAACATGATAAAGTATGGCTCGTTCTTTCTTTGGCGGGTTCTTGCTGAAATGACAATAAACCATTGTTTCTCTTTCTCCCAAAAATAATTTTTTTTTTGATTTGAAACAACATCTAAAGTCCGTGTCATTCTTTGAATGACAGCACAAGTAGATATTAATCGAACAGAAAAGCATGACAAATTGACAATATTTTTGAAGATTTTCAAATTTTTGATTTTATATGGTTTTTGAAGGTTTTATAATTTTGTATTTTGATTTTTGAATAGATATATACAAGAGATAGATGAAGATAGACCTTTACTCCCTCGGCTCTTCCTCCCTCAAAGACGTTTGAGTGTTACTGGTTGAAGGCTTTTCAAG
The DNA here is from genome assembly GCA_910596185.1 of Chrysanthemum makinoi. Taxonomy (NCBI): domain Eukaryota; kingdom Viridiplantae; phylum Streptophyta; class Magnoliopsida; order Asterales; family Asteraceae; genus Chrysanthemum; species Chrysanthemum makinoi. The sequence goes on from OU343216.1 coordinate 83,857,861, forward strand.
CCAAGTCGTGGAAGAATAAACTCAAAACGTTCTCTTGGAAGAGCTTTGGTGAAGATGTTCCGCTAACCGATATTCAGACCTCACAAAATAGAGTTCCACCACACCTTTTCCACTTGTTCCCGAATGAAATGATGTCGAATGTCGATATGCTTTGCTCTTGAGTGTTGAACGTTGTTGCATGAGAGAGCAATAGCACTTTTATTATCACAATACATAGGGATTTTGTTGAATTCAAAGCCATAGTCAGATAATTGAGATCTCATCCATAAGATTTGAGCACAACAAGATGACATGGCTATGTATTCAGCCTCTATAGAGGAAATAGAAGTACTCATTTGCTTCTTTGAAGACCAGCTCACAAGCTTATCACCCAAAAAATCAAAGCACCTCCGGAAACTGTACTTTCGACGAGTATCTTGACACCTCGCATGATCGCAGATCGCATAGGTCGTTAGTGACATACCGGTGTCCTTCCGGTACCAAAGTCCCATATTGATGGTTCCTTGGAGATACCGAAAAGACCCGTTTAACCGCTTCAAGGTGCTTTTAGTAGGCTTAGCACGGTATCTAGCACACATGCAAACAACGAACAAGATGTCAAGTCTACTAGGTGAGGTACATCGGGGATCCAATCATACTACGATATTTTGTTTGGTCATTTGATCACCATGATCCCTCGAGTGGTCCTCATCTAGTTTGGTTCGATCAATCATGGGAGTGTCAACAGGTCACTTGAATCAAATCCAAATTTCTTTAAGATCTCATTTGCATATTTAGATTGATTTATGAAAATGCCTCCGGGACTTTGTGAAATTTGTAATCCCAAGAAAAATGACATTTGTCCCATCATTGACATTTGAAATTTTGAACTCATTTCATTAGAAAACGATCACATTCCATTGGGTCAGTCGAGGCAAAAATAATATCATCAACATAAATTTGAACATGAATTAAATGTTTGCCTGACTTCCTAGTGAACAATGTTGGATCAACTGCTCCTTTGCTAAATCCGGTTGATAGAAGAAACTTTGATAGCGTATCATACCATGCCCTTGGAGCTTGCTTTAAACCGTAAAGGGCCTTCTTCAAGCTTATAAGCGTGAGTAGGATGCTCTTGATTTACAAATCCTTCAGTTGGCCGACGAGACGACTTCTTTAAGATCTCCGTGAAGAAATGCCGTCTTCACATCCATCGATAGACTACCATGTTCTTACTAGCAGATTAGCCAAAAGATTCGATTGCCTCGATTCGGCAAGTAATCGAGCAAAAGATTCTTTAAAGTCAATACCCTCCTCTTGACGGTATCCTTTAGCAACTAATCGAGCCTTGTTCTTCAACACATCACCATGCTCATCAAGTTTCACTTTGAAGATCCATTTTAGAGCAATAATCATAGCACAATCGAGCGGTACTAACTCCTATACATCTAGTCGATCAAACTCATGAATTTCTTCTTGCATGGCATTGAACCGCTGTCTTCATTCATGGCGGTTTTAACATCTTTTGGTTCGATCTTAGAGAGTGCGGAGTTGAAGAAGCACCATAAGGCATCGGTTGCAAGTTGTTTCCGTGTTGATACTGGACGAGAGGGATTTCCAATGATGTTGTCTAATGGATGATCGTGAGTCCATTTTCTAGGTGTTCATGTGGTAGTTGTTGAGGGACTGAAGTAGCGAGTAGCGATGTCTCTCCGAATGAAGATGGTTTTGATGATGATTCAAGAGCAAATATGTTTTCAAATGGAGCATCTTCAGGAGTAGCAAAGGGATTAACTTCATCATTGATGCGAGAAACAGTTCCATGATGTACATTTGAAGAATGATGATTTGTTGATGAGATAATACAGAAGGATCGCTGAAGCTTCTTGACTTAATGAGATATTGAAACGAGGGATTGACTTCATTCACGGAATATGAGCAGAAATTTCCTCTGTTGTAGGATTTGATCAACACCTCATTAGTACTTGGATCATAAAGTTCATCAAACATAGGATCAAACAATTTCTTCAAATCATCTTCAGATGAAGGTACATATGGAGTTTCTTGAGAAGAGTTTGGAACAAGGGATGAACCAATTGGACTGATTTGAAGTTGTGATGCGGGTCCAGAAGCTGAACCGTTGTCCCGGAGCCATTTGACCGGGTCACCATCAAGCGTAACGTGAATTGTTTCCATGATGTTATGGTTCTTTTGTTGTAGATTCGGTATCCCTTTTTGTTTGGTGCATACCCTACAAATACTCCAATGTCCGCTTTAGCTCTAAGTTTGCCTAAGTCTTGACCCTCATTAGTTGGATAGCACAATGCACCAAACACACGAAGGAAGAGAGATTAGGTTTTCATTTGTGACAGACAAGTTCATATGGTGTCTTTCCATGAACAGTGTGAATCAGGGAGCGATTTTGTGTGTAGCATGCAAATGCAATTTCATTTCGTAGAAACATTGGAACTTTGAGTAAATCAAGATTGTTCTAGCGGCTTCTACAAGAGTTCGATTTCGTCTTTCAACTACACCGCTCTATTGAGGAGTTCGTGGAACACTTCTTTGATGACTGATTCCAATGCTTTCATAAAATTCACTAAGTTGTTTGTTAACAAACTCGCCCATTGTTGTCCGTCTCGATAATTCTAACGGCGGTTTTGTTAAGTCGAACCTGCGGTAATCGCTTGATGAGTTTGATGATGATATCAAGAGTTTCATCCTTTGTCCTTAAGAACTTGACCCAAGTGAATCTAGAGTAATCATCAACTACAACTAACACATATTTCTTCCCAAAGATATTCTGCACTCTCATTGGTCCACATAAATCCATATGAATTGTATGAAGAACTTCGTGATTGAGTTAGTAGGTTTGGTTATGGGCATACTTCTTGCTTTTTCCCAATTGACATGCTGAACAAAGATGATCCTTTTCATACTTTAGTCGAGGTAAACCTACAACTAAGTCCTTTATGGAGAGATCATTGTTGGTGCCGAAGTTCAAGTGATTGAGACGTCGATGCCATAACCATGACTTTGTTTTGAAGCCTTTGACAGCAAGCAAATTGGAGAAGACTTCATCATATCTTCTATAGAGATGGTGTAAAGATTTGAACCACGAGTTCCTCTTAAAAGTTCCTTACCATCAAGTTCTCTAACAAAACAAGTATGTTTTCAGAAGGCTACTTCTAGATCGGAATCACGAATTGACCAAGAGAAACGATTATGACCAAGACCTTAAACATAGTATACTCTAGAGATAACACTATCACCAACAACATAATCACCATAACCCATAATTGCACCGAAATGATCATTACGAATCTAATGTCCGATGAATTTGCTCACGGTTCATGAGCCGCGACCGGTTCCAACCATATGCTTGGAACGACTGAGTCAGGTAAAACCACGAATCGATTTGAACGATCTGCAGCTTGAACACGCAGACAAGAATGGATTACTGGATAATTGGGATCCCCATGCAAGAATGGGTTCCACTTGGTTAGTAACAAGATTGGAACACCCACACGAAATAGAACCATCCATATCGAGAAGAAGGTTTGGCGCAGCAATGGAATCATTGGGAATAGATGCAATGCGGTGTACAATCGTATTTGACCTATTCAAAGTATGTTCACTTCTAAGGGAATAGTTCTACCAGTCCCCGTGAGGCCGTTCATCCATTTTCTAGTGGGCATAATCTTAGCATTTCAAGAAGCAAACTGATTATTCTTAGGGCCAAAAGGTATCCAATAATAACCTATCTTTATAAAAGTTCTTCCTGTGGTTTCCACTGTTTTCTAACAATCTTCGCTTTTGCCTTTTGCCTTATTTGCACGATTATTAGCATTAACAATTTTAATGGGCATTTGTGACATTAGACAAAGCATTCTGCATATGTCCTTCACCACATTCATGATTAGCACGAAATTCAAGCACATCATTACAAGGTTTGCAAATAGTATCGAATTAATTAATTCTGATGCGCTAAGGCTAATACTAGAATCAACACGATTCGTTTATTCAACTCAAGCTTAAAGTTCCTAGATTGGTCTTCTACTCTCTTCAAATGCACATTCTTAGCTTGCAAGGTCCTATCATTCCTTGTATTGTCTTGAGACTTTGACCATCTCTTTCCTTTAAAGTCATAGCTGATTACTCCTGTAGAGGGAATGGCTTCCGAACATTAGTTGGTTGATGGAATTCTAATTTTTGCATTCCATGAACAGCTTGATGTGCAAGGATCAAAGGAGTACTAGAAGGCACATTAGTGTATAATGAGCTTTAATTACTTAAGAGCTTTGGTGGTAATTCATACATTGGTGTGAATGATTTGAGCTTTTCTCCTTCATTAGATGGCACACTGCTCAAAGTTCACTTTCTTAGCACTAACATAGCATCTATTCGGAATCAGAATGCTACTTGCTCAAGGCACATTAGTGTTTCCTTTCTTAAGACTGGGCATAGAACGGATTTCTGCTTGGCACTAGGCATAGAACAAGGCATTCCTGACCTTGCCTTTTTCACCTAAGGGTTTTGGACATGTTGCAATTACACATTCTAGCTCTTGAGGTTTGGCACGGAGGCAAGCAAACCTAGTTTCACTATCAAGAGGTTTGTTAATGAAATCCTCTTCAACAATCTCACGGAGACATTCTAGACTATCCTTAAGGTGAGCACAATAGTCATGAAAAGCATGTTCTTCTCTCTTTATTATTCCTAAGATGAGGAGGAATATATTTAAGCATCTTGACATTGTCCTAAATGCTTTGGTCTAAGGGTGACTTTGAGACAACTTGTATTCTTATTGAAAACCCTAAGTGGCAAGTTTGAAGCCCATTTCCGACAGCATTTTCGATTCTCAATTTCCTTTTGACGTTATTGCCTTTTAGTTGTTTTGGTAATCAGAATTATCGCAAAGTGACTTTCATTGAATCATATAACTCTCGGGTTAAAGTGTCGTTTAAAGGTCTTTTTCATTTTCTTCTAGAAATGTTAACTCGTTTTCCTTTTGTAAGGCATTAACTAAGTTTTGAAGCCCATGAAAAGTTTGAGAATCTGAGAATCTAAAGGAGGAGGCATTTGGGATCAGTCATATTGTTCTTTGACCCTTTAATTGAGAGATTTGGGCTTTCAACAAATTTGATCGTGTTGCAATGAGCTTGAATCTGTTAGACATCACGCTTGTTAATTTGAAAAGCGCATCAAACTCTACGAGGAGCATCTTTATTAAACCGAGGATGTCTTTCACGATATTTAAAACCAAAAGAACAACCGTAAAATTTGATTTTCTTTAGATGTTGATAAACAACCAACTCGCTTTAGTTGTAAATTCGCCAAAATAACTCGCTCAAAGACTTCTCAGTCGCTTAGAAAAATGTTTAACCAAATTGTCGTGATCATCCGATCAATTTTCTCATTAAGTTTGAATTAGTTTTTCAAGCTCAATAACACGATCATGGGAGACTTTCAAGGCAACAGATAATTCATGAAATTGAGAAGCATTAATGGAACAATTTGTCGCATAAACCAACTCGCGATGTAAAACACATCTTGAGCAATACATTCGCTTCCAAATAAGATTCTCATTTAAGGTATCCTCGCAAGTTCTTCCTCTCAATCGGCTCATTATATTTTAATGCTCGCTCATAGTCACTAACTTAAAAACAACTATCATTGCATCAAAACGTTCCTTTTCCATTTCTTAATATCAAGCCTTCATTCAAACCTTTTAAGACTAATGATGATCTCAAAGTGATCTTCAAAATTAGTTGTTTAAACAAGAAAGGCATGACCTGATTAAATAACATTCTTTCTAAAACCCTTTCTCCTTGTTATACCCCAGCTGGTGTGATCCTTTGAAATCTTGCAAGTTTTCTCAAAATCAACAAATAGTTGAAAGATAACATATTGGCTGATTAAAAACCATGGTCTTGATACTTTTAGTGGCAATTGTTCTAGGAACTAGATGCATTGGTGTATTTGGAGGATACCACAGGCATTTTCCAGGGGGTTGGTTTCAACAATATTTTCAAATGTTTAGATCTAAATCCATTTTCCAACACTTGTTCGGAGTTAACAATGTCCGAGGCTTAAACAAAGAAAATTAAGTTCAACCCCTACCTTTGTAATCATGGGGTGTGATGATTACTTTCTTTTCTTTATGTAGAAAACTAGAAGGGGGGTTGAATAGTTTACCGATTAAAATCTTTGTTTTGAAACTTATTGAAAGATCAATTGATATTGATCTTAAGTATGTTAATGAAATATGCAAGCAATATGTAATAAGTAAATAAGGAAAGAAATGATCAAACCACAACAAGTTGTTTATAGTGGTTCGCACCTACAAGGACTCTTTTTCCTTGCCCTACTCCACTCCCCGAGTCTCACACTCGAGTGTTTAACTTCACTAGTCAACAAGCTCCTTTCACCGGCGGAGAAAACCTTTACACTTCGCTTACACTATTTCCGACACTAAGCTAGATGTCGAAGTTCTTTCCAAGGGTTCAACTACTCCCACACACAATGTATTTTGAGGACTAAAATACTAACCACTCACACTCACAAGATTATGATGGTTTGATACAACAATGAAGTATGGATCAACACTAGATCATACAACACTAAACAAACAAGACTTCCAACTTCTCGTTGAAGCTTGAATATGACTTGATCTTCTTTGCTACAAAAGAGATCACTAATATGATATGAAACCGAGTTAGAAAGGTTAGAGAGAAGATATGTATGAGAGTATGTTAGAAAGGGATGAGAAACTACTTGGCTTGGCATTGCTATTTATAGCCAAATTGGATGAGCTCCTGACGGACCGCGGACCCCTTAAAAGGGTTCCTACTGTACCAATTTGGTACCGCGGTCGACAGTCAAGATATCAACTCTTGCCTAAAGTCAACTCTATCTAAGTGAGATTGTGCAAGATATGAAGAGTACAAATCTTCACAAAATATCTAATGGAATCTTCCAATGATTTCCATGATGTAATACATGATGTCAAATGTTGTATTACTATTTATAGAAATATGCAAATGCTTAAGTAGTGTTTGGTTTTAAGAACCTAACACATTCTACAAACTACTATCATACATAATGATTAGAGTCATATCAAGATGTTACTAATCATAAATGTAAATGCTTGAATGATGAATATATTGTTTGAGAAAGCTTGTTTTAATATCTAATAAACTTGACAAGCTTTAAGCTTTTATAAATTAAATTTACTTTTGTCGTTAACAAAACTTAGGCAAAGATCAAAAATATAAATAACGCTTAATGACGATATTTGTATTAACAATCTCCCCTTTTTGTTGAGGACAAAATATAAATTTTATTTTTATAAAAGAAACAAAGTTTGTACAAGAGTTATAAAAATATTAGTTTTAGAACTTGAAAAGGAAATGATAATGCAAGTGTATGAAATTTGACTTTTTATGAAAGTCAAAGAATTCACTAGTTGATGCATGATGTTGACTTTTTCAAAAGTCAAAGTATGCGTTTGACTTTTTAAGAAAAGTCAAGTTTATATAAGAAAGTCAAATTTCAAAGTTCTATATTTTCTCCCCATTTTTGTCTCAACAAAAAGAAGAGGCTATGCGGAATGTAATGAGCCCGAGCTATTATCTCCCCTTGTTCAAAGCTCCCCCTAAATTGGGTGCTTTAATGGGAAGATACATGGATTGTGAAAATAAAGCTACAAAAAAAATTGTTAGTAATAATGATCATTCACAAGCATTTCCAAACACTATGTAATGACACCAACAATATAATAAACAACATTCATTAGTTAAAATTTTTCATGAGTAAAGATCATGAAAAGAGAACACAATGATGTGTTTCTAGTACAAAAAAAAAAATTATCCTAAGAGAGCAAATAAAAGAAAGACTATTCTAAAACCATCCTAAAGTGATGGTGGATGGGAAAGAGCGTTGAGACGCTCAAGAATGTGGTTGAGGATGAACCTCATTTCTTCGTGGAAGTCAAGGACCATAACCCGGGTCCGTTCCACGGTTTGACCCGTTTGCTCACAAGTTGAGCAACCATGCCTTGGAGGGTAGAAAGTTTGGGGAGGTTGTGGTGGTGGAATGGTGGATGTGTTGGTGGTGTTGGGGATGTTTGGAGTGGTCATGATGGATGCAAGCAAAGCACTTTGCATTTGCATTGTCTCACTTAAGTGAGAATCCACCATGCCTTTGAATTGGTGGAGGTTGTGGAGTTCGGCTTGAATCTCCTCTCTAGTGGGATTGTCATCCCACATGCACTCCTAATGTCCTCATATGAGGGACATTGATGATGGTAGTGGATGATCCCCGTATAAAGGACCATGAATGTCCTTGTGAATGGGGTGGAAAAGGAGAGGTCTTGGCCCTAATGGGGCGTTTGGGTCAATGGATGACCGAGGTGACTCATGAGCGATTCGCTCAATGGTGCCAAAGGATGGCAATGGTGGTGGATGACTTGGCCTAGGAGGCAAGTCTTCCAAGTCCTCTAGGAAAGGATTTGGTGATGTTGGTGGAGTTGAAAATAACTCCATGGGAGTGAGAGTGGGAGACCTTGGTGAAGGTGGTGAGGGTGTTTTGGATGTTTGGATGGGTGCCGTTGGAGGTGAAGTTGGTGTTTTTGTTGGTGGTGGAGTGGTGATCACAATGTGTGATGAAGTGGGTGTAGCTAAGGTAAGATGTGTATCATCTCTAATGGGAGATGAGATTGTGAGTGGTGAAGATTCGGATGATGAGCTAAGATGAACAAAACAACAAGGCCTTACGCCCATTCTAGCGGTTTTCTTGCAAGGTTTTGGTGATGATTTAGTCATTTTTAACTTGGGTTTTGATTTGCTAGATAGTAGTGAGAATGAAGAAGGTGTGAGGATGATCATGGTAAAGCCTTTCAATTTATAGAGATAAGAAATTGTTGAGAAATGGTTTGATTTGATGTTGAACCATTGAAGAGATGAGGTTCCTAATGATTTGGAAGTGGGTTGAATGCTAGTCATATCACCCAAGTCAATCCATACAAAGAAGATGGAGTGAAGAAGAAAAGATATGCAATAAATGTGTTCTAGTGAGTGGAATTTCCTGATATTCAGATTACCCACGGATTTGAAGGTACCAAAAATTTGGTTCCTTCCTTTATGCAAAAGGGCTCCTTGGGTGGATTTTTCAAATTTTTGAATTTTGGTGGGAAATGGATTTCTTATATACCTCAGTGAATAATACTAGTTCTAATAACAGTATAAACTAGTTAAGATTGATTTATAAGTGATGGAAGATAATTTGGAATCACGAAAGAGTCGAAATTCAAAAATTACCGGAGGATCCACGGCACCAAAATCATACACGGACGGTACCCTAAAAGGGTGCCGCCCGTCCTACTGCATGTATGGCGGTACCAAAACTACATAAAGGACGGTACCAAAATTATGGTGCCGTCTGATCCGTGGAGTGCCAAATATGGACGAGTTCGTTTTTAGGTGTCGGGAAATTTCCGAAACCTGAAATTTTTCTCAAAAACTATTATACTAAACATTTCTAGTTAGGAAAAGTAAATAACACATATGTAAACATAGTGGAGCATAGATTTTGAGCAAGGCTTATTGATTTTCACAATATAGTGAAAATGGGTAAAATTTGATAGCATACTTGTGCTATCCCCCGGCATGAGATTGTTAGCATACACCATTGTTTTAAGTTATATTATCATCCTACATAATAAAACAACTAAATAGTATCAAACATTAACGATAATGCATTGTTCCAAACACTCCTTAAAGTACCCTTATTTGTCCAACTTCTTGTAAATCTTGTTCATCATCCTACCAAGGCACTTGAACATTCCCTTAGTTTGCTTGAATTCTGTTGATTCATTCTCAATCTCGGGAAGAGATGCGTAATACTCATGAGGTGGAAGATGAGAGCTTGGAAGACCATCCTGGGAGCTATTTGATGATGATGATGAAGGAGTTGGAGGTTTAGCTCTCTTGCCTTTAGTCTTAGCAACTCGAGCATCACTCAAAGGTACAAAGATGTGAGGGATGAGTTCATAGTGAAGGTGCATCCCTTTGGGGGTTGGTGGAATTGGAGCGAAGTTTCTATAGAGACGGGTGAGAAGCATCCCGTATGGAAGAGCAACGGATCCTTGAGTTGGAATATCAATCATTCTCCTAGCTATGTAGTAGGCTAAGTTGAATGGTTGTCGGGTGGACAAGTTGTAGAGCATGTGGCAAAGACAAGCGTTTATGTGATCCCTATTCCCTATGGTGCTAATGACGCTTGGCTCTAAGTAGCTCCTCCCATTTCTTAAATTCGGCTTAAGTTCATTTAGCTCCATTCCATATGGATCTCGGTTTACCTCTTTTCCCTTTCGGTTAACTCGGGTTGTATCAGTTTTTGGGTTAAAAAGGTGTTCACGGATGACATCCTTATCGGCCAAACGGGTTATGTAGGGAAGAGAGCGGTCATTGATTGTATCAAGAGCCATGAGTGACCACTTATCCGTGTAGACACAAGTTCCTCGGTTGGGAATTCCTAACACTTGAGCAAAGTTGCTTAAGGTGATGGTGTAGTCATTTTGGTTGATTCTAAACCTAAGACAGAATTCATCATCGTCTTCATCACTAAAGCCGGTCACACTAGCATAGAATTCTAACACAAACCTAGGACAAATTGGTTCATCGATGTCAAGAAGACAATCGAATTGAATGGCGGCTAGTTCTTCACGAAGATTGGTATTTTCAAGGAAGGATGAGTGAATGGTTCTACCCTCATGGAAATACCTTGATTCTAGACTCCTAAATATTTCTACTTGTTCCTTGGTAAGTCCTTTGGTTTTGTGGTGTTTGGGAATGTAGTTAAGGGTGTCTTTGTGATCATAGAATCTTGCGGCTACCATGGTTATTCCTAAGGACAAGAATTAATATGTTAAAAATATGAAAATAAATTTTAACATTTTTGATTCTAGTGTGTGCCTATATGAAAACAATTTGGAGTTGCGGTTATCTCGACTCATTTTATGCACAAAATGGTTTTAGTGGGATGTTTGGCAAATACCATGAGATAACCCAAATGCTCCTAATTCAATGTGGCTACATTTGAATATACCCGGAGTGCATATTAGTTTTGCAATACCTTTAGTATTCAAGAGCATGCAAGTGATGAAAATTCTAACGCTTCTATTTGTATTAGCAATGAAAAATGTTTTCCTACAAGTGAGAAGCTTTTCAAAACTTTTGACATGGGGTGTTTGGTTGTTTGAATAAGGCCTTATATTTATTATCTATCAATTAGTGGGAAACATGATTTGTTTATGCAATATGATAATGTAGTACCTAATTTGAATGACTAGTTATGCAATTTGCCAATTGAATTCATATTTGGTATAAAAGCATACATAAAACCCCATGTAATGATTTGTGATAGTTTTGTGCATAAATAAGAATCCTAGACTCGGAATTAAGAGATGAAATGTAGTTAGGATACTTACAATGATGTTATCTTCGGTGATTAGTGAGTGGGAAGATGACAATAATGAGCTTGGTTTAAGTTTTACACGTTTTGGTAAAGTGGGTTGTGAGGAAGAGGATGTTATGTATATAGCGTTTTGTTCAGAGACATCACGGACCGTGACGGCACCAAATTTTGGTTCCGTCCGTGTTGTCGCTTTGGTGCCGTGGCTACAAGCGTATACAAGGCAAAATTGTTTTGGTTTGACTATTCTAATGTTTTAGGCTATGTTTATCCTACATGTTTGGTTCCATTAACCCTAAACCAAGTCTAAGAAGATTAAAAGGTTCTCGCTTAAGAGGTTTAGTTAAGATGTCGGCAATGTTGTCTTCGGAGGATACTTTCTCGATTGAAATGTTTCCTTTTGAACATTGTCGCGAAGAAAGTGATGACGGATTTCAATGTGCTTTGTACGAGCATGTTGAACGGGATTTTTGTTGAGATCGATGGCTCCTTTGTTGTCGCAAAGTATCACAATGTCGTTGAGATGAATTCCGTAGTCTACGAGAGCTTGCTTCATCCAAAGAGCTTGTTGACATGCTTTTCCGGCCGAGACGATTCGCTTCAAGAGTAGAGATGGCTAATGCCGTTTGCTTCTTTGCAAACCATGAGGTGAGACAATGTCCAACAAAAGTGCAAATACCACTTGTACTTTTTCTATCGACATAATCACCGGCATGATCCGAATCGGCATACACTATGGTTTCTATACCCGTTCCTTTGGGATACCATAATCCTAAACACGTTGTTCCCTTAATATATCTAAAAATCCTTTTTAATGCTTCTAAGTGTGATGCCTTTGGGTTTTCTTGAAAGCGAGCACATAGACAAACACTAAACATAATGTCGGGTCTACTAGCCGTAAGATAGAGTAGGCTACCAATCATTCCTCTATATTTAGTGTTATCTACGGATTCACCTTCTTCGCCCTTGGTGAGTTTAGTGTCCGAGGACATGGGTGTTTTAGTTGGTTTGGAATCTTCAAGACCAAATTTCTTAAGCATGTCTTTTATATATTTAGATTGGTTAAAGAAAATACCATCTTCTAGTTGTTTAATTTGAAGTCCTAGAAAGAAGTTTAACTCACCCATCATACTCATTTCAAACTCGTCATGCATGATTTTAGAGAAATCATTACATAGTTCTTGACAAGTTGATCCGAATATAATGTCATCAACGTATATTTGAACAATAATAATTTGTGATTCCTTTTCTTAGTAAAAATAGTATTATCTACTAATCCCATAGTATATTTGTTATCAACAAGAAAAGTCTTAAGACGGTCGTACCAAGCTTTAGGTGCTTGTTTAAGGCCATATAATGCTTTCTTGAGTTTGAAGACATGATGTGGTTTCTCAAAGTCGGTAAAACCGAGAGGTTGAGCAACATACACTTCTTCGTTAATAAACCCATTAAGGAAAGCACTTTTAACATCCATTTGAAATAATTTAAAGTCATAAGCACATGCATAAGCAAGTAATATTCTAATAGATTCAAGTCTAGCTACCGTTGCATAAGTTTCATCATAGTCAATTCCTTCTTGTTGATTATAACCTTGTGCAACAAGCCTAGCTTTGTTTCTAGATACTACACCATTTTCGTCCATTTTGTTTCGAAAGACCCATTTTGTTCCAATTATAGTTTGATCTTTGGGTTTTGGAACTAGTTTCCAAACATCATTTCTAACTAATTGGTTTAATTCTTCTTGCATGGCAATTACCCATGATTCATCTTTTATTGCTTCATTTATGGTTTTGGGTTCAATGGTGGATACAAAACAAAAATGATTACTTTGATTTTGAGCTTGTGACCTTAAGGTTCTTTGATTAAGTTGTCCTATGACCTTTTCTAATGGATGACTTTTAGATTCTTTGATGTTGACAATTTCCTTATTTAATGGTTCATCTTCCTTGTTATTATTAATTTGACTTTCTATTATTTGACTTTCAACTAAGTCATCATCTACCAAAGGTGATGTCTTAGAGGGAGGTGGACTTTCGTCAAATGTTATGTTCAACGATTCCCCGACTATCATTGTTTCTTTGTTAAGGACAATGTAAGCTTTACTAGTTTGAGAGTAACCAAGAAATACACCTTCATAAGACTTTGGGTCAAACTTGGTGAGATAATCCTTAGTATTAAGAATAAAACATTTACAACCAAAGACTTTAAAATATCCTAATGTTGGCTTTTTACCTTTATAAAGTTCATATGGTGTTTTGTTTAGAAAGGACGATTAGGACTCTATTTATAATATATGTAGAAGTGTCAACGGCGTTACACCAAAACTTTTGAGGAATGTTTTGTTCATTAAGCATTGTTCTACTCATTTCTTGAATTGTTCTATTTTTACGCTCTACTACTCCATTTGATTGAGGTGTTCGTGGAGCGGAAAAGTTATGTGTTATACCATTTGTATCACAAAAGTTTCCAAATTGAGTTTCGTTGTCAAATTCACGACCATGATCCGTTCGAATCGACACAATTTTGACACCTAGAAGATTTTGAATTTTCTTGCTAAGTATTTCAAATTTATCAAAAGCTTCATTTTTGGTTTTCAAAAATAACGTCCAAGTAAACCTTGAGTAATCATCTACTATGACCAAAGTGTATAAGTTGCCTCCATAGCTTCTTATAGCGGATGGTCCAAATAAGTCCATATGTAATAATTCTAGACACTTAGATGTGGACACCATATTTTTAGATTTGTGACTACTATGTGTTTGTTTACCAATTTTGCAAGCGCCGCAAAAGTGTTGGTCATATTTTAGTTTTGGTAAATTTCTAACCAACTCTTTTGAAGATAGGTTTTGTATAAGTCTCATATTAGCGTGACCTAAGCGCCTATGCCAAAGAGATGAGCTATCGCCTAATGTTGTTAGGCAAAGTTTGTCATTATATGTTTTATCTATTTTCATGACGTATATGTTATTTTTCCTAACTCCTTTAGCTATGGTGATACCATCTTTTAGTATTTTACTACCATTTTCATCAAATAGTACTTTATACTTTTTATCACATAGTTGGCTAATACTAAGTAGATTAAATCCTAACCTATCCACATGAGCAACATTTTCAATAGTTAGAGAGTTATGAGCAATCGTATCTTTGCCAATGATTTTGCTTTTGAGATTGCTACCAAAAGTGACATTACCTCCGCCATACTCTTGGTATGATGAGAAGAGACTTTTGTTGCCCGTCATGTGTCGTGAGCATCCACTATCTTTTATCCATTCATCGGGTTCCAATCCAACTTTCAAGCATACCTAAGAAGCAAATAACTCAAACATTTGGTCCCCAATATCTCATGGGTCCGTTTGGGTTAAACATACCATTTATTTGATTCATGTATGGAAATGATGGGTAAGGGTTCCATGGCATGTAACTGAGTTTGATATGGTCTAGGAAAGTTTTGATTCCAACCGTGGTGTTGGTAGTTAGGTTGAACGTTGTGGTTGCTCTTAGGAAAGGGGCGCTTGGCAAAAGAAGTTTTATATCGTTGTTGAGTAGTTTTTGATCTAAATTCATTTTAACAAGTCCTACCTCATATAATGGCTGGTTTCAGTTTAACATTATCATTGGTTTTCTTTGTTACTTTAACAAATTCAGTACGGTCCGTATGCAACATTCTGTTTCACTAAGTACCCGCGGTACCATTTTGCACAACGGACGGAACCCTTATTTTGGTTCCGTCTCGTCCGTGGCTGCATAAAGCAGCAATTTTGATGAATGTTCGCCCTTTTCGCCGCTTTGTTTTGACTCTTTGGAATTAATACTTCATTAAAACCTAGCCCATTCATGTCTCCCGGTGTTTTATGGATTTTAACTATTTCATCGGCAATAGCGATGTTTTTGTTAAACCTTTTAAACTTAGAATTATTTTCTATTAAAACTTCTTGTGTGAGCTTTAGTTTTTCTATTTCAAGATTAAGCTCTTGACATGATTTACAATCATCGTCATTTGCTTTTCCTTTTTCAAGTCGTTTTGCTTTTTCTTTTAACTCATATACCTCATTTTCCAAAAACTCCTTTTAAGTTTTTAGAAATTTATTTTTAGTTATGATTTTTAGACTTAGCTCACACAATTGATTATATTGTTTTTGCAAGGTGTCATCATCTATAGAAGAATAAGAAGAGTCGGAAAGTACCTCATTTGACTCATGTGCCATTAGAGATCTCTTCCTTGCTAGATTCTTCATCGTCTTCACTATCACTCCAAGCACCACTTACAAAAGCTCGTTGAGTTTTGCTTTTAGGTGGCTTGGGACATTCTCCTATGAGATGACTTGCATCACCACATCTAAAACACTTTCTTTCACCTTTAATCTTCTTATCATCCCGATCTTTTCGAAATGGCTTCTTTTCTTCTCGAGGTTGTCTTACAAACTTTCCTCTTCTTCTAAAGAACTTCTTGAAATCTCTAACGCCATGGCATACTCCTCATCTTCACTATCGGAACAAGATTCACCATCATCGCTTGATTCCGCTTTTGCTTTAAGAGCAACGGATTTGATCTTCTCCTTTCTTCCTTTGATGATCTCCGAATCTTTCTCCATTACCATTTCGTGAACTTTGAGGTTGCCAATTAGCTCGTCTAGTGACATTATTGAGAGATCTTTTGATTCTTCAATAGCGGTCACTTTAGCTCTCCATTTTGGATGGAGTGCTCTAAGAAATTTCCTGACAAAGTTCTTACTACTAAAAGATTCATCAAGTGCTTTAAGTGATGTAATGATAGTGTTAAAACGAGCAAAGCCACAATCAATGGTTTCATCTTCGGGGATAACAAATTGTTCATATTGTTGAACAAGAAGATCAATTTTGTTATCCTTGACTTGTGAATTACCTTGATGTGTAACAATTAAAGATTCCCAAATATCTTTGGCGGTTTCACACATAAAAATTCTTTCATATTCTTTTCTAGGTAAAGCATTATAAAGCATCATTTTAGCTTCATTATTTTTAGCAACTAATTTCTTTTGTTCATCAACGAAAATATCCTTTGTTGTAGAACTAAAATCTCCTTTAACAATAATAAACCAAAGATCTATATCTTTTGATTTTACATATGTTTCAAAACGGTTTTTCCAATAGATAAATCCATTGGTTTCAAAGAGTGGTGGTCTTTGCATAGATTGCCCTTCTTTAAAGTTTTCGAATCCATGGATCGTTTCAAGTTTATAAAATACAATATATTTTAGAAATTCTTGAGCAACGAGGCTCGGGTACCAATTGTAGAAAACTAGAAGGGGGGTTGAATAGTTTACCGATTAAAATCTTTGTTTTGAAACTTATTGAAAGATCAATTGATATTGATCTTAAGTATGTTAATGAAATATGCAAGCAATATGTAATAAGTAAATAAGGAAAGAAATGATCAAACCACAACAAGTTGTTTATAGTGGTTCGCACCTACAAGGACTCTTTTTCCTTGCCCTACTCCACTCCCCGAGTCTCACACTCGAGAGTTTAACTTCACTAGTCAACAAGCTCCTTTCACCGGCGGAGAAAACCTTTACACTTCGCTAACACTATTTCCGACACTAAGCTAGATGTCGAGTTCTTTCCAAGGGTACAACTACTCCCACACACAATGTATTTTGAGGACTAAAATACTAACCACTCACACTCACAAGATTATGATGGTTTGATACAACAATGAAGTATGGATCAACACTAGATCATACAACACTAAACAAACAAGACTTCCAACTTCTCGTTGAAGCTTGAATATGACTTGATCTTCTTTGCTACAAAAGAGATCACTAATATGATATGAAACCGAGTTAGAAAGGTTAGAGAGAAGATATGTATGAGAGTATGTTAGAAAGGGATGAGAAACTACTTGGCTTGGCATTGCTATTTATAGCCAAATTGACAGAGCTGCCTGACGGACCGCGGACCCCTTAAAAGGGTTCCGCCTGTACCAATTTGGTACCGCCAGACAATACCAAGATATCAAATCTTAGCTAAAGTCAACTCTATCTAAGTGAGATTGTGCAAGATATGAAGAGTACAAATCTTCACAAAATATCTAATGGAATCTTTCAATGATTTCCATGATGTAATACATGATGTCAAATGTTGTATTACTATTTATAGAAATATGCAAATGCTTAAGTAGTGTTTGGTTTTAAGAACCTAACACATTCTACAAACTACTATCATACATAATGATTAGAGTCATATCAAGATGTTACTAATCATAAATGTAAATGCTTGAATGATGAATATATTGTTTGAGAAAGCTTGTTTTAATATCTAATAAACTTGACAAGCTTTAAGCTTTTATAAATTAAATTTACTTTTGTCGTTAACAAAACTTAGGCAAAGATCAAAAATATGAATAACGTTTAATGACGATATTTGTATTAACAGATGGTATTTATAGTGTCTTACAATAAACACCACATACGGTCTGTGGATCAGGCATACAGTGGGTAAAGACCCCCTCCACGGTGTTACTAAACAAACAACTTATTAACATAACTTGACTATGACTATGAGCTTTCTAACAAATACATATACTTGAGGTGACCGACTCTTTAACAACTGGATTTTGTAAATCCTAACAAAAAGTGCTTCAAAAAAATATTTAAAACATTTGATTTGGATGTTCCTTTCCTTCTTTGAAGCGCTGGTCCCGAATCGATGTGTTCAAGCCATTAATTTGAAGTCCGGGTTTCGTACTGAAGTATACGAAAGCCATTATTTTGAAGGAAAGTGTTGGAATCACTCCTAAAACTTAATTCAAGTGTTAGTAACTTATATGTAATAGTTAGCTTATTTATGGCCTTTATGTTAGTTTTAGCCTTAGGCTTATGTAGAAGGCCCATGTGATAACTCGTAATTTCAGGTCATTTTACAAACTTTAAAAGTTTCACTATTTCATCATTTATCGTAAACTACGCTAATAGTATCAAATTCAGTAAACTCAATGGTTTAGTCGGGAATTCATGAACATATCATCAATGACATTTCATATAGACTAGGTTTAGTCTACATGTCATCACATCATTATTATCATATTAGTTCATGCATGGATTTGCATTTTCATTTTAACGCTTATTTTTCCTATTAAATAAACGCTATCGCTAAAACATTATTTGGAAACATTGATCCCACATCAAAATATTCCTAATATATTTTTATACCATTTTAAGACTATAAAAATTATATTATTAATTGGCCCGTGTTATAAATTTATTTCGTATATAAATTGTTAACGTATATTATTACGACGGTTTTTCAGATATGCAACTCTCGGGACAATTATTATTTCACTAACTTTTACAAGAAATGGCTTTATACCTTTTTATGACCTCAATATATTTTATCTTGACCCGTTAAAAGTTATTTTTATCAAACGCTACCTTAAATATTCAAATATGTATTTAATTCACCACAAGTCTTCAATCTACTTACACTAACTTACTCTTATACATAATAAAGAAAAAAAAAATATCAAGTGATGACTCCTTGACACCCCCCTGTCGCACTAAGGAGTCACTTAGTGTATGCAAATATCTCTTCTAAATGTATTATACACTTTAATTAAACACATACTCAACATATTATCAAGGTGAAAACACAATTTGCTTTCTCTCTTCTCTTCCAAAACCGGCAACCACCATAGACCAAGGAGGTTTTCATCCAAATTTTCAAGACAAGGTTTTATTACACTCTAGTATCATTCTTGTTGCATAGCTCTGCAATAAAACCTCAAGTGATTAGGGGAAACCTTTTCCTTAAACCTCTACCATATTACTTGTAAGTATTCATATTCATGTGTTTATTTCATATTCATTGTTATGATCATATCATTTTATTTGTGTCGATGCAAGTCTCATGAGGTTTATAATTCTTTTTATTTGATTTTTAAGAGTTATATATATATTGACATCCTATAATTACTCCTTGTTATAAATCACACTTGGTGATGTCTAGGAACCCATGACACCCTAAGAAGGTGTATGGTAGATTAGAATAGTTTTAGTTGTTTTGAATGGGTTAGAATAGGTTTGGCGCGAGAAAATCTCATTTCGACAAGTTTGCAAAAGGGTCCATTCCATATTTTCAATTCTGGAATTTTCTACAAGAAGCAAAATATTTTGGGCTAGATATTTGAAAATATTTTAAAACGAAAACGCGGGTCATTGAACTGGTTAAAACGGAGCTATAACGTAAGAAGTTATGAATGTTTGAAGTTTGACGCATCTAAAACTATATATATTCCGCGTAGTACCCGTACTGCCTTTGACTTTTACGAAATAAAATGAGTCTTAAGCGCATAGAAATGTGTCGATTATCAAAATATATTAGTATATGTTATCAATGATTCCGTGGATATAAAGAACGTATGGATATAATCCACAAAAGTTATTCACATTTTAAAAAGTTGCCGTAACTTTATTCCTATTAGCAAAATTAATACCTTTCTATTAAACACATACTACGGCAACGTAGGACCATGTTGAGGGTCGCTTTTTAACAATGACTAAGTACTTTTTATCAAGTGATGTCTTCCAGTAAAAGTAAGTTCGCCTGGCATATTTTCCAAAATGTCTAACCATTTGTCAAGCGGAGTTGTAATGAATATGATACTCTGGCCACTTAAATTTTGCCGAAAACCATACTTTACCTATATTTTTCTCTATGATCGGTGACCTCTAGGATGAAAAATTAAATAAGCAAAACTTTGAGATAATGATACAAGCTTCCCAAAACCATTGAGTAATGCTTTCCCAATACTCGATGCACCATTTTACTTACTCAGCTTTTCGAGGCCATTTTAGTCACCTCTATGAAATTTCAACTTATTACTATTTTATGATCTAAAAGTTATAATTTCACACAAATCACTAAATGATTATCGTAAGATATCATTTCAACGTAAATACTTGTAAAGTATTTTATAACATGACTAGATTTCAAACATATATTTCATCTATAAATTTATTTTCAAAAAGCTGCATAAGTGGTATAGATTTCATCTGAGTTTGCATGCACGACATTACATCATAACTTATCATAGAGCATAATATCTATAATAGGTCACGGCCGAGGTTATGATCATTTCAAAAGATTGCCTTTACATCATTATTATCATTGCAATGTGAGTTTTCATATTCCGATTAATTCAAGTTTTTCTTTATTTCAAAACCCACGGGGAGAATACATTGCACATCATTATTATTTTTATGCTTAGCCTGGGTATATTCAAATTCATTTACATTGCTTAAGTTACCTCATTGCCAATTGAATGTCCCCATTATATAACATGAACCGCTAATTTCTAGAAGCTAGGGTGAGGGATAGATCTATCGAGAGGACACCTCCATCCGGTTACATTCCAACCTGACGGATGCATTTCTATTTCTTAATCATTATTTGAGTTGTTTGGCAAACACTGGGGCTTAACATCACCAAGCTTCTGTCATGGACTTATGCTTAATTGTATCATTTTTTTTGTGACATCATTGTCATACAAACTTATACTTGTGGTAGTCAGATATGCATATACAAACTCTATGAACTCACTCAACCTTTGTGTTGGACTTTTAGCAAGTCTTTCAGGTAACTAATGCATTCACTTCATGGCATGCAGTATGTTGACATACCATAGAGTCGCTGTGACGACGTTGCCTCACATGGGATTTATACATTTCAAAAAACATCGCTTGGACTTGTACCAAACTTATTTTCCGCACATAGTAACTTTCTATTGGGACCTATCTTTGTAACTCAATGTTTTAATATAACAAGCGACAATTTTTTCAAACTACACTTTAGGTCGCTCAATATAACTGATTGTGATGCTATGACAAATAATCCCCGTGAATTCCATTCACGCAAAAATGGTAATTTGGGAATGTGACGTTCTCATGCTTCCAGGCCTAGCCCAATAAGGAAAATGATGTGGAACTAGGAGGCGTCTCTAGCTTCCTCCTATAAATACTCTTCATGTAAAACCTCACTTGAGGGTTGGTTGTTAATTAATCTATTTCACATACTCCTACTAACCTTCTTTTATATCGTGTGTGTGTGTGTGTGTTCTTTTGATATTTGTTCAACCGACTTTAATCTCCTCTCTATTTCTCTATTGTTACTTGTGTTGCATATTTGGGAACCTAACAAAGGGTATCAATCGCCTTACCAGTTGGGTGAATCGCATTGTTTTTGAAGTAAGGTTTCGGCCCTACGCCAAGAAAACATACGAGATACTTTGGTTCGCTTAAAACTCGCTTTACACCCTTTAATCCAAGATTCTTGTCCTTTCAATATTTTAAGGTGTTAAAATAATTGCTGCAAAGTTTCAAACTTTTACGCGGATATTCGCTTTGAGCTTGTTTGTTCTGTGGGTTTCATCCCACGCCAGAAACGCTTTTATGCCTTGGATCATCAAATACACTCTTTGTAAGTTATTTGGTGATATTGAAGCTATTTCATCACACAAAAACTAGTTTAGAAACATCTTTCTAAGAAAAATCATTTTACGAAAGTAAAGTTAATACGACAAAACCCTAAACTTACGCTGTAACTTTATCCTTTGGTTTGATCTTCGCCAGGATGGCCCGTGGTTTCTTGCTTGATAAGCCTGAAAATACGCCGACTTTGGATATATTTGCATCGTGGATAGTATAAAAGATCATTTAAAACCCAACCTTACGCCAAGCATAAGCTTACTTGTGCAGAACATCCTAATGACAAGATTCATCTTAATGCTTCTAAGCCTAGTCTTATCGCTGTAAGGTAATCCTACTCTAAGTTTCTAATGCCAACTTATCATTCTGTTAGGAATTAGAAAAATTCCATGTTAAAGTGTCGGTCACCCCAAATTAAGGTTCAGTATATGTTAGCTCAGACGGTTCAGAAGTTACTTATATTTAGTAGTTTATTTATTAGTTTGTAGCGTAGTATAGCTTAGTGCAACAATCGTGGAGGAAGGACGGTTTTACCCACCTGTATCCCTGATCCACGGCCGATAGGAGGTTTATGTTTGTAGTATAAATACCCCTTCCATCCAAGAAGGGGTGGTGCTTGTCAATCTAATATTCTACAATTTGTGAAGTAACTCTCTACCAAGAAAACAACTAAACTCTCTAACTTTCTCTCTAATGGCTAACATGTATTTGATTCCAAGACCAACCCAATCATCAAACACATAAAATAACGATCCTACAATTGGTACCAGAGCCAAGGTTGTTGTGTTTTGATGATTCTTTGTGGTTCGATTCTTGTTTTATCTGAACTTATATGACTAATGCTCTGATATTTATTTCTCCACTTTTTTGTATTATAAGTTTTTTTATAAACAAGTTTTATGTGTCTTGGTGTTACCGGCCATATGATTTATTGGGTCATCATTTCTACATTTGTATATCGCTGAAATACTTTCAATTTGTTATCAACTTAGGTCATTCATGCTTTGTCAAACTTGTGGTCAAATCAAGTTAAAAGCACATATGGTTTCCATTTTTTAGGTCCAAAAGTGGTAAAATGGGTAAAATGATATCTTTTTGGTAATTGCTTCGGTTTGTATATGGTCATATTCGGTAAAAGAAACCGCTTCTTGTCACTTTTCTGGGTTCATATTAGCGAAGTTGGGTTTCATTTATGGTCCAGTTCAATGTTTTCACTATGTAGCGAAGTTGTAAATTTACAGCTTAATTTGTTTTGAAAGTGCTTAGCTTGTTGTATAACAAAGTGACTCTAGTAATTTGTTTTGAACAAGTTAGCTTACTTATGTGCTTTAAAACTCTAGCTTAATTTGAATCTTTAAAACGTAGCGACTTGTTATTGAACAAGACGAAGCGAAGTCTTAGCTTAATTGGCTAGCGATTGGCTTAGCTTAATTGCTTAGGCTTAATAAGCTAGCGACTTGTCTATTAATTGACTCATGACCACAAACATTAAGCGAATTTGACAAACAAAATGAAGAAGAAGAGTGACTCAACCAAGACCACGACCACAAAAAAGACCGAACCATATACCATCAAGACTCATGACCTCTGGTTTAGCAACCATCATCAGCCTCCACTACATCTACCAACATCAACCTGGTCTAACCTAATCCCATCTCCAACTCTACACTTAAACTCGACTCTCAATTTAATAAAACAACAATCTATCGATCTCAGTTATTATGCTATTCTAATATCGCATGTAAGAATATCAAGATCTTTAAAGACCTTTGTGAACCATTACACCAACTCATCATTGATCTATCCCAATCAAGACTCATATTCAATGGTGGTTAAACAAATCCCACTCCACAAATTACTAACCATTCTCATAAACTCATATTCGATTATTTCAAAGACTTAATGACCTCTATACTCATCAACCTCATTCAATCACTAATTTAAACGTAAAAATTACATGATTAATTACAAATCTCACTTTGTTCCTGTGATTGGTTTCTTCAACACATAGATATTACTCTATCTATTCACAAGGAACATATGCATCATAGATCCTCAGAAGCTTGCTTCATCTCGCGAATAATTAGAACAATTGATAACAATCTTGTTATAATCATTCTTTAATTGTTAAGACCATCAATATCAAAATCAAACAATTAAAAACCTACCTGTCACTCGTCAATAGAGTTTGAATGTCATGTCTACTGCCATCCCTGCGGACATATGCAGTGGTTTTATCAACAAAAGGATTGTTGTGTTTGTGGGTTTGATTTGTATGAGATACTTTTTGTTTGTTGAAGCCGATTTGAAACATAAGAGTGGTAGGCGGATTATTAGATGGAGGCATACCGATAATGTTTTAGGGTTATGGTGAGAGATTTTAGAATGAAAGAGGCGATTTATCTTGAGATTTTTAGGGTTTGAATAAAATGGTGTCGCTACTTGATGTGTGAGGGGCGGATTATTTTGTGTGTGAGTAAAATTAGGTAAGTGTGTATGCGGGTATTTAATAACCAAAGTTAGGCAAGTCTTATGTTATAATTTATTTTGGTTTTGGGGCCTACTATGGCATATGGACCGGATCTAGTACTTACCATATGGGTCGCTATAATCTCTGTGAGAACTGGATCGTATGTCGTGAGCGGAAAGTGTATGTATTGAATTTAATGAGTGGTATCTTGGTCAAATTTGTTTTAACAAAATTATTGAATATAATTTTTTGAAAAATTGATGAGTGTATTTTGACTTTCACCTGTGATATCCTGTTCATAGGATTGTGTTATTTAATGAGCTCGAGGATCTTGACCCCATATTATTATTTGGTAATAAAGTGATGGTTCAAGCTGTTTTATTTGGTCAATTGACTTGGTTGATTGATTGATGTTCATGGATTGGGCCTCGAAGTTTTACAAATAACCAAGTTTGGGGTCATGCTCACATGATGGATTGATAGGCTTCTCAAAAGTAGATTTTACAAAACGTGATTTGTTGAAGAAAAGATCCGGTCGATGAGATTTGGATTATAAGTTTTATCAAGTGATTTGTTAATATTTGTTGAAGTTATGAGATTTGTTAACTAGATTTAAGGTGTTATGAGATTGGATGATAAGGTTTGAGGTGATAGACTGTTGAATAACTTTGGTTTATACCTTACACCTAATACACTATTTCACGGCTTGAAGTGTTTATTGAACAAAGTTGACTACGGTGTTTGCATTTGGTATTTCCTATTTGAATTTGAAGTGACATTTTCCGGGAACGTTTACTTATTTTCGTCTTCTTTCTTTCTACCTTTCCGCGAAGATGACTTGTTTGGGCATTTATAGAGTGTGATAAAGACTTGGCTATTTAGTTACGTTTGTGATTCTTTCTCGCTTTACCCACAAAGTAGCTATCACTTTGGTGTCTCACGCAGTTGAGGATATGTCAAGAGGTTTTGTACATTGGGTACACCGTTCTTTTCACGAGGATTAGTACAAGTTTAAGTAACAAATCTGGGAATTTTACTTCATGATCAAGTTTGGCATATCGGGTTTACTTCACCAAGTGGTCACAAAGAACAACCGATGAATTGCGGAATGATGTTTAACAAAGTGTTTATT
This sequence comes from Chrysanthemum makinoi, assembly GCA_910596185.1. Lineage (NCBI taxonomy): Eukaryota > Viridiplantae > Streptophyta > Magnoliopsida > Asterales > Asteraceae > Chrysanthemum > Chrysanthemum makinoi. The sequence continues at coordinate 83,883,377 of OU343216.1, forward strand.
GGATGGTTGATGATATGTTGATGATTGGATAATGAACCGATGAACCATGCATGTTTCCCTAAAACAGATATTCACCGAAACCAAAGTTGTCATAACACATTCAAGCTGACATTGTTTACGTTTTAGTCTTGATTTTGTAAAATCCCGCGAAAGAACCTATTTCTCGGTTTAAATCATAGACTTGTAAAATCCCGTGACAATGGAAACATCCTGTAATAGTAAAGTGCACGATCTATCTTACTTATTCTTGGTTTTGTAAAATCGCGAAAGAAACTATTTTTCGTTTAAACCATAGAGTTGTAAAATCCCGTTTTGATGGAACCATCCTGGAGAAAAGGAAAGTGTATTTGGGATCTTTTTCTGAGCGGTGTTACTGTTGTTCGAGAAGGGATAAAAGGGTGTATTTTATGAATTGATGTGTATTGGATTCAGCTGTGGCGTTTGGTTATTGCAAGGTTTTACGGGTTATGTGCTTTTGACCATGGTCGGGATGAAACCATTATCAAAGTTCATTTAAATGTCAAAGAAGGCTAGATTTGAGCAGCTCGAAGATTTGACAACGGAGTTAATTCACTATTATTTATTTGAGGTTGAAGTAAAATATCACGAAAGTGTGACTTAGTATCTGGGTTATCGGGGATGGTTGGATGAAGATTCTTCATGATCCTTGTTCAGGCTTATTATCAAAAACGAAGACTTGGAAATCTAGTTATTGTTGGAAATCACCTCATGCCTCGGCCCTTCTAAAGAAAAGAAAAGTGTGCACGTGTCACAGCTTTTATCTTTCCTCGAAGAAGAGAAATCTTCTCATTTATGACCATTCTCATCAACATGCTTCATACTTTTTCCATGCTTCACCATCAGTGAACCGGCTACCATGATTGTTTTCTTTCATTCCACTTGCTCGATTATAATGAAGATGGCTACATCATAAAATATTTTATGGGAGAGAAGTGTGAATAGAACATTCAGATGATTTTCACTTATTTAATCAAGAATGGCAACTCCATATGCAATTTTGAGGGGGGAGAAGAAGTGTGAAATTACTTGCATGGTTGATTATTATTTGAGAATTTAATGGTCATCATACGGCTTTAAACTCATGTAAGAACCGAGCTTCTTCTTATCGGGTCATCTTCACATGGAGTTTCTTCTTAAGAGCCGCTTTGTTGACATCTTCACAAGTCATATGATTTTATCGAAAAAGTGCTTCCGGTTAATGCTTCACGTACACATCAACATGATGATTCCAACAACTTCTCGCTCTGTTTGATGTGATTGTTTGCTTGGTGTTACCATTTCGTGTTCGCTATGCCGATTGTCGATTTCCTTGATGAACATCTTTCTGTTCTTGTTTGATGGGAGAGATTTAGTTGCGGGATTTGCAAGATGTAAGTTGATTGGGATGCTTTTGTGATGTTCTTGTTTTAAGTGAAAGTTGAAGATGTTGACTTTCTATTCCCAACCGACAATCTTGAAGAAGGTCGAGTCTATAGTCCTGTTCTACATTTCCTCGCTACATGTTAGAAGACTAAAGACGAAGTTGCATTTAACGATCTAAAGACTTTTCTTAATCTGGGCTTATCAAAAAGGATTGTCGGTCTAGGGGAGAGCACTAATTGGGGAATGATATCGTAATTTAATCCCCAATTAGATTTGCTCACAATGTACTTCAAATAGTTGATTCCCCAAAGAGTTCAAGTGTTCTTCTCAACAATTTCTAGTATACCAAGCTACAATGAGTTGTCGATTCTCAAGTGTCAAAACCAAAGAAGTTATGAAAGGAGACTACATATAAACACAAAGCGAGTAAACTTGATGAACTTAATTATTCTAAGTGATTGAAGATATCCCAGGAAGACAAATGTTATTACCGCAGATAAACTCAAGGTTTGACTCATGACGAGTAAACTTGATGAACTTAACTCTTCTAAGTGATTGAAGATATCCCGGAAAAAACAAATGTCATGACCGCAGAGAAACTCAAGGTTTTACTCATCAAGGCTTTGTGTTATTATTCCAACTACGTGGGGAAGAGATGGAAGAGTTAGTTTCAAGATGAAAGAGGTAAACAAGTGTGTGATGATTTTGATGTTATCACAATCATCAGGGGAGAGAGATTGTGTACATTGGGGATGCTCAATGCTTTTACTTGAGGGCTTAACTGTGATTCGAGATATAATCACTTATTCTGGTGTTGACATCCGCAGAGATTGTCATCCGCAGAGATAATCAGTGATTCGGCCTGCTTCTTCAATGTTATCTGTTATTCTCTCTTTGGGCATTCGGGTACTTCGGGTTCTTGAGCTTCATACACTTTCTTCGTGGGGAGAGAAAATTATACATCGTGGTTATTCCTTGGCTATTGGACTTAATCCGCTACTTTGATGGTGGTATAAGTTTCTTTGTCTTCGGTATGTGTATTCGGTTCATGAGCTCTAGTCTAAGAGACTGACTGCATCAATTCAACTACATGGGGGAAGTGGTCTCTTGACACCTTTTGGAATGGATTGCTTCAGACTTCAGTGGAAAAGAAATTTGAGAAGATTATTTAAGTGTGGGATGAAACGTTGCTGGTGTTCTATTGATGATATAACCTCGAACGAAGAATCGCTGATTATTCTTAAAAGGAGCAGAAGTTCGATGATAATGGTGTGCTTCTTTGTGCACCGCTAAGAGAAGCTTAGAAAGCTTTGAATCGGCCTAAAGGATTTTCGGTTTGGGGAAGCTGCCAAAGTCTCTTTCAATGGCTCATTTCTTTCTTCTATTCAGAGCCCTCGAAGCTTTGGTGGTGAATGTTTAGGGATGATGACTTCTATCTTCTACAACGGGGTCGTCATATCCTTATCTCGGTAGTCGTATCATCATCTTCTTTAACTATATCATCTATTCTATCCTTGTAAATATTTATTCGAAAAACAAAATACAAAAATATAAAACCAACAAAAAGAAAATAGAAAAATATAAAACCAACAAAAAGAAAATAGAAAAATATAAAACCTTCAAAAACCATAAAAATCAAAATTTGAAAAATAACAAAAATATGTTTTCTCAAGACATGTCTTCTGGTATCGATAACATCTACGGTCTTAGAAATGTCATTCAATAATGGCACGGGACTTTAGATGAAGTTCGAGCAGGAGGTGTAAATATTCTATTTCAAAACATGTCTCAAATTATGGCTTACAGTTATTTCAGACTGTAACCCGGGCTTAAAACGATGGTTGCTATTATTTCAGATAGCAACCCGCTCTTCATGAAAGGAAAGTGTTGCGCTAAACCATTTTTCAAATATTTCGTGCACTTATCCTAAAACAAAATGAGGAAAGTATGTTGAAAGATGCTGTTTACACAAATGTTTTTACGTCTAAAATTCTTCAGAAAAATATTTGGTGTTTTCAAAATGGTGGAAAATGAGTTGCTTAAAAACAATCAGTTTCAGAGTTTTCATTAAATTTGAAAACTCAATCAATGACTTCAGCGCCTTTAAGCTTTTCAATAAAATGAGTCATTGATTGAGGGGGAGAATGTTTTCAAATTTATATCATCTAACGAGCTTTCTTAAATATCCTAATATGCTTAATTAAAAATGATGTTAACCTATGTTGAAGGACTAGGTGCCTAAGATATGATTGCTAGGATTAGATGATTAGAGTTTGATGAACACATTATTCCCATACATTTATATGATCAGATTGATATGTTGCATTGACTTTTATTAGTCGATTGTTGTTTGGGTGATGTCGACCACCATATATCTGTATGTGTGTTCACTAACGTATGCGTATCTTTGGTATAAGAATGTTCGATCCGATCCCACATATATGATGATTGGATACCGCAAGGAAAGGGTAACTATATCTTGGGTTGACAAATGAAGAAACGGAGCTTAATTGGACTTCTATGGAGAGTTGGCATAAATGCAACGTAAGAGGTCTCACTGCATCACCAGATGGTTTTCTTCTAAGTGATTGAAGAAACGGAGCTTAATTTGACCTCAGTTGGCATTCAAAATGCAACGTAAGAAGAAGTCTCACTGCATCGCAGACGTTTTTCTTCCAAGCCCTACAAAGAACAACAAAAGCTTCTCAACCACCTAACATATCTTTTGGTGATAATCAGGATGATACCATTTTTCTAAAACTTTGACTAATATTGTTTTGAAAATGGAAAAATATTGTTTTGAAAATAAATTGGACTAAATTTTGAAAATCACCGGACTTCATTTTATCAAAACTTAAGTCACTCAATTATCACTTCGTCATCGATTGAGGGGGAGAGTGATTTAATTTAAAATATTTTCAAACAATATTTCTTCAAAAGAGTCCGCTTACATTAAATTATGTGGTGATCTAAAGATTTAATGTTATGTCATGGTATGATTTTCTTTTGAATCAAGGTCTTTCAAAATGAAATTTTTCTGTTCTTGTTTGATTGTGAAATTGTTTTATTTTACTTAAAGATCTCTAAAAACAATCATACCTGACACTAACAATCTTTAATGTCTTAAAATGGTCCTATCTGTCATTTTTCAAAATCAAATCTTGCCACGTCTTTCCCCATAAATTTTCTAAATGATTTAAATCTTTTGGGATCACAAATCTCAAATGGTTTGAAATTTTTGATCGGGGAAGAGATCGTGATTTAAATCTCAAATTGTTTTAATGGAATTTGTTTTAGTCCTTCAAAGGCACTCCTGCCTCCATGTGCCAAACGATTTCAAATACACAATGCACATGTTGAGGAGGAGGATTTATCCAAAAACCGAATGAGTATTTAAACAAGGCCACATTTTCTCCCATGTTTTCTAAACCTTATTAATCACTTGGGATCCAAAATCTCAAAGGGTTTGATATTTTTGATCGGGGAGAATTTGTGATTTAATAATGAAATTTGATGATCGTTTTGATTTAATGTGCAGTCGCTTCTCTCATATGTGCTAAACGCCAATCTCGAAGCACATATTAAGGGGGAGCAAAACTATCGAGGTACAAAAAGTTTTTTTAAAGAGACTTATAAAGTACCTTGATTGAGTTTTCAAATGGTTTTCTTAATGGCTTTTGTGATTCGTGGATGTGCTTCAAAAGAACTCTTGCCTCTATGTGTTAAAATGATTTCAAATATCCTATGCACATATTGAGGGGAGAATTTACCAAGAAAATCAAATGGCTTTTTCGTAGGAAATTGTGATCAAGAAATTATTTCAAAGAACTCTTGCCTCCATGTGCCAAACAATTTCAACATCATATGCACATGTTGAGGGGAGCATTTCTAAATGATCAAAACTATTAAGGTACAAAATGCTTTGATTTTATATCACAAGTACCTTGATTGTTTTTCCAAATGATTTTTCAATTGGTTTCAAGGAAGAATGAACTGTACCAAAAGACCGACCATTTTACTTTATGCATGGAGTTATAAGGATGGTTAGGTTAGGTATTTGTTCCCACGATCCGCCAGAGCCGGAGGGATCTACCCAGGGACAATCCACTAGATAGTGTAGAGTCCTTAGGTATATTGAAAAAGGAGAAAAGTGAGATATGGGAAGAGTGCGGACTGAGACAGAGCTAGTAATGGAATAAACCCAACAAGGTTCTAGTTATGAAGTCTCGGTAATAATCTGGGGTTGAAGAATGAATAAGAATTGAATGTGAAAAGGGTGAAAAGAAATAGCCCTCCATTAATTCAACCTTAGGGCGTAAAACCGGTTCAATACTTATATGCTACTGATGGTAACATGGTATTGAAGACAAGACGTCATGGACCCTGACGACTGCACTAAACTTCCAAAACTACTCAAGTTCCTCTTAAAAGGGCTTGTTTCATTCTCACGGGAACCGACATTATCTATCGACTTTCTCTTAGAGATTGTTGATATTGAAGAAGGAGACCCTCTCCCTAGTCTCCGATATAGGAACAAATGTGCACTATTGAGTTTAGAGCCACGAGATCATCCACAATATCTCATTAGGACACTAAATTAATGAAGACTTGCTGTTTCACACAATGTGGAAAGTATATATTGAGAGTCCTACGCATTATCCTTGTGGTATTGCCAGAACATCCGAGTGATATGTAAAATATTCACAATGAAGATGGAAAGCCTTCTAGAGCCAACATCAAACAAGCTCTGGTAGGTGGCATGTGAGATCTATCCAATAGATCAACCATGTGACAACTGGATAGAAACGATGGGGCTTATCTCGTGAATCAACCTTGGTCCAGAAATGGATTGACGGATGCTTTTGGAAAACCGTTTGATGTGCAAATCTTCTTTTCTCTAGCACGTCGAATGTGTACTTATGTTTTCAAATTCAAAAAGTATCTCTGATTGAAAAATACTTTTAGAAAAACCGTTCGATGTAAAATTCTTCTTTTCTCTAGCACGTCGAATGTGTACTCTTTTCAAATACAAAAGTATTTTTGATTGAAAATTGATCTTTCTCATAAAACCTTCGTTGTATTGCAAAACTCTTTCTTCAAGCAATACGCGATTGTTTTTCATATCATTTTTCATCAATCGTGAATCAATTTGTTGGTTCACTCACCCCGTGTTGTTTTCTTTGAGACGTTCCGGTTTGAGAACAGCTAGAACAGCTGCGAAACCCTGTCAAGGAGATTCTTAGGAATCCTACCTGATCACAGGCATTTTGTACGATCAACGGGGAACCGAGGGTCGTGTACCTCAATTCAACGAAAGTGATCAAAGACACTTTCGTGTGTGTTTTATTGCTAACTGTTGTTTGCAGTACATTGGACGGTTGCAGCAGATTAGAATTGAGGAGTCAATCCAAAGCCGCATGCTCACAGCATCCACACTTAATTGAAGAAATCATGACTGGTGCATATCTACATAACCTGGTTCTATTTTTTATACTATGCTTCGCTACCGCTGCAAATATCATGAACTAGTAAGGCTTCCGCTACTCTGATGGAAAGATGTCATGATTCAAAAGTGTGAGCATGTCGGTCCAAAGTCACAACTTCACATGATGGCAACAACACAATAAAGGGTGATCCAGAGATTTATGTGGTGATGATCTCAAAGAAATCTCGAAGATCATCAAAGATGTGGATCAGTTAAAGGCCTCCACTTAAAGTACAAATCAATGCGGACTTTGAAGAATCGCTACAAATGCACAAAGATTTTGGAACTTGAAGAATTGAAGTCTACGAGCTCAAGAACAAAGTCAAGAATAGAATGCTAGGATTCAAAATGTAAATCATGGGGTGACCTCCCTTAGGGGGAGATTGTTAGGAATTAGAAAATTCCATGTTAAAGTGTCGGTCACCCCAAATGTTATCTAGCATAAGTTAGCTCGTAGACTTGTCGTTAGTTACGTTATTTAGTAGTTTATTTATTAGTTTGTAGCGTAGTATAGCTTAGTGCAACACCGTGGAGGAAGGACGGGTCTTTACCCACTGTATGCCTGATCCACAGTCCGATAGGAGGACAGTATGTTTGTAACTATAAATACCCCTTCCATCCATGGAAGGGGTGGTGCTTTTCAATCTAATATTCCTACAATTTGTGAAGTAACTCTCTACCAAGAAACACCCAACTCTCTAACTTTCTCTCTCTAATGGCTAACATGTATTTTGATCTCCCAAGACCACCCGAATCATCAAACACATAAAAATAATGATCCTACACTGTCTACGCATAACTTTAGTGCTTTTCCCCTCAAGCTTAAGTAGTTAAACCTACGATAACTCTCAGTAGCCACGCAGTAACTTTGGTGTTTTACGCATAAGTCCTACTTGGTTTATTGTGATTTCTACGCCTAAGGATACTTCATCAACAAAGCTTCATTCAACTACAAATATCCATTTTACCAACACAAGTTTTCAACATGTCACAACCACCATACTCTAACTATTTTTCTTACACTTATAATCAACAACAACAACTAAGTCCCCAACATCAACAATGGAATCAACAACAAGCAGTTTATGAACAACAATTTAATCAACAACATACTCCACTACTTGCAGCAATTCCACAACCTCAAATGATTCAACCACCACCTAGTCTTCAAGTACAACCTAACATAAACTTCTACAATCAACATCCATCCAAGGATACTATGAAGGAACCAAAGATGGTTTAAGATGTGTGAAGCCTAAAGTAGCCAACAATCAATTCATGAAGCTGGCTCACTTGATAGACCTCCAATGCTCACTCCCTGGAATTATGATCAATGGGTGATTTGGTTCTTTAGGTTTTGTGATCTAAAGAAGCCACATGGAAAGTTTTTAAAGAAGGTCATTATGGAAGGTCCATTTCAGATGCCTACTATCGTAACACTTAGAGATCCTAATGCTTTTCCACCAAGAGATGATGTCACCAACATTACAATTGTTGCAGAACTCACGGGTGATCAACTTCTACTACACTTTGAAGCCTAATTGAACTTGCAATGCAATACATCCTTTTAGGACTACCCAATCCAATTCTTTGAAGAGTTGATGCTCAATAGACTGCCAAAGCAATGTGGGAACAAATTCATCTTCTTATACAAGGCACAAAAACACTCAATCAGGAAGACATTGAATCCAAAATCTACTTGGCTTATGAACACTTCATGATTGAACCAGGAGAGTCATTAGAATCTTATCATCATCGCTGACATCATCAATGATTTGGACAAACACAATATCATCATCATGCCACGCACTGTCACAACACAAAGTTCCTAAGTAGTCTTGGTCCGGAATGGTAGAATTATGTCATTTTACTCCGTCAAGCTAAAGATATGCATCATGCTACCTACGATTGTTGTAATTTTAACTATCCGCCTCACCAAAAAGAAGTTGATAAGGAAAGGATTCTCCCGTGGTCAAACTGTTTCACCATCACTTCCGGACAATCAACAACTTGCTTTATGAGCTCAAACCAATATTCCTCCTCAACAAGCTCCTCAACCCGCCCAGAAACAACTGAACGATCAAACCTTCGATCCGTCACAGCTACAACCTCAAAAAATCAATTGGTTCCATACAACAACAACACTGCTCAAGCTCTTCACAGTGAAGCTGATGAGGACTCCAATGCCTTCGATGAATTGCAACAAGGATTTGTTATGATTGCTAAAGCATTTGGCTGTTATACAAACAAATCCAACAATCACATTCATTCCTCTTCTACAAGAAATCAGCTGCTTGTAACAATGGACGCGTTGAAGTTCAAAACGTGGTTATGGTCGCAGATGGAGGTGGTCAAGGGTCAATGCTGTGGGAAGAAATAACGTGGGTGCTCCATGCAGCAAAAGGCTCAAGTGGTTGAACAGGGAAATGTTCAGAATGGGGTTAATGGTCTTCGATGCTATAACTGTAATGAGAAGGGTCATCTGGCTAATGCATGTCCTAAACCAAGAACAAGAGGCGGCTTATTTCAAAGAAGCTTTACTCTTGGCTCTTAAAGATGAAGCTGGTGGAACTCTTACCAACAAGGAACAGAGCTTTATGGTAGATGCAGATTCAGATGATGATATGGAGGACTTGCGGCTAATGCACAGTGATGTTGATGGCACAAATGCAAGCACTACACAAAGTGATACAGCCCAGTGTATGACACCGGCTTGTCTCGTACCTAAACAAACAATTATCATCAATGAGATTGATATTCTACTTTCTCTATCTGACAAGGATTAGAGTGTTCAACATGAGTCTTCCACATCTCATTCCGATGATTATCAAATAGATCCCGTAGTTATATTTGATGATCAAATGACCTTATGGTTAATATTGATAATCAAGTTGACTCCGGTTATTTATTCTAAATAATGATCATGTTGAGACTTACGTTGAACAAAATGAGCTTTTGTCCTAGAGAAACTGAGCTCTGACCTTAATTAAGACCAACATTCTTTGGAAATTTCCACGAAATTAAAAGAGAATAATACACTGTTAACCAGGGATAATGAATGTTTAATTTGACAACTCAACTTTCTCAAAACTCAAGAAAACCGTGAAAACGGTTTTGGAGCCGCTTTTGCCAAATCACACCAAAATGAAAAATATTTAGAATGACAGATTTGTGATCTAGCCACGTCAAAGAATGCTTTGTTGTCTCAAATAGAACAAATGAAACATGAACATAAACAACAACTTAATCTTACTTTGAAACTAAAAAAGTCAAGGCTGAGTTGTTAACTTGTCAAAAACAGTTCTCTGAGTACAAAAAGCATTCAACCAAACGAACAGATGACTATCTTGAGGAAATTGTCAACTTACAAAAAAAAATCAAAGAGTTTAAAAATGTTGTTTATAAACATGGTGAATCAATCACAACGATTCAAAAGTTTTATTTCAAACCAAATCCAAATGGATATGGACCGAATCTTGTTGATTACAAACCTAAGTTTTCACACAGAGAATTCAAACCAAATCCTGAAGTTTACAAAGGTAACATAGAATTGATGATTCCATTATGATGTGTTGAATATAATCGGATGGAAGAATTTGATGCGATGACGAAAGTCTTCAAAAATGGAAAATGCCGTTTATAATAAACCATTTAACTATTCGAAAGCCGTAACTTTTGTCGCACAACAAGATACTTCTAACAAACCATTGGTTATAACAATTTCCAAGTCGTCCTCAACCAAATGGTGCACAAATTAATGGTCCTTTACCCTCACCTGAAGTAAAACTAAAGCCGAAAATTGTCGCGTTATCAAATATTTTGAAACTTTCTTATCTGACCTCAAAATTTTGGAATGTGAGATTGAATTTCATTATGAAATAAAAGTTCAACATTTTACCTCGCCAATGGAAAGAGAACATAGAGATATTCTTCGAAAAGAATTACCCCATGTCAAAAATTTAAAAAATTGTGCACTATATTGGAAAAGGATTTTCGAAGGAACTTGGTCTCATGAAAATGCTGAGAAAAAACAAAAATCTATTTCTAATACTAAACGCAAAAAGAAACTATTGAGAAAAGTTGTTGATCGACTCTTGGAAGATGTTATCTGTGCTGATATCCATAATGCTGTGTTATTACATTCTTTGCCATATGCATCTGATTCTATATCTGCTGATTCTGTTGATACTGTTGATAATGTTGTGAATACTAATATGGTGCATCAGATCGAGTCTTTAACTGTTGAAAATAAACGATTGTCAAATGAGCTTTCAAATGCAATACGTCGTCTTAATTAGTGTCAAAAAGATATTCACGATCAACAACTTGTTTTTCAACACAAAATCGCCCAGTTGCATGCAAAATCTTATGATCCTAAAATTGAGCAACTGGATGATCAAAACGTGTCTTTTAAGTGTCAAATCTCAAAATATGAACAAGAACTTGCAAAAGTTAAAAGGAATATGGTGTCATATTTGATTTACTCAAACAGACTCGTGATGAAGCATCAAACGAACTTGATCATTATCTTGCACACACTAAAGAAGTTATGAATTTTGCTGAAAATCTTCGTTCTGAAAATCAAGATTTGGTGCACACTATCACTAAGTTAAGGGAAATGTTAGGAAAGTATGAAAAAGTTCAGCCTAGCATCATTAAGAAACTTGCACCTGTAACACTTAGCAAACATGAACCAAGAATGCCTACTGACAAAACACAAGTTACTAATGTGCTTCCCTCTACTGAAACAGGACTAGTTGCGTCTTTTCCAAATGTCTCGACTTCACTTGGAGCAATACAAGGAAGAATAGGAAGTTGCGACTTAAGAAAAGACAAATAAAGAATGTTGAAGTAGAAGAACACCGTAGGTGTTAGCCTTAATAGTTTTTATTAGAAGTGATGGTCATTCACGTTTTAATCATGTCTCCTCCCCCTCAAAAATAGCATAATCGTGATATTTTTTATATCAACGGATTAAAAAACATTTATAGAAACTGGTGGGAAGACAAACGGATTAGATTTAAGCATGAATTTGGAACATTTTAGTTTTATACTCCCCCTTTAATAAAGCATAATCAATTAAAAGGTTTTAGAGGGAGTTATCTAGAGTTTACTTTCTTCGCTGCGTGTCTGAAGATTAAAGACGTGTTGGAAGAGTGTTCTCGGTTCACATTTAGAGGGAATCTTAATAGTTTTTATTAGAAGTGATGGTCATTCACATTTAGGAACTTTATATCGTGTGTTAGATATCGTGATAGAATAGTCAACGGGCTTGTGAATTGGACTAAGCTAAATGGCTAGGCGTTATGATAAGCTTGCCATGTATAAGTCCAAGTAACCTGTTAGGATTCATAAAATCCATAGTGAAGAGTCGGTCACCCCAACTATTATCTAGCATAAGTTAGCTCGTAGACATATCGTTATTTACGTGTTTATTAGTGTAGTTTAGTTTAGAGTAACACCGTGGAGGAAGGACGGGTCTTTACCCACTGTATGCCTGATCCACAACCGCCGTGAGGGACGTTTGTTCAACTATAAATACCCTTCCATCCTTGGAAGGGGTGTCACTCTCAATCTAATCTTTCTTTTTTGTTGAACTTTCTCTCTCTAGTTTCATCCTCTCATCTCTTCATCTCTCTAAAACCATGGCTTTCTTGTATCATCACCATCCAAGGCCACCCGAATCATCATAACACAACATATGTAAGATCCTACAAATGGTATCAAGAGCCATGGTTTGATCATCTATCTCTCATGTTCTTGGTTTGATAGTTATTCTTGGGTTAAGGTTTAGTTTTATGCGTAACTTTGTAGTCTCGTATACGAAGTTTTGAATCTTTAAAGCTTTAAAATTTTCACTTTTTAATCCAAGATTCTTGTGGGTTAAGGTTTATTGAGTGTTAAACTTTCAGTTTCTTGCAAAAAGTTTCGAACTTTACGAGTTTTTCTTGGTTTTTAAGAGTGTTTGGATACGTGTGTACGAACCTACGCGTAAGAGAGAAAGGTGGTTTTTGATCCTCAAGCTTTGTTATTTTGGTGTTTTTAAGGTTGTTTCATCATAATAATCAAGTTTTGTAAAAGGTTTTGATCATAAAAAACGTTTGGCAAAAATTTGTACCTTCTACGCGTATCAAAACCCTAATCCTACGCGTAAGGTGTTTTTCACTTGATCTTCGTTTCGGTAATTACCGTTATTCTTGCGGATAAGCCTCAAAAACACTTCGACTTTGGATATCTCGTATAATGGGAAGTGTAAGATTTTTGTGATAAAACCTAAGTCTACGATAAGCATAAACTTACGGTAACAATCCCTACGCATAGATTTTTCTTACGCATAAGCTTGTCTTACCAGGGAAACTTACGATAAGGTTCTTACGCTTAAGTTTTGTTTTTACGCATAAACTTAAGCCTTTACCCTAAAAACTCTACGCGTAAGCTCTTGTCTACGCCAAACTCGCTTCACGCTAAGCTTGTGTCTACTCGTAAGTTTGTTGTTACGCCTATAAGCTTCTACGCTTAAGTTCCTACGCGCGAACTCGCTATCTACGCATAAGTTTTATGGTTTATCTCTTGATTTTGTAAAATCCCGTGAAAGTATCTATTTCCCTGTTAAGTCAAAGATTTGTAAAATCCCGTAGAATTTAAACATGTCTTCCGTTGCTGATAATGTGCAAGCTGCAGGATCTGATACTTGTCCTCCCATTCTTGACAGAACTGACTATGAGTCTTGGTCACAAAGAATCAGGCTGTATTGCTTAGGAAAGGAGAATGGGGTTAACATCCTTAAGTCTATTGATGAAGGACCGTGAGGTTGAGACTACTAGAGACATGATTGATATTGCTGCAGATGGAACAATAGTTTATGGAATGGATAGACCTAAGATGTATGATGAACTCACTGATAAGGAGAAAAAGAGATTCGATGCTGATATCGGGGCTTCAAATATTATTCTTCAAGGTCTTCCAAAAGATATCTACAAGCTTATCAATCACAACACAGAAGCCAAGGCAGTTTGGGATAATGTCAAGATGCTTCTCTTAGGTTCTGAATTGACTATCGAAGACAGAGAATCACAACTGTATGATGAATTTGAGCACTTTAAGATGAAACTTGAAGAAGGTGTTTATGAATATTACGTGAGATTCCACAAGCTGGTGAATGATATGAGGAATATCAAGATGACTATGCCAAACATTCAATTGAACTCAAAATTGTAAACAATATGAATCCCGAATGGCACAAGTTTGTCACTTCTGTGAAGCTTGCAAAAGGATTAAAGAACACCAACTATGAACAATTGTATGCCTTCCTTCTTCAGAATGAGAAACATGCTATGTTTGAAAAAGGATTCTTGAATGTTCAAATCTCAAACGGAGAAACAAGCTCATCGAATGATACAACTGCATTCTTCACCAAAGCATCTCAACTCACACCCACTGGAAATGATAATCACAAGCCTTCCTCGATTGGATATAAGCAACCTAGTTCTGATGCAATCATGGAGCACTTTATCAATCAAGTGGCTCTTATGGTCAAGCAAAACCTGAATCTCACCCCTCACACTAACAACTATCTCAGAACTGCATCCAATCGTCAAAATCATGCCACTGTGAGAAACGTAAAGATTGTGGTGGAAAATGTGCAAGGAAGACAGAATGCTTATCCTCCACACAATGAACAAGGTAATGTAGGTTATGGAATGCTGTGTTGGTGGTATATGATGGTAATCGAATCGGAAAGGAATATAGTTCAGGATCAATTAAAACCAATCAAGTGCTACAACTGTGGTGGAGAAGGGCACATTGCTAGAACGTACTCAACCAAAACGCCCTCATAACGCAGATTACTTCAGAGACAAGATGTTGTTGGTTCAACCACAAGATAATGGTGTAATGTTGAATGAAGAGGAGCTGTTGTTCTTGACTGATGGGAATGCTAGAACATATGATGGAGATGTGGATCAACAACCGTGCATGTGCCAGAACAATCCCAACGCCTTCAAGTTGCGATCGTGATGCATTTGACTCAGACGTTGATGATGAACCATGTGCACAAACACCATGGCTAATATTCTCCAATAACCTCTTCATCTCAACAAGCCAGTTCATCCAATGAATCTATCATTAAAGAGGTACTCAAACTATATGATGTGGTTGATGAGCAAAAGATTCACCATGAAGTACAATCTATTGAAGTCATTGAGTCAGATATTGATAATATGGGTAATAACAATGTTATCCCATATGAACAATATGTGAAACAAGATGACAGTCTTGTTGTACCTAGTGATGAATCTTCTGCAATTAACGATGAATACACCTGATTTGTGCCTGATGATTCCTTGACCACTGAACTCAATACTTATAAGGATCAAGTTGCCATTTATGAAAACAGCGGCTAAGTTTGAGTTAACTACCCGTGAAAGGATATGGATAACCAAATACGCATAATTATTAGAAAGCAATTTTTAGAGAAGAAGTATAAAACAAGAGTTAAACTCCTTACAAGAAAAGCTTTCTAAAACTGCTAAGCAAAACAAGAACTTCAAGAAAATGTGAAAATGCTTAAGCAAGAATTCAATGCTAAGGAATCAAAACTTTTGAATGATTTTTCCAATCTAAAAACTTTGAAAAACAAACTTGAGAATAAGTTGACTTACAAGGAATACCATTCAGACTGCTCACATGATCACTAAGCATAGAGTCTTAATCGATAAGCATAGCGTTCCCCTTGTTGAGAAACCAAGTCCGAGGTTATTAAAAGGCTTGCTCATAAGGTACTTTATGATGGTAATGAAATCCTTAAGCCTAGGTAAAAACCTAGTTGCGTTGAGTGCACTGAGGAAGATAAGAAATCAGATGAAGTTACTATGGAGAAATTGAACAAGAAGCTAGAAAACTCTGAAGTAAAAAGATAACATAACGTTCGACCTCATGATTACACTAAGGAAAAATGGATCTCCTTAAACAAGTTTAAGCCTCCCACTTCTAACACCGAACAAGTGTTCGAAAAAAGGATATGGATATGCAAAGAGCTAAAAATCTTGTTGAAACGAATTCCCCTTGTAGGAGATTGTCAAAATCAACTGTGTATCCTCCTAATACACCAATGCACCTAGTTCCTAGATATATTTCCACTAATGCAGGACCTTAATCAACCTATATGTTGTTTATCAACTGTTTGTTGATTTTGAGAAAACGCGTGTTAAGAGAATCACACCTACGGGATAACCGAAGGGGAAAGGGCTTGAGCAACCAAAGAATATTATTTAACCGAGGTCATGCCTTTCTTTAAACAGTTAAAAGGTCAATTTGAGAGTCTTAAAATTGGAATAAACACTGATATTAAAGAAATGGAAAAGGAATTTGATGCAATGATAGTTGAAGTCAATGATTATGAATGGAACCAAAATACATGAATTTGAAATTGAAATGGAAGAATCGGTGATATATACAAATGAGAACTTGATCTCTCAATGTGTTGATCAAGATGTGTTCTATGTTGCTACCGAATTTTCTATTACTGCATCTCAATTTCATGAATTATTTGTTGCTTTGAAAGTTTCCCATGATCGTGTCATTGAGCTTGAAAAAACGAATTCAAAATTGCATGAGAAAAATTGACAGGATGATCATGATAACTTCATTAAATCTTTCAAAATTAGAATTTGAACATTTTGCTTTGCAATTAAAATATCAACATCTCAAAGAAAATGTTAAAACCTTAAATATCAAGACATCGTCTGATGCTCCTGAGTTTGATGCACTTTTGAAATCAACAACGTGATTAACAATTCGGCTCATTATAACACGATCAAAAGAAAGCTCAAATTTCATACTCTGAAAGGTGAAAAGAGGGATGTAACTGGTTCCCATATGCCTCCACCTTTAGATTCTCAAAATTTCCAACTTCAAAACATCATTTATAACTTACAAAAGGAAAATGCTTGTTTTAAAGCTGAAATTTCAAAGGTTAATGATCAAAACAAAGAGTTATGTGATTCATTTAAAGTTACACATGATAAACAAATTGAAAAGATAACTTCTTTACTTAATGATATTGAGGATCTTAAGCGTGAGGTGAAAGGAAAGTGCACAATCCCCAATTGCAAAGTACTTTGTTCCTAAAGTCTCTGATTGTGATAAGTATGCTATTGATATGTTATATATTCTCCCGCCCATTAGGAATAATGAACTTGCACATAAAGCATATCTCTCATCTCTTAAGGAAAGTTTAAAGGGTCTTTGTGAGATTGTTGAAGATGAAAGATTAAAAAAACCTCTTGATAGTACCATTGCCTATGCTTGCATGGATGCCAAACGATCTCAAGAACTCTTAGAGTACATAATTGTCACATGTCCAAAATTTAGCAATAGTAGATAGAATAGTTGCACCCAATTCTATGCCTAAGGATAAGAATGTGACTTTTAATGTGCCTCACAAAACTTCAGAACCCAGCACTTCTAGACCACCAAGGCACAGTGTAGTTTCACCAACTAATATTCCTGTTGTTCCTTCTACAGGAGTAATCGGCAATACTAAGGTTAGCGGGTCAAAGCCTTCAAGGTTCTAGTAATGAGATACAGCTAGTTCTGGAATAAACCCAACAAGGTTCTAGTAATGAAGTCTCGGTAAGCACTGAAGGGGTTGAAGAATGAAAAATAATTTAATGAGAAAAGGGTGAAAAGAAATAGCCCTCCATTTATTCAACCATAGGGCAGAAACCGGGTTCAATTCATATGCTACTGGTGGTTACTAAGGTAACACTGGTATTGAAGACAAGACGTCATGGACCCAGTGACGCATTGCACTAAACTTTCCAAACCACTCAAGTTCCTCTTAAAAGGGCTTGTTTCAATCTCACCAGGAACCGACATGATCTATCAACTTTCTCTTAGAGATTGTTGATATTGAAAAAGGAGACCCTCTCCCTAGTCTCCGGCATAGGAACCAAATATGCACAATTGAGTCTAGAGCCACGAGATCATCATATAAATCTCTTTAGGACACTTTCAATGAAGACTCTATGTTTCACACAATGTGGAAAGAGAGATTATATCTTATGATTCCTACGCATTATCCTTATGGTATTGCCAGAACATCTGAGTGATATGCAAGCATATTCACTATGAAGATGGAAAGCCTTCTGGAGCCAACATCAAACAAACTCCTGGTAGGTGGCATGTAAGATCTATCCAATAGATAAACCATGTGACAACTGAACAGAAACAGCGACTTAATCTTTTGAATCAATCCTGGTTCAGGTTATGGATTGACGGATACCTTTGAAAAACCGGTCGTTGTGCCTAAAAATTCTTTTCCATAGCACATCGACTGTGTATTAATGGTTCAAAATTAAAAGGGTATTTATGATTGATAATTGATTTTCCATAAAACCTTCGTTGTATTGCAAAACACTTTCAATTGAGCAATACACGATTGTTTTTCAAATCTCTTTTCATCAATTTGTGAATCTCGTTTCGCTAGTTCAATCAGTCCGTGTTATCTTCTTTGAGACGTTCCGGTTTGAGAACAGCTAGAGCAGCTGCGAAACTCTGTCAAGGAAATTCTTCAGAATTATACCTGATCACAGCAGCGCATACTTGTAATGATCAACGGGGAACCGTGGCCTGTACCTCAATTCATCGAAAGTGATCAAAGACACTTTCGCGGCGCTTTATTGCTAATCGTGTATGCGGTTCACCCGACGTTTGCAAATGGTCGAATGGAGCGGTCAATCCATAGCCGCATGCTTACACAACACATTCTTATCTAAAGAAATAATGATAAGTGCATCGATGTCTCTGATATTTTCACTCCATGCTTCGCTACGCTGCTGAAATATCATGTTTCGACTAAAAGCTTCCGCTACTGATAAGAAGATATCATGATCCAATGTGAGTATGCCACCAAAGGTCACAAACATCACATACTATCAACACCACAATGGAAGAGTCGAGATTTCTGTTGCTGTGATGATCTCAAAGTGGCACAAAACTCATCATCACGTGGATGGTTTAAGACCTCCACTCAAAATTTCAAAACATGCGAACATGATGAATCAATGACTGCGAGCAAGAACAAAAGTGCTTAATCAAAGAAACCAAGAACAACGAAATTTTATATCAGTTTGTACTCATTGTAAGTTGAGGTGACCTCCCTTAGGGGGAGATTGTTGGGATTTAGTAAATCCAGTACTTAAAGTGTCGGTCACCTCAAGTATGTATATTCGTTAGAAAGCTCGTAGTCGTAGCAATTCTGTGTTTGTATTTAGAATACTTTGTAACACCGTGGAGGACGGACGGGTCTTTACCCACTGTATGCCTGATCCACAGCCTAATAGAGGCGTCTAAGCTTGTACCCTATAAATACCCTTTGCCCTCCAAGGCAAAGGGTTGGAGCTTTCATAATACATTTTTCTTTGTCTCTCTAGGGTTCCCATTCTCTCCTACTTTCTCTATCTAAACCCTTAACCTAAGCGGCGCTGCCCACTTTGTATCAAATCCAAGATCCTACATAACCCAATCCAATCCAAGTCCATATCCACGGCCTATATAAAGCCTTTTAGGGCATCATGTATTCCAACTATATAAACCCCTCGGTGTGCTTGTGTGTGTGTGTGTGTTTTTCCTTTGAAATAAAACATCTATTGTTTTCATCTTTATCTTCACATATACGATCCATATAACATCAAGTCACCATCTTTCTCATCTTTATTTCTTTCATCTTCACGCATAGTTTGTTTGTGTGTTAACGTGTTCTAAGAAAAACGTGGGTATTTGTGTGATAAGGTTGATAAAATTAAGGTCCTACATTTGGTATCAATCGCCTAACAATGGTTTAGGAGTGTTTGTGTTTGTTTTGAAGGGTTATGCGTAAAGGCTCACGTTATTCATATTAGCCACGCTTAAAGCTTTAATTTTTGCACTTAAAAATTCAAGATTCTTGTGGTTTAAGGTTTATTTGGTGCTAAAGTTTCAGTTTTTTGCAAAAAGTTCGAAGCTTTACGTGTTTTCTTCATTTTTAAGCTCGTATTTGGTTCATTGGTCATTTCTACTCTTAAGCTTTCTAAGCACTTTGGGTGAAAACGGTCAACTATTTTGTGTTATTCGAGTGTTTTTAAGGCTCTCTGTGCAAGAGAAATCGTTTGAATCACTTGAAATTTTTTACGCGTAGGTCAAAACCCTAGTTCTACGCGTAAGAAAAGTCAACGTCCTCTGTCTACGCATAACTTCCTACTCATAACTTTTTGGCTAAGAATCTTCGAGTATCAAAGGTTACTCAGTGCTTCCCTCACTTGGATAAGTGTGTGGAACACTTCGACTTGTGGATATCTTTTACGCTGTGACAGTGTAAAGGATTTTTGGTTCTAAACCTACAAGCTACGCATAAGCATAAACGCTTCACGTAACAATCTACGATAAGTTCTACTTACGCATAAGATTTCTACGCCTAGGCATTTTTGTTTACGCCTAAGCCTTAAGTTTACGCGTAAGATATTGGTCTACGCATAAGGAATCCTACGCCTAAGCACAATCTCTACGCCTAAGCATCCTACTCGTAACTTCTTTGGTCTACGCCTAAACTCTTTCTACGCATAAAGGTTTAAAAATAAAATAAAATAAATAAATTCAATTTTTACGCGAAATTCAAATTTAAATTTAAATTTTTGAGGAGACTAAACGTTCAATTTTTATGCGAGATTCAAATTTTGGTTTAACTGTGAAAATTTTGGTCAAAAATTCAAATTTTTGGGCCTAAATTCAAATTTTTCGGGTCAAATTTGGCGTCAAAATTGTCATAACTCAAAATTTTCATACGACCTTAGAATTGTGTTTTATAGTGAATTTCAATTTTGGGAGAAAAATTTTCATACGACCAAGTTCACGAGTACGACTTTCAGAAAAACTTCAAACGGCAATATCTTATTAAACACAACTCCTTTATCGTTGAATCGATCCTACATCAACTTTATCATAACATACCTTCATCAATGGCAACTCAACAAGACATTCATGCACCCGGTGCCGAAAACCGTCCTCCTATGTTGGAAAAAGGTGGTTATCTTCAATGGATAAGTCGAATGCTTCGTTACATCAAGACAAACCCTAATGGAAAATTGATGATCAAATCCATTCAGGATGGACCCTTCATACCTCGACAAGTCCAAGACGCTTGAAATGCTGATGCAACACCTCCCGTCCCACCATTTTTTCGTCTTCAAAAAGAATGGAATACTCAAGAGGATCGAAACAAGTCGAAGCGGATGACATGGCAATTCATATTGTCCAACTGGGTTTACCAAGAGACATCTTTGCTGCTGTAGACGTGTGAAACCGCTTCGACATGTGGGAACATGTTAGACGGCTTTGTCATGGAACTGAAATTGGTCAACAAGATACGGAGAACAAGCTGCTAACTGCTGGGAGAAGTTTACTCTACCCGTGAGAACCCATTGAATCCTACTATGGAAGGTTCTGCACTTTAATGAATGAGCTGATAAGAAACAAGTTGACACCCAGAACTATCGTGAG
>OU343216.1:83904879-83976038 GCA_910596185.1 Chrysanthemum makinoi
GATCTTAAAGTTCTCTTATGTAGTTTGTTGCATCTTCCAACACAGATGCCTTATCCATCTAAAGCAGCACAAGAAATAATCATAACACAGTGTCACATGGATCTCAAATTCTTTATATATGTCAAAATGGAGGTCTTAAGAAAATAGTTAATCGTAAGCAAAATAAATTGGTACATAAAGATCGTTAATACAAATCTGGGCGCTTCTCCTACGAGGATTAGTGTAGGCTAACTCTTCGGAGAATAGATCTTGTATTAAGTGAAATCTTCGATTGCTAGCTGCTGAGAAAACTAACACCGTTAGTCTCATCGCGGAACGGGGTTCCGCGGTCAACCTCCGGCGTGAGAGTAAGTGGTTGTTTTTAGAGAGATGAAATGAATTCTAGAGAGAGAGAGTGTGTATGTTACCGTTTGAATAGGGGTGAGACCTCTATTTATATGGTTGACCTTTCTGTCGTGTTCTCAAGGTCACGGGTCTTGAGAGCGACAGTTTGTGACGTAAGTCAGCTGCAGAGCTTGTCTGCTTGTTGTGATGGTGATGTTTTTGGGCGGGAGTTGTCCCGCTTTCCCTTTTGGTGGACTGCAGGTTGCAGTACGTCCGACCTAGGGAAGATTCCTTTCCCTTTTCGTGGGGCGCGGTTGTGTTCTTGTTCGGGCGCGTTTACTGTCCGCGGAATGGCTTGGTGGCCATTACCGGGGTATGTGTTTGGTCCGCGTCCGAATTATATGGGCGCCGGGAGTATTACATATTAGTGCTAAGTCCGCGGATGACCCGTACTGGTGCTGGGTGGTCATACGTGATCAAGTCCCCCCAGTCTAGTTGTGCTTGTTAGTCTCATTGCGAGCATTGCTAGACTAAGTTTTCTCGTGTAACCGCGGTTGGTTGTATCGTAGGAAGACTTGACCATTGCTGGCTGTGTTTCTCCACGTGGCAAGGGTGTGCGTTACAGCTGTCCATTGGGATTCGCGAACCGTCCTCGGCCGCATATTCACTGACTGATAGGACGTTTCGTCTGCTTCCATCTTGTTCGTTGATCTAGGCCGTTAGTTATGGGCCGGCGACGTGGCGTGTTGTTGGTCGTTCGATTGACCCGTCAGTTTTACTTTTGGGAGTATAAATACCTCTCTTTTTTACTTTATTGGTTACTGTTGCCACTTCTTCTTCGCAAGTAAAAAAGAAAATTCTCCACTAAGATTTGTGTGTGCGTCCAGCCTTTACCAGGTTAGGTTTCTTTCTTCCTTATAGTATCATGGCTAAAAAACTTTTAAGCGATTTCACCTGTAAGTTGTTACAGAAAGACCTTAGCGAGTTTTGCTCGAAATATCATATCCCTCCTACTGTGCACCCCCTTCTTCCTAGTTCTGAAGCCACCATTAAGGATGCTCCGACGGGTAAGATAGGAGTACACACTAGATTCTTTGAGTTTTGCAACTTTAGGATACCCCTTTCCGCATTTTTTTGTAGGGTTTTGGAGTATTTTCAGATCCATTTGTCCCAGTTGTCTGTGTTAGCCGCCGCTAGGATTTGTCATTTTGAGATCCTTTGCCGCGCTCACGGTGGGACACCCACCGTGCCCTTATTTAGGAAATTTTATTACTCGGGGATGAAGGATGGTTGGATGACGCTGGAGAAGCGTAAGGGTCCCAAGTCCTTGATTGTTCCGGTGTGTTACACCGCTCCCTTGGATTCCGTGAAGAACTGGAAGGAGTTCTTTTTCTGGGTTGACGCAACTGTTTTTCCATTATCAATCTCGTGGAACGAAAGTTTCGTTGACCGTGATCCACCTCCGACTGATGACGGTATTGACTTTGAGTTACTGCGTCGTCTTGACACGATGCGTGCTCCTTTTAAAAATTGCCGAGCCTTTTCTTTGCGCAGTTGGACTTAGCCGTGCTTGGGATGATGCCACAGCACGACCTACTTTTAGGTCTTCGGATAATGCGGGTGGGTAAACTTTTTTAGGGTTTGTCGCGTCTTGTTGCTTTCCCTTATGTCTTGTTACTAATTCGTGCATTTTTGCTTGCAGATATGTCTCTCTTTCGCTTTTATTAACCGCAGGATCCTTTTGAGGTAGTATCTGGGGAAAGGACGCTCCAGGAAGGTGAGAAAACACTGCTTGACGAGACCGCTAATCGAGTTATTGAGCCTTCGGAGAATCTCATTACTTTAGTCCAAGAGACTACTGTGGACAAAGTACAGGCGGCCAAGGCAGAGAAAGCGACTGGAAGAAAAGAGTACGGCTCAATGTTCCTACCAAGAAGCTGAGAAGAAGAGACTCACATCTGAGCCGGCGAAGGACGCCGGGTCTACCGCTGGTATGGCATCTTCGTTGTATTAACTTTTCTTGGGGTTTTTTTTTTTTTTTTTTTTTTTTTTTTTTTTTTTTTTTTTTTTTAAAAAAACAGGATAACTTAAGTGTTGTTATGCAGGAGATAAGACTGCGGGGTCCGCTTTTGAACTTCGCGATGAGTCCGACTCTGGTCCCCATCCGCAGGAGGTAACCCAACTGTCCTCCGATGCTAACTCCGATCTTCAGGTCAATCCGATTCGCTTCAAAAACATCCACCACGGCCCATCGGAAAACTTGGAGGTGGATATGTCCGCCTTCGAACGCCCTTTGTGCAACAGAGAGCTCGGTTAGGGCTGAGTCTCCCCTGCACGAGCATCCTTCTGGTCACAGACCCGCCCGCGCCTCCGATGATGACTTCCTTATGAGTTTTGTCCGTGGACACGGCAGAGGCAAAGAATATTTATGTCCCGAAGTGGTTGCCTACCAACGAGTTTCGAATGGATGACCCTTGGGTTTGTCAGAGCATGCTAGACAATTTTGCCACTCCCGGATATCTATCTACCTTGCGCAACATGCCTCACACGGACTTGCTCGAGCAGTACAACATGATGACTGTTCAGCAAGCGTGTATGTCCTCCGAGGTGCGTCTGCGGCTGCAGTTTGAGCTCAATCAAACTAATAGGTTGAACAGGAGGCTTGAAAGAAAGGAGAAAAAGATAGAGGCTCTTAAGGGGAAGGTTCAAGCGTTGGAATCGGATGCTGCGGAAGCTAGGACTCTCCGTGAGCGTGTTGGTCTACTAGAGTCTGAGTCGGAGGAGGTGAGGAAGTTGCGAGAGCGCGTGGCGCAGTTGGAAGGTATGATTGTGCCCAAGGATGAGCAGCTCGCTAGTTTGACCGTGGAAAATGCTGAGTTGAAGGGGAAGGTTACCGGTCTTACTTCTGTCTGTGACGAGCTGAAAGAGCAAGTTATGGCCACTGGGTTACTAGAGGAAAAGTTGAAGGAGTGCGAGGATAGGGTCCGCGGTGAATATGATAGTCAGCTTGCTCAGTTGGATCAGCGGTTGGCGGATCTTAATCGTGATTTTGATGAGGATTTGTTCCCGAGCACTCTAGTGGCTATTGAGGGAAAAAGGTGGGTGATCGGGCATGGTTTTCGCCGAGCTTGGATGGCGTTCAAACAATCGGATGAGCTTAACACACGGTTGGGAGATTGTATTAGCAAAGCTATCGCGGAGGGTCTAAGGCAGGGCCTGGAGGCTGGGATTGTTCATGGTTCCGAGGGCCGCACACTTGGTCAGATCAAAGCCTATAACCCGCAGGCTAAAGAAGTGTATCGTGAATCTGTTGTTCGCTTGGGCGACGTTCCTTTCCCCCTGCTGGATTCTTTGGAGGCATGCAAAGACTCTCCCTTGGAATATCTTATGGCCCAATTGGTTTTGCAGGAGGAGCGGCCGGGTAGTGCGGGGGAGTTTGTGTTTAATCCCCCGGTCGCGGAAGAGGTTGCCCTTCCCAACTCTTTGCTTCAAACTATCACCCGACGCCCGCGCGCCATTGCTGCGTACAAGGAGAGGAAGAAGGTAGCCTACGGTAGGAAGTTTGATATATGGAACCCCGAGTTAATTGTGTCGGAGATGGATCATCAGGTTACCTCTACCGGGGAGCCTTCCATGGTGATCGTTCCCATTGGTCCGACCCCTTCTTCTGCGGTTACTGGTCCTACTGGGGAGGACGAAACAGAAAAAGAAGATGGAGAAAGGCCCGGTCATGATGACATTTTTGACGCGAGCGTACTGGATCATGGTGGGGAACACGCGAGTGGCGTTTGAAGTGGTCTTTTTGTATGGGCGGCATTTAGACTATGCCGCCTTTTTAGTGAAGCTTTGGTGCTCTTAGTCTTTCCTTAGGGTCGCCGTTACCGCGATGCATCTTTTTTTTGTAATCCGGGGGTATGCCCCCGAGTATCTGTACAGAACTTATTTCGTACTTAATGAAAGTGTTGGAGCCGTTTGTACACATGTTTTTTGTTTGATTGCCGGGGTTGGATAATCCGGGCCTTGTACCCTTGGCCGTACTTAAGAAGTCCGGGGGTATCAAATAATGGACAATGGGTTTGCAATACCACTTACATGCCTGAGTCAATTTTGAGGTTGCTCGTCCTGTATGTGCGACATTGTCTGTCGCGGTGTGAGAATTATGCACAAGGTGTAACACTTGAAAAGAAAATGATTGCATATGTATTTTGGAAAATTTGTAGAGCGGGCCAGGCATCTACGTTTCATTGCTTAGAAAACAGTACAATAGAGATATGAAAAGTTAAAGTTCCCCTGTTGTTCGGACCTGGTCCGTAATCAACTTACAAAAGACGGGGACCACCTACTTACGCTTAGATGTAACATTTCTTCAGGTTGCGGATGTTCCATGTCCTGGGGAGTGTCTCCCCATCCGCGGCTCTGAGCTTGTATGTTCCATTCCCTATTGCTTCGATCACTTCATATGGCCCCTCCCATTTGGGCCCAAGTTTTCCAGTATCTTCCGCTCTGCTGGCTTCATTGCTCCGGTAGACAAATTCTCCGGGTCTAAATGCCGTGCTTTGCACCTTGGAGTTGTAATACCTTTCCATCTTTGCTTTGCTACGTGCTTCTTGAATCGCCGCGGCTTCTCTTTTCTCTTCCAGGATGTCCAGATTTAAACGAAGCTGCTGGTCGTTGGAGACTTGGTGGACAGCTGTGCACCGAAGGCTGGGCATTCCAATTTTGACCGGGATAACTGCTTCGGTGCCGTACGTCAGAGAAAAAGGAGTTTCCCCGTTGCTCGTTTTGATCATGGTTCTATGTGCCCAGAGCACGTGCGGCACTTCCTCCACCCAGTCCTTGCTTCCTTTTTCCAATCTTGATTTGATGCCATCCCCCAAGCTTTTGTTCGCACTTTCAACCAACCCATTTGCTTGCGGATGTTTCACCGACGCAAACCGCTGTTTAATGTTGAGCTTCTGGCACCAATCTTTGAATGGATTGTCGCGGAACTGCTTTCCGTTGTCCGACACTATCTCTCCTGGCAAGCCGAAGCGGCAGACTATGTTATCCCAGACAAACTTCTTCACTTGCCTCCCTGTGATGGAGGCCAAGGGTTTGGCTTCGATCCATTTAGTGAAGTAGTCTATCGCGACAATCATAAATTTAACCTTGCCGGGACCTTCTGGGAAGGGTCCGCAGATGTCGATACCCCACTTGTAAAAAGGCCATGGGGAGGTGATTAGGGTCAGAGTTTGTTGCGGATTCTTGGGTACCGGGCGGTGAACTTGGCAATCTTTGCATTTCTGAATTAGCTCGCGTGCATCCCTGTGCATTGTCGGCCAATAGTATCCGGATCTGATTGCTTTGGCGACCACCGCCCTTGGGCCAGAGTGCATGCTACACGATCCCTCGTGAATTTCTCGCAGTACATAGTTGGATTGGGTGGGGCCTACACATCGGAGCCAAGGTTCTAGAAAAGATTTCCGGAGCAAGATTCCGTCTTTCAACGCGTATTGCCTTGCTTTGATCCGCAGCTTCCTTGCCTTGTTGTCGTCCGCTGGTAGTATTCCGTCCCGTAGGTACTCGATCAGGGGCGTCATCCACGTATCCCCGTCCTCTTCTACAATTTCCAGTACCTCCTTTTCGTCAATGGATTTTTCCTTCAAGACTTCCACGAGAACCTGTTTTGTCAGGTGGGCAAAGCTGGTGGATGCCATTTTGCTTAGCGCGTCGGCCTGTTTGTTTTGACTCCGGGGAACCTGTCGGATTGAGAACGTCCGGAACCCTGCAATCAGTGCTTTGGCCTTCGCCAAGTAACGTACCATGCTTTCCTCCTTCGCTTCGTATGCTCCGTTTATCTGGTTCGCCACGAGACGGGAATCAACATTTGCTGATAAGTCTTTGACCTGCATTTGTTCAGCAATCCTTAGTCCTGCGATTAGTGCCTCATACTCGGCTTCGTTGTTGGATGCCTCGAACTCGAAACGGAGGGCGTAGGTGAACTCCTGCCCTTCCGGACTTGTCAGGATTAAGCCTGCTCCGGACCCTTCTATGCACGAGGACCCGTCCGTGAATAGGCTCCATGGCTCCGAGTATTGTTGCTGGTCTGTTGTCTTGTCAGGAGTTTCTTCATCTGGGAGCTCGGCGATGAAGTCTGCCAGAATCTGTCCCTTTATGGCTGTCCGGGGTCTGAAGGTGATGTCATGCTCGTCTAGCTCTATTGCCCATCCGGCCATTCTCCCACTTTTTTCCGTCTTGGTCAGGACCTGCTTTAATGGTTGGTCCGTGATCACCGCAACCGGATGTGCTTGGAAGTACCGCCGCAACCTGCGAGATGCATACACCAGAGCCAGGACGAGCTTCTCAATTGGAGTATAATTCGTCTCCGGGCCTTTTAGGGCGCGGCTGACGAAATAAACTGGCTGTTGCCTTGATTCTCTTTGTGCTAACAAGACCGCGCTTACAGCTTCTTGGGACGCGGCCAGGTACATAATCAATTCTTCCTTTAGCTGTGGAGCTATGACCATTGGTAGGTTAGCAATGTGCTGCTTTATTTCGTTGAATGCTCGCTCCGCCTCTGTTGTCCAATAAAAGTCGCTCTTTTTGATGCACTTCTTCAATGTCCTGAAGAACGGGAGGGACCTCTCCGCTGACTTGGACATGAAACGACTGAGGCTGGCTAGTTTTTCATTCAGAGACTGCACTTCCTTTTTGGTCGTCGGGGATTTGAGGGTAGCTACGGCCGCGGACTTGTCCGGGCAGGCTCGGATGCCCTCTTTGCTCACCACATGACCGAGAAACATTCCCTGTTCCGCCCCAAATGTGCACTTCTTGGGGTTAAGCTTCATATTGATGTTCCTTAGGGTCTTGAATGTTTCGTTTATGTCCCGGAGTACCTCTTCTTCCGAATGACTTTTGATTACTAAATCGTCAACGTACACCTCCAAGTTTCTCCCAATTTGCTTCTCGAACGCCCTGTCCACAAGCCTTTGGTATGTGGCACCAGCGTTTTTCAGACCGAATGGCATTTTGGTGTAACAGAAAATGCCTTGGTTTGTATGGAACGCTGTCTTCTCCTCATCCCCGGCTGCCATTTGTATCTGGTGATATCCCTTGTACGCGTCAAGGAAGCACTTGAAGGGGTATCCGCAGAGGGATTCGACTTTCCAGTCGATCTCCGGTAAGGGATAGCAGTCCTTTGGGCAGGCTTTGTTTAAGTCCTTGAAATCCACACACATTCTCCAGCTCCCGTCACTTTTTTTGACGAGCACGGGGTTTGACAACCAATCGTGGTAGTGTACTTCGTTCATGATTCCTGCTGCAACTAACTTGGTAACGTCTTCGTTGATCGCTTTGTTTCTTTCTGGGGCCTGTCCTCTCTTCTTTTGTCGCACAGGGTCGTAACCGTCCCAGACATTTAGCTTGTGCTCTGCGATTGTCCGCGGGACTCCAGTCATGTCGGAGGGTTCCCAAGCAAAGATGTCCAAGTTTTTCTTGAGCAGGTCGCAGAGGCTCTTCTTTCCTTTCTCACTTAACCCACCCCCTATTGTGATTGTTTGGTCGGGGAACTTGGGGTTGATTGCTACCACGACTCCTTCCTTTACTTCTGCCTCTGCAGCTGTACGGTAGGGCTCTGGATCCGCGACCATTCTGCATTCTACTGGAACCACCTTGTCACTGTGCAGAGTCACAATTCCGCCACAGGTAGGAAACTTTAGCATCCCGTGCGCCGTGGATGGCACTATCCTTAACAGCCTAATCCCCGAACGTCCGATTATTCCGTTGTAGGGGGACGGAGATCGCACAACCATGAAATTCATCCAAGCACTGGCTGAGTTCTCCTCGTCTCCCAACGTAACTTCCAGGAGGATCTGTCCTAATGGCCACGAGAGTTCTCCACTAAAACCCAACAGTGGCGACGTGGCAGGAATTAGCCTTTTGCGGATGTCTGGGCTTAGTTTGTTGAAGCAATGTTCGTACAGAACTTCTGAGGCGCTTCCATTGTCCACGTACATCCTGTGGATCGTGAATCCTTCCACGTCCGCCTTGATCACCAGCGGATGGTCATCCCAGTCATCCCCAGATATGGGAGGAAAAGATATTTCCATGCTCAAGACTTCTTCTGGACCCAGCTTGGGTTTGACCGAACGCTGCCAAGTGTTGACCATGTATATGGCATGGGCTTTGTCTTTGGCTGCGGTCTCTTTCTTTCCTCCCTTGGGGCCACCATTCTTTTGTGCTCCGTTCTTGATTTCTTTGACCAAATGTGCGAGCTGTCCGGACCTGACTGCCTCCTCTATCTGTTTCTTCAACTGATAGCATTCGTCCGTGTTGTGCCCCTTTTCCCTGTGGAAATCACAGTATTTGTCTTTATTTCTGGATTCGGCCGGGTGGACATTTGTGGAGGGGCTGTGAATGTGGACCGTATCCATGGCCGAATTTCTTTCGGTGTTTTTGTGAGTTTGAACCGTCTCCTCTCTTCCTCTCCGGCCGAGCGGTTCCTAAATTCTCCTTTCCGTTGGAGATCTGGATGCTTTTCTGTCCTTGGTCCTGGTTCCTCCACTGGGGGTGTTTCTTCTTTGACTGGTTTGCCGCGGCCACCTCACCTCTAAGGAATGCCTTCACAACCTTCCACATTTCATCCTGAGACTGGGGGATGTTGTCATTGAGCCTTTTGATTAGTTCTGGGTTTGTTATCCCTGCATGAAGCCAACACTCTCATGCACTCTGAGAGCTCACCCGTTCACATACATGCTCTCAGTCTTGAAGCGTTCCACGAATGCCTCCGTGGACTCCCCTTCTCGCTGCTTTATATGGTGCAATTCAACAGGGTCTTTCGTATACTTCTTCTGCTGTAGGAAGTACGAGAGAAAGCGTGACCTCAATTCCTCAAAACTGTCGATGCTTTCCGGACTTAGCTCATCGAACCAACCGCGGGCGTGCCCAACGAGGGTGGAGTTAAACATGTGGCACCACGTGGGCATGACCCATCTTTCCACTTTCGCCGCGGTCTGGAAGATCTTCAAATGATCCTCCGGATCTCCTGTCCCATCGTATGTTTTGATGTGAGCTGGCATTCTTGTTGTCCGAACTCAAAATTCCGTATGCGACAGGTGAAGGGGTCGTGTGTCAGCCACGTCATACGGAGAATAGAGGTCGTCATCGTCCGTTTCTTGCTTTTCGGTGGACCTCCGGTGTTTTCCGGCGCTTCCCCGCTTTCCGGAATGGGTGTTACTTCCTTTGTTCTCTGCGGCATGAGTGATATTTTCTCCTCCACCGCCCGACTTCGAGTAATAGCTGTCGCGGGTACACTCCGGCTTCCTGGTGTCTTTGCTCCTCGTTTCTCTTCCGTATTGCCTGCTGGGGGTGACTTTTGCTGGAGTCGGAGAATACACTTGGTTTCGGTCACCGAGTCTTGTGGATACGTGTGGGCGCTCCTTTTCCAGTCTCGAGAAGACATGGTCTCGGCCTTTTGGTTTCCCCTGGCTCTTTTCTCTAGACACCCATTATTTCGACTGTTTGAGTCTCAGAAAACACTCCTCGACTTGGAGTACTCGAGAAGGATCTGACCAACACTGGGGCTGGCCTCGCGCGCCTTCTTTTAGGTGCCCGTTTTCTTTCCCGCTCGACCGAGTATTCGAGCATGTTCTCGAGATCTCTCATTTCTAGTCTCATCGTCGAAATCTAGGACGGGTTTTGACAGGTCCAGTTTTTCCTGATGGACCTTTTACTGCCATAAGGGCAAGATCGATGGTAGTGCTTTCGCAGAAACTCCCTTATTGACGCGTCTGTCGGCGCATTAGGGTGGTGTTTATCTGATTTTGCACCGTCTCGTTCCCCATGTGTCTCTGACCGTGGGCCTCAGGACGGGGAGGTTTTCTGCCAGATTGCTCATTAGTGTTTTTTTTAAAGGGAGACGCAGTTGTGTTACCGGTCCCACGGATGGCGCCAACTTGTTAATACAAATCTGGCGCTTCCCACGAGAATTAGTGTAGGCTAACTCTTGGAGAAAGATCTTGTATTAAGTGAAATCTTCGATTGCTACTGCTTGAAAACCAACAGTTAGTCTCCCGCTGAACGGGTTTCCTTGTCAACCTCCGCGTGAGAAGAGTAAGTGGTTGTTTTTAGAGAGATGAAATGAATTCTAGAGAGAGAGAGTGTGTGTATCTTACCGTTTGAATAGGGGTGAGACCTCTATTTATATGGTTGACCTTTCTGTCGTGTTCTTAAGGTCGGGGTCTTGAGAGCGACATTTTGTGACGTAAGTCAGCTGCAGAGCTTGTCTGCTTGTTGTGATGGTGATGTTTTTGGGCGGGAGTTGTCCCGCTTTCCCTTTTGGTGGACTGCAGGTTGCAGTACGTCCGACCTAGGGAAGATTCCTTTCCCTTTTCGTGGGGCGCGGTTGTGTTCTTGTTCGGGCGCGTTTACTGTCCGCGGAATGGCTTGGTGGCCATTACCGGGGTATGTGTTTGGTCCGCGTCCGAATTATATGGGCGCCGGGAGTATTACATATTAGTGATAAGTCCGCGGATGACCCGTACTGGTGCTGGGTGGTCATACGTGATCAGTAGCTATACGTGAAATCGATCATCCATCAATGTAGAAATCCCTTTATAAATCATCTTTCAAATTATCTACTTCGTTTTAGATTCAAAAGAAATATGGGACCATAGCTGTATATTAACATATACCTATTATTGTTGCCTGTTAAATTAGAGTCATATGACAAACTTTGTTACCATTGTATGTGAAACACTATTTCATTGGCAAAGTTTCTTGCATCGTTAACATGTTTTATGGTTTTTTTTTAATAAACCCGTTATCTGCCACAAACATTATAAACAAAATGACGATTAAACATATAAATAGTAGATGAATTAAAAAAAATACATACCCT
Organism: Chrysanthemum makinoi; assembly: GCA_910596185.1. Lineage (NCBI taxonomy): Eukaryota > Viridiplantae > Streptophyta > Magnoliopsida > Asterales > Asteraceae > Chrysanthemum > Chrysanthemum makinoi. Next base: position 83,916,080 of record OU343216.1, read on the forward strand.
ACTTCACAATCACAATGACACAAACTTTAAATTTTGTTAAAATTTTATGCCTAAACCCCGTGCGTGCACGTGTATTATAACTAGTAATTATTAAGTAAATTCAACAATGTATTTTTTTTATGAGTATCACTTTACATGATTTGAATTTAAATACAATAAAATGTTATATATCGCCACGAAATTACTTACATGGAATGTCACAAAATTAAACTTTTCCTCTTTCAAACAATAAGATCTAACTATACTCATAAGTTATAAGAATACATGTATTTTTATAGAAACTCATGTTAATTTAAATTCTTTGATATAACTATGGAAAAAGTTCATGTTATGAACATATAAACCTCTTACTACTTTACTTGCTCATGAAACTTCGGTTATGGATACGGTTTTAGTTAAATATTATGTGTAACAAATTTTTTCAAATTTATTCTTGATGTTTCCACTGTGGGTGGACGCCTAATGGTTTTCAACATTGTTGGTATGAAAATATAGAATAAACTGGTTAAACTGGATTTGAAGCTAAAATGCAGGTAAATTTCCTTATTATTTCTACAGATTATGAAAAGCGTGTTGCAGATTATTTCATCTCTCGATGTTAACTGTGTTAACATAACATCCTATGGTGATAAATTGGTGTGGCTAAATTATGTATATATCGATATGTTGAGAATAGGGTTCATTTGAAGATAAAAAATCAAAGATCCTTATGATTTTGTGTGCGAGCTTAGATCCCACAAAAATGCGCAACCCCATATCAACATTGAAGTATGGTGCGAAAGCCAAATGCACTGTGCGTGGACCTCATATCAACATTGGAGTATGGGATCAAGCTATGTTGTACGGAAACGACGTCGGGGTCGCGTCTCCCGTACCGGAAACGTTTCCGTACGGGAAACACCTGAAAACGCAGAGGAAACGTTTCTGGAAAATGGGAAACGTTTCACATTTTTTTGAAACGTCTGAAAACGTTTCTGGGTCATATTAAAGCATTTCTGGGCATTTAAAAGCCGAGTTGAAGGCCTGATTCCATTTTAAACATACGAAACCTTTTCCAAATAATAAAATGAGCTCGTGTTCTCACCCAAGTCGTTAGCAGGTCTAATCTATACACTTAACATGAAACTATGGTTTTTAGCAGGTCTAATCGTATGGTATGACTAATCATTCTTTAGTAGGTCTAATCTTTTGTTGATAATAATTTGATGTTAGATGTTTGATGTCTATTTTTTTTTATTAAATATATATAAAAATATATAAAATACATAAAAGTTTCTGGCCGTACCCGTTTCTTGAATTTTGGGATATTGCCGTTTCTAAGTACCCGTTTCCGTCCCCGTCCCCGTTTCCGTATCCGTCCCCGTGCAACATAGGGATCAAGGATTGCAAATATGAATCATTTCATTTTGTTGGAAATGTATATATTTACAAACATGTGAATGTCCGGATTCGAACTCGTGACCACGGGATTGCACACATTAGCGAATGAGAATTAAAGTTAATAATTAATGTTTATGTTTACGATTAATTATTGCACATTAAGTCCGGTTAACGATCGTTAAGTATTTAGCGGAAAAATGACTAACGACCGTTAAATGAAAAGAGAAGGACTAGTAATGAAAATCTTGAAAGAAAAAAGTTATGGGTTTTCTTGTGGGCTTGTCCTATGGCCGGCCACAATGGGTTGTCCCAACCCAATCCTTAACTTGTTCCCAAAGTATTCCATCTACTATATAAAGAGGGTTAGGTTCTAGGGTTTCATACACTTGTGCATTGAATTAACCCTAGATCTCTCCTCTCCTCTCTCTAGTCTATATTCGGCCGAACACCCCATTTGTAAGGGAGTTTGGTTTCGTTTTTCTTAACGAGGACTTGTGTTAGATCTAGCAATCGCTTGATTCGTTGGTTAATTAGTGTGTACAAGAACGTGGTTGTAAGACATTATTCTTACACCAATTAGTACTTCTTTGTTTTGCTCAAGGGATTTGATATTCGCAAGAGGTACGTTACGCATACTATCAGTTAATTAATTTATTTGTTATGATCTTTAGTCTTCCGCTGTGTACTCTTGATGTCTTTATGTTTTATTGTATTTTATATATCATAAACTCAACAGTGGCATCACGAGCCTTGTATAACAAGTAATTAATTACTGAAACACATAATTAATATAAACATGAATGTGTTATTATTTGTATGCTTAGATCTAGGGTTTGCAAAACCTAAACCCTAATTTTGAGGGGGGGCATTTTATTTGGTGCCATAATTAGGGTTTTGTAAACTATTGTTTTAAGGGCAAATCGCATAAAAAGGTACTAATCTTATGTCCAATTTCAATTAAAGGTACTATTCTTTTTTTCTCTCAATTTAAGGTACCCGACTTTTTTTTGGGGCCGATTTAGGTTTTCTAACTTCCGTAACTATTCGTTAGTAAATTACAAGTTTGGTCCTTGAGTTTGTATAGGCATTACATGTTTGGTCCTTCAGTCCGTTTTTGCACATTTTCAAAAAATATTTTTCAAAAATAAAATTTTTTTCAGAAAAAAAATTTCGAAATATTTTTTTTTCCAAATTTTTTTCAAAAACTATTTTTCGAATATTTTTTTTTCCAAATTTTTTTCAAAAAAACTTTTTCGAAATATTTCAAAAAAAAAATTAAAAATATTTTTTCCGTTTTTTCACGAAAAAAAATTGAAAAAAAAATTAGAAAATTTTTTTTGAAAAAAAAAATTTTCGAAAAAGTTTTTTTGAAAAAAATTTGGAAAAAAAATATTTCAAAATTTTTTTTTGATTAAAAATATTTCGAAAAAGTTTTTTTGAAAAAAATAAATTTCGAAAAAGTTTTGTTGAAAAAAATTTGGAAAAAAAATATTTCGAAAAATTGTTTTTGAAAAAAATTTGGGAAAAAAAATTTCGAAATTTTTTTTTTGAAAAAAAATTTATTTTTGAAAAATATTTTTTGAAAATGTGCAAAAACGGACTGAAGGACCAAACATGTAATGCCTATACAAACTCAAGGACCAAACATGTAATGCCTATACAAACTCAAGGACCAAACATGTAATTTACTAACGAAATAGTTAACGGAAGTTAGAAAAAAACCTAAATCGGCCCAAAAAAAAAGTCGGGTACCTTAAATTGAGAGAAAAAAAGAATAGTACCTTTAATTGAAATTGGACATAAGATGAGTACCTTTTTATGCGATTTGCCCTTGTTTTAATTGGATTAGAAACCCTAAGATGCATGCAACTTTATGTGTATATGCGTAACTCTGTTTAATTGCATTAATTGTTAAGTGTAATTTTATGTCCATGATAATTATCTGCATGTTTTATCATGGATCTGCTTTTATTTTATGTCTTTCATGTTTAAGTGATATACACTAAATTATGATAGATCTAAAATTGGGGAAGACCTCAATAATTATTAATTTAATCAATTATGTGCTATGTGGTATGTATTTAATTTTGACTTGCAATCGATGAATCGATGCATGTGGTTCACCTTGTACATAGATGAAAACGGGTGAAAGTCTTAATTAAATATATGCATATTGACAAATCTAGAATTGGTTATTAATAGGATTTATCAAAACCGTTTGCATGTGGCTATTTGATATGCATGACTTTTATTTGTTATGCATTCATTGTTTACTTGTTTATTTTACAAATACTTGCTTGTTTGATATGTGTAACAAGGGTATTTTATAAGAAAAATAAATTGACATAAACAATGGTGAAACATGTATTTTTAAGCCTAGTAATCATAATCGTTTAATTGATTGATGACTTTGGTACAAATGGACTGAACGGCTCACCCATGAGAATGAACTAATAAAAGGGGTTTAAAGAAGTGCGCACAGTCACACTGAAAGGATGTCTAAGGTTGTGCTTTAGCGCGTACCTGGTCCTCTGCCCCCTGTAAGTTCGAGTGGAGCTACTTAGTAAGCCGTTAAATGTGCAAGCTCATCTTAAGGGCGAATTAATTTTAATTCCATGCGCCACTTCGGTGGTAATTATCCGAAACACTAAGTGTTTACACTTATGCAAAAGTACGGTGTAATTGATGATAATTAATACTAAATTCTTTGATTGGTGAATCCAATACCTCAATTAAAGTTTGATGATGAAAAGCTTATACATTAAAACAAGATATATATGTTTTAATAAAAACTATGCTACAAAGGTGAATGCATGACATCTTTGTACATATTTGATTTAACATCAAAACTATTACCCTTTAATTTAAGTTATATGCCATCCAACGAAGCGGAAACACCTAAGATTACTTTCTATGTGCGTGAGAACGTGACTTAGATCTTAATCGAAGGGTAAAATGTCCACGTTCGTGAGATCGGGCATGGACGATTTTGCATTTTCTTAAGTTGGACAACTTAATTGAGTTTTGTAGGGAGAGCTGGCAACTCAAGGCATAAGATGGGATAAAACATGTTTACATGGCGATTGATATTGGCTATATGTAAATCCCATAAATCTAGGAATTGCAATTGAAATTGGCAATTGAGCAATAGCTCTACCATTTTGTATAAGGTTCATTACTAGCATATCAACTGACGTGATGAAATTATGACAATTTGGATCCTAGTTTTCAATAATAATTAATTGGTTATATGATTATGAACCTTGGGTATTTAATTGTTTATTGAAAAGGTTAATTATCGAAAATACTGAAATTGAATTTTGTAATTCTTTTGAATGTATAAATGCAACATTTAACCGTAACGTGGTTTAGTCTTTGATTAGTAAATTGATCCATTCTAGCATTCAAACAAATGTTTGATCGAGAATAATTTACGATAAGACAAGAGTCCTTTCTCTTTTCCTGGGAGAAGCATGAGACTTAATCCTATTCCTTTTCATGAATGAGAAAGGTATAATAGGAACATTTGAATTGTCTAAATTCTAATGTAACTCTTAGCAATGAATTGCACATCTTATTTTCAATAAAGATTTCATTACCCTCATTTGGTGAATGAATCCTTTGTAACAACATGAATGTTGGTTAACTGGAAAACATGTATATGAGTTACTAGATTAGAAGCTAGACAAATTACCGCGAAAATTGGTAAAAGGAAAACTAGCTTGATTTATCTAGTTGGTTTGCTTTAACCTTTAAAGGTGCTACATACCAGTATGGGGATGGTAGACACATTAAGAAAGAAATTTGCATACCCAATTTTTCAACTTAATAACATTGATGGATAACCCATCATTCATAAGAGTAGAATACACCTTTTAGTACCTTAGTAATGATTACGTATGGTTCTTTAAAGGTTTAGGAAAGTAAAAAGCAAGTAAGTTATTTTCATCACTGGTTTATGCAACACTTACAATGTTGTGGATTCATGGGAGAATTTGTGTTGCATTATTGAATAAGAAGTTGTTTTAATGATTTCTAATTCAGTGGGAGCTACAAGCCTTATTTCCTATGTAGTAACCCAGATTATCTTCAAAGATAATTACTTTCCAATTGTAGACACTAATGTTTTTAAGGATAGTCGGTAACGTTTCCTTACTAAATAATATAGTTCTACATCTACTAGTTATATCTATGACACAAATCATATTAATCAAATAAACGAACGTGTATCGTTGTTGTATATATGTTACATGATATTGTTCCATGCACAAGTGGGAGAAATCTTATTGTGTGCAAGGTACAACACATATTAATATGATTTAAAAGGATTCTCTTGACTGAAAAGTAAGAGAATAACGTTCTAATAGGAAGTATACATTTAAATATGTATGATTGCCCTATTAAAACATGTGTCAAGATAAACAAAGACTACTTTATTTTAAAATATTTGTCATTCAATATTTAAGAAACACTTGTAGTTACAATTTATGTTTAGTGAAACGTGAACTAGATTGTAGCCTACGGTAAATATCCCGTGTCCGTGAGCGAGCATGGATGATTCTGCAGTTTCTTACATGGAACATTTCATGGAATAACATAATTAAATGAAGTAATCTAATACTACCTTGAATTTGAGTATTCGTTGAATGACTTAAATATATGTAGTAAATATTAACTTGAAATATTAATTGAAACTCGAGGCGGTGTTCATAATTACTTTAATTATAAATTTTTATGATTTTGTAAAGTCACAAACATGAAGTCTTTTAATACAAGACTTAGAATATAAAGTAAGAAGTTAACTTGCTATGTTTTAAGACATATGCATGAAGTCAATGAGTTGATCAAGTGACTTATAACGTATAGTGGGATTATAACGGTTATATCTTTTGACTTGGTCAAAAAATACTTGTGTTATAATGTATGCAATTGACTTGGTAATTCTATTGTACCATTAAGTTTTACTTTGTTGGTAAATAGATAAGCAAAAGAGTAGATGGTTATCTAAAATATTGTTAGATTTTCTTACAATATTAATTCTAAGGAAATACCATAGTTTTATGGTATGTTACTTTGGAAGAATCAAAATCTATTGGCATTATTTGATTCAAGATAACTATAGTTTCTTCCAAAAGTTATCAAGGTTAGTAGATTGAGTATAGATTGAATATACTCAATAAGACTCAACCTAGAAGATTAATAAGTCACCATTTGTTTATGGAATGTGATGAATCACATTAAGTCTTATAAATGAAGTTCTGAATTTGTTAAACTACTTATAGAGTGAGTTGTAACAAACTAATGTTAGGAACTGTCAATGTTTTTTGTAATATCCCAAAAGAACAATGTATTGTTGCTCTACTTGCTAAACTATTTAAAGGTAATCTTTAAATTTTTAAAGGCAAGTGGGAGTTTTGTTTAGATCTTGAAAGATTGAATTACAAAATACATAATCTTCTAAAATGCACTAGCAAATATCATGATGAGGCTAAACATGAAAATGATAGACCTTAATATGATGGAATTGTCATTCATAGATCCGTAAGGATATCTCGGATATTTAATATCTTTGAGGAATATGAGTTCTGAGGATCATGGTAAGCCTGTTAATCATAATAATAAATTTACCAAATGTTGAATTGTGGAAAATCAATCATACTATGAATGTAGAGATGTTGTCCATAAAGATAATCAACTTTAGATACTTGGTTTATCTTAATAATGAAAATGAGTTTCTTCAAAGGATGGAAACCCAGGTGGTTTAAATCTTTGTGTAGAAATCATATGGACAATATTGTACATGTATTTAATGTATGTCTAGTGATAATAATATCAATCATACTTAAGCAATTAACTATGATTGAATATTCTTTCCTATATACATTAAATAGAAGTATAAAGATTATAATTGGCATACTTAGTTTCATTGATATGAAATTTTGACAATGAATGTCATAACTCTTTGTTGTGAAATTACTTTTGCGAGGACGATGAGTAATACAAAGAAGTTTTATGAATTCAAATAATCCTTGGATATGTACAAACTGCAAGAATCCATGAATGGATATATGCAAGCATCTAGGAGATGTTTCTTATGTTTAATATTAAATCCATGTTTGATTTAATAATTAAAATAAGATTGCTCATAAGTATTCTTGAAAGCTAGTGGGAGTATTATTTATTTTTTCTTAAATCTTATATGTTGTATGGGCAACTACATTCTACTTAAATTAAGTTTTAGTTGGGAATGAAACGTTTGTGTAAGATTTGGAAATAATATATACAACTTTGGAATATATGTTTATTACTATAAACATATGCGGTAAATAAATGAGTCAAAAAGAACATGATGAATACATATCTTTGACAAGATAGATGAGATCTTAAAGTTTAACTTGAAGATTCATCATGAACATCATGTTGTGTATAAAGTTGTTGTGTCATGCTTGATTATAAGATGATTTGACAACATTGAAAGTTGTTAGTGTAATAAATATTTTAAAGGAATATGTTTGGATTTAGAATCACATTCCACAATCTGGAGATGCTCCTAGATTCTATGAATGATTATATGACAATTATTTCATAATTGTCATTGCCAACAAACTTGAGTTTTGGTAGGCACCAACATTACACTATAACTGTTCAAAAGTTTACGATATTTAAAGAGCATATTGTTGTACACAATGATGCTAGTATAATTGAGATGACACTCAATTCTAGTCACGGTATCCTTGATGATGACCATGTTGACTAGTTATGCTCAACTAAGAGCATAGTTGCATTATACATTAAAGAATAAAGAATACTTTAAACTTTAAAAGTTTTGAAAGATGATTGTCATATAAAGGTGGTTCAGGTTGTCACACACCTTATGGAATGATATGACAATATCAAGATATGTGTAAACACATACCAGAAATTCACTTATTGAATTTTTGAAATAAGTATTCTCAAAATTCCTATAGATCAAAGTTAGTTGAAATTATGTCTTGTCAACAAGTATGAGATGCATGACTTGTGGCAAAATTCATTAACTAAGAATTATCATGCATTGATCTATTTAGTATTTGGATAAAAGGATATTGTAAACATTATTATTGAAATGAAATAAAGTTTTTGTTATGTTTATTATTCATTTATTATGATGTTATCCTATATTTGCATGTTTAAATCCTTGAATAACTTAAGTTATTCTAAATAGTCCGTTGTCAATCAATAACATGGGAATGATATTGAATTAAGGCAAATCTGATTATTAGTTAGAATATACTTGAAAGTATATTGATGCGTTAGCATGACTAATTCGAGATGATATTCAATGTATTAAGTATAGGACTTATCCCACCCGCATGATAATACTTTATGGATCTTTGTCATTAAGTATATCATGGATATTTATCCTCTGACTTGAGATACAAGAGATATGTCATGGATGTAGTGCATTTTTGTGAAGCAATCTAACGCTACACGTAACTGGTAGTTATAAGGGTTGTTTTCAGAAGTGTTGCGAAATTTATGAATCCTGCTTGTAGTCAAAATGGGATTTGTTTCCTTCAAATTCATTTTGAAGTATTATACTACTGGGGCCCTCGTAGGATTGTTAAGATGTTTGTATGGCCATACCCAAGGTCTTTTGTTCAGAAGAATTGGTAATCTTAATAAATCATATAAAAGCGAAACATAATAGTTAATTAAGAAATGAGTGAGATCCATATTCTTATTAACATGGTATTAGAAACAAAGGATGAATATGATGATGAATCATCAAATTTGGTTTTTTTTCTCCAGAAAACCATACACGAGTTGTACCGGGGCATTGGCGTGTTGCTAGACGCTAACCAATGTCATTTCACGTTTTGTAAACATATCCAAGTGGAGCTGTTGGAAATGTATATATTTACAAACATGTGAATGTCCGGATTCGAACCCGTGACCACGGGATTGCACACATTAGCGAATGAGAATTAAAGTTAATAATTAATGTTTATGTTTACGATTAATTATTGCACATTAGGTCCGGTTAACGATCGTTAAGTATTTAACGGAAAAATGACTAACGACCGTTAAATGAAAAGAAAAAGGACTAGTAATGAAAATCTTGAAAGAAAAAAGTTATGGGTTTTCTTGTGGGCTTGTCCTATGGCCGGCCACAATGGGTTGTCCCAACCAAATCCCTAACTTGTTCCCAAAGTATTCCATCTACTATATAAAGAGGGTTAGGTTCTAGGGTTTCATACACTTGTGCATTGAATTAACCCTAGATCTCTCCTCTCCTCTCTCTCGTCTATATTCGGCCGAACACCCCATTTGTAAGGGAGTTTGGTTTCGTTTTTCTTAAGCGAGGACTTGTGTTAGATCTAGCAATCGCTTGATTCGTTGGTTAATTCGTGTGTACAAGAACGTGGTTGTAAGACATTATTCTTACACCATTATTTACTTCTTTGTTTTGCTCAAGGGATTTGATATTCGCAAGAGGTACGTTACGCATACTATCAGTTAATTAATTTATTTGTTATGATCTTTAGTCTTCCGCTGTGTACTCTTGATGTCTTTATGTTTTATTGTATTTTATATATCATAAACTCAACACATTTAGACTAAGTTAATAAGCCAGAAGGAGAAGATAATGAAGCTCATAAACAATTCTTGTAAAAAAAGAAGAAGAACACGCTGTAGGTTTGTGGGCTAAACTTGTAGGCGGAAGTTGAAATGCTGAGGCGTCATTTGGAGGAGATTGAGTCTGAATTGACTCATTACAGAGATGGAAGGGAAGTAGATTCGCTAAGAAGCTGATGGATATATATCTGCTGATGAGGATCCATGGATTTGGACGTGGGTGGTAAACATAACCCCCAATAATAGTGTTCAAAGGAATGTGACGAGTAAGTTTGCTGGAATGTGTTGAGAGTATCTGAAGCTAAGTGAGTACACCAATGGTGTTTGGTAGGATGTTGAAGAGTGATTGACAGCTTGGAAATGTAGTAGAGTGAAGGAATATCAATATTGTTGGCGAAATCATGTGTTTGTTTTGTGAGGATAGAGATGTGATGGTTATGTCACTTGAAAGAAAAGTTTAAGGAAGAAAAAGAGTTTTGTTTTGTGACTATATCCCACATGGATTGTTGAACAAAATCTAAACTGCTATATAAGAAAAACTATGGAAATATCAACAATGAAGTTTGTGGAGCTTTGTCGAATAATTTACTTGGTAAACTCATTTGGGATAAACTTTTCGATACATGCTCCGAACTTCTTTTTCTCGGACTTGAGAACACTCAAGTCTTTTCCCTTTAGTCTTTTCTCTTTAATTAGTTTGGGAAAAGACTTGAGCATTTAACGCTTTGTTTGTTATTTATTTTGTAGTCTCAGTTTTAATGTTATGCTTCTTTAGTTTATTCAACTTTTTTTCCTTTAAGTAATTCTAATTTAGCATATTGGCTAAACTTAAGCTTAGTAGTTTACGCATTTCATATGAACAAATTAACAACTTAGTTTGTCCTTTTCTTGTTCTAGGACGTCTTTTTTTGCTTCTATTCAATTAGTTTGGGATATATTTTTATATGCAAGCCACACCTGGGTTTTGTTAACCACAACCCTTAGGGTTATGTTTAAACATACCTTAATTTAATTTTTTACATTAAATGAACACTAAACATACCAAGTTTAACAACACATTTCATGTTTAAAATGAATAAATATGTATAACTATAGAATATACTAGTTCATTTAATGCAAAATTTTTAATTAAGATATGTTTAAACACAACATCATAGGTTGTGGTTAACAAAACCCATATAGGCTGGGGTTAGTTAAATTTTTTTGCCAAAAATAAAAAATCTATTAACTAAAATGTGTTACTTGATTTCAAACAAGATAAATGTAATCCAATCTTTTTTGTTTTATGGTTTAACAAATAGTAATAGATTATAAGGTATTTTTTGATCAACCTAGTCATAATATCCAAGTAACATGCTACTAATATATACATATTTTTTTTATACGAGTATCACTTACATAAATAAATTTCTAATTCACAAATAAAATAAAATAAAAAGTAAAGTAACGCCCAATACCGTCGTCCACGGGTTATGGGTCCCAATACCCTCTTCCACAGTGTATGGGGAGGTTAAGAAGTAGACAGCCATACCCCTACCTAATCTTAATTTGACATGTTGCCATGTAATTATGTGTTACATGGAATGTCACTTACTTATGTTTAATCACAAAATAAATCTATCTTAATTTAATAAAATAGATTTAATACATTGTGGTGAAGGATGAACGTGACGAATGCGTGTTTGGGTTGAGTTGGCTCGGTAATGACTCGGTGAAGGATGATGAGGAGAGTGAAGCGGAGCAATGACATTGTGGTGAGATGAGGTGCTCAAGTCACTTGAAACAAAAGGTTGAAGAAATTTAATATGTAGTAGCAACGTCATAAAAACATCGTTGTGATTATGATTATGAATATGAGCGAATAGCAGAGCGATTTAAAAGTAAGATTATGATTATAATTTTGCATCAGTGTTGCTGACATGAAATGCTCTTAACTACAAACCAACCTTGCTGAATTAGAAAGGCACCATTTATTAGTAAGATTATGATTATCATTTTTTAGCATGGATGAGTGAAAGGGTATTCAGTCAGCAGCCCAAGTGGTCAATGCCCTCTCGACATAGTAAAATAGCAATCTTAAAATTATCCTTTTCTCTGTTTCATGTTTTTGTTACCACCTTGAAGATATCCACATGTGTTAGTCAAATGATGAAAAAGATATGATCTTCAATCTTCAGCGAACCTACTACAGTACTACATAAAACAAGCCAAAACCAAAAGGTAGCTCAATATGGCACTCCATACTAACACTATCTAAAGAGTTGCAACTCGTAAATGTAAAAACTTTGCAACATACCAAAACACGAGCATGTTGATCAATAATATTTCACTTCTTTAACATTGAAAATCTCGTTAATTAGAGGAGCCACGATTCATATATACGATATTTGCCTCAAATTCATCGGATTTAGTCATTGCAAAGACTGTTGTGGCCGTGCATTTCCTTCAACTAACTTGGGTATTTTTCGTAAAACGTACAGTATGCCTTTTGAAAGAAATGATCCACAGATACATTGGAAGTAGTACCACCAGGAATTTATAAATGTTGTTTCATCACCTTATTGTAATCTTTTGCCTTTTTCTTCATACGACCAGGTACCGTATATATGTCTATTCATGGTTGCTTTCGTTAAATCTTTTTTAAGGAAATGTGACCGGTTACTTTTTTGGAATGTAACTAGAGTACATATATATAACGGCGTGAGCATACTGATAGTGTATGTCGTGGTGAGTGTCAAAAGGATGAAATGAATGTGAAGAATGGGTGTTTGGGCCGTAGAATCGTTGGTTGTGATGATGAGGAGGGTAAAATCGAACAACGGCATTTTGACACTGTGTGTGAAATGAGGTGAGCGTGTCTAGGAAAGGGTGTGAGGGGTGGAGATGTATGTGCATGGTAGTAAACAAAAGCTAACTTTGTCCCACATGGATGGATAAATAAAATATACAGCAATATATAATTAGACAATGTGACATAATAATTGAAAAGCATATCATAAAACTCACTTTAATAGCTGAGTTGTTGGATTGTTTTTTTTTTTTTGCTTTAACCTTTGCCAGTTATGAATTAAGGTATTTATACATATTTTTGTTTTTTTTTTTTTTTTTTTTTTTTTTTTTTTTTTTTTTTGGACACGAGTTAGTAGATACTATGCAAACTAGGTTGAGCTAATAACATTTCGAGCATGACAAGACGCGAAGAACAAATGGTTGCGCTCCTTGTTACTTTCAAATAAGTTGCTTGTTTTTCTATCAACATCAATCTGATAAAAATGTCACTTGAAAGAAAACCCTTTTTAGCTTGCAATTGTTAGTATAATATCATAGGTTATGTTGGATTAGTTGTTTGAGGTGAGTTAAAAGCTTGAAATGATGAAAATTTACAACAACATGAGACTATGAAAGCATCTTCTTTGCTTGAAAATGTTTCAACACACTCAACCTTCGTTTTTTTATGGCTTAGGAGCGGGACTAACATGAGAGTTGAGGTCTCACTTTATGCAACATCACTAGAACTATTCTTTCACATGTACATTTGCTCGTGCATAATTTGGCATACGCCTTCGTCCTAAATTACTTTTTTTCTCCCTTATGTTAAGTCCAATTATGTGGTTTGATGATACCCAAATGAATGTCTCAAGTTTGAACGCACTATGCATTTTTGCAAGTTTCAACTTTTTAAACTCACAATAATAATTTAAGGACACACCAAACATCAGTTTAGATGAGACACATAACGAGTGAAAACCACATTTTATAATTTTTCGTGGGTAGTGAGATGAGTAGAAGTAAATATGAGAGAATATCTAATGCCCTTATAAACCAATAAAAATATAAATAAAGAAAAATCCGATAACTGACAAGAAACAACACTACAAATAATACGTATTTGTTTTCTTAGAGCACTAGCGATCATAACAAAAGTTAAACTTTAACATCGTGTAACGTCAGCGCCACATCAGCTTTAACATTTCACCTTAACTCACCCAAAAAACACCCACAATCATAACATCCCAAGTTAAGTTTTAACATTTGATATTTTCAATTTCAACCCCTAAACTAAAACAAACACTTCATTTATTAAAAAACATATCATTAATTTGAAAATATATTACAATACGAAATTAAAAAAAAAAAAAAAAGGTTACAACGAAATAAAAAAAGACACAGCAAATTAACGAGAATACAATCTACTGACGAGGTTGTAAGTTATATTTTTTGATGATTCGGTCTTTTTCGTCATTGATCCAAGCCACGACATTTGGATCTTTGCCTTCAGTGTCAACCATCAAAAACTTTATCTCTTCCAACCTTGTTATTGTTGCATCTTTGACTTGTTGGGCTCGATACGCCGCTTGGGCGGTTTCACGTTTGATACGATACTCGTTTGCCATAGTTTCGGTGAAATGACTTGACGAGCTCGTTCCTCCGGTGCTCGCTCCCCCAGTACTTGTCGTGCTCTCGGATCTTGCTTTCTTGGAAGCACATTTTTTTCCCATGTGGCGTGGTTGTTCATCATGACCAAACAAAGCCTCGTTTGTTTGGCTTGGGACATCGCCGGTTAAAGCAACCGGATCCGGCGTGTCCCATTTCTTATGCTTGTGCGTTCGGGTTTGAAGATGAACCCGTGTTCGGGTTTGGACATCGCCGCATTCGGGTTTGAAGATGAACCCGCGTTGCGAAAAGAGACGTTGGGGTTTGAAGATGAACCCGCGTTCGGGTTTGAAGATGAACCCGGGTTTGAGGTATTCCACCCACCACCATGAAGATTCAAGAATATATCATCGTTGTTGCCTCCCGACATTTTTTTTAGTAATTGGAAGTATAAGATTGAGTAGTGGAAGTGTGAAAAGAAATGTTAGTTTTAGTTGGGTATTTATAGTGGTAAGAAAAAGTTTTTGAATTTTTTTTATTTTTTTTTAACAAAACTAGCCGTTAGGGGGTAAAATGATTTTTTTTTTAAAACCCCAACGGTAACTAGCCGTTGGGGGTAATTTGATTTTTTAAAAACACGGTTACGCCCATTGGGGAGGGGGGCCGTTGCCTCGTTAACGCAGGTTACGCAACGGCTAACGCCGGTTAACGCGAAATAACGCCGGTTGGGCGTTGATCGTGAAGATGCGATATCATAAATCTGAGAAGAAGCCTGTCAAAGGATCGGATGGGAACAATCCTCATAACTGGCCTCCTCATATCATATCTTATTGCACAATAGTTCGTCGATCAGCTCGAAATGAATCCATACTAGGTTTTTTTAGCTTCTGAGGTTTGATCTACTAGCGGAAAATGGCTGATCACGTTGTTTTCTCCACATGGTGCCTTTCCCCCCGCAGTCTCATAACTCTTTGGCTGGTTCACAGAGTTAAAAGGATGTGAAAAAGAACCAAATAAGAGAATTGAGCAAGAGAGTCCTATTTACTCTTCCTCCAATAGTAGTATTGAAATCTTGTATTTATTCTATTGAGGCAAATGAGAGCTTTAAATATATATTCTCCTTTTCTTTCCCAACAGAGCTTTGAGAAGATTGTGAAAAGGGCAAAAAAAGGAAGCATTTGATTTGACAATAGTGGAATGTGATGGCTTAAGTTTTAAGCTTCGAGTATGGTCAGTAATGCTTGGGTAGATGCTGGATAGCAATAGAAGTTCTCATGTGGATATAACAGCACATGGGACTGCGGGTCAGACTGTCTACTTTAACCATCTTAACCTTGTCGGTGATTAGGAACTTTAGGTCTCTGTCCAAGAAATTGATGGTGGCTATTATTACTTGACCTTTTCACTACTGAACAAATAGTATCATAGTAATGAAAACTTCCTTTATTTGTAGTGTTCACCTTCAATTCACTTATATGTTTTTAAATTCATGTCGCGTTGTGCCATAATTAGCCAACGCTTACTCTTTGTACATATGCCAAGTAATGTCCTCGATGACTCCATGTGCACATTAAGTGAGGTGATGCGTGGAGAGTTGAGATGAATGTGAGGAGTGGGTATTTGGATAAAAGTTGGCTTGACTGTGACTTACGAGGAGAGTGAAGTGAAAAAATGCCACTGTGGGTTGAGATGTGTTGTGGTTAAACCTAACTTCAAAGTATAACCATTCACGATAATAATGAGAGCGGATAAAATAAAAGCTTAAAGAATGATTGTGTTTCATCCCACATAGATGGTTGAACAAACTTTAAGGTGATATATAATTTAAAATATGTTACATAATCGTTAGCGTGTTGATTAATTATACCAGTAATTATAATTTACTTTAATTGGGTTTTACTAACGACAGCCTTAGAGTTGTTGTTAATAATTGATTTCCAAAAATTAAGCATAGAATATTCACTATGTCCAAACAAAATCATGAATAATCAAAAACAATTTACTTGATTTTCTCAAATACAAATACAATGCATTTTTTTCATTGGTTATCAAAGCGAAAAACAAGGAATAGTTATCATCTTTGTCTTAATATTAGCAAATTTTTTTTTAAAAGTTGGTTGTTATCAACAATCCTAAGGGCTGCTGTTAGCATTTCCCTTTTTTTAATACTCTTATCTTTTATGTCATTTTACGTATTTATTTTGTACTCTTATTGTTTTTTAATACTCTTATCTTCTATGACATTTTACTGTTTTTTCTTTTATGTTATTATAATCTAACTTATTGAATGAAGAGACTTTTTCTATTCAATTTTTTGTTAATCTCTATCTAACTATGTTGAATAAAGTGGTAAATGAGTGTGATTGTAAATGTAAGTAGTATTTGGAGAAATTTAGGCATACATTTTCAAACTTATAAATAGACAAATAACTTTTTTTGTTATCACAAATAAGCTTTAACATTGATTCTTGCTCTTAATCAATTCTTATTATGTTTTTGTAACATTGTATGAATGTGTTGGCTTATCATATCTATGAACTATGTAGAGAGTAAATAAGACATTGATAGTGAGTTTGCTATTGTGAATACAGAAGCATTGATAGTAGCATATGGCAAGAAACTTTGAAATTTGATTAGTGTAGCAATTAAAGGGGTATATGGTTAATTTTCACTATAGAGAATTATCTACTGATTTACGTATAAAGATATAACAATAAAAACCCATTACTTTATTGTTGTGCGTGAATATGTATCGTGCACCGTTGCACGTTTCAATTTCGTGAAGTCGCGATCACCTTAAAAGTGTTCTTAACAGCTACAATAAATATAGGAAGACAAAACTAAAATAACAAGAAGAAACATGCAATGCGATAAAGTAAATATACGAAGAACATGAAATATAATTTCTAAGCTGATATGCGTTTGAATGTGATGGACATTGAAAAATCATTAACAGAGCCACAATCCTTATATACAACTGGTCAGTAGTGTTTCTATTTGCCTTGAATGGAATTACTCATGTTAAAAAATGTTATGGCGGTGCATATCTAAGTTAAACTCGCTTGCATATTTCGTAAAATCCATGTTTTCCTTTTAAAAGACATATTTGACTCCACATATAGCAATTTAAGTACCACTAATAATTCATATATGTTGTTTTTGTGATGAACAACTTATTTTAATATTTGGCTTGTTCTTCGTATGACCAGGTATACGCATCATGATTCATGGTTGCTTTTGTTAATATATTTTGAGGAATCTGACCAGTGAGTTTGATCATGTTTGGCGTGATGGTGTTGGAGAGAGCGGTGGTGTTGATGTCACATGTGACGCCATTCGATGTGCAAAGTGAGTGTGATGTGTTCTAGTTGATTTGGTTCTGTCTCGGTTCAGCGTTGTTTGTATTTGTGTAAGTGAGGGTGGAGACGTAGTCATTAAGCCATTTTCAAAATAAAGCTTATAGAAGGCTTGAAAGTGGAAAGAGTTTTGGTTTTGTAGCTCTCCCACCTTGATGAATATGTAAACTTTGGAGCAATATATGAATAGGATTATGAAGCTACTATTAGAAATGAGTCTTCCAAATGCTTGTATTTAGTGATAAAACTTTTGATACGTGCATTTTGTGACTGTTTGTTTTTTATCATTATTAGTTTTACCATAGTAATTAGAAACGGTCGTCAAATGCATGTTTTTACTTATAAATTTTGTGATCGTTTCTTTTATACCATGATAATTAGAAACGGTCGTCAGATGTATGTATTTACTTATAAAGTTCCTTAATATGTGCATTTTGTGAATGTTTCTTTTTTACCATTATTATTATTATTATTATTATTATTATTATTATTATTATTATTATTATTATTTTATAAAAACATCACTTCATTAGACGATCAAAAGAAATTACAAGAAATTCGTGGGGAGCCGTGAGACTAACTGGGCCCCCACTCCTCTAGCAATAGCAAAACAAACCCTACTAAAAATATAGTTAGCACCGCGCGCGCCAATATCTTGAGTGACCGAGAACTTTCGGATTCGCTTCAGCAAGGTTACCGCTTCCTTCTCGAGTTCACCAAAGGAAGAGAAAGAGATGGGGATGAACCCATATCCAATATCAGTGCATTTGGTTTCGTACTTGACACGTTTGCGCTGTGCAACTTCAATCACGGCACGCCCTGCCACAAAGTCAGTCATACCAGTTTGCGTATGAAAGTGATGTTTATATAATAAAAATAAATAAATAAATAAAAATTATTATTATTATTATTATTATTATTATTATTATTATTATTATTATTATTATTATAAACGTCACTTCATTAGAAAATTATAAGAAATTACAAGAAATTATTATTATTATTATTATTATTATTATTATTATTATTATTTTATTTTTTTTTTATTTATTTTTTTTATAAAAATCACTTCATTAGAAAATCATAGGGATTACAAGAAATTAGTGGGGAGCCGAGATACTATTTGAGCCCCCACTCCTCTAGCTATTGCAAAACTAATCCTACTAAAAATATGAGCAGCAACACGTGCCCCAATGTCTTGAGTCACAGAGATCTTCCGGATCCGTTTCAGTAAAGTCACAACATCCTTCTTAAGTTCTCCAAAAGAAGAGAATGAGAAGGGAAGAAACCCATAACCAATATCCGCGCACTTACCCTCATACTTGACGCGTTTACGTTGTGCGGCCTCGACCACCGCATGCCCCGGAACAAAATCAACCATGCTAGTTTGTGTAAGGGGCGATGACCCTATCAGATTGACACATACATCAAGACCCCCGTTCCATGAGTAGAGCAACATATCAGCTGGACGTAAGGGGTTGTCCCTTTCTCCACTAAGCCCAATATCAACTTCCTTACGAGCTGAAATCCCCGAACGTGAACAAATGTCAATAAGAGTATCACGCACCATGTTATGCCGATGTTTATTATTATTATTATTTTTACATTTTTATTTATTTTATTATATTCTTGCTTCTAAATGTCTACGGTGTAATTTTCTGTTTTTCATGAATATTATTGGGATTTAGCTTATTATATAAGAAATTATGCATTTCTATACTTTTTTTTTCTTTGATATCTAAACTATGACTAAAGTGACGATCGGATCTAGCAAAACTCGTGTTTAATTTCTTTGATATCTAACAATGGTAAAAGTGAAAAATTAAATGGATGATGAGTATAATTTAAGAGATTGTAAATCTATGGGATTTTTGAATAAGCTTAAGGAGTGCTTGTTCAGGGTCGTCCCGTAACTTTCAAGGATCTTTATCACCAATAAAAAGAAAGTCTTTTAAACAAGAAAAGTTTAGCTGGATTATTATGAAGCCATAAGTATAAATAAGCATAGAAATTGGAATCGGATCTAAATATGCGTGTGAAAAAAAAAGCTAAGTATGTTTCAATAAGGAAAAAAACACATCACTAGCTTTTCGATAAAGAAAATAAAAAGAAACACTAGCAGTAAGGCAATTTTTAGTAGCATGCAATAGAGCTAATTAACTATTAGAATAGTTACTGTTAAACACCATTAGCCTTTCTATAAACTAAAAAAAAAAGGAAACAGCAGTACTAACGTAGCATGCAATAAAACTAGTGAACTATTAGAATGTTTACTGTTAAATGATGGTGTGCTTTAGGGAAATAATTTTTAGAAAATAAATTTCGAGTCTGGTTGACCAGATAACAAAAATAATTCAACCTTAATCCAACTCTATAACTATGTCGGGTTATTGGGTTCGGGTCACACAACCCGATAAGATTTTGGGCAAATTGTCTGAAAAGGCATCGAACTTGCCACCTTTTCCTTTTGTGGGCATCGAACTTTTTTTTCCTCTAAAGTAGCCCTAAACTTGCCTAATTTTCCTTTTGTAGCCACTAATCAGAAATTAATTACATAAATTTACATAAATCGTCCCTGTGGCTCTAAACAATTACACCATTCATCCGTGAGTCAATTACATAAAAGGTCCCTGTGGCACTAATAATTTACACATTTCGTCCTTGTAGCTTTTGCCCTTTATGACAAAATTATATCCACAAAACACACAATCTTCAACGATTAGCACATTTTAGGAGGGATTTTGGCATTCCTGTCAATGTTCGTAAGGTGATTTTGAAACATCCTGGGATCTTTTACATATCTACAAGAGGTACTAGTCAAATGGTGTTTCTTAGAGAAGCATATTGTAAAGATTGTCTTGTTTCCCCGAATCCTGTTTATGAGGTTAGGAGAAAGATGTTGAATCTTATATTACTTGCAACCCCGTAACACTAGAGAACTGAGAAGTCCAAAGCAAGTGAAGGAGAGCATTGGTGATCAAAATCAAGCTGGGGAAATAGAGGATGATTTTGTGATTTCAATTTTGGATAAGTTTGTTGATAATGACGATGATGATAACGAAAATACTCAGAATAGGGAGGGCACTAGTGATGGTGATTATGTATTTCCAGGCCCGGATAATTCTGATGATGATGATGATAGTAGAAAAGGATAAGCATTTGTTCCTCCATGATCATACTTTTGTTGCAAAGACAACACAGTTCCGGGAGAAATGGACCGACTTACATCAGTTGTGGAGCAGACTTCATGAAAAATCCTACATGGTGACCCATGATCAACTTGGGTAGTGGTATATGAGCTTATTTAACTCATTTTTTATGCTTTACATGTGTTCTAGTATATATGTTTCTAAAATTTCTTACATGACAGATACCCTGTCCAATGATAAAGCTAAGGGGGTGTTTGGGATTGCTTATTTTAAATTGCTTATCTGCTTAAAAAAAAGGAGTTAGCAACGTTATTCTTAAAGTGCTTACTAAAAATAAGCAAATGAACAGTTCTTGCCAAACACCAACACTAAAAACATCCTGTTATTCTTAAAGAGAGAGAAAAGAAGTTAAACAGATAAGCGCTTTATAAGCAATCCTAAACACCCTCTTTGTCCAAAGGAAATATTATTTTCTGTTGGTTAAGGATAACTTGCACCTTGGTGATCTACATAGTAGTGAATCAAATTGACATGTATCTTTGTCTCACACCTGAACTTCATGATTTTTGTCTCCAATAGTTCAATGCTTGATTGCTCCTTTTAAACGTTTACAAAACTTACAGTTTCCTACATTTCCGACTTGTCTTGATGCTTTATTTTGTGGTTAACAAGCCATTGAGCTGCAGTTAAACATCAAAAGATGTATACCAGGACATACTCTTGGTGACGCATAAATCAAATCCTCTAATGTTGCCACAAATGAATGGGATACAGAATTGGGGGGGATATAAGAGAAAAAGTATTGTTCAGTTTTAATTTTGAAATTTCGATAAGAACAGAAACATATAAAGAACAACTTGTATGTAATGTTGAAGAAAAGGTGGTGACATACAACACCAATTAACTGATAAAACATTTCAGTTTAGTTCCTCTTGCCTGCTACTAATAGTGATGCTTATGCAAAAGTAAGACACTTGAAATAGATGCTTATGCAAAAGTAGATGAACATGCCCTGACCCTCTTTGTCTTGAACTATAGCAAGTAAATGTTCAAGATTGACTGTGTTCCTATCGACAAGAAGTAAGACCCGTAGCTGTAAACCCGACCACAGTTGGTCTTGATAGTAATAGAATGTCTCCTGCAATCAATAATTTTCCCTATCGACAAGAAGTAAGACCTGTAGCTGTAAATCGTGATGGTAACAAAAAGGTTCACATGGACAATAATATGACCTGTCAACAGGAACAACAACATGGCCTTAGTGACCCTTCTATGATTCTACTTTGATCTAACTTGCATCTTTTTGATGATGGTGGCGTGGCAAGGCGGTGGAGGTGGTTGTGGTGTCGGTGTGGTGGTGTTAGAGAGAGAGGGAGAGGGAGAGGCACTAAAAGGGATGTGAGAAAGAGTAGAAGATAGATTTTATGATATAAAGTTACATATGGATGAATGGTGTAATTGTTTAGAGCCACAGGGACGATTTATGTAAATTTATGTAATTAATTTCTGATTAGAGGCTACAAAAGGAAAATTACGCAAGTTTAGGGCTACTTTAGGAAAAAAAAAATTCGATGCCCACAAAAGGAAAAGATGGCAAGTTCGATGCATTTTCAGACAATTTGCCCTAAGATTTTCTAACCCGATACAACCTGACACGATAAGTCTTATCGGGTTCGGGTTCGGATCGGATCAACCCGACCCTCCCGACACCCCTAATTACAAGCATTTTCAGTGTGATGTCATGCATTTTTTTTATTATTATCCTACTCATTTTATTTTTTTAGTATTTTTGTTTTCAATGAAGTGAAAAATGGATGATTAATGTAATTTAAGAAACTATACTTCTGAAATTTGGATAACGTTTTTTATCTCATCATTTTATTCCGAAAAAGGATACTATAGGTATGATCGAGTGTGAGTTTGAAATGAATGAAAGTTAGGAGTGGGTATCTGGATTGATAAAAGGCTCACAACTCCAATTACTTCTTTTACTAGCGAGTGTACACATCATATAACAAACTCGGTTGTGACTCGATGGATTGAGGATGATAAGGAGAGTGGAACATTGACATTGTGGGTTGAGATTGATTTTGTGACCTTTTCCCACATGGATCAAGGAACAAACTAATAGAGCACTTTATAAGTTAAATTATGAAGTTCTTAAATAAGATTTTTATTGATCTGCGTTGTTATATAACAACTAACTTCCAGATCAATATTAACTCTTTTTGTCAATGTTTGTGGGATAAAACCTAAGCTTTAAATTTTACTGTTTCTTATTTAATTCCAGTTTTGCTTCTTAAACAGAAAGTCGCAGGTGTTCCGTATAATTTGTATTTAATATCTTTGATTTATGCAAATGAAGTAATAAAGGAATGTGACCGGTGAGTTTGTTGTAATGTAATGAGGGTAAACGAAACTGAGTTAGGTTATACCAGCAAGTCATATGTTGTATAAAATAAGAACTATCATTCTACATCAGTAAGTTATACTGTATATGTTTTATTGCACAGTGAGTTTTTCAAGCAAAATACAACCTCAATAACGTAAAGAGTCAATAGATAAGAAAGATAACACCGAGATGCATAATGGTTCAAGCCGAATCTCAACAAATTTGTTGTACATCACATTTAAATTAACTCTGACCGATATGGTGACTCAAAATCTATTACACCAACACTCTAATATGTTGTTTACTTGTTTGGATTAAGTTGGCTCACGGTGATTCGGTGGAGGATGATGTGAAGAGTGAACATGAACAATGATATTGCGTGAAACGATGTGTTTGTCGACTTGTGAGTGTATGTGAGACCATGAGAATGGAGATATGGCGGTATTGTCACTTGAAACAAAACTTTGAAGAAGGAAGTGAGTTTATTGGTTTTGTGAATCTATCCCACATTGGTGAATGAGTGAATGCAGTACGCTCCACAAACTTTATTGTTTTAGCTTTTAATGAATAAAAAGTGATTTTCTTAATTATTTGTGACTTAATGTGGAGAGTTATACTGTTTTGAACTTTTGATCACCTTAATGGAATCCTTGGCTTGTTTTTCATATGACCAGGCACGCCAAGATTCACCGGATCCATGTTTTTGAAGAAACCTGGCTTCATTTTACTTGTTGTGAGATTTGTGGTCGCTTTTGTTAATACAATTTAAAGGACCTTGCAACTCTAACCATACTAAAGTTGAAACTCTAGTTAGCTTTTGTTAATACAATTTAAAGGACCTTGCAACTCTAACCGTACTAAAGTTGAAACTCTAGTTATCTAAGCCAGTAGTTAATCCCAATAAACGTTAGTATCTGAGATCAAAGTTAATCTCACTTCCTCCTGATTAACAATTAGAAAAGAACTCAAAAGCAAATGAGTTACACGTACAATACTCGCTTACAACTATATGCCTTCTTTTACAAGTGAGCGTGTACACATTATAAAACAACTACTTATCGCACAACTCACTTATTTTCATGCTCATTTTTTGGGGTCTTGAACTAATGTATTATGAAGATACGAGTTTGAAAGAGGTGTTTGGTTTGTTTTTCATATGACTAGGTATGTCATGATTTATGGCTGCTTTTGTTAATGTTTTGAAAGGAATGTGATGAGTTAGTTTGTTGGAATGTGTTGAGAGTATGTGCAGCTGAGTGAGCATATTGATAGTGTTTGGCGAGATGAAGTCGAGAGACTCACAGCTTGAGAGGAATAATGATATTGTGGGTGAAATGAGGTGTTTGTGTGAATGAAGGTGAGGCTGCGAGGATAGAGATGTGGTGTTATGTCACTTGAAACAAAAGTTCAAGGAAGGAATATATATCATACACTATGGAAGTACCTGATAATCAGGTTTGTACTGTGTTTCGGATGATTTACAAGTTAATTTGACCGTACATTGCACCGATTTGGTTTTTCTTTTAGGGGAAAAGACCGTACTTCTTCCGTTTATGTAATTCTGATTTAGCATTTGGAAATAAACATCCTACTTGTCCTGTTTCTGTTCTAAGACATCTTTTTAGCATTAGGTTGACAGGTGGTTTTGTTTTGGTTGGAGATATCTTTAGCAATGGTTCATATTTTTTATATCCAAGCCACAACAAATCCCATTATAACTTTTTGGCCAAAAATAATAAAGCTATTAACTAAAATGTGTTACCTGGTTTCAATTTAAAAACAAGATGAATGTAGTTGAATCTTTTTTTTATATAGGATTAGGAGAGGATTTGGTAACACTTTTATTATTTACAAAACTTAGGTTTTATAATATATATATTTCATATATAATGTATTTACTCACATATTAATTAATCCAAGCTTAATTAGATTAGTAATTATCAAAATGTGTATGTTAATTATAACCTATAGATTGAAATGTCATTTAGACATTAAACATACTTAGGTTAAGTTCGAATTAAATGTGAGCATGCGAATTCAGAACTTAGGGGTTTATAAATTTTTAATTAGAAGTCGAAAGTCGGGTCAAAGGTTATTGTTGACTAACCTGATCAGACGGCGATTCTCACAAGTTGACTCAATGAAAGGATGATGAGGAGAGTGAAGCGAAGCAATAACATTGTGGTGAGATGAGGTGCTTAAAGAACAATATAAGTTCGGGTTTTCTGATATTATCCCACATGGATGAACAAAAGACTTGAGCATTATATAATTTGGATTATGGGTATGTCAAGGATAAGTTGATATGATATGTTTGAAAGTGTTTATTATAAATCTCTCCAACAATATCAAATCAAGAGAAAAGTTCTTTGCAGAACAAGATTTTTCTAAAGATCAAATAAAAAGATCTCAACCATTCATCTATTTTAAATCTAAAGGTCTAGATTAATTGTTATTTTAATATAATTAATTACTCAAGGGCACTTTTGTAATATCATTCAAAATCAACACACTGGTAGGGGTCGGATTACACCCATCTTATTTACACATTTCATATCATTTTTTCATTTCACATACTCTCTCAACAAAACCACACACAATCCTCTATATCTTTAAGAACACAACTAGCCACCACCATAGACGTCATCAACCGCCACCACCACAAACCACCACCACAGTGACGCCATCAACCGCCACCAAAAATGCCGTTACACTTCCACCAATAAAATCAATCCATGTGTCACCTCACTTCACTCTCATTACTCACGGTAATTAGTAAAAGCCTTTGTATCTCTATTCTGTTATTTAATAAGTTATCATTATTTTTATTAATTTCACTAATTGTTTGTTTAATTGATATAATGATTCTGTTAAATGTTAGTTATTGTTGTTGATTATTGAACTTATTGTGATTAATTTATATGATTTAAGATGAATTTGATTACTTTTATTATTCTGTTGTAAATATGGCGGTGCTTATGAGTATATTGTAGGTTAGGTGAGCATTTTGATGATTGATTCGATATCGATGATTTTAAGTTAGCTGTATTTTGTACAAGTTAAGGTTCAGCTTCTTGCTGTAGTGATGTTACAAAGTTTATATTTGTCCAAGAAAATGTGATTAATGTTGGTATGATGAATGGAAGTGCTAATTTCGCATTTATTGTGTGATTAGGGGTTGTTTAGATTGCTTATTTGTTTTGCTTAAGCTTCTGTTTATGAATAAGTACTTATAAGCTCTTTAAAATTAAGTACTTCAGGATATAGTGTTTGGATTTGCTTATTTTGTAAAAAGCACAATACTACTTGAAAATAATAGTTGTTAGGATTTAGAATCAAATTCACTTATAAAAGGTTTATGGCCAAATATGATAGTGGATGTGGCTTTTTCATCAAATGTTAACACCAGTTATAGGTTTAATTGCATTAAACCAACATATTTTGCAACATATTGGGAAGGGGAGGGGAAGGAAGTGATGAAATAATGCATTCTTTTTGCCTTCGGTAGGCAAACAGGTGGCCTCTCATTCTCACTGATCTAACAAATATAAACATAGTAGAACTATTAGAGTTGAATAAACATATTAACTTCATCTTCATTGACCTGAATGTACACATATGGAAATATGTTGGTTTATTGACATGTTCAATATATTCTTTGCTATGTTGTTTTCTAGCCCCAAAGAAAGTCACAAAAGAAGTGGAAAAAATAGATAACTTCTTTGTGTCATATGCTAATACCGAAATAGGCCTGATTGAGTAAGTATACATATTTATCCATTTTAATTATTACAGTCATATTTATTCGTGGAATTGAATTTTATGCTATGAAGTTTTACTCATTTGTTGTGGATTTAAAATATTTGACGAAAGTTATTTGTCATTCTTCCAGTGATGTAAAACATAATTCTAAACATCAATTTGTCATCAGTGTATTTGTCCTTGTTACCATATAAATCTAAAGCAAGCTGTAAACCAACATCAATTTGCCAAAAATCACATGTGATTTCGCCTAAATCACATGTGATTTCGCCTAAATCACATGTGATTTCGCCTAACTTTAATTATCTGGCAGGTTTGTAGGGAGATGAATGATGAAACCGATTTCATAAAGCGCTTTAATGAAATTTTGTAGTGGATGACAAACATGTTTACATAGCAACGCTGGTTAGAAGATAAAGAAGAAATGTCGATGTTGTGTAAAGAAGACTAGTGATCATACCAAGTGACTTGTCCTTTAGATCTTAATGGAAAGCTGACTACACGAGTGATGCATACTTAAAACACTACTGCATATAATTTTAAGTTTTCAACATATTGCTCATCTTATTAGTTTTTAGTTGTTACTTAAATTGAAATTTTGAGCTATGGATTCTAACTTGGAACGAAACTTTGATTAGATGATAATTTGTTATCTTCTTTTGTAATTTCTTTAAGGCTTTTTGGTCACACATGCATGTCTAATGTTACTTTTTTTTTCTTCATAAGGCACATGTTATAAATCACATGTGATTTGAGGTAAAAATACATGTGATTTGAGGTACAATCACATGTGATTCACATATCAAACTGTAAAAATATGTAATGGTGAACGTATTGAAAAGGTTATCAAATATGTTCAGAACACATATTTGTAAGGCATAAGTGTGTACTATAAAAGTTATCTAACTATATTCAAACGTGTGATTTTTAAGGCACATCTTGTAAATCAGGTATGTATATAAGGAACATGTGGTAAATCACATGTGATTTGAGGTACAATCACATGTGATTTGAGGTACAATCACATGTGATACACATACTAGCATCGTAATAAGTAAGTAAAGATGCCAAAATTAACCACACAAACTTAATATGCATTGATCCCATACACCAACAAAATATTTGTTCGATAACAATATGTAACTTTCTAAAAAGACATATTCAGCCAAATGCGACAAAGGTATAAAATCATTTATGCCTAATACATATACAAATTGATCTCCTATTTCTAATCACAGGTGAAGTATAATCGTATATTTAATCGCATTCAAAATTATCTGATATCTTGCTTGGTTTCATCTCCTTTTTTCCTTCAGCAACAACACAATTGTTTGTTGCATTGTCCAATTTCTCGCCACCATGTGACTCGTTCTTTTCAGATCCATTTGAACTATCTGACCCTTCACCATCAGTCACATTTCCCTCCTTTCCTACGGACTTCTCTGTCTCCTTTGCCAACCCTTCATTTCCGCAATCATCTTATTCACCTACACAACCTGGTCCATCATCTTCTATATTTACATGATCATAATCATATTTTTCATGTACAATATATGAACCATCATCATCCTCATCAACATGATCACCGTTATCAACACTTTTTAACTACACAAACTCATCAATATAAATTATTTTACAGCCATATAAACCATCAATTTACGAATAAAACATCCAATAGGAATTCATTTACACCTTTATGAACCCAAACCTACAAAAACGCCATAAACCGATGTAACATATCAACCACTGACAAGCAACATGATTTGAGATACAATCACATGTGATCTACATATCAACCACAAAAATCACATGTAATTTATCTGAAATCACATGTGATTTATCTGAAATCACATGTGATTCTATTCAACAAGTGTATATTCAACTGGTGTACATTATTGAAATCACATGTGATTTATCTGAAATCACATGTGATTTATCTGAAATCACATGTGATTTATCTGAAATCACACGTGATTTATTTGAAATCACACGTGATTTATTTGAAATCACATACTTAACTCACGACAACAAATCAATTGTACACTCTTCTAACTTGTTATGTAATATATAACATGAAACTGAATACAAACAGCAGACGACAATATACCTTAATCAATACAAAACTAATAACAAAAATTTCATATCTGGTAAATCACTTTAAAAAGGATGTAATAGCCTGCAACTAATTTCTCATAATGTACGACACATATACAAACGCACAAATTATTTGGCTTCTGTCAACTTCTAATAACAACTTAAAATTCGAATTCTTTATAAATTGACACAAACACATCCTAAAAATCTAAGCAGATGACTAATTCAACATAAATCAACTAACTAATCACAATTCCAAAAATAACACAATAATAAAAATCAATCTAGCTGAATAAACAAAAACTAAAATAATAAAAGAACAAACCTACACAACCACTGGAAATAGCAACTCGAATTTAAGTATTAAAAAGTGGCTATTAAAGATTAAAAGCTTCTTCTTTTTTCCTTTTTTTTTTCTTTTTTTCTTTTTTTTTTGTGAATATTGATTAAAAACTAATTAAACGACGTCTTTTTGGAGAAATGATAAGTTGTTGATGATGATAATGATGTGTAAAAAGAGAATCAAAAGAACAGTTATAGATCAAATAATATTATTTTTAAGAGAAGCAAACAATAGCATTAGTTGCGGATCGACGGCGACTTGATGACAGATCAACCGGAGATCGATGATGATGTGGAGGACTGGCGAGTACGGCAGTTTACCGTGGTTAGTGTGTGTTTTTTTGTGTGTTTTTACTGTTTGTGTGTGTGTGTTTTGTAGAGAGAGGATTGTAGATCTGATGGTGTAAAAGATAAATTGAAGGTATGTAGTATATTTTGTGTTTTTATATTGGACAAGTTTACCCTTGCTGTGTGATTGAATATTTTGATCATAGACGTTGGATCAAAATGAAATCAAAGGCCATGATTGGCTAGTTTGTTCTTTAGAGATTGCATGATTGTTACGGAACTCACCTCATCAAATCATATTTTTAATTTTCTTTGACTTTGTGGAATAAAACCAAAGTCTTAAGTTATATTGTTTTTTTTTCTTCAAGTATTCCGTAGTTGTAGTGTTTTTTCATACGATTCATATTTACTCTCTTCGATATATCTAATTATGACATATTACGTGGCAAATGTATTATGATTGTAATCCAAAAAGTTTACAATCTACCCGGGTCAACTGGGTTTTTATAATAAAAAATTGAAAAAAACAAAACCTGGCGGGTTTCTTTAACCCGTTTTTGTGGCTGAGCACCGGTCCAACCGGTTGAACCAGCAGGGTCGACCCGGGTTTTTTTTGGGTAAAGAGGAGTAATCTTGCACCCTGGTAAATTATATTAACCAAAAAAACATTGAAGTACAGGAGACGAGGGTGAGTTCCCTCGCCTAAGTCCGTTAGGACTCTTACAGCGACCACTATATAAGAATGACAAGCCATTCTTATAACTTACATATCATACCGATAACTTAACAAAATGAACTACAAAAAATGACTAAAAGTACATAAGACATAACTACTACTCAAGTACAAGAACTTGAGTGTTAGGTCACTAGATTTACAACACAAGCTTCAATGAAAGAGGTAGATAGGCGATTGAACAATATCGAAACAAACACACGTGTATGAATGTAGCCGGTTATGCGTAAGGAGTGAGTGAAAGATAATATTGAACAACCAACCTTCAAATGAAGGTTTACAAGGGATATTTATAGGAGGGAAGCTAGGGCAACACTCCTAGTTCCCATCCTTATCCTTATTGGACATGGGCCTAAGCTTATGGGCCTTCTACATAAGCTAGACCTTAAACAAACATAAAGGCCATAATAAGCTACCTATTACATATGAGTAACTAACACTTGAATTAAGGTTTAGGAGTGATTCCAACAATCTCCCACTCAAGTGTTGGTGATGAAAAACGGTGAAGGCGTTGATGTAATAATAGCTTTGACGTCTTCTGACATTCTTCTTTCTTGTGAGAAGAATTGCCTTGATTCGAACAATCTCCCCAGTGTAGAGAGATAGTTTTCTTTGAACAGTTATGCTTTGACGTCATCTTTAATTTTGTTCTTTGATCTTTGTTCTTTGTAATGAAAGTGATAGTATGTTGTTGTTGTCTGCATCAATTCTGCCTCAGGTCTGCTTCGCTGCTCCAGTGTCTCTACGTCATTCTTCAACATGCTCACATGCTCTTTTGACGTTGGAAATTAGTACTGATGAAGTTCTTTAAGTCTTTAACTTTGTAGATTCTTTGATTTGACGAAGAATCATTCTGACTGTTGTGTTGCTTTTGGATAGAACTTCCATTAGTGATGATGTTGGCGTGAGCATAAGAAGAATCGCACGATCATTCCGGCTCAGAGCTTCCATAAGAAGTAAACATTAAAGCGGTTAGTAATAAGCGGATTCCGGCACTTACAAGTTTGAACTTCGAGAGTGTTATCAGCATAGTGTGAAAACACAACTCTAATTCTCACAAAGGTCGTTCCTGAACCGGAGTCCCACAAGTGAGATAACACGATGTACGGAAGTACACCTACGATTCAGATGAGTTCCTGAGTAGGTACACCGAAGCATCACCTCACGACTGTAGACCGTTTGAGACCACTAAGCGCAATCCACGGGCAGTTGCTGAAGGCGACTTCTGCTGTCCGGGCTGTTTGATGTTGACCCTGGCGGGAGTTTCCATTCAATCACTGAGGATCACAGATGTGAACCTCTCATAAATGTTCTCGACAGATTGCTAAGATCTGTGAAGGATTTGATAATGTACCACTGAAATTCTTATTGTTGAATGTCAAGTGATGAAATGTCAAGAGTACCTAAGAGATCTTTTGATGAATCTCGTGGCTCTAGACTCAATAGTGCGTTTAGTTTTCCTGAAAAGACTAGGGAGAGGGTCTCCTTCTTCAATACCAGCAATCTCTAAGAGAAAGCCATAGTTTACGTAGGGTTCCCTGTGAGAATGAAACAAGCTTCTGTTGAGAGAAACTTGAGTGGCTAAGAAGGTTTAGTGCATGCGTCACTGGGTCCATGACGACTTTAATCTTCAATACCGGTGTCATCTAGTGACAACCAGTAGCATATGAATTGAACCCGATGTCTGCCCTAAGTTGAATAATCTGGAGGGCTATTTCTTTTCACCCTTTTCTTTGCATTTCTTTTTAATTCTTCAACTCCTTCTTTCTCCGATTCTCATTTTCTCCTTTTTATAATCATACCTAAGGACTTCTAAATTCTAACTATTGGTAGTGTCCTTGGGTAGATCCCTCCAGCTCTGGCGGATCATAGGACGGTTATTCCTAACCTTAGTCACCTTATAACTCCATGACTAACCTATTTTGCCATAAAACCATTTTGAAGAAAATCTCTCAAAGGGTTTGTAAATGAAAACATGTTTGAACCACTGTGAGAGTTTATCTTTTAGCAGAAATACTCCCCCTCCACATGTGCTTAAGAGTTTTTACGGAAATCTGCACAGTGAGGAAAGAGTGCGCACTTTTGAATTGATCGACTCAAGATAGACATTCTCCCGCGAGACACGGTTACGTGGCATAGTTAAAGAGTTGCATTGTCAGCTTTTAGGTGACAACTAGCTCTAATAACTATCTTGAAGGTGTGGACAACCCCAAGAGGTTATCAAACCCGTCAAGGTTCATGTCTACCAAGAGTTTCTCGGATGGTACATTCTACTCGGACAAGTCCTTTGCGAGACACGTTTACATCACTAGCGAACTAGCTTGAAATTATTACCCGTCCCGGACAAGTCTTTTCGAGTTACTAACAGTTAAGTATCGTCAATTCTTTGGTTAAGTCTTTTCACACGAGAATTCAACTAGCAATACACAACATATTTCTTATCACATATTTTCTCCCCCTCAAAAATGGCATATAAATGTTATTTTGAAAAGTTGAAATAAATATGACCATTTCCAGTGTTGCGGGAAGAATGACCATTGTGAACAATTTGTGAACAAAGTTTTAAGTCAAGTACTCCCCCTCAACGAGTAATATAAACGGTTGAGTTTTTGAAAATCATAAGGGAAAGTACTTGTTCTTTTGAGCAAAACCTTGAAAAGTGAAAGGTTTGATAGGTTTTACTCAAAAATAAGAAGCTTTCGCTCCTTTTATAAGGATTGTGGCACTGAAGCGTACCACAGGGTCCTTTATTTACAAGTACGGGTTGTACACTGAAATGTGTGCACAAGCCATTGACATAATAAATCATACATCCAACTTTATAGTGAAAGAAGCGGTTCAAGGGATACCAGGTAGTCCAGAGATGTCGCCAGGAGTGTGAATCGGGCATTGAAAGCCGGTGATGTTAATCCTGGGTCGACCACCAACATAGCTCCAATCTTACGAACTGATCCCTTCTATACAAACGTTCATCAATCATCGTGATGATCCTCTTCACATCCCTTCGATCCTGAGAATTTCATTGCTTAGGAGACCCAATCTTTTGGTGTATATCCTTCAACCGGTAAGCCAATCCGTCCCTAACCATCTTCAAAGTGTGATCTCCAAACTTGTGAAGATCTCGCACGCCATCAAGAAATTTCTTTGAAGTTCACTTTGCGGTAAACGCGCGAATGGTTTTGATGAGTGTAAGTTTTGAGAGCTGGTTGATGTCGGGAAGATCAAGCTGCGGTGGAGTGAAGTTGACCCGGGTCTGATAAGATTCAACTGCCAGCTGAAGATCTTCTACACGTTCTTTGATAACTATGCGTCTGATGAAGATGAGCAATGACTTGATGAATTCACGTTGTACTTGAGTGGAGAATTGTCTCATACGACCCTGTACTTTGGCAAGGTACATGTCTTCGATGTCGTTGATAGACAAATTCTCAAAGTCAGCTTCGGAGAATGCATAATCCCTTCGTCTTGTCTCTGACCACTATATTCTTGAGATACGTGTAGTCCCATTTGGACGAAAGATCAACGTGTTTGATGGCGATGTTTTAGTCTGAACGCATGTTGAGACTTACGTACTGGCGCTGTAGTAGATTCTTCGGCGTTCCGGCCAATGATGAATCCCATACAATGCATCTCGGTCGTATGCTTCCACTTTGTTGGAGAACAAGATATTAGCTCTTTCCTCGATAGCTATGCAGTTTGAGTATTCGGCTGCTGGGAATGGAAGTGTCAGGGATGTAGCGTATTTCCTTGAACCATCACCACCGTGAAGAAGAAACTCGAAGTCTTTGTTGAAGAAATATCTGAATGGGATCCTAGGTTGATCTGGTTGGCCGATCGTTGGTAGTGGTTTAGACCAGTCGGTGTAATATGGAGGGTTGTCCGCTTCGTAAAGTCGATGTTTGCTTCTGGGTTGAGCCAATCCATGTTATTAGACATAGCTCGAGCAATGTTGTCAAGGTGATATTCGACCTCGATGGCACTTTCTGAGCTATCTTTCCATAGTTGAAAAGCTTCATTCTTGATTCGCCTAACTCAATTTGATCATCTTCTTTACTGAATTTTCTTGCAGTATCTTTGCATGCTCCAATGTATTACCGTCTACCAAATCTTGACCTTCAGCAGGATAGGGAGTGGAATTAACAAGAGTAGAGAACCATTCAAATTCCTCGGTATTATCTTCATCTAGCCATGATAGGGCGTCGGCCTTGGGCGTCTTCTTCTTCTTCTGTTTCTTAGGCCTAGATGAGGGTTAGGGTTCTGTACTTTGTCGAGAGAGGCGGGTTGTTGTTGGGGCTCATGGTATTCTTCATCGTTACCACCCGTATACTCAAAGTGGTCACCGATTTTCTGAGTCTGGGGTGGTGTCTCGGAATCCTGAGGTTTATCTGCAGAAGATCGAGGAGGAGAACTTTGTTGAGCTGGAGTCCTTTGGGGTGGAGGTGGCATTGAGTACTGAATGGATGATGAATCATCAGACTTCTTCGTGCGTTTAGGCTCGTTATCTTTATCCTGATCTTTTCATCATCGTCTCTTGAACGTTTGGGCCTTACAGCTTCTTCGGAATGCAGACCGAGTTGGTATTCGGTAGGAGCTTCAAACAGTTTAGTTTCGTGTGAGGCAAACGTTGCAGAGCGTTTCGACATTTGCGCTACTAGCCGATTCACCAATTCATCATCTGAGAAGATTGTAGTTTCAACTGGATTGATGCTCAAATTCATCGGAGTTGATTTCATGGCTTGCTTGGCTAAATGTAAGAGATTTGGATAAAGTTGTCTGGTATACATTTCCTTTGTCAGTTTCGGAACGACCTCCATTAAGAACTTGTGAGAGTATCCTTCGATCATTTGGTTCAATTCCCCTTGCAGATCTTGTTTCAGCTTCTGCATGTACTCCCTTTCTGCTATTCTCTTGTCATTCTCGTCATGAAGGTACGTTAACTGGTCAGCAATAAAATTTAGCTTTTTGTAAAGCATGTCTTTCTTTCTAACCTGTTTGACCGCATTCACAATTCTTTTATGAGTATGAGAAATCCAAGATCGAGGTGGCTTCTTTGCTGATTTGGATGTTGATTTGGTTGATTTCTTTGATGGTGGTGGTGAAGAATGAGAAGATGAATCTGATGATGAAGAGATGTGAGGAGACTCCGGGTCCTTTGGAGGCTCAGAGGTTTCTTCCTTTGATCGTGCAGGACTATCTAGAAGATACTTATCATAATCAGTATCATCTTCAGACTTATCTTTCTCTTCAGTCTTTTCTGTCTCAGTCTTTTCTTTGTCACCCTCATCTTTCTCGGACTTTTCTTTAACCGGTTCCTCAAATTCATGCTCAATAGTTTCTTCCACGGGCTTTTGTTGTTGCTCCAAAGTGGTGGCACCAGATCCCTTATCGGGTTGATTAACCGCATCAGGATCTGGTGAAGGTTGAGCTGCACCACTTGACCCTCCGGGGCCACCTATTTGATCTTTTGCAAATTCTTTTGCCACGTGTTGGAGTCTAAGGAATTTGAACTTCTTCCTGTATGAAATATCCGGTTGCTCTTCTTCTTCATCTGAGCTTTCTTCATAAGGCACAAGTACAGGAGTCTTCCCTTTTTCTTTGTCAACTGGTGGACTTGGAGGTTTAGGCTGCGAAGGAGGTTCTTGGTTCAGATTCAAAGTAGAAAGTCTCTTCATCGATGCAGTACCCTCGAGTCCTCGTCTCTTAGTGTCTTTCTTTGTTCAGGCTCGAGATACCGGAATAGGAACAGCTTCCTTGGAGGCCTGCCCAGGTGGAGGATTCCTCCGGGTTATCCTCGACTTTCATTACTTGCAGCACTTCCGCACTTGCCTACTGTTCTCCGATAGGTGTTCGAAGACTTCTCATCGAGATGACCAACTTTGCCTTCTCTTACTTCTACAAGATACCTTTTGTATCAAGCTTTTGATTTCATTAGTCAGTGATCAGGTAACCAGGCACCTGTTTCTTTGTTGATGATTCCTTGATTCTGACTAATAGGATGGGTTCAGTCAACATGTCGTGATTGTCGAGGTCAT
The DNA here is from genome assembly GCA_910596185.1 of Chrysanthemum makinoi. NCBI lineage: Eukaryota > Viridiplantae > Streptophyta > Magnoliopsida > Asterales > Asteraceae > Chrysanthemum > Chrysanthemum makinoi. The sequence goes on from OU343216.1 coordinate 83,952,601, forward strand.
TGAGCCTCTTGGGAATATCGAGAATGAAGTCCAAGTGCTCTGGATCAACACTTTGTGTCTGATATGGGGAATCTTTGAGCCAAGTTTCTTGTGAAATGGCATCATGTCTTCCCATAACAGTGCTTCAATTTCGATGTCCTTTTTGTTGATTAATGACCGGAAGATTTGTAGTTCAATGAGCTTGGGATGCTCATAACCACTATCACGACCGAGAGACGATTTGGTAATGATGATGTAGGGGTTCTCCACGGTTGAGGAATGTTCTTAAGCTCCACATGAGAGTGCTTAGTGATTATTCTGAAGCTTCATCATAGCCAATATCAATCGGAATTTCGAGAATCTCTCTTCAGTAGGTGTGGCATAGAAGTCGGTTGGCTCGATTTGGAATTAGAAGAAACGCCCGTAGATCTGCTTGTGTGATGGTGATTTGTTTGTGATTGAGCGTCCACAGTCACGCCTTTGACCTTTGATCCTTTGCATTGAATTCGAGAATGTTGTATGTAGATCTCCGTCTGTAGCAGAGTGTGAGCATGTTACGGTACGATGATTCCTAAGAATATCCACACAATCAAGCAAGAAGATTACGAGCATGTGGGGTTTCAAAGTCAACTCTGAGATTGTTCTTTACAATCTTTCTTGGATAGCCATTGGGGAAGATGTCAGCAATTGTGAGAACCGGTGCATCGACATTCATTGGCAGCCATGTCGGTGATCGAAATAACATTAGCCAAAAGAACCAACATATCGAAAGACATAATGTTAGTCAACGAAGGTTTTATTGTCTAATTTTTGAATGTACAGTGTTAATGATTGTTACGAGTCCTAAGTCACTTGTTTGTCCAATAGTCCAATGACGTAGTGAAACGTTTCGTGAGTTAGTTAACTTTAAATTTTAAAGTTATGTCATCACTTATAGTTCACAACATATCAAACGATTAAGTTTATTAGTGACATTATTGGATTCGTGACGTTATGATTCATTTATTTACAAGTTTGCACGCATAACAATTCAAAACGAAGGTTTGATCAAGGCTTATGCGTAGGTACAAGCTTACGCGTAGGTACAAGCTTCGCGGCGGGAATGCTTCTACGCGTAAGAAATGTTAGCGTAGGAAGAAGTAACTTTATGCGTAGAGCTTGGCGTGAAGCGTATAAAAACTTTACGCGTAAGGCTTACTCGTAGAGTAGACCTTATGCGTAGAGTCATATTTCGCGCATCCTTCACAGGATCGCGTAGTCCCATTAGAACCTTCGCGTAATAGTTACGCGGGATTTCTCTTACGCATAATTGTCTGCGCGTAAGGTGATCCTTACGCGTAGAGTAACAAAGACCTTGATTCTGAGTTTTACGAGTAGCAAGCCTGAAATAAAATCATCATATCATCAACCTTATCACAAATATTCATTCTAAAACAGATTATGGCATGAAAGCTTGTTTAACATTTTACGCGTAAAAGTCATACAGCGTAAGTCAAAACCCTAGAGTTTAAGAATAACGCATATGATTTCTAGCCATAGGAATTGCACCATAGTGTTTCTGGGAGTTCTAGGAAGCATATAGAGTTGTTTTGGTCAAGTTTTAACATCAAAAGTGTCAAGAATCAAAAGTACCCAAACCGTATGAACACAAAACCCTAATTTCCATTTTATGAGTTATTAGTGTTTCGGGTGTATCTGGGCCTGGATATAATCAATTCAACTTGATAATAACCTTATACAACAATATTTTTCACCAAAAACGTTCTCATTTGGAAAACCCAAATCCGCGCAAACCTAGTTTTCAAATACACTCAATTCGTGTTTCTGGGTGCGTTTTGATGATTAAAAAGTATCATTGATGTTTTAAGAACATTTTGACACAACCCTTTTAACCATAAACACCCTTTCATGATTTGGTGTTCTTGCGCTTAGCGTAAGACACAAAAATGGTAATATCTCAAGATTAAACCGTTGGATTTTTGAAAAATTCAAAACCATTGCTTAAAAACTTGTTATAAACACGAAATCACTTACAAATTGATGATCCAAAACACGTTTGTTGAACGAATCTTTAGGCGTAGGATGTTTTTAGGTGTAAGTAATAAATGTGAAGGGTAAGTTAGGTGGAGATGTTTTTATTAAAATGAATTTGAGATTTTGGCAGTTTTAGTCCCTCCACCTTTTCCTTTTCCATCCAAAGCCATTTAACTTCCATTATTGTTACCAAACGAAAGATTTTAAGAAAGAACTTTGACGACACCCCCCTCGACTTAAGAAAATAATGACAGGTTATAAATTTTAGTCCGAGGAGTGTCATTGAACTAGAAAAATTTACCACCATTGATAAAACAAACAACCGGGATTTTGAAACAGTTAAGTGATTATTTTCTCCCCCTCAACACTTGATCGGAAAAATACTGAATTTTGAAAGATTAAAGTGTTGACGGAAAATGATACTTGCCATGTTGAAAGAAAAATAGATTAGAAGAATATTTTTGTTGTTTTATTTTTTATATTTTGTTTTTGAAAAATATTTGAGATTTTTGGTGTTTGACAGGGTTTTAAAGGCTTTTAGGAGGTCATCCAGTTCCTCTTGTGTCAAACACCTCATACCAATCCGGTGGACCAACTCATTAAACCTAGCGGGAGGCAAGGCTTTGGTGAGCAGATCCGCTAATGGTATTCATACCCAAGTATATATAATTCAACGTACTGTTCCGTGGTCCTTGATGAAATGATAGCGAAGATCGATGTGCTTTGATTTGAATGCTAAAGCTGAGTTGCGAGATGCAATGGCACTCGATTGTCGCATACATCGGGTTTTGTCAAATCGTAACCATAGTCTTTGAGTTGTGTTCTCATCCAGATGACTTGAGCACACGCGCCGACATGACTACATATTCGCTGGTTGAGGATAGCGACGTACAATCCGCTTCCGATTGCCAGACAACAGTTTATCACCAAGAAATTGTAAAGCTCCGGAAGTGCTTTTCCGTGAATCTAAGCATCCTGCGTGGTCGTCTGCGAAAAGAGATTAGTTCAAAACGAATCCCGGATACCGATTCCCAAGTTAATGGTTCCCTTGATGTATCGGAGGATTCTTTTAGCCTCGGAGAGGTGGGTTTTAGTTGGTCCCGATAACGAGAGCAAAGATATACGGCAAAGACAATATCAGTTCTAGCTGTTAGATACATAGAGACCCAATAATACTTCGGTATTTGGTAGGGTCAACTAATTTCCCATGTAGATCAGCGTCTATCTTCTTGGTATGAGTCATTGGTGTGGCATAAGTGTCACAGGTTTTCATTCCAAATTTGTTTAGCAGTTCAAGGGCATATTTGGGTGATCAAAAACCACGGGGTGATTGATGAACATGTAGTCCTAGAAAGAACGTAAGTTCACCCATCATGGACATTTCAAAATGTTTCTTCATTAGTTTTGCAAAGCGATTGAGTACTTTTTATGAGTTGACCCAAAAATGATGTCATCCACATAAATTTGAACAATTAAAATATGTTTCCTGTGATATTGTATGAAAAGAGTTGGGTCGACCGAACCTTTGGTAAAGTTATTGGCAATGAGGAAAGATGATAGCTTATTATACCATGCCCGAGGGGCTTGTTTGAGACCATAGAGAGCTTTCTTAGGTTTGTAGACATGATTAGGGAACTCGGATCAATGAATCCTACGGTTGGCCGACATAAACCGTTTCTTTAGTTGTCCATTGAGAAGCAGTTTTGACATCCATCGAAGGAGTGATGTTCATGTGAGCCACAAATAAAAAATCCTAACACCTCAAGACGAGCAAGCTGGATCAAATATTCTTCAAAGTCAATACCCTCTTCTGTCTATAACCCTTAGCCACCGGGCGGGACTTGTTTCGATAACGTTTCCTTGACATCAATTTGTTTTCCAAATCCATTTAAGACCAATGGCGAAGACCCATGGTCTTTCAACCAGTTCCCATACTTCAAGACGTTTAAATTGGTTGAGTTCTTCCTACATGGATTCAATCCAGTTGTCCTTTGTCATTGCGTCTTTGATGTTTTTAGGTTGATTGGCAAGCGGTGGAGTGCATAAATGCAATGTTCACCGTCAGTGTGAAGAGCGTTGTCTTATGTACTTGGTTGATTCGGGTTGCCAATAATATTTTCCAAGGATGGTCTTTTGTCCATCTATGTGTGGAGGGTTGATGTTGGTATACATTGTGCGGATTTTGAGGATTCAAATGGCTTGTTGAAGATTGCGACATCAGTGCGGCGGTCTCATTAGCAAAGCGGGTTAAAGAAGCGCATTTGGATCAAAATCGCGGGTGGGGGTACGTCATTGAACATCATCACCCGATTCATCATTGTTGGAAGCGGTTTGTTCAAGCTTTGTGTTGGAGTCAATTGGTGGGCTTCTTCACCGTAGTTGTTGTAGCAGTGTATCGGTATAGGAGTATTATCGGGTTGAGGCGGAAACAGCGGATACACACTGGCACGTTCATCAATATCGTCACCGAACAGAGGAGAAAATAGTCGTTCCATTTGTTGACGTGAAATGGGGGCGTTTCGGTGATGATGGGGATTGGGGAAAGTTTAAGCGGTTGTGACCGGGTTCCAAGCTGTTATACTCATAAGCCATTTCCGTGAGTTCATCAAAATGAGCATGAATCGTTTCCATAACCTCCTTTGTTCGCGATTCAGTTCGGAAACCTTTAGATTTATCACAGTATCCAATAAAGACTCCAATGTCAGCTTTGGCTTTGAGCTTTCCAAAGTCATCATGATCATTATTCGGATAGCAAAGGGATCCAAATACATGAAAGTGTTTGAGATTGGTTTTACATTTGTGGACAAGCTCAAAAGGTGTTTTGTTGTGGCATTTTGTAATCATAGAACGGTTTGAGTATAGCATGCGATGAATGCAACCGCATAAGTAATCGGGAGTTTAGCATTGATTAACAGTTCTTTCAGCTTCCACTAACGTTAGGTTTAGATCTTTCAACAACTCCGTTTTGTTACAGTTATGCGTGCAATAGATGTTTGATCTTTGAATTCCCACTTTCTCATAAAATTCACGAAGGTTTGGTTAACAAATTGTTCCTCATGCATTTTGATTTGTGGACGGTGTTGCGGTTGAACTTGTATTTTCGTGAAAGGTGATGATCATCTGTGGAGCTTGTTTTGCTTGCAGAAGAAAGTAGACCCAAGTCAGTGAATAGTCATCAACAATTACTAAAATGTAGCGTTTGCCATTGATCGTTTGCAGCGCGTCGGGCACACAAATCCATGTGAAGAAGATGAAGCACATCTTTGAGAGTGTGTTCCACCTTTGAAGGAAAATAAGCACGTGTTCTTTTCCCTTGTTCACGGTGAGCAAAGGTGATCTTTAGAATAACGAAATCGTGGGAGTCCTTCAACTAGTTTGTGTCGAGCAAGGTTGGTGATGGTTTGAAAGTTTAGATGTGAGAGGCGGCGGTGCCATAGCGGATTTTGTAGATGTTGCCTTTGAAAGTAAGCAGATGGGAAATGAAGCAACCATGTCTTGCATAGAGATAGTGTAAAGACTTGAATTGCGCGAGCGGACATAAAGATCGTTTCCTTGTAGATCACGAATGAAACAAGTTTTCTCCTGAAAAGCAACCTCCAAATCTCCATCACAGCTGACCTCACGGCAGTTGTGAGAGGCCTTCCACATAATAAACCCCGCTAATTTCGATGTTCCCATTGATATAGTCTCCGTAGCCCATGATAGCTGCGAAGTGATCATTCGAACCGGCAGTGCCAATGAACTTTACAATAAAGTTTGATAACAGTTTAAGGTTGCCTGTCATGTTTCGGGAACATCCATATCAACAATCCGAGAATGAACTGTATCACCGCATTACACATAGGCGACCGAGGATGGAATAGAAGTAGATGTGGAACCCGAAATGTTAGAGGGTTCCGGAGCGGTTATAGTAGACATACACACATCAATAGCTTTAGGTATCTATTTAAATCCTAGTGTGTTATATATCCATTTCTGCCATCTCCAACTAGTATTTGCTTTAATCTTAGTGAATGCACTAGGTGGTACTACATTCCTAGGAGGTGAAACTGGAGCTACAGGGACAGCAATGCGTTTCTTAGAATCTAAAGAGGCCGGTCTACCAAGCACAGACTTAGAAAGATTAGTGGGCCTAGAGGTATTCCGGTTCTTAGGATTCCTTAAACGAGAGATGATAGCTTTAGCAACACATTTATCATGACAATCGGAATTCATACTTTTACGACAAATAACACAAGGTGCATCGGACTGAATATCAAAAGTGCTTAATGGTTTAGCATTCGTTACATCACTATTTCTATTACATTTGCGGGCTAATATCTATAGTGGAAGCAACGTGAGTCTTATTCATAGTACTAGGGTGTTCTTCTACTTTGGCATTCTTTATTGATCTTTCCTTGGAATTCTTCCTATTCTTCGATGTAGTGCTTTTAGTACGTGAAGTGCGGATGTTTGGAAAAGACCAACTATTCTGTTTAGTAGAAGGAAGCACGTTAGTAACTTGTGATTTGGCTATAGTGATTCTAGGTTCATGATTACTAAGTGTTCTTGGGGTTATTCTCTTAATCACGGTGGCGGAAAGTTGTTCATACTTTCCTAACATTTCTCTTAACTTAAAGGTAGTGTGAATCGGATCTTGATTTTCAAAGCGAATATTTCGGCAAAATGCATAACTTATTTAGTGTGTGCAAGATAATGATCAAGTTCATTTGATGCTTCATCACGAGTCTTTTTGTAGTAATCAAATATGACACCTTATTCCTTTTTAACTTTTACAAGTTCTTGTTCATATTTTGAGATTTGACACTTAAAAGACACGTTTTGATCATCGAGTTGCTCAATTTTTGGATCGAAGTTTTTGTCACGCATAGCTGGCGATTTTGTGTTGAAAAGCAAGTTGTTGATGAATATCTTTTTGACACCAATAAACGTGTGCATTTGAAAGTTCATTTGACAATCGTTTATTTTCAACTTTTAAGGACTCGATCTGAAGCACATTATCGGTGTTCTCAACATTTACCACATAATCAACAGTATCGGCAGAGATATAATCAAATGCATATGACAAAGAATTCAATAGCACAACATTATGAACATTAGCACATATGACATCTTCCAAGAGTCGATCAACATCTTTTCTCAACAGTTTCTTTTTGCGTTTAGTGTTAGAAATAGATGTTTCGTTTTCTCAGAAAACCTTCATCATTCCAATTTCCTTATGAAAGTCCCTTTCCCAAGACAATGCACAACTTTTCAAATTTTTAACATTTGGTAAAGATTTTTCTGAAAAATGTCTCTTTGTTCTCGCGCTAGAGGCGATTGAAAATGTTGAACTTTGATTTGAGAATGATATTCTATCTCATGTTGTAAAGTTTTGAGGTCAGCCATGAAAAGGTCAAAATATCAAAGAATTTTGCGATTTTCAGGTTTTGAGTTTACTTCACTGATGGAAGGTAAAGGACCATAAGTTTGTGCATAATCAGGTTTGGGATTAACATTAGAAGACTCAAACGTTTTTATGATAATCCTTGGTGTGTTAGAAGAATCCGTTGGTGTGGCGAAAGTGACCGCTTTTGAATAGTTAAAAGGTTTGTTGTAAACAACGTTTTCTAATTTTGATCGACTCTCGTCTTCTGCATCTAATTCCTCTTGACGATGATATTCAACAACACTCATAACATAATTATCAATTTTATATTACTGCCTTTGGAAACTTCGGATTTGGTTTGAATTCTTTGGTTGAAAGCTTAGGTTTGTAATCAACAAGATTTGGTCCATAGCCATTTGGATTTGGTTTTAAAGTAAACTTTTCAATAGCGTGACCGATTCACCATGTTTGTAAACAACAGTTTTAAACTCTTTAAGTTTGTTTTGCAAGCGATGATTTCTTCAAGATGATCATCTATTAGTTTTGTTGAATGCTTTTTGTATGCGAGAATTTTTGACAAGTTAACAACTCGGTCTTAGCTTTTTGATTTTCCAAGGTGAGGCGTTAATTTGCTTTTTATGTTCATGTTTGATTGTTCTATTTGAACAACAAAGCATTCTTGACGGCTAGATCACGCATCTGTCTCTAAATATTTTCATTTTGATGGGATTTAGCAAAGGCTGCTCAAAACCTTTTCATGTTTTCTTGAGTTTTGAAAAAGTTGAGTTGCTTTTGTAAACATTCAAAATCCTTGGTTAAAAGTGCATTTTACTTTTCAAGTCACGATTAATTGCGACATTCTTCCACTATGGTTTGGTGGTCTTGTATTAAACGAGCAAAATCTGGATGAGGCAAAAGTTCGGCGTGTTCAACGTGAGTCACAACATGATCATTACTTGAGATCCTCAAGTATAACCACGAGTCAATTTGATTATCAGGGAAACAGTTTGGTCATCTTGATCGTCAAATATAACTACGGGTCTAGTTGAAAATCGTCGAATGAGATGTGGGCGACTCATTTTGAACATTCCCGAGCCTTGGGATTGGATGTTGGCGGAGATAGTAGATCGAGATGAATATGGTTTGTTGGTACACGAGACAAGCCATCGGTGTCATACACTGGGCCTGTGTCACTCATGTGTAACTCATGCATATTAGCCATCAACATAACAGCTGCATTGGCCTGCAAATCCTCCATATATCATCATGAGTCGCATTTGCCATAAAGCTCTGTTCTTTGTCTGTGAGAGTTCCACAGCTTCATCCTAAGAGCCAAAGAAGAGCCTCTTTGTGATAAGCACGCCCCTAGTCCTAGGCTTTGGGCATGCATTAGCAGATGTCCCTTCTCATTAGGTTGTAGCATCGAAGACCATTCAACCCATTTTGAGCATTTCCTGTTCCACCACTTGAGCTCGATTGTTATTCCTACCCACAGCATTAAACCCTTGACCAGCCCATTTGACGACCATAACCCCGATTCTGAACTTCAACTCGTCCATTGTTCACAATAGCTTGATTCCTTGTGTTAGATGAGGAACGGATACGGTTGTTGGATTTGTTGGTATAACGGCTAAAGGCATTAGCAATCATAGCAAATCCTTGTTGCAATGCTTGAACGGATCCAATTCCTCATTAGCTTCACTGACAAATGCTTGAGCATTATTGTTGTTGTATGGAACCAATTGAGTTTGTTGAGATTGAGGCTGTGAAGGATCATATGGTGTGATTGTGATTGGTTGAGTTCTTTGGTTGAGGAGAATAACTGTTTTGAGCATATAAGGCAAGTTGTTGATTGGATGTGTGATTGGAGCAATTTGAGCACGGAGAATCCTTTCACTATCAACTTCCTTTTCATGAGGCTTCAAGTAATCATACAACAATCCATATGTAGAATGATGCATATTCTTCGCTTGACGGAGAAAAATGACATACTTTTCCCATTGGGACCAAGACTACTTAAGAACTTAGTATTCACTGCAATTCTTGGCATGATGATGTTGTGTTTATCCAAATCATTGATGATGTCAAAAAATCGATGATGATAAGACTCTAGTGTCTCTCCAGGTTCAATCATGAAGTGTTCATAAGCCAAGTAAATTTGGATTCCAAATCCTCCTGATTGAGTATAGATCCTTCCATAAGAAGATGAATATGATCCCACATTTCCTTTGCTGTCTTTTGAGCATCAACACTTCAAAGAATTGGGTTAGGTAATCCTAAGAGGATATATTGCATTGCAAGTTCATCAGCTTCATAGTGTAGAAGTTCCTGCGCATTGGTGTCGGCAACAGTAGCAATGTTGGATTGTTCATCTCTTGGTGGATTTGCATTAGGATCGGCGGGTACAATGACAGTAGGCATCTGAAATGGACCTTCCAAGATAACCTTCTTTAAGAACTTTCCATGTGGCTTCTTCAGATCACAAAACCTAAAGAACCTTATCACCCATTGATCGTAGTTTCCTGGAGTGAGCATTGGAGGTCTATCAAGTGATCCACCCTCATGAATTGATTGTTGGCTGCTTAAAGCTTCACACATCTTTGCAAACCAAGTGGGTTCCTTCATAGTGTTCCTTGATGGATGTTGATTGAATTCATTTGTGTAGGGTTGAACTTGAAGACTTGGTGGTGGTTGAACCATTTGAGGTTGTGGGATTGCAGCAAGTTGTGGAGTATGTTGTTGATAAATTGCTTGTTGTTGATTCCATTGTTGATGTTGTGGAGTTAGTTGTTGTTGGCGTTGAGAATAAGTGTAAGGGAAATAGTTAGAGTATGGTGGTTGTGACATGTTGAAAACTTGTGTTGGTAAAATGGATCTTTGTAGTCGAATGAACCTTTGTTGATGAAGTGTCCTTAGGCGTAGAAGCACAATAAACCAAGTGAGACTTATGCGTAAAAACACCAAAGTTACGTAACAAATCACTAGGTACGCGTAGATTTAGCTTACGCGTAAGTAGGTAAAGCACTAAAGTTATCGCGTAGACAGAAAGTTAGGAGTAGAAAGTTAGGCGTAGGATTATCTTATGCGTAAGACTAGGCTTATGCGTGAATAAATCTTATGCGTTAGGATTTCTACGCGTAAGCTTTATGCTTATGTGTAAGTTTAGGGTTTTATCCCAAATGATCTTTACACTATCACAGTGCAAAAGATATCCAAAGTCGACGTATTTTCAGGCTTATCCAAGCAAGAAAACGGGTAAACCACGAAAACGAAGATCAAACCAAGGAATAACTTACGCGTAATAGGGTTTTGATCGCGTAGATTACTCGTTAAAATGATTGTGCCCAAATTGTTTCTAAACAGATTTTGTTATGGAATAGCTTCAATATCACCAAAATAACAGAAAAGTGTGAAACTTGATGAACAAAAAAGTAAGGGTTCGCGTAGAGCGACACCCCGAACAAACAAAAAGCAAAAACTTAAATCCACAGCGTAAAGGTTGAAACTTTTTGCCAAAAACAAGTATTTTAACACCTTAAAACGTTGAAAGTACAAGAATCTTGGATTAAAAGTGTAAAAAACGAGTTTTTAAAGCGAACCAAAGTATAAATTATTCTACGCGTAGGACCAAAACCTACTTCAAGAAATAACGATTCACCCAACTAGTTAGGCGATTGATATCACTGTTAGGTCACTAGATTTACAATACAAGCTTCAATGAAAGAGATAGATAGGAGATTGAACAATATCCAAACAAACACACGCGTATGAATGTAGTCGGTTATGCGTAAGGAGTGAGTGAAAGATAATATTGAACAACCAACCTTCAAATGAAGGTTTACAAGGGATATTTAAAGGAGGGAAGCTAGGAAAACACTCCTAGTTCCCATCCTTATCCTTATTGTACATGGGCCTAAGCTTATGGGCCTTCTACATAAGCTAGACCTTAAACAAACATAAAGGCCATAATAAGCTACCTATTACATATGAGTAACTAACACTTGAATTAAGGTTTAGGAGTGATTCCAACATTGAGCCTACTAGATCATTATAGCTATCCACTTTAACTTCCACGAATAGAGATCACATATAGTATCGCAAGAATGATGCCAAGCCGCATCCCCATACCATAGGACTCCAACCGACTTACCAATGCAAGATAATCCAACACCTAAGCCATCAGCTCAACGACCATCCACAAGTCCCAACCACCAAGTCTAAACATGCAACCAAACTTGTGAATTCAAAGGACTCGTACATACAATAGGGTTTACAACCCTAACTTCCAATGAAGATCGCTAGAGTTTAGCTCCCATGACAACCACCAAACCCAAGCAACGCTCCATGTTTACCACAATTAAAAATATGGTACGATTCATAGCCACATCAGCCATCACAAGTCAATATGAATCGGCATGAACCAATGTGAAAATAACCTACCATAGACGAACACTATGACATGATTCTAAATACCATTAAGCTGCCAAATGCAAATAAGATCAGAATGCAAACCGAGAGTAATACAACCTGCCATAGACTAAAAAAAGGGTTTTACAAACCCTAACATTCAACACCTCGATCAATTACAAGACTTCCAAGACTAGGGTTCTCATGGGAAAAACCCTAACTTACACATTGAAACTTCCATATCGATCTGCTGGGAAAAACCAAAGATGTTGCAGCAATAAGCGACCCGGGTTTTAAAACATTGATAAATAAGATTATGAAGTTATAGCTATGATGTATTTTCCAATGCATGTATATGCTTATAAAATTCATTAGCAAAATTCTAATACACGCTTTGAGTAAATACACCTTTTTTAACAACTTAAAATCTTTTATATAATAAAGGAATTACATGATTTTGAAATGATTTTGTTACTTCATTCTTATTGAAAAAAACAATTAGGCCAATAGGAGAGCTCGATTTCGCCACGTAAGCAAAATCGTGTGATGTGATTGGTTAATAAAAGTCAAAATCAAATTGATTTTGGTCAAACTTTAATAAAATTGCTGTAGAAATTTGGTTGATAAAAACATATAAAAATATAGGTGTCAAACTTGTGAAAAACAAAAACTTATTAAAAGAGGAGGTAATTAATAAAACTTTAATGGTTGAATTTTTAAAAATTATATAGAGTTAATTGTAATATTATAATCTTCCATGTTTTTTTATAACTTTGAATTATAAACAAATACCCTCTTATATTTTATATCCTTTATACTTTATATTTTAAAAAAATATATTGTATATGTTGTTTTAAAATAACAACATATAAATTTGCATAAGATTATAAGTATCAATTTTTTTACTATATACGTTCAATAGAGACTCATTTATTTCATTTTAAAAGTTTAACCTTTGTGGACACGAGTTTACATTTTAAATACTACTAAATTACTTAAAACGGGAATATAATTACTCCCTCTGTCCCATTTTTATTGTCCACTATTGACTTTTTTAGTTATTCTTCTTCAACTTTGACTACAATTATTTTTATTTGTGTTATATAATGTGAAAATATATGAATGTATTGAGTTTTAAAATGTATTTTCATTGGTATAATATTCATCAAATATTATATAACACTAATAAATATATTAATGGTCAAACTTGAACAAAAAATACCGGTCAAAGTCAAATGGGACAATAAAAATGAGACGGAGGGAGTATCAAATTGTAAGCATGAGTTACTTTAATATAAAAATAAATATATGTGATTGGGGTTATAACAATTAATCATGTAATTCTTATTTATTTATATAAAGATATCTAGAAAAACATTTTTAAAAAACTTTAAGGAGTATAATTTAACTTTATCAACGCTCATTATGTGCTATTAAACTTGCATCATGTGTGCAACATAATATTAGTAGTGAAATTTAAATAAAAACATCAACATCTTTGTCAGCTAAATAAATTAAATCTTGAGTTACCTAACATAAATTTTTACAAATATTTCTCCAAATTCTAATGGATATTAATGCATAATGAAAAACTCATGCATAAGTATTTGTTGTACTTATATCACAATTTTCATGGGCAAATTCATATATGTGTATATACTGAACTAAAATGTTAAAATAAATGTGATTTATGTGTAAACTCCGTGCGTGCATGAAACTTATAAGTATATAATTATATGCAATTATCTTTAAATACACAATATTCAGTATTAATACAAAATATTTTTTTTTTGTCAAAACCCTGTGCGTGCACAGATATTATGACTAGTTCTTGAATACGTGCTTTTAGTCGATTCATCTTTTTTAACATGTTAAATAAACTTAAGCTTATATTTATTTCTTTTAAAACCATGTTAGATAAACTTACGATCCATTGTCCAATGCACGTATTTGCTTATAAAATTTCTAAGTAAAATTCTTGAATACGTGCAGTCAGTCAAAAAGGATCTATCAGGGTTAACCATGGAGATTCTCATGTGCCATTCAGAGACAGCAAACTAACCATGCTTTTACAGGTGCGTAATTTTATCTCTCAATGTTAACTGTTTACATAATATCCAATGGTAATATATATTGCTAGATTTAGTATGGCTAAATTTTGTATATGCCTTTATGTTGAGAACATAATTCATTTAAAGATGACAATCAAAGATTCTCATGATTTTGTGTGCGAGCCCAGATCCCAAGGAAATGTGTTAACTGTGTAAGACCATATCAACATAGGAGTATGGTGCGAAAGCCAAATGCATTGTGCATGGACCTCATACTCCAATCAAGGTAGGTGATTCTTCTTCATCAGATGTGAATTTTGGATTGAGTTGGCTCGTGGGTGATTCCGAGAACGATATGAGAAGAGTGAAGAGGAACAATGAAAAAATGTGTGAACTGAGGTGTTTATGTATGTGTGGCTATATATATGGTGGTTAAGTCGCTTGAAACAAAAGGTTGAAATGTAATGAGTATGTTGGTTTTGTGACATTATCTCACGTTGGTGGATGAGCAAATGATGTAGGGCTTTATAATAAGGCTATGAATGTATTACTGGTTCTAGTTTCGAATCATTAGATAGTATTATATAAAGTAAATCTGGTGGTTATAAATTTGAACTTTTTATGTTTATTAGCTTATTTGATTTTTTAATGCTTATTTGACTATAGCTTATTAAATATATAAAACGTCTCCTTTTCTTACTTGGGGCTTTATGAGGGGAGATGTAAAACCTGAAAATCTAAAACATGAATAAAGACTAAAATACCCTTGAAATCGAAATTATAAAATACGTAAAAGACATTTATATTCATTCAACGAAATTAAAACCTAACTTACGAATAACTAAAAGTTAACAAATATGTGTATGTGATCGACCTTGTATGTGAGAAGTTAAAAGTCTGCGTAAATAGTTGGGCCATTAGTTTGGGCCTTGTTTTCGTTAATGGTGAACCATGTTGGGCGTATAATTTTGTGGGTTGGACTAGTGAGCAGAGCCCAAAGTGAGTTTTGTTTGTTCGGATTGGACCAAGCCGAAGCCCACCCCATCTCAAGCCTAAACCGAAAATTGTACTAGCTATATATACAACACATTAACACAATTTGGAAACCCTAGTTTTGCCTCTTTTCTTTTCTTTTTCATTCGGCCGAAGCCCTAACTCCCTTGGTGTCGAGACCTTGTTTCCAACAAGCTAAGGTATAACAATGATCTTTTTGTCTTCTTTTGATAACACCTAACGTATAATATGTTGTATCATATTTGTTTTAGTCGAGCTTGTGTTCTTTTTTTGGCGAACCATATGAAACCAACAAACCAATATGAATTAAACCTTGTAATATTAAGAGAACATGTAATATATATGTATTGTTTGAATCGGATCATTATTATGTCGAAGCTTAAAAGAACAAACCACATATATCATAAATCGGACAAGGTAAAACATGCAAACGTGATTAAGTAAGATACGTAGATGAGCTAGGGTTTAAAATAAAACATGTTAGCGAAACCTACATGTTGCGTAGAACCATGTGGAGTTTTGAACGTGTGTTAAACGAGAAAGGTCGTAAAACCTAAACCCTAGATTGAGGTGTAAACCGAACCATGCATGCCGAACCCTAATTGGTTTGTGAACCGTGTATCATCGTGTGTTTATAAGCCAAGTAAGCTTGTTGATATGTAAATGTAGTCGTTGGTCATATCTAGTCTAAAATATTGTGCATGTGTGTGTAAATGTGTAACTAATCCGAGTAATAAGTAACTTTGGGGTCACATGAAATCATAAACGTGCATGGGTATAAAAGTTTGGTACGTATATTATGTATAAGTAACGTGTGGTTAAGTCATGAATGTGTTGAGTAAAATAAACAAAGTAATGAGTCATTAAATGACATAATATGTAAAGTAATTGTGCATTAATATGATATTAAAAGAATGAGAAAACCCTAGAACATAAATGAGAGTCGATTAGGGTTTGAAGCTAAGTATAATAATTCGTTATTTCATGTGTAAGTTATGACTTTTAACCTATTTTCACATTTAACCCTAAACTTTAATAAATGACATAATGAACCTTAATCTATAATATCGGTTATAAAACACTTAAGTCTCATTTAACTATAAAACCTTAAAGTAATAAGATCACTGAATACATTAAGTATGAGCACCAAACATTTAAAAGATCATTTCGACGATTATGGAATCATAAATAACATATACGATCGTTAATGTGTATAGGTTCTGTGAAGAAGGAGTAATCCTTTGCTTTCCGTATTTATGCTTTTTGGTCATTTGCTTTGGAATAAGGTACATATATTCTGACCTTTTTAGTAAAGGTTCCTTATAACGTTTTTCTTTAGTTAGCTTTTTATTAAGGTTTCCTAAGCCTTTGCTATGAACCCCATTCTTTTTGTTTGAGCTTTGCTTATCTGAACTCGATTTAATTGTGAAACATCTCGATTTTGAACTATGATATGAAAACTCGATTTTGGAAATATGATTAACCCCTATTAAAGTATGATCCGTGTCGGTTTGACATTCTGATTCGACCTAAGATAGTTTGACACCCGAGCCAAATATTTCACTAGTCATGGGGTTCCATGTCCGTGTCGATGATGCACCTCGACATGACTCTAGGGCAGTTAGAGAGTGATGTTCCTGCCAATCCCTTATCTTATGAGCTCAAGTTATGTTATATGACCAATATCTGTTTTGGGGTATGGATGCATCCTAGATCTGTTATCATTATCTGTTATCGTTATCTGCTTATATATGTTATCGATGATTGATCTGGCGTGCATGCGTCCTTCATAACTCTGGTAGGTCTCCCTACAAATGTTGCCTTATGTGAATATGATTATGATCTGATATTTGTTTCTAGGCTCGTGGTAGTTAACTATAAACTTTATTTGAAAATTCTGATTTATACTAAAGAAAATGATTGATTTTTATATCTTTTTCACTATATTCCGTATTCGATATCGTTTAGTACTTGCTTTGCTTTTATATACATTCACGAGCTTTTGAAGCTCAACGCATTTCTTTTCTTCCGCGGCAGGTATCTAAGCATGAAGCTGGGTTTGCTTTGAGGATAGTGCATGAGTGGACTTACCTTAGAGATATTTAGCTTTGATCTTATGATGCTATTTATGACTTCATTATTTGAATATTTGTTGGAGTTTATTTTTCCGCTGGGACCTATGTATGGAAGTCATGTTGACTTGAATTATTTCAGCATTTATGTTAAGACTTCTTTTGGATATTTATGTTTGCGTTGATATGACACCATTGTTTGTGATTCCTTTACCCTTGTCGGGTCGGGGCGTTACAATTATGGTATCGAGCCCAGTTCTGACTTATGTAGTCGGGACCATGACATATGGACCCTAGGTTTTGAGACCCTTAGAGCTTAGGCTATGACGTGAGATTGGGTAGACTTTAGGATTCCTTCCATACTTCCATTTGTATCTCACCTTTGGGTTTGCTAATCGTTTGAATATCGTTCGATGGTTCAAACTTCGTTAGATAGGATAGCGTGGATAGAGGCGATGATGCTCCTAACTTGGATCTGCGATTGCTAATGCTCTCAACACTCTTTTCCTTTACCCACGGAGATGATGACACGGGTGATCAACAACATTCCAACCGTGGTGCTTCGGGTAGTGGTGGAAATCAACCATGGCATTCACACAGGCTCGGCGTTTGTAAGCTCAAACTCTTTCTTCTTACACTACTCCCACGAGGCCGAGGACTGGATCACTCATATTGAGAAGCTTTTGAAGTCTTGGGTTGTGGAGACGAGTTTAAGACTCGTTTGGCTACATTTAAGTTGGAAGGTGATGCATTGAATTGGTGGAAGGCACTAAAACAGGCAAGAGGAGGAGATGCTTTTGCTATTACTTGTACTTGGGCTGAGTTTCGGACTATCTTCTATAACCCGTTACTTCTGACATTTGGCAGACAAAGGTATAGAGGGATTATCAGGGCAATCTACCGCTTGATCATGAGAACTCCAATGAGTACATGGGCAGGTTTATGAGGTTGGTCAGTTTTGTGGAACGAATGCTGGAGATGGTAGGCGTCAAGCCAAGCACTTCAAGTGGGGGCTGAAGAAGTGGGTGTTGGACCGACTGCTGAATATTGAGTATGAGGATGTGTCGGCCTGCAATGACGCAGCTCGTAATATTGAGATCTTTCATGAGGTTTCGGGTTCCAACAAGCGTAACCGTGATGGTGATCGGATTCAAGGTAGGACTCAAAGTAATGATTATAAGGAAATTACGGGGTTATGATTCGAGGTCAAGTGGATAGGAGTTATGATCAGCGGGGTCAGTCGGAAGGAATGTGGACTCGGCGCTGGCGAGTGGATAAGCGGTAGCGGCAAGAATGGAAATGATCGTCGTAATCAAGGTAACAACAACCAGCGTTACAACATGATCAGTCAGCTCGAGGATCATATCGGGTCGTGCTTCAGGATCTTGGGTCGAGTAAAGGACGCTTGAAGTTTGCCTCCCCCTCATATACTACTTGTGGAAAGGCTCATCCGGGCCGTGTTTCAAGGCCTGGGTGGATGTTTCTCTTGTGGTTCCACTACTCACAAGATCAAGGATTGCCCTAAGAAGAACGGTGATTCTGGAAACTACATCAAGCCGCCACCTACTCTGGGCCCGCGTTTATGCTACTACTGAGAATCGGCCGGGCCTTCAGTACCATTACGGCACTCTTTACATTGGTGATTTCTGTCTTGCTTTATTTGATACTGGAACACA
Organism: Chrysanthemum makinoi; assembly: GCA_910596185.1. NCBI lineage: Eukaryota > Viridiplantae > Streptophyta > Magnoliopsida > Asterales > Asteraceae > Chrysanthemum > Chrysanthemum makinoi. The sequence goes on from OU343216.1 coordinate 83,971,202, forward strand.
CACTCTATATATCTGTCACATTTGCTAAGAAACTTAATATGAAGCCCAAACTACTAACAAATCACTTATCGATTTCTACGCCTATGAAAAACCACATGATCATTGATCACAAATACGTTAAGTGCCCTCTTCGTTTTGATGATCGTTATTAAGCTGCAAATCTGTATCATCTCGATATGGTTGACTTTGATATCATTCTAGGCATGGATTGGTTGGCTTACCATAGAGCTTCCATTGACTGCTATGCTAGAACTGTGATCTTTGGAGACGTAAAACATCCTGAATTCGTTTATTATGGTTCTCAACCCTCAAATCTGACCAAGCTCATTTGAAGGCACGGACTATGATTTCTGGGTGCCAAGGTTTTGGCGTGCTGTTAAGGACACATCTTTGGAGAGTCTAACATTGAAAACCTTTCTGTTTGTTTGTGAATTCACCGACGTTTTTCCGATGAACTTCCGTATTCCCCAGCTAGAGAAGTTGAGTTTAGCATTGAGTTAATTCTGGTCTGAACGATTCGAAGGCTCCGTGCCGATGGCACCTTGTAGAACTAAAGGTTGAAGGAACAGCTGCAAGAGATGATAGAGAATGGATTTATTACCGGTGTTTCTCCATGGGGTGCACCTGTTTTGTTTGTGCAAAAGAAGGATGGAAGCATGCGCCTATGTATCGATTACCGTGAACTCAACCGTATACCATTGAAACGTTATCCTCTTCCGCGTATTGATGATTTGTGTGATCAAATGCAAGGGCGAGTTCTTTTCTAAGATTGATCTGAGATGGTTATCACCAGCTCGTTGAGGGAGCAAGATGTTCCTAAGACCGCGTTTGCGTACGAGATATGGTCATTACGAATTCCTCGTTATGCCTTTTGGTTTGACAAATGCGCCTTCGTGTTTATGGACCTAATGAATAGTATTTTCCATGAGTTCCTCGATAAGTTTGTTATTGTTTTCATCGACGACATTTTGGTTTACTCCAAGTACGAAGAGCATGAACAACATCTCGGATAGTTTGGAGATTAGAAGGAAGAAGAAGTTATGCACGCCAAATTTTTGAAGTCGAGTTTTGGTTAAGACAAGTCGCGTTCCATGGTCATATTATTATCTGTGATGGTATCACCATGGATCGTCTAAAGTTGAGGCTATCACTAAATGGCCAAGACCTCGGCATGATGTGAGTTAGGAGTTTTCTAGGACTTGCTGGTTACTCTACGCTTTTGTTGAGGTTTCTCTCGTTTAACTTTGCCCCTAACCCAACTGATGAGAAAAGGTGAAAAGTTTGTATGGACGGATGAACGAGAAGAGAGTTTTGAAGAGTTGAAAGGAGATTGGTGTCATCTATTTTGACTCTTCCATGCGGTTACGGAGGATTTTGGAAAGGATTAAGAAAGGATATTTGATGCAACATGGAAAGGTGATAACTACGCTTCAAGACAAATGAAACCTTATGAGGAGAATTACCCAACTCATGACCTTGAGTTAGCTGCAGTGGTGTTCGTTGAAGATTTGGAGACATTACTTGTATGGAGAGGCGTGTGATATTTTCACGACCATAAAGTCTCTTATATTTTCACTCATAAAGAGCAACATGAGACAAAGAAGATGGTTAGAACTTCTTAAGGATTATGATACCAACATTGATACCATCCGGTAAGGCTAATGTAGATTCTTGGCACTTAGTAAAATCAGGCATTCTTGCAAGTATTGAGATTGAACTAGGATTCTTCGTGACTTAGAGCGTTTGGATGTTGAGTTGTGTGTACGAGGTTTTGATGGATACTTGGCTAGTATGAAGGTGGAGTCGAACCTTATACTGCAAATTAAAGAAGCTCAGAAAGATGATGGTGAGGTGGGCGTGGCGCAAAATGTTGAAGAAGGTAAGAGCCGAGTTTAAGGTTGATAATAATGATGGTATGAAGATAGGCTTTGTGTTCCCAATGATCCGTACCATGAAAGTTATGATGAAGCTCATAGTTCTCCTTTCACTATCCATCCCGGTTCTACCAAGATGTATAGGGATTTGGGCAGATATGGTGGAATGGTAGAGCAAGATGTGGCGACGTTTGTGAAGTGTATGATTTGTCGGCAGTTAAGATTGAACATCAAAGGGCTAGTGGACGTTACTGACCATTGGATATTCCAACATGGAAGTGGGATAAGATATCTATGGATTTTGTGGCTGGGCTACCTCTTTCTCGGAAGAAGCACGATGCGATTTGGGTAGTTGTTGATCGACTAACCAAATCGCTCATTTCTACCAATCGAAAGGATTATGGTATTGGTAGATTGGGAAATTTTTCAACAAGCGTTGGCTAGGCTGGTACTCCGGCATCTATTGTGTCCGATGAGAGATCCCCGTTTTACTTCCGTTTTCCGGAAAGGTTTGCAAAAAGCTTGGGGTATTCGACTTAATTTCAGTACAGCATTTCATCCTCAAAGCGGATGGTCGTCGGGAGAGGACTATTCGGACCTTAGAGGACATGCTAAGGGCTTGTGCTCTAGAATGGGCGCGGAAATTTGGGATGAATATTTGTGTTTAGTAGAGTTTACAACAACGGTTGGCATGCTAGCATTAGGCGGCAAGTTTGAACTTCTTTATGGGAGAAAATGTAGATCACCTACTTGTTGGGATGAAGCAGGTGAACGTTTAATTGAAGGTCCGGAAATGATTGAGATCAGTAATGAGAAAGTAGCTGTTGCTAGAAAAAAGTTGAAGGAGGCTAGTCGTGTCCCGGAAAAGTTATGCCGACAAGCATCGTCGTGATTTAGAATTTAGGGTTGGATATACGTGTATTTCTAAAAGTCTGCCGTTTAGAGGTGTGGCGTTTTGGAATCAAGGGCAAGCTCGATCCTCATTCGGTCCGTTTGAAATGGAGCATATAGGAGAAGTTTCGTATCGGTTAGCACTTCGCCTCGGTTATCGATGTTCATGATGTGTTCCATGTATCTCTCCTAAGGGGATACAACTATCATCCGTTACACGTTTCTTCTTATCCGTTTGATCAAATTCAATCCGATATGTCTTTATCTCGAAGAAGCAGGAAGTTATTTTAGAAAGGCAAGAAAGAGTTATGAGAAATAAAGTCATTCCGTTCGTTAAGATTCTTTGGAAAAATCACCGGGAGCGTGAGGCTACTTGGGAAACCGAAGAGTCGATGCAAGCTAGTTATCCTCATTTCTTTGAATAGTTTGGTATGTTCTCATTTCGTTTTCGTTTCGTTTCATTTCAATTTTCGAGGGCGAAAATTCTTCTTTTAGAGGGAAGAGTTGTAAAACATGAAAATCTAAAACATGAATAAAGACTAAAATACCCTTGAAATCAAAATTTATAAAATACGTAAAAGACATTTATATTCATTCAACGAAATTAAAACCTAACTTACGAATAACTAAAAGTTAACAAATATGTGTATGTCGACCTTGTGTGACGGAAGTTAAAGTCTCGTAAATAGTTAGGCCATTCGTTTGGGCCTTGTTTTCGTTTAATGGTGAACCATGTTGGCGTGTAATTTGTCGGTTGGACTAGTGGTAGAGCCCAAAGGGCGTGAGTTTTGTTTGTTAGTTGGACCAAAGCGAAGCCCACCCCATCAAAGCCTAAACAAAAATTGTACCAATATATATACAACACATTAACACAATTTGGAAACCTAGTTTTGCCTCTTTTTCTTTTCTTTCATTCGGCGAAGCCCTAACTCCTTGGTGTGAGACCTTGTTTCCAACAAGCTAAGGTATAACAATGATCTTTTGTCTTCTTTTGTAACACCTAATATAATATGTTGTATCATATTTGTTTAGTCGAGCTTGTTCTTTTCTTTTGGCCAAACCATATGAAATAACAAACCAATATGAATTGAACCTTGTAATATTAAAGAACATAATATATATGTTTGGAATCGGATCATTAGTATGTCGAGCTTGAGAAAAACCGAACCACATATATCATGAATCGGACAAGGTAAAACATGCAAACGTGATTAAGTAAGATACGTAGATGAGCTAGGGTTTGCGTAAAACATATTAGCGAACCTGCATGTTAGCGAACCATGTGAGGTTTTGAACGATGTGTTAAAAGGAAAGGTTGTAGCTAAACCCTAGATTGTGGTATGGGCGAACCATGCATACCCAGGCCTAATTGGTTTGTGAACCGTGTATCATGCGTGTGTTTTATAAGTCAAGTAAGCTTGTTGATATATAGCGTGAATGCGTTGGTCATATCTAGTCTAAGTATTGTGCATTGGTGTAAATGTGTAACTAATCCGAGTAATAAGTAACTTTGGGGTCACATGAAATCATAGCGTGCGGGGTAAAAGTTGACGTATAATATGTGTATAAGTAGCAGTATGGTTAAGTCATGAATATGTTGAGTAAATAAACAAGAGTAATGAGTCATTAAATGACGTAATATGTAAAGTAATTGTGCATAATATGATCATTAAAAGAATGAGAAAATCCTAGAACATAAATGAGAGTCGATTAGGGTTTGAAGCTAAGTATAATAATTCGTTATTTCATGTGTAAGTTATGACTTTTAACCTATTTTCACATTTAACCCTAAACTTTAATAAATGACATAATGAACCCTAATCTATAATATCGGTTATAAAACACTTAAGTCTCATTTAACTATAAAACCCTAAAGTAATAAGATCATTGAATACATTAAGTATCAGCACCAAACATTTAAAAGATCATTTTAAACTGATTATGGAATCATAAATAACATACGACCGTTAATGTGTATGGGTTCGTAATGAGAAAAGAAGGAGTAATCCTTTGCTTTAAAGTATTTACGCTTTTTGGTCATTTGGGGAATAAGGTACATATATTGACCTTTT
>OU343216.1:83981928-84045040 GCA_910596185.1 Chrysanthemum makinoi
GATCAAATAAAATGAATTATGCTAAAATAAGTCTAACTTAACTAATTAACAGTACTCTAGATCACTAAATATGCTTAAACTAGATTTGAGCTTATGGGATTAATTAAGCAAAACAGTTTATAAGGGGACTACTTTTAAGCTAATGCATAAGCTATTCTAATAAGCTAAATGGGAAAACAGAAATTGGGACCTAAAGATCACCTAGCAGACTACACATGGACCAATTCTCAGCTCCTAATAAGCTTATTTGAATCCTGTGCAAAGGCTGCAAGTTGCCTGAATTCATACTCAGTATTAGCTGAGTATGAACAGGGCAAATCAGCTCTAAAGGAGAGCTGATTAAGAGCTTTTAGAGACTTGGAAAAATTACACAAAAATCAGATTTAAGCTCTTGACCAACTGAACTAGGACATATCCCATTTTCATTAATTTTGGTTCAGAAACAAATCCATGAAAATTCAACAAAGTTTTGCAAAAACTGACTTTTCTATTTTTGACTTTTGTTGACAGAAATTAGATTTTGACCAAAACGAAATTTAAGCTTAACTATTGAACTGATTATGATGAAACAAGCTATGATAAGGTTATCTTAAGCTTCTTTTATGATTTCTAAACACCAAACAAGCTTTTGAATTTCTAACTTCAAGCTGAAATGCAAATGAAGACAGTTTGCTTGTGATTTTGACTTTAGAGTGATTCAGATGTCAGCTGATGAGCTAAGTGACTATAGCAAACCTAAATGAACTTATAGCAACTATATTTAAGCACTCCACTAGTCTCTAGCTCAGATCAATGATCTGATCCAAACACTAGTTACAAAGCTGATTTGCAAATACTCTATCTAAAACTTAATATAAACCACTACTAACACCAACTTACAAACAAATAATGCAGATTATAGCAGATGCTAACTATAACAGCAATAGATCTAGAGCAAACAATTTCAAATGATATTAAGTAAAGTTGAGACTGATTATGAACTTACAAGAGGTCCAGAAATTAAATGAGACTGAGAACCATAAATCGCTATCCTAAACCTGAATTCAACCCAGAATCACTATAATCAACCCATATCCATGTCTGCAATAGCATGCTTCTTCTTCCTTTCTTGATTTTTTTATTTATGAGCTATTTATTTGTATTTTTGATATTTTTAATTAAACTGGTTTCTACTGCTTTAAAAGCATATAAAAGATTATAAATAAGTAAAATGAGCTTGAAGAAACATGAAACTACAACATTTGACAATATTAAGTGGATTTGTCAAATTCACTCAAAATTGCTAAAACTGAAATCAAAACTTGTTAACTGAAATTAATACTTGGAATAGGATTAGAATACATTAAAAAACTTTAACAATACAACTTAGAAGCTGAAAAATACACTGAAATTTAAATTATACTACCTACGATATGTAAAAAACTAAACTACTCTACACATCCTTCCACACTGCTTCTTTTTTTCTTTATAATGATCCTTTCTACTTTGTGTCGACCTCTGAATATTTCCCACTTCATTCCAGCCATTGGATCTATTGAATTCATCATATTCGTCCATTTGTAAATTTTGGCGGGAAAAGTGGTTTGAGTGGGTTCTTTGCATTTAATGATTTTTGGGTGGATGTGGAGGTGGAGGGGGACAAGGTGTGAAGTGGGTAAGGAGCTGGAAAGGTGGTAATGAGGTGGTAGGCAGGTGGAGGTGATGGAGTGGTAGCAGGTGTTGGGAGGGAAGGAGGTGAACAGTGGCAATGGTATTTGGCGGGGTTGACTTTATTTGACCGAGGATTTTAATATTAAGCTGGGGGTTCACAATTGGATAATGGCAGGGTTCAAATTGGTTTGTGAACTGGCTCAAGGGTCTAGAGTTCAAGGTCCAAGGTCCAAGGGATTGGGATTGGGCTAGTTACTGGTTTGGGTTTGATTTGGTTTTTGGGTTTGTTAATAATAGGGTCCGTTTGTTGTAGCTTATAAACACAAGGACCATTTATGTAATTCTGCCAATTTGAGGGACCAAACCTGTCACTTTTCCAAAGTTATAAAAAGGACCAAATTTGCCAATCTTTAATAGTACAAGGATAACATTTGATTATTTTCCTTTTTTAAATATCCAAGGACCAATTTTGACACTTTTGTAAAGTTGAGGGACCTTTTCTGTCATTTGCCCAAAGATTCATTCAAGGACCATTTTTGACAATTTAGAATATTTCAGGGACCTTGAATGATATTTTTCTTTATTTTGATTCCAGGGACTAGATTTGACAACTTTTGAAACTTGGGGGACTAAAACTGCCAATTATGCAAACTTGATACGTTTTTCACCAGATTTTGATTTTTTTGCATTTAAAACACATAAAACACTTATTTGTGATATTTTTATCATTTTGATACATTTCTGAGTGTTTTTAAATGTTTTGCAGTCTAAAAAGGTACAAAAATGATGAGCATTTAGACACTCATCAATCCCCCACACTAAGATATTGCTAGTCCCTAGCAATGTTTTGAGAAAAATTAATGGATTTCATCTCTTTACCAAAATCCATTACTTCTGGAGTAGCCAATTGTTTCAGTTCAAGTAAGAACCTTGGCACAATGATAACCAAATGATTTTGAGCAAATCATAAGCTGTAAACGGTTTTGATTTGTCTTTACCAGAAGCCGTTTGCTTCTGGACTAGCCAACTCTTAGATAAATTATCAATATTATCTTTGGTGAGTCGATTACCAATTATGGATTTCCAACTGCCTTTACCACAAGCCATAAACTTGCGGGCTAGCCAACTCTTCACTTTTAAGGATATGGTGAGTCGAATACCATACAATTTTAGGCAAATTGCAAGCCGTCAACGGATTTGATATATCTTTACCAAGAGCCGTTTGCTCCTGGATTAGCCAATCCTTATGTGGGTTAGACATGGTGGACTGATTACCATTTGTTGTGTTTAGTACATAGTACTTCCAATAAATTTTTTTTTTAAATTTGGCCATTTTGGGGAAAAAGGGACTAAAAGGGTACATTTATGATCAAATTCGCCAGAATTTCCCCCCCACACTTAGAAATGAATATTGTCCTCAATATTCAAAGTCCCGGCTATTATGCCGAATCCTTGAACGTAAGAAGATAACATTACTAGCTAAGTGTAGAAACACAACAATTATTCTCTTTTTTAATATTTACAATTTTCATTCATTTTTTAGATCTATATACAACATGTGGGGCATCTCCCCCACACTAGGGTGGTACACACGGGTGAAAACCCATATTTAACTACTGTTTTTGATTACCGAGTCGCTAGCTTGACTCGACCCCGAATTAATTTGTTCATGGGGAAGCAAAGTGGAAGAAACAATCTCCATCGGACTTTCATTCAAGATGTTTGTATAAACATTGAAGTACGCGAAAGTTCCACACCGATGAGATAGAGAGATCCGGCTCACAAATAATAAATGAAAATGCCGGGGTCAAAGATAGTGTCTTCATTCCCGAAGGAGTGAAGAACAGGAGAAGCTACACCATCAGTGAAAAATGGAATAAAGATGTGCATCACAATGCAATCCCATTCTTCATCTGTGAGGAGCAAATCACCATTTGTTAGATTTTTAAGCTTAGACTTGAAGCTTGTATGGTGATTGGCAACAAAATTTCCGGGAGGGAGAGCTGGAAACGGTTCTTCAATTAACAGCTTTTCAAGAAAGAGGATGTCTCCCTCCGAATCAAAGCAAGTATTGTCAATCCCTGTTGGAATTGACTCATCACTAAGAAAAGCATCGACCTCCTTCCAAAAGTTGTCATCTTCCTCATCTGGAGTGAGAGAAGGAATGGAAGAGTCGGAAATGGGACAAGAAATGAGTGAATGATCATTATATAGGAGACTTTCAATTTCTCCAAGATCGGCTTCGAAATCAAAGAGATCATCGTCACTTTCTGATGAAAGTGGACTGATGTGAGTGAGTTCATCGGTGAACTCCTCAAGAAGAGGATCAGACTGTGGGAGTGATGCCTCAACATACTCGATGTTTCCATAGGAAGCACAATCGTCGCTAAAATCAGAGAAAGTTTCAAAATGATCTTTTGAACACTCAAGAGGGGGAAGAGAATCACACATATGTTTCGAAGTTCCCTGTGACTCTCTTGGGATTGGGACAAGGCTCTCAACACTAGACTTTATAAATTCGTCCGATTCCTTTTCAGGAACAGTGTCAAGATGGTCGTCCCCCATGTTTAGAGAGTGAGTGTGAACCTCGGGTGTGATAACAGCAGACTGAGGGAGTTGAGAAGGACTAGCATACATATGTTTTATACTTTCCATTTGTTCTTCTGCTAGTAATTCCATCATAGTCTTTTCTCCCTGATTTTTCATGGAAGGAGTTTCAACTGATGAACTTGCTGAATCTTTATAAAATTGTAAAATATCAAGGGTATCTTCATCATCACTGTCATCAGGAATGAAACGAAATTGAGAGCTAGATTTGGCTGCTTTTTCTTTTGCAATTGATTCCTTAATAGATTTTTCAAAGGCAATTTGGGAATCTAATTTAGCAGCCCGCTCTTCGGCTAACAAAACTTCCATGGATTTTTCATTTGGATTATCTTGGGAATGTTTACATTCCTTCAAATCTTTCACTAAATCCAAAAGATCAAGGAGAAGATTTTGAGGAAGTAGCTCAGGCTGAGGTGGTGCCTGATTCATTTGATACAGTAGAGGTTGGTCATGATACGAAGAGTCGTAATTGTTACAAGGAAATGGATTCCTTGATTGACAATCAGAGCTAGAGTGTGAACCTCCACAATACTCACAACAGTAGAACTGATGTGGCTGTGAGTCATTTGTGTTGTAGTTATAATTGTTATCAGGAACCTGCTCATAGACAAGCGTGTTTCCCGATTGACAATCAGAACTGTAGTGTGAACCACCACAGTACTCACAACAGTAAAACTGCTGAGTCTCACAGTGTGGTAGCTGATGGAATAAATCAGTTGTGTTATGGTAGGAATAGGGATCCTGGTTATAGACAGACCCGTTTCCTGATTCCACCATGCTACAACTGGGGCAATTGCCACCATTATAAGGACCACCACACCATTGACAACCAAGAGGGTGAGGATGAGACATAGAAAGAATCAAAGGTTTACAGAGGGGTTGGGATGAAGAATCAAAGATGTGAGAGGGTAAAGATGGATATTTTTGGATTTTTGGATAACATTTTGTAAAAATAAGAAAGAAAATCTTTTTGGGTTTTTGTGTTTGTTGAAAACTTGAATAAAAAATGTTTTTGGTAATCGATCCGTCAAACGAATTAACTTCACGATAATTTTGGTTTTATATGAAAACAAGGAAATATGGACAAAGATGGTAAATATACAATGGGTGTATATTCAACAATCACTGATTCTTCAAATTCGTAGAACGCAGCACACCTCCCCGGCAGCGGCGCCAAAATTTGATTCGGTCCCAAACGGTCAGGTTTTATCACACAAATCAACCACTTGTGAATGGTCAACCGTAATAAAAGAGTCCGAACAGTCTGAAACAAATACAATTAGATCAAGGAGAGTATAGTGTATCCCCGGGTCGTTAAGTCCCAACGAGGTGTGAAATCTGTAGTACAACGAATCTGTGATCGGGTGAAAATTGAACAGGAAAAAGGGTGATGATTGATTAAACTAAGGAAATAAAATCTAATCAAGACTTTGAAGTCATTTTAATTCTATTTTTAAAAACGATTAACTTTTAAAACCTAAAATATACGTTTATGTTTAAATAAACGTCTACGTACAAAAGAAAATGTGAAATTGAAACAGTATTAAACCTAAAAATATAAAAATGAAATTTTTATAAACCTAATGATAAGAGAAAATTTTAAGAAAAATAAAATTATTTATTACACTATTTATCTAATTATTATTAATTAAAAACTATTTTTAACTATTTAATAATACATTAAAATACAAGAAAATAGGAAATTAACCTAAAAAAATGAAATTATAAATTGGAAAAATCTAAAATATTATAAAACTAATTTTAAAACTGAAAAAATATTTTTTAGACTTTTTAAATATTTATTATTAATTAAAAACTAGTTTAAACTAATTAAAATTAAGAAAAATAACAAATGAACAGTAAAAATTATGAGACTTTACAGGAAAATCTAAAATAATATTCTTAATCTAGGAAAAATTAAAAATTATTTTTATGAAGCTTTTCTAATTTATTTGTATTAAAAGCTATTTAAAAAGTACTTAAAAACTGATTTAAAATAGTAAAAATAGCAAACAGTTGCAGAAAATTATGAAAAATTCAGGAAAATTCTAAAATTATATTCTAAGTCTAAGAAAAATATAAAAACTATGGCTTATGTGTGAGAATATTAGGCTGCAGTGATAAGCAGTTCTAAATAAGCTACTAAAATAAGCTATAAGCTACAGGAATAAACCAAATGATCAAATAAAATGAATTATGCTAAAATAAGTCTAACTTAACTAATTAACAGTACTCTAGATCACTAAATATTCTTAAACTAGATTTGAGCTTATGGGATTAATTAAGCAAAACAGTTTATAAGGGGACTACTTTTAAGCTAATGAATAAGCTATTCTAATAAGCTAAATGGGAAAACAGAAATTGGGACCTAAAGATCACCTAGCAGACTACACATGGACCAATTCTCAGCTCCTAATAAGCTTATTTGAATCCTGTGCAAAGGCTGCAAGTTGCCTGAATTCATACTCAGTATTAGCTGAGTATGAACAGGGCAAATCAGATTTAAGCTCTTGACCAACTGAACTAGGACATATCCCATTTTCATTAATTTTGGTTCAGAAACAAATCCATGAAAATTCAACAAAGTTTTGCAAAAACTGACTTTTCTATTTTTGACTTTTGTTGACAGAAATTAGATTTTGACCAAAACGAAATTTAAGCTTAACTATTGAACTGATTATGATGAAACAAGCTATGATAAGGTTATCTTAAACTTCTTTTATGATTTCTAAACACCAAACAAGCTTTTGAATTTCTAACTTCAAGCTGAAATGCAAATGAAGACAGTTTGCTTGTGATTTTGACTTTAGAGTGATTCAGATGTCAGCTGATGAGCTAAGTGACTATAGCAAACCTAAATGAACTTATAGCAACTATATTTAAGCACTCCACTAGTCTCTAGCTCAGATCAATGATCTGATCCAAACACTAGTTACAAAGCTGATTTGCAAATACTCTATCTAAAACTTAATATAAACCACTACTAACACCAACTTACAAACAAATAATGCAGATTATAGCAGATGCTAACTATAACATCAATAGATCTAGAGCAAACAATTTCAAATGATATTAAGTAAAGTTGAGACTGATTATGAACTTACAAGAGGTCCAGAAATTAAATGAGACTGAGAACCATAAATCACTATCCTAAACCTGAATTAAACCCAGAATCACTATAATCAACCCATATCCATGTCTGCAACAGCATGCTTCTTCTTCCTTTCTTGATTTTTTTATTTATGAGCTATTTATTTGTATTTTTGATATTTTTAATTAAACTGGTTTCTACTGCTTTAAAAGCATATAAAAGATTATAAATAAGTAAAATGAGCTTGAAGAAACATGAAACTACAACATTTGACAATATTAAGTGGATTTGTCAAATTCACTCAAAATTGCTAAAACTAAAATCAAAACTTGTTAACTGAAATTAATACTTGGAATAGGATTAGAATATATTAAAAAACTTTAACAATACAACTTAGAAGCTGAAAAATACACTGAAATTTAAATTATACTACCTACGATATGTAAAACACTAAACTACTCTACACATCCTTCCACACTGCTTCTTTTTTTCTTTATAATGATCCTTTCTACTTTTTGTCGACCTCTGAATATTTCCCACTTCATTCCAGCCATTGGATCTATTGAATTCATCATATTCGTCCATTTGTCAATTTTGGCGGGAAAAGTGGTTTGAGTGGGTTCTTTGCATTTAATGATTTTTGGGTGGATGTGGAGGTGGAGGGGACAAGGTGTGAAGTGGGTAAGGAGCTGGAAAGGTAGTAGTGAGGTGGTAGCATAGGTGGAGGTGATGGAGTGGTAGCAGGTGTTGGGAGGGAAGGAGGTGAACAGTGGCAATGGTATTTGGCGGGGTTGACTTTATTTGACCGAGGATTTTAATATTAAGCTGGGGGTTCACAATTGGATAATGGCAGGGTTCAAATTGGTTTGTGAACTGGCTCAAAGGTCTAGAGTTCAAGGTCCAAGGTCCAAGGGATTGGGCTTGGGCTAGTTACTGGTTTGGGTTTGATTTGGTTTTTGGGTTTGTTAATAATAGGGTCCGTTTGTTGTAGCTTATAAACACAAGGACCATTTATGTAATTCTGCCAATTTGAGGGACCAAACCTGTCACTTTTCCAAAGTTATAAAAAGGACCAAATTTTCCAATCTTTAATAGTACAAGGATAACATTTGATTATTTTCCTTTTTTAAATATCCAAGGACCAATTTTGACACTTTTGTAAAGTTGAGGGACCTTTTCTGTCATTTGCCCAAAGATTCATTCAAGGACCATTTTTGACAATTTAGAATATTTCAGGGACCTTGAATGATATTTTTCTTTATTTTGATTCCAGGGACTAGATTTGACAACTTTTGAAACTTGGGGGACTAAAACTGCCAATTATGCAAACTTGATACGTTTTTCACCAGATTTTGATGTTTTTGCATTTAAAACACATAAAACACTTATTTGTGATATTTTTATCATTTTGATACATTTCTGAGTGTTTTTAAATGTTTTGCAGTCTAAAAAGGTACAATTGGCCAACCAGATGAACCAAGGATTCCATTCAGACATTTCTTCAACAAAGACCTGGAATTTCTTCTTCATGGTGGCGATGGTTCAAGGAAGTATGCTACATCTCTGACACTTCCATTCCAGCAGCCGAATACTCAAACAGTATAGCTATCGAGGAACGTGCCAATCACTTGTTCTCCAACAAAGTGGAAGCTTACGACCAGATGCACTGTACGGGATTCATCATTGGCCGTAACGCCGAAGAATCTACTACAGAAGCTGCCAAGTTCAGAAGTCTCAACATGCAGTATTCAGTTCTAAAAGTATCGTTGCCATCAAACACGTCGATCTTTCATCTAAGTGGGACTACACCTTCCTAAAGAATATCGTGGTCAAACGACATGATGAAAGGGATTATGCATTCTCTGAAGCTGACTTTGAGAATTTGTCTATCAATGACATCGAAGATATGTACCTTGCCAAAGTACAGGGTCGTATGAGACAATTCTCCACTGAAGTACAACGTGAATTCATCAAGTCAGTGCTCATCTTCATCAGACGCATAGTTATCCAAGAACGTGTAGAAGATCTCCAACTGGCAGTTGAATCTTATCAGACCCGTGTCAATCTCATTCCACCGCAGCTTGATCTACCCGACATCAACCAGCTTCCACAATATACGCTCATCAGCAAACCTTTCGACGTCGTTTACCGCAGTGAACTTCAAAGAAATTGCTTGATGGCGTGCAGAGATCTTCATAAGTTTGGAGATCACACTCTGAAGATGGTTAGGGACGGATTAGCATATCGGTTGAAGGATATACATCAAAAGATTGGGTCTCCTAAGCGATGGAATTCTCAGGATCGAAGGGACGTGAAGAGGATCATCACCATGATTGATGAACGGTTGTATAGAAGGGATCAGTTCAGAAGACTGGAAACCTATGTTGGTGGTCGACCAGGAGAAACATCATCGGCTTTCAACGCCCGACTCACACTCCTGGCGACATCTCGGGACTACCTGGTACCCCTTGAACTGCTTCTTTCATTATCAATTTGGATGTATGATTTATTATGTCAATGGCTTGTGCACACATTACAGTGTACAACCTGTACTTGTAAATAAAGGACCCTGTAGTACGCTTCAGTGCCACAATCCTTATAAAAGGAGCGAAAGCTTCTTACTTTTGAGTAAAACCTATCAAACCTTTCATTTTTTAAGGTTTTGCTCAAAAGAACAAGTACTTTCCCTTATGATTTGCAAAACCTCAACCGTTTATAACACTCGTTGAGGGGGAGTACTTGAATTAAAACTTTGTTCAAAAATTGTTTACAGTGGTCATTCTTCCCGCAACACTCGAAATTGTCATATTTATTCTCAACTTTTCAAAAATAACATCACATATGCCATTTTTAAGGGGGAGAAAATACGTGATAAGAAATATGTTGTGTAAATGCAAATGAATCTTTGTGCTATAGACTTAACCCATGAATTGACGAGATCTTAACTGTTAGTAACTCGAAAAGACTTGTCCGGGACGGGTAATAATTTCAAGCTAGTTCGCTAGTGATGTAAACGTGTCTCGCAAAGGACTTGTCTGAGTAGAATGTACCATTCGAGAAACTCTTGGTAGACATGAACTCTGACGGGTTTGACAACCTTTCGAGGATTGTCTACACCTTCAAGGTAGTTATTAGAGCTAGTTGTCACCTAAAAGCAGACAATGTAACTCTTTAACTATGCCACGTAACCGTGTCTTGCGGGGGAATGTCTATCTTGAGTGAATCAATTCAAAATGTGCGCGCTCTTTCCTCACTATGCATTTTAACCGTTAAAACTCTTAAGCACATGTGGAGGGGGAGTATTTATGCAAAATCCTATCTCAACAGTGGTACTAAAATGTTTTTCATTCACAAACACTTTGAGAGATTTTTCACAACAATGGTTTTTATGGCAACATAGGTTAGTCATGGAGTTATAAGGTGACTAAGGTTAGGAATAACTGTCCTATGATCCGCCAGAGCCGGAGGGATCTACCCCAGGACACCACAAATAGTTAGTATTTAGAAGTCCTTAGGTATGATTGTAAAAAGGAGAAAATGAGAATCGGAGAAAGAAGGAGTTGAAGAATTAAAAAGAAATGCAAAGAAAAGGGTGAAAAGAAATAGCCCTCCAGTTTATTCAACTTAGGGCAGACACCGGGTTCAATTCATATGCTACTGGTTGTCACTAGATGACACCGATATTGAAGATTAAAAGTCATCATGGACCCAGTGACGCATTGCACTAAACCTTCTTAACCACTCAAGTTTCTCTCAACAGAAGCTTGTTTCATTCTCACAGGGAACCCTACGTAAACTATCGGCTTTCTCTTAGAGATTGCTGGTATTGAAGAAGGAGACCCTCTCCCTAGTCTCCGCTCAGGAAAACCAAAACGCACTATTGAGTCTAGAGCCACGAGATTCATCAAAAGATCTCTTAGGTACACTTGACAATTCATCACTTGAAATTCAACAATAAGAATTTCAGTGATACATTATCGAGTCCTTCACAGATCTTAGCAATCTGTCGAGAACATTTATGAGAGGTTCACATTTGTGATCCTCAGTGATTGAATGGAAACTCCTACCAGGGTCAACATCAAATAGCCCTGACAGCAGGTCGCTTCGGCAACTCCCCGTGGATTGCGCTTAGTGGTCTCAAACGGTCTACAGTCGTGAGGTGATGCTTCGGTGTACCTCAGCGACTCATCTGAATCGTAGGTGTACTTCGGTACATCGTGTTATCTCACTTGTGGGACTCCGATTCAGGAACGGCCTTTGTAAGAATTAGAGTTGTGTTTTCACACTATGCTGTTAACACTCTCGAAGTTCAAACTTGTAAGTGCCGGAATCCGCTTATTACTAACCGTTTTTATGTTTTCTTCTTATGGAAGCTCTGGAGCGGAATGATCGTGCAGATTCTTCTCATGCTCACGCCAACATCATCACTAATGGAAGTTCTATTCAAAAGCAACACAACAGTCAGAATGATTCTTCGTCAAATCAAAGAATCTACAAAGTTAAAGACTTAAAGAACTTCATCAGTACTGAATTCAAACGTCAAAAGATCGTGTGAGCATGTTGAAGAATGACGTGGAGACACTGTAGCAGCGAAGCAGACCTGAGGCAGACCTGATGCAGATAACAACATACTATCACTTTCATCACAAAGAACAATGATCAAAGAACAAAGTTAAAGATGACGTCAAAGCATAACTGTTCAAAGTAAACTATCTCTCTACACTGGGGAGATTGTTCAAATCAAGACAATTCTTCTCACAAGAAAGAAGAATGTCAGACGACATCAAAGCTACTATTACATCAACGCCTTCACCGTTTTTAATCACCAACACTTGAGTGTTTGTTACTCATATGTAATAACACTTGAGGGGGAGATTGTTGGAATCACTCCTAAACCTTATTCAAGTGTTAGTTACTCATATGTAATAGTTAGCTTATTATGGCCTTTATGTTTGTTATTAGCCTTAAGCTTATGTAGAAGGCCCATGAGCTTAGGCCCAAGCCCATAGGAGAAAGGGAAGGAGTAGGAGTGTTGCCCTAGCTCCTTGCCTATAAATACTATGTAATAACCCTCACTTGAGGGTTGGTTGTTCAAGTTATTCCTTTCACTCATGCCTTACGCGTAACTGTCTTACTATATCGTGTGTGTGTGTGTGTGTTTGGTTTATTGTTCAATCGCCTCTCTATCTTTCTTATAAGCTTGTGTGGTAAACCTTGTGACCTATCACTTTATAAACCCAACAACCTTAGGATTAAGACACCACTCTCAATCACATCTCAAAAATCAGCAAGAGTTTCTTACTAGCACCATCATCACTATGACTAAGGCTCATAGTGCTAACTCATCCACTCAAGAACCACCCAAGAAACTTGCTAGAATAATAAATGAAGTTTCCTCAACCGAATCATCTCCGGTTAAGTCCACCAATGCTAGGATTTCTCCCACACCAAGGAAACCAATCAAACTAATTTCCAAGAAAAGTGTTCCCACTAGAAGTTCATCACCTAATTCTACTATACCAAACATACCCTCCACAACTCAACCAACATCATTAGTACCTAGAGCCACCTCACAATCATTTAAAGATTCTCAACCCACTTCATTTGAAACTCAAAACCATGACAAGGATTGCTATCATTGTAAACATGGTGAGAGATTGAAACATGAACTAGATAGATTGATACATGAACTACAAGCTCAAACTAAAGACGTTTAGGAAAACTCATCTCATCATTTATCGTCATTAAAGCTTTTAATCTAAAGCTTGGAATAACTCATTAGCATTAGCTTGAAGCACTTGTTTGGCTAGTTCATTCTCTTAGTTTTTAGAGATTTGGTTGTGTGTCTCTTGTTTTATTGAATGAACACTTATATGCTATGATTATTTTATGAGTTGTGCTTGTTATATTGTACATATATCTCATTTCCTCAAATAGCATTGTTTGACATTTCTTCACTGCTGAAGAAACTGTCATCAGATAGCCGGATCCCTCCACAACAACTAGACGGATCCCTCCACAACAACTAGACGGATCCCTCCAAAAGGGAACCGTGGGATCCGTGGTACAGAAGCACAAATTTCTACTAACTTGAGTTTTATTTGCAGGAAATTTTGCACTATACTCTTGTTTTCTAACTTTGTTTTGTAGTTATTCAAAATACACATGAAGATATTGACACCATAAAGCTAGGGGGAGCTTTATGTCAAAAAACATTGCAAAATCATTTGCAACCTAATCCAATTTTGGATTACACTTCATGACACCCCATTGCAACATTGCAATATTCAAGGGGGAGCACGCTTTCGTCACTTAGACGAACCATTTGCAAACTTAATTGCAAACACAATTAGTTTATTTTACGTTATGTCCTTGACGCCTTTTTCAAAAGAATTGACTTGTCAAGGGGGAGTTAAGACAAGTACCATTCCCGTCACTTGCTCTCTTTACATTTTTACATTTTTCTTATAAAAATTGTGTTAGTTTCTTTCAACACTTTTTGTTTCGACAAAAAGGGGGATAAGAAAGTAAAAACTACAAATTCGCACTTTTACGAATTTTAGCTTTTCCTTAAAATAATTTTATGTTTTGTCATCAACAAAAAGGGGGAGATTGTTAATACAAATAAGCCGTAAAAACGTTTATTTATATTTTACGATCTTCTAATGTTTTGTCGATAACAAACGTAAAATCATTTTAACGAAACAAAAGGATACGTAAATAGTTTGAGTTAATAGTTTTCTAACATACTTACGTTTTCACATAAAACACTAAAACAAGCTTAAGTGATTTTATGATTTAGATATATATGTATGATTCGTTGAGGTTTAGGGGTTTGTGTGTATGGATAAAACCACAATATCGATATCAAAAATAACCACAAGGAATGATTTAAAATCCCTTTAGGAAAAAGGATAATGAATCAAAACCCGTGAGTGATAGTGATACGGATTAGGAAATCCGAGTCGTTTCCCAACGAGGTGTGAATGGGCAACATCGTTATTGGTTCGTTATTAAAATGCTCGATGTTTTGGATTTTTGATTTTATTAAAACTACGTGGAATGGGAAAACAATTAAGGGAAATTACACTACGGGGAATCCTAAATACGCGAATTAAACTAAAATGAAACGTAAATAAAATGCAACTACGTCTAAACTAAGTCCTAAAACTGATCTAAAATTACTTTCTAACTAAAAATGATATTAGAAAATTATCTAAGAATTAAAACTAATTTTTATGATTTTTCTGGAATTTATTTGAATTAAAAACTAATTTTAAACTAATTAAAATGCTAAAAATTACAAATTAAACTAGGAAAAATCTGGAAAATTTATTTTTTTGCTTTTTATAATTTTCTTAATATAGGAAAATTGAAAAATTATTTTTTTTGAAGCTTTTCTGATTTAATTGTATTAAATGCTATTTAAAAAGTCCTAAAAACTGTTTTTAATTAAGAAAAATAGCAAACAGTGATGAAAAATTATGAAAAATTCAGAAAAAGTCTAAAATATTATTCTAAATCTATGAAAAATATCAAAACCTAAGCTTATGTGTGAGATTAACAAGCTGTAGTGCAAACTGATTATGAATAAGCTTTTAAAAATAAGCTAAAAAGCACTAGAGGTTATCAAATGAACTCAGAAGCTAAATAAGGCTAAAAGTACCTAAAAGCAACTAATTCCAACTGTTCTTTACCTCTAATGAACAACTTTCAATGATTTGGTTCAATATCACTAATAAGCCAAAACAGCCTAAACCTACCCACTTTAAGCTAAATCAACTACTAATCCAATAAGCTTGACTGAAAAACAGATATGAGGAACTAAAAACCACCAAGCTAAGAACTGATAAACAAAATTTCAAGATCTAACTATCTAGAATGAACCCTATGCAAAGGCTGCAAGTGAGCCTGATTCACACTCAGTTATGCTGAGTGTGAACAGGGCAATTCAGCTCTAAGAACAAGCTGATTTAGAGCTTATAGAAGCTAGATAAAATTCCACAAAAATGAGATTACTAAACCTGACCAACTGAATTTTGTTATCCCAAATTTTCAATAATTTTGAACCAGAAATGAAGCTATTAAAAATCCACAAAGTTTTATGAAAACTGGTTTTGACACTTTTGACTATTTTGACAGATTTGCAATTTTTGACTAAAGTGAGATTTTGATCTCTGAAAAATGATTGTAAATGATGATTAGAGATGAAATGTGACTGAATTATGCTACCTATATTGATTCTAATCCTAACATGCAATCTATACTAATTCTACACTATCTGATTTGAAGATAAGAGCAGAACCTAGTGAGATTTGACTTCCACTGATTTGAGATGTAATTTGAAGATTAATATGACTAAGTTATGACCTATTGAGACTAAAGCAACTGAGTTTTACCACTAAACTAACCTCTAACACAGAATCACCACTTAATCCAAACACTAGTTAAGCAAGCTAATAACTCTTATCTTATACCAAGCTTCAAATCAAAACAGCAATTACCTAAGTTTAAACAGTCAAATAGCTACTAACAATTGATCTAATTATGATAAATAAGCTACAGCAAAGAGTAACACAAAAGTGCAGCAAAACAGTTATGAGTTTAGACTGAATTAGTACTCACATGAAGTCCAGCTTATTTGCAGCTTATCTCAAAACCAAAATACACTATTTCAAACCAAATCCAACCCAAATCTAACTCTGCATCAACCCAAATCCAAAGCTATACCCATATTAAACTAAAGTTGACTTCTGTTGACTGTATTGAAGATTTGAGTGAATTTTGAGATTGAATGAAGTAAAAGCTCACTAGAAGCTATACAAAGCTTAAATGAACCTTATGAAACAGTAGCTATATCTTGTAACAGGCTAATAATGAGCTTAAGAGTATTTTTTTTATTTTTCAAATATTTTTTTTCTGATTTTTTTTTATTTTTGAGTTAATGAAGAAATAAGCTGAAAACAGTTTTGGAATAACGAAATAAGCTTTAAACAATAGTAATAAACAGATTAGAATCATAAACAACTAATAAAAAAAACTTGAGAAATTAAAACTGGATTATATTAAAAACTTGAAATACAAGAGTGAATTACATAAACTGAAAAGTAAAAAAAACTGATTACAAAATGATATTTAAACTACTGAAAATAAGATAGAAGGAAAGATGATCCAATTGTGAACGAATGGGGTCTTTAAATACTTGAGCTCAAGGTCTTGGAAGGATCTGGAAGTTGTATTTGTGCTTTCTCTGGAGTATTCTGAGCCCTTGATCAATCTTCACACGTCCATCATTTCATCTTAGCCTTAGGATTGAATCCACCACGTTGCACTAGCCAATCAGAGGTGAGGATTTGGTGAGATGACACACGGATTGCCAACCTGGCATCCGTGTGTCAGTGGGTGTCAGAGTAAAGTACTAATTTGTCCTTAATGATAGTGGATTTGGCCAATTAAAGCGCGGGGTAATTTAGGGTTCTTGGCTGGGTTTGGGAATTGGGGGGGATTATTGGCGCGTTTGGTTTGTTTATAATTTTTCAATTTGTGTTGACCGGGTTTTAGTTGGGTTTGACCTGGGTCCAAATGGGGAATACGGGTATGATATTAGACCAGGTTGGTTTATTTTATTTGGGTCGTGGGTTTGTGTTGGGCTAGGATAGTAATACTAGGACTTAGGATTGTATTTGAACCCATGATGTGTTTCAAGGACTATTAGTGTACATGCTGAAAATCCAGGGACCAATCTTGTAAATCTGAAAATTTGATCAAGGACTAACTTTGCCAATCTTCAAATAATCCAAGGGCTGAATTTGTAAATTCTAAAACTTGAGGGTATATTCTGCCAATAACTGAAAGTTCAGGGACTATTTCTGACAATTCTTCAAACTTGATTATATCTTTCAAATATCATCCTCTGAGCATAAAAATCTTCACAGATGCTTAATTCTGACCTTCCGGCTCAGCTTTAGCTCTCTTAATCTCTCGTGCTCGGTTTTCTTTGGTTTTGGCTTTCTTTTGTCTATTTTGTCATATCCGTACCTGCACATGCAAAAACTCAAGAAACACGCAAATATTAAGCATTAACGGCTCTTTCTTGGTTATTTTGGGTTAGTTTTGATAAACAAAAGATATGTGTTTAAGCACATATCAAAATACCCCAGACGAGACCATTGTCGTGTCCCCACGCAATGCAATCAACTCACGCTTCTAAAACCAAGGATTTCAATCTCTTTCTACTAAACCTTTGAAGAAGTAGCAAAGATACCTCAAAAGAGATTAAGAAAGCCTTAATTCTAAAAACGCCCCGTTTACCTTTCTATTTCACATGTAGATATTACGATTAAGCACATTCCAATTATGAGTGACGGTTTGTTGAACTTTCATGTCGATCAATAACTTCAACATTTTTCAATCAACACGTTAGGATCACGGAGTAGGAAACATAACACAGCGTGAAATGACCATACGGATAGAATACATCGTCCTTGATTTTTCACAAGTCCCCAAACTAAGCGTAAAATCGAAATCATTGTTAAATATGATTCTAGATGCTAACACTACCCATGGAAGTTACTTGTGTAATTACCTTTTGCTCCCATTTTCTTATTTTCCTCTAGATTTTTTTTATTTTTGTGAGAATTGAATTTCTTCAAGTTTCTCGTTTCGATAACTTTTTATTCTGATAAAGATATAAAGCTAAGTCGCTAATTAGTTATCCACCTTCCCTCAAAAACCATTGCACACAAGAATGAGGTCCACATCAAGGTCCTAATTTAACATGATTTAGGAAGATATCTCCCGGATTCAAAGTTTGGCTTAACACTTAATTTCGCACATTTGCATTTTTGCAATTTAGGCCCTTGGTCTTTTCAACCACTAACTCAACGGGATTACCGTTTTATCAGAAGTCTTATTATGACTTTGGATTTTCCTCAACCTTTTTGGAAGTCTATGACAACTTTTATGGCTTTGGATTTTTTTTCAACTTTAACACATTTTGGGCTTTATTTCATGTTAATTTTTGTGCCAAACTCCGAATCCTACGGCTTTTATAACAATAGAAACAATAGCAGCAAACTATCAGGAATCAGTTGTCTATTACACCGCAACACTGACAGTACCTTGATGTGTACCCAACTCTCATAAACAAGGATTCTCTAAAGAAGAATAAAGAACTAACTATCATCAAAAACTCAACATCTTTAATTATTATTCAACAGATATGGGGTGAAATAATTTTGTGGGAACAAGAAGCCATAAGTACCTTCGATGGGCTCTAAAGAGAACCAACTACTCCACGCTTAGCATCTAAACTCATAAGTAACTCTATCATTCCTCGATCTCCGCAAATTTAAAATCCCAAATAATGAGATCCGCGGATGCTTAGCCGATAATTTTTAGATTATCTATGGTTAAGGGAACAAGCTAGGGCTCAACACGCCCGGTCAAGTCAGAATTCTATTCCTACTCTCACCAGCAGAAAGTCAACAAGGTGTCAAAACATATATTAACTTAGCAAATGCTTCGTAAAATAATCTCAAGTCTCGCATTTTTAAAGTCACTTATTAGAAACTAGCAAATTCTTGTTTAAGCTTCGCATATTTAAAATCACTTAGGGAGACTTGCAAATTCTTGTCTGAGCAATTAGCAAAGGCTATTTCAAGAAAAACGCATATTTAAAGAAACTTCTAAGAAACTCGCAAAGACTTTTCAATCACAAACTAACAAAAGCTTACAAAAAAAATTTAAATTTTATCATTTTTGCACAAATTTTTTTTTCTCTAAGGAAAAACGGGGTTGCGAGAGTACATGACAAAAAACAAGCAAGTGCGGTCAAATCAAATCGAAGATTACCCTACCCCAGACTAGAACGAAACATTGTCCTCAATGTTTAAAAGCAAGGGTATCAACGAAAATCTAAAAGCCGTTTATTAAGTATGCTCAAAGATAAACGTTAGTCGATAAGATTTCGGATATCGGATTTCCATAGCAACGAACATGAAACTCGAGTGGAGAAAATACAAACTTTGAGCACGAGAGTCTTCATATCGAGAAAATCCTAGACAAAACATCACAAACAACCAAACACGAGAAATCGAAGAGGCTAACCCCTTCATGTCACTTATTAAAAAATAGAAAGAAGATAGAAGGATAAGCATGGGGTGCCTCCCACGAAGCGCTACTGTTTTTGGTCACCGAGTCGCTAGCTTGACTCGATCCCCGAATTCAGTTGTCCTTAGGGAAAGTTTGGAGATCCGGGACAACCATAGATGGGATGTCCCCTCCAAAATAATGTTTCACACGATGACCATTAACCTTGAAATTTGGGCCATCGGGCTGAGAAAGCTCTACCGTTCCATAAGGGAAAACTTGAGCAACGGTGAATGGTCCGGACCAACGGGTTTTGAGTTTGCCCGAGAATATCTTCAAGCGAGAGTTAAAGAGGAGAACTTGATCACCAACGTTGAAAACGCGGTTTTTGATTTTAGCATCATGAATCCTCTTAGTCTTCTATTTGAAAATCAAAGAATTCTCGTAAGCCTGATCCCTAAGCTCATTTAATTCATTCAATTGAACTTTCAGGTGATCACCCGCGGTCTTAAGATCAAAGTTTGCATGTTTCAAGGCCCAGAATGCCTTATGCTCGAGCTCGATGGGCAAGTGACAAGCTTTTCCATACACCAACTTAAATGGGGTGCACCCGATGGGTTTCTTGTATGCGGTGCGGAAAGCCCATAATGCATCATCTAACTTATCGGCCCATGAAGCTCGATTTTCTCCTACGGTCCTTTCTAAAATCCTTTTCAAACCACGATTGGAGACCTCAACTTGTCTGCTCGTTTGCGGGTGATACGCGGTAGAAAGACGGTGAGTAACTCCATATTTAGCCATAACTTTAGCGAATTGTTCATTACAGAAATGGGTACCGCGATCACTGATAATAGCACGAGGTGCTCCGAATCGGGAAAACAAATTCTTCAGAAACGTAACAACCACTCGGGCGTCATTGGTGGGGAGCGCCTTCGCTTCAACCCATTTAGACAAGTAGTCGACGGCCACAAGGATATACTTATTACCCTTAGATGATGGAAATGGCCCCATAAAATCGATGCCCCACACGTCAAAAATCTCGCAAACTTGAATAGCATTTTGTGGCATTTCATCCTTTTGCGAAATTTTCCCTTGGCGTTGGCAAGAATCACAAGACTTAACTAAATCATGAGCATCTCGATATATGGTAGGCCAATAAAACCCGGAATCAAAAACCTTCTTAGCGGTGTAGCTTGCACCATGATGTCCACCAGTGGGTCCGTTATGGCAAGCATTAAGAATATCAAGGGCCTCTTGGCCATGAACACACCGCCGGATTACTTGATCCGCACAAATCTTAAACAAGTAAGGATCGTCCCAGAAATAATGCTTAACATCTTTGAAAAACTTTTTCTTCTGTTGGGACGACATCCCTTTCACGATGAAATTGCCCGCATGGTAATTTGCAAAGTCGGCAAACCATGGGGTGTTTGGGTCTTTCTTAGCAATCATCCCAAGTGTCTCAAGAGTAAATGTTTCCGTGATCTCCTTTTTCTCGAGCACACTTTGATGAGGATTCTCAAGTCTAGAAAGGTGATCGGCAGCAAGGTTCTCCGCTCCTTTTTTGTCAAGAATAGTAACATCAAACTCATGAAGGAGGAGAACCCACCGAAGTAATCGTGGCTTAGCATCTTGCTTTGCCAAAAGATACTTTAGGGCAGAATGGTCGGTATACACTATGGTCTTCGACAAGACAAGGTAGGGTCTGAATTTCTCGAAAGCATAAACAACGGCCAATAATTCCTTTTCAGTAGTCGTATAATTGTGTTGGGCCTCAGACAATGTCTTACTCGCATAGTGTATGGGTTGAAAATGTTTCGATTTACGTTGCCCCAAGACTGCCCCAATTGCGTAATCACTTGCATCACACATGAGCTCAAAGGGCAAATCCCAGTCGGGGGCAACTAAGATCGGTGCCTCAGTTAATTTCTTTTTGAGAAAATTAAATGCTTCAACGCATTCATTGGTGAAGATAAACGGAGCATCCTTCTCGAGGAGATGGGTCAGAGGGCGGGATATTTTAGAGAAATCTTGGATGAAACGGCGATAGAAACCGGCGCGTGACCTAAAAACTCCGAATACCTTTGACGGTAGTGGGATGAGGGAGTTTAGCTATAACGCCGACTTTAGCTCGGTCGACCTCAATCCCAGTTTTTCGAAATCTTATCGACTCAATCCAGATTATGGCAGAGGACAATGCCCTCTCGAACCATGAAATGGCACTTCTCCCAATTCAAGACCAAGTTGGTGTCTTCACACCGTTTGAGCATGGGGTCTAGATGAGAGAGGCAAGACGTGAAAGAATCTCCATAAACCGAGAAATCGTCCATAAAAACCTCCATAGACTTCTCGATCATGTCGTGAAAAATAGCCATCATGCACCTTTGGAACGTTCCGGGAGCATTGCATAAACCAAATGGCATTCGTCGGTAAGCAAACGTTCCATAAGGGCAAGTGAAAGTCGTTTTCTCTTGATCCTGTGGATCAATCGGAATTTGAAAGTAACTGGAAAAACCATCGAGAAAACAATAGAACTCATTCCCCGCTAAACGTTCGAGCATTTGATCCATAAAAGGTAGCGGGAAATGATCCTTTCGTGTAGCATCATTCAACTTTCGGTAGTCAATACACACCCTCCATCCGGTGACGAGGCGTGTGGAAATCAATTCATTATCTTCATTGGCAATGACGGTCATGCCACCTTTCTTCGGAACACAATGGATAGGGCTAACCCATGAGCTATCGGAGATTGGATAAATGATTCCGGCGTCGAGGAGTTTAAGAACTTCCTTTTTGATAACCTCATGAATTTTCGGATTAACCCTACGTTGTTGTTGAATAACGGGTTTACAATCGTCTTCCATTAAGATCTTGTGAGTACAAAAACGAGGGTTTATGCCTTTGATATCGGAAATTTGCAAAGCGATGGCACTCTTATGTTTTCGAAGAATATCCAAAAGTGCGGTTTTCTCCTCATCTTTTAGGTTTTTAGCAATGATGACGGGAAACTTGTTCGGTTCTTCAAGAAAATCGTATTCAAGATGAGGAGGTAAATCCTTGAGCTCGGGCTCCGGAGGTTTTTCGTTCGACGTTTGTACTTCTTTGATTTCTTCAAGCGTAATCTCTTTTGGAGGAAGTGACGGTGATGGATCTTCATTTAGCAATTGCTCAAGATAAAGGATATCTCCCTCCGAATCATAAACACCATCATCAATTCCTGGTGGAATCGATTCATCATTAGCAAGAAACTCATCGATCTCTTCCAAAAGGAAGTCACCTCCCTCGAACGGAGTGAGAGAGGGGGAAGAGTCGGCAATGATTGGTTCAGAAGGTTGTTCAGAATTTAGAGAAGAAGGTGAATCAGAAGAAGTAGAATTGTTAGCAAAACCGAGAACTTCTTGAGCGTACTCCTCACAAGAAACATCAATAAAGTCGATTCGATTGATGGAAGCATCGTCGAAATTTGAGGAGTACCTCGTCGTTTGATTAATGTTGAATGTGACGGCTTCTTGATTAACTCTCAACGTAATCTCCTTGAACACATCAATTAAGGCGCGACCGGTCCTTAAGAAACATCTCCCAAGAATAATGGGTACTCGAGGGTCGGCATCGAAATCTACCACAACAAAATCCGCGGGAAAATAGAACTCCCCCACTTTGACAAAGACATCCTCGGCTATACCCTTTGGACGGGTCGTAGAACGATCGGCTAGCTCGAGGGTCATACACGTTGGGGTAAGTGGGGGTAACGAAAGCTTCTCGTAGATTGATTTTGGCATCAAATTGATACTCGCGCCAAGATCGGCCAAGGCGGAGCATTGAACAATTCCTTGAAAATCACATGGAATGAGGAACTTGCCGGGGTCTCCTAACTTTTCGGAAAGTTTCTTGAGGATAACCGCCGAACAATTCTCATTCAGAGATGTCGTAGCAAGCTCATATAGTTTCTCCTTATTTGTAAGCAATCCCTTGATCGTAGAAGCAAGTTTAGGCATCAAGAGAAGGGCATCCGCAAAACTGATCTCCACATTCAAGTCTTTGAAGATTTGGAAAAATGTTTCCATTTGATGATTAGACTTTTCTCGAAGAGTTTGATCTTTAAGACGAGACGGATATGGGATAGACGGTTTCGGATTAGCTTTCTTCACATTCACGGGAGCATCTTCGGGCTCAGAATCTTCGACAACCGTGGGTTGGACATTCACAGTACTCCCCTTATTAGTAGGAAGCACCGGGTCCTTCGTCACCCCGGTCTCACGGTCCACCACACGAGACGGAGAAGAAGAATTAGTGGTAGGAACCGTGGGTCCATCGTAAGCTACACCACTTCGGGTAGTGATCGCTTTCATGTCACCTCTCGGGTTCGGAATCGTATTGCTCGGAAGAGAACCGGAACCCGAGGGTTGAGAATAAGAAGTAGACGGTTGATTGGCTTGAAAAAAACTAGCCATCATATTCCTCATTTCAGTCATCTGTTTGTTACTTGTAGCTTCCATCTCCTTTTTGAAATCCGTCCTCATGCCGTTAATTTGATTTTGCAAACATTTAATGGTGTAATCGGAGTTCTTCATGTAAGCTAGAAAATCGTTGTTCGGAGCAACTTGAGGAGGTGCTTGATAAGGTTGTTGAGGAGGAGGTGGTTGTTGGTAAACTTGAGGTGGAGGAGCTTGGTAGTGTTGATTACCATGATTAACATTAGCCTCGGTTCTGATTAATATGATGGTTACCATTGAAACGGTTTTGATTTTGGTTTTGTTGTTGAGGTTGGTTGAAACCGAGAGGTCCGAGATAATTGTTTGAACGGTAGCTAAGAAGATTTCGATCTCCTTGCGGTTGATTGTAGTTCCTTGTAGCAGCATAAACATTCTCATGTGCGAGCCACCGATGGCGGGCACTTGAATAAGAATGTGACCTCCACAAGTCTCACAAGTCGGGTGTACCGCCACTTGTTGATTCGATTCTGATTATTCATTTGATGTATCCTAAGATATCGCCCATCTTTTGTTCAGAGTGGCTATCGAGAGAAGAAGACGATTTGATCGAGATGATGCACCCTTTCGGCGTAGAATCCCATAATTGTAATGAGCGGTCATGTTTTCAATAAGATCATAGCATTCCTGACGCCTTTCATGAAAGTTCCACCGCAGCAGCATTGATTGTTCTCACCTGTCGTAACGTCAAACCATTATAAAACGTATCAATTTGAGTGACAAGCAACATGTTATGATTCGAAATCGATCAATCGCGCTTATATCCCAAGCTTCAAACAAAGATTCGGCGGATATTGCCTGAATTAATATCGCTCCTCAACTTCGTCACCATTGATGGTGGAAAGTACTTTGCCAGAAACTTCGAAACCATTTCCTCGAAGGTATGAATCGAATTTTTCGAGTCGATCAAACCCAAAGTGGCATGATGAGTCAAAGAGTATGGGAAAAGATAGAGACGAAGGGCGTCATCGAGACCCCATTTTATTTCATACTGAAAGTAACTGTTAAAAATTTATCAAGATGCTTGTTTGCATCGTTATCGGGTAAACCATGAAATTGACAACTGTTTTTTACTTGTTCTATCATATGATGTTTCAAGCTAAAATCGTTAGCTTGAAAATTAGTCGGTGCAATGGGTCCCACCCTCCCGCATTGTAGGTTGACATAATTCCTCCATCGTTCGGAGATTGGGAGCTACATTTTGCTTAACGGGAGGAGGATTAGGACCGGTTGGGTGGTACGCTGGGAGCGCACCATATTACGTAACTCGGTACGCTCGATTCGATTCAAGTCGTCTAGATCGAGAGCGAGTGCGCATGCACTTAAAAACCAAGGCAATTAAAACGAACGGTATTCGAAAACAACAGTGAACTTAACCAATAATCCCAAGTGAATAAATCACTTCTATAAGACTGATTAGTGTGTAAATACTCATCATTTTTAGTCAAGTCTGAACTGCAAAACGTTTAAAAACGCTCAGAAATGCATCAAAATACTGAAAATATCTCAAAATTGCATTTTATATGTTTCAGATGCAAAATGTTCAAAATTAGATGAAAAACGAGCAAAGTTTGCATAATTGGCAGTTTCAGTCCCCCGACTTTCAGAAAATGGCAAAATCATTCCCTAGGCACTTATTTTATAAGAAAAATCACCAAAGGTCCTTTTTAAATCATAAGTTGTCAAATTTAGTCCTTTGGTGAAAAGTTCCAAAAATTTTGAGAAATTTCAGTTTTGGTCCCTGGATTTTTTAAATGGTCATATTTAATCCTTAGAATTTCAAAAGTGTCAAAATTAGCCCTTGGTCTATTAAAAATTGGCAAGACCAACCCTTGGACTACATCTTCATAAATTAGAGTTTGGTCCCTGGAATTTCAAGCTTTACACTTTTGGTCCTTGTTACTTAAATCCTAAATCCAAACCGGATCCCAAACAAATATTAACCCAACCCAAGCCCACTTATATCTAACCCGGTCCAATATCCAAACCCAACCCTTTAACCCGAAACCACCACGGTTTAAATAAACCGCCAAACCCGCCTCCTTTTTCCCTGTCTTCCCCGACCACCATGTCCCCTTCCCCTCACCTCCAGCCACCCTACTCCATCTTTGTCTCCCCCCTCCTCACCTAACAGCCAAAGGCATTAAATGCATCCCCTCCCCTGTCCCAACTGGCTTGTACCAGTTTTGGCGCCAAAAGCCAATCAAACGGCCAAGATCAACTTAGCTAATCCAAAGGCCAGGATTAATGATGGGAAATGATCAGAGTAGTGAGAGAAACAGTTTGGAGCATAAATAAAGGAAGGAAGAAGGAAGTTGAAGAGTAGTTAGTTTATTTTTAAAAAAGTGTATGTCGTTTTAATCTTATTATGCCTTAATTAGTTTCTCAGTTGTATTTTCAAGCTTTTTTGTACCCAACTTAGCAGTTCCAGTGTATTAAAGCTCTTATCAAGTTTCAATTTAAGTTTGAGTTCATATTTCATATTTCTTGTCCACTGTTGCAAATTTGAGTTTCAAGTTCTTATGTTTCAATCTCTAGCAGCTTATTTATAAGCTCATATAAGTATATGCAAGCTTATTATAGCTTTGTGTAAGCTTAAAGTTAAGTTTTAAGCTATTTTGGATATTGGTTGATTCCTCCCGAACTACCTTCCTTTTATTTCTCCGTCACACTTGTCAACCGTTTGTGAACGGTCAACCGTAACAGATGATAAAAGGGCGACAGCCCGGGAGAGAATGCAAGTTTACCAAGGATTTAAAATATCCTTGGATCGTTTATGTCCTGGTGAGGCGTGATGTTCTGGTACAATGACTTGTGATTTGTTGAAATGATATAGTATAGGAAAAACAGGAATCTGATTGACTAACACTAGGAATGTGAATAGTAATAGCTCTGTCACAGCTACGTCCTTAAAAACGTACAATCAGAAACCTAAAAACGTAAAAGATATACAAACGTACGTTTAACTAAAACGTAAACGTATAAAAACAAAACAATTATAACTATAATAGGGATTTGCATGTCTTAGCGACTTAAATGCAAATTAAATAGAATTAAAATATTAAAAAATATTAAATAAACGCTATCACTATTTTTACAGATCGATGAACGTTTATTTTATAAAACAAAATAACTTAAATAAACTATTTTAATTAAAACGTAAACCTAAATAAACTTGAAACGTAACCTAAAATGAAAACGAGCGTTACGTTTAAAAATTACGCTGGAGCGCAAGCAAAAACGTAAAATTTATGAAATAAAAGGCCTACGAGTGTAAAACTAATTTTATTACATACTATATGATAAAAGAAAATTTTAGAAAAAAGATTTATATTTTTTAGACTTTTATATTTTTTATTATGAATTAATTACTATAAAACACTAATTAAATGTTTAAAAATACTAAAACTTATTGGAAAAATCTGAAACTTTTTGTAAAAATACTTTATAACAATACTAAACTAAGAAAATTGCAAAACATGAAAAAGCTACTTTGAATAAGCTAGAAATAAGCTTAAATGTTCGTATAAGCTAAATGAGACAAAAGAGGATTATGTATTTGATTGTGCAAAGTATGACCGAGACAAGTCCAAGGGCAATTGGCATCCAGTACACACTAACGCGCCTCCAAAGGGGAGGTCTCAGTTCGAGCCTCACTGCCCCCCCTTTTTGCCAAACATTTTTTTTTTTTGATTTTCTTTTGCAAAACTGTATATTAAGTAAAAAAATATGGAACTTTAACAAAACAACTTTTCAAAACTTGGAAATAAGCTCTATGGGAGCTTATTTCCATAACAGTTGGCATATTAAGCCTAAAGCTTCTAAATATAAAATTTGTCACTAGGTTAAAGCTTGGACTTTGAGCTTTTCTGTTTTAAGGACTAGTATATATACTGAGATATATACAAGTTAGAAGAAAATGAACTTATAAAACCTATAAATAAGCTATACATGAGCTTATGAGTCATTCAGTTTAGCTTAATGGTTCATAGTGGACTCATAAGCTCACAATAAGCTTGAAAAAGCTATAAAGGGGAAATAAAAAGGCAAAAGTATAAATGTGGTATAATAGGTGAGAATATACATCAATAAGCAATGAGAAGAGCTATAAGCATGAGCTTATAGTTAAACAGTTGAAACCCAAAGGCTTGACTGAGATGGAATGGAGGCTTTTCAAAGAACCTGTAATAAGCTCCATACTTAAAAAGTAAAGTATAAAATATATTTGTACAAGTATAATATACATATATGAACAAGCTTGTGTACTGGAATTAACTTATAAGCTCAAAATAAGCAAATAAGCAATTCCCTGATGCACTCAGTTCCAAACAGTCCCAACCATGGCCTGCAACTTTTTAGTTGGCACAATTAAGCTCAGTGAATGAGCTTAAAAACCCAAGTTGTGAATTGGAGTTGCAAGTTATGCTGGTTGGCTTTCCAAAAAGCCCAAATTCACCTAGTGGGGTCCACTAGTGAGCTTGTAGTAAGCTTATGAAAAGTCTCCCATTTGACTGAGTAAGATGGCTATCCAGGACACTTAGAAAAATGGGACAAACAAGAAGCTCATTGCAGCCCTGGCTAATAAGCTGCAACATAAAATTGAAGAGTAGGATCATGAAGCTGGGTAGCTTGGCTTCTTAAAAAGCTAAACCACTCAACCCATGGATCTTTAATGAGCTTGGTGTGAGCTTGTGGAAACAGTGTAAATGGACTGCATAAGCATGCCATTAATGTGAATGATTAAACATACAAGCTCTTTATTACTTATCAAATAAGCTCTAATAAGCTCAACTCACATTGAGGCATTGATATGGATAGCTTGGCCTTATGAAAAGCCAAGTGTCACAAACTTAAGCTCAGTAAGGAGCTTGTTAAAGCTTATAAGAATCAGCTCACTTCACTGTTTGCTTCAGTGAAGTGAGTAGATGGAACAAAAAGTTAGGGTGTAATAAGCTACTTGATTAAGCTAATAAAAGAAAAACAAGCATACACATAACCAAATAGCCACCAGGGCAACACTTAACAACATCATACACAGGCACAAATCCAATATTCAACAAGCTACAAGCTTGTGAAAATGGACTTGTGAACCTGATACAGGGCAAAAACAGGTATAAATAAGCTAAGAATTAAGCACTTAAACATGGTATACAAAAATTAACAAGAATACATTTAACAATACTAGCAACAAAACTATAAAACCCTAAAAGGATTAAGCATGAAACTAAATAACAAAGCTATAACAAAGATATCTATTCATTCAAAAACCTGAAAAACAGCATTTTGACTTTTTTTTAAGTTTATGATCAAAGTTGACTTAGCTCAACTTTGATCTGAATCTATCAAACAAATATGTTATATAAAGTTATAATAACAAGAAATTAACAAAGGTTAACAACATTTAAACACATAAATGAAATTTGGACATATGAATTAAAACAGACAAGAAACTAGACATATTTAAAAGGAAAATTGACTAAAACACAAATAGAAACTAGATGAGATTAATAGACTGAGTTATATGGTTATCAGTGACACACAATCACACAAGTACAATATCACTAACAACCTCTAATACAGAAATGTACAACAACCATGCAGTGCAAACTGAGGTAAATTTGTAAATGAAAATGCACGTAAAAGACATAATCATCAAGCCTAAATGGTTGTCAACCCATCCAATAACCTAATGATCATACAGGTACAGGAATAATCATCACAAGTTATCTCAATCCCCTAAGTCATTCCCAATCCAAACAGTCCTTTAATGATCACTTGTCACATGATTCTTAAGGTTTTCAATGAAAATGAGTATGAGCCTGAATCCAAACATCATATTAACATATAACAAGAACAATTGAACAGAAAAACAACACCTATAACAATAATCCAACAATGATCACTCATGATCCATTTATATAGTAAAAAATGAAATCTCAGCAACTTTGAAATACCAAACATAAACATATAATATTAAAGTTTAAAAACACTTAATAACAACAAATAAGCATAAAAATAACAAGATCTAAGCAGATAATACACAAGATGAAATTGCAAATAATGAGAAAGATGCTTACAAGATGCATAAAACTGAGAAACATGGAACCAAGGACAAGGTTACACCCAATAGCTTCCCATCAAGCTCCTAATACCCTTAGCAATCCACATTTACCACTGCTTCATCATCTTCTTCGTGATCTCACTATTTTTGATTTTTTCAACTATTTTTCTTGATTTTTAAGTATTTTCTGAATTATAAAGTCTAAACATGTTTTAATGTCTCTAAAAGCTAAATGAGCTTTTTCAGGAGCTTATATGGCTTATAGAGTCCATAAAAACAACTACATAACATGAAATTTGAAAGACTTGAAAATTAAAGGAAGTTAAGCAAATTCAGAAACTGACATTAAACTGAAATTGAACTAAATTTAAAGGTTCATTACACTAATTTAAAGAAATTACAGCAAGACATAAAACATTAAAACATTTTAATTTAAAGAAAGCTTTTAAAAGTTAAACTAACGACCAATGGCTAATCCAAAGGTAAAAGTCATCTTTCTCCTTCTTCTCTATTTTATAGTGTTCTGAGTTCCACTTGAGTTGTCAGTCAAATCCCATCAATAATCTTGGTCATTGGATCACTTTAGCGAACTTATCTCAGCCATCAAAATTGCTTTTGGCGCCAAAAAGTCTTGGGCAGTTTCTTTGCATTAATTGGGTTTGGGAGGATATGGAAGTGGAGGGGGACATGGTATACAGCTGGGGGGATAAGTTTGGTGAGGTGGAAAGGTGGGGAGAGCAGGTGGATAGAGGTGAGTGGATACAGGTGTGGGGAGGTAGGGGATGAACAGTGCACGCGCTCTTTTATTATTTAAACACTGGGTCGGGTTTGGTTTTGGGCTTGGGGTATTTGGGCCATAGCTGGGTTTAGTTTTAATATAGGATCCATTTGGTTTGGCTTAATAATCACAAGGACTAACTTTGTAAATTGAGCAAAGTTAAGCTGGAATTTGTAATTCTCCCAAAGTGTTTTCAAGGACTGAACCTGCAATTAACCATTAGTACAAGGACCACAAGTATAAATTTCATTATTTTAAACCTTAGGGACCAATTTTGACACTTTTTGCAAAGTTGAGGGACCAAAGTTGTAAATTTGTGATTTTTAACTTCAAAGGATTATTTTGAACAACTTGTGAATCCCAAGGACTTTTAATGATATTTTTACAAGTTTTGATTAACAGGGGACTAGATTTGCCAATTTTTGTAACTCGGGGACTAAACTGCCAAATATGCAAACTTGATCGTTTTCATCGATTTTGATGTTTTTGCATTTAAAACATGCTTGTTTGTGATTATTATCATTTTGATGTGTCTCTGAGTGTTTTCAGATGTTTTTGGCATTCTAACAGTATAAAAATGATGAGTATTTAGACACTCATCATTGGTCAACAAAAGTCAAACTTGGAGCAAAATTGATGCAGAAATGAAAATGGTTGGTTCAGAGCTGGAAATGGGTTGAATTAGAAGCAATGGGTTGGTTTAGATTAGGTAGTGTTCTTGGTTTCACTGTTTTCAAGCCATAGTGGCTAAGGATCTTTTGTAAGTAATTTTCAAGGTTTTATTGCATTTACTGTATTGGTAGTTGTAATCTGTTAAAACCTGTTAAATTAGTGTTCATTAAGTGAGCTTAGCTCAGTTTGATCATTGTTCCTTGTTGTTTCAGTAATTAGTATAGATTTTGTTTGCAAAACTGTTAATAAAGGTGTGTTTGGTTTTATCTGTCATATCTACGTCCCGAAGTGCATTCGGTGATAGCTTATTGTTGGTTCAAGTTTATTTAGCATAAGTGAACTCATTTGAGTCCAATAATTGTGCCTGCTACACGCACTCTTAAAGTCAACTTTACACAAAATCGTCTGTATGCTTAACTGTGGGATTTTTGTAAATCAAATCACTTATTTTGTGTTCAAGAATCATTAAGCTAGCTTGCAGTAGTCTCATAACATCATATAACATCAAAATCATCCCTCAAATTGGAATCAAAGTTCATGAAAGTCAAACTTTCTCAACTGCTTCAAAAGTCAAATTTGGAAAATCTGTTTTGAGCCAAACTGCAAAAGATTTTTCTTGGATTCATTTCTAAGCCAATTTCAGTGAAACTTGTTGCTTTAAAAAGTTCAACTGGTATCTGTTCTTATTAGCATTTTTGTAGAATTTTACCAATTTTCTATAAGCTGCAAACAGCTTCTCTTTTAGGTCCTTTTTGCCCTGTTCATAAGCTCAGCTTAAAGCCGAGTTTTCTGAGTTTAATGTGCAAGCTTGCACAGGGCTCATAAGAGCTTGTCTAGGGTTGGTATTTGGTTCATATGTAGTTAGCCAGGTCTTGTTTAGGTCTCCAAACTTGGTCTTTGATTTCTAGCTTATTTGAGTGCTTATTTTGTGGTTGCAAATAGCCCTCGAAACTGTTATTAGTACTTAAAATCAAATAAGCCAAATCTTGGTAGTTAGCATTGCAGAGGTTAAGAGTAGTTGTTTTAAGTTGTTTTTGAGTACTTGTAGCATATTATAGCTTTTGTTAACAGTTGGTGGCTTATTGTGGTGTTTGGCTTATTTTAAAGTGCTTATTCATAAGGACTTGGATAGCAGTTTCAATTTCTTGTACACAACACCCTGTTTTTCCATTTTTCCTAGATTCCTAATATAATTTTAGAGTTTTCTTGAATTATTCAGATTTTTCCAGTAC
This sequence comes from Chrysanthemum makinoi, assembly GCA_910596185.1. Lineage (NCBI taxonomy): Eukaryota > Viridiplantae > Streptophyta > Magnoliopsida > Asterales > Asteraceae > Chrysanthemum > Chrysanthemum makinoi. Next base: position 84,014,600 of record OU343216.1, read on the forward strand.
TGTTTAGTATTTTTCTTGATTTAATTCAGTTTTTAAGCATTTTTAATTAGCAATTAATACAAAAAATTAAGAAAAGCTTCAAAAAAATAATTTTTCATTTTTCTTAAGTTAAGATAAATATAAAAAGACAAAAAAATATTTTTCTAGATTTTTCTTAGTTAAATTTGTATTTTTAAGCCATTTAATTAGTTTTTAATAGTTTTTAATTCCTAGAAAATAGAAAAATGATCAGAAAAATATAAAAATAGTTTTGAAAATTCTCTTTTGATATTTTAGATTTTTCTAAGTCTTAATTTTATTTTTCTAGCTTTATTTCATATTTTCTTGTAATTTAGGTTATTATTAAATAGTTAAAAATAGTTTTTAATTAATAATAATTAGATAATTAGTTATAAAAATAATTTTCTTTTTCTCAATATTTTCTTTTATCATTAGGTTTGTAAAAATATCATTTTCATATTTTTAGGATTAATATTGTGTAAGTTTCACTTTTTCGTTTGTACGTTACGTAGTTTTCATTTAAGTTTTATAAAAACATAAAATCAAAAACATTATTTTGCAAATAGTGATAGCGTTTATTTAATATTTTTTACCTTTTTAATTTCCTTTAATTTGCATTTAAGCCCCTATAATTTGCTGGCTTTTTCTGTAGCTATAATCATATCTAATCCCTTTATTCGTTCAAAGTTCTCGATCACTTTACGTTTGGTAATCCATTGCATAGCTCGCTGGGACATAACGACCCGGGGAAACACTATACTCCCCAGATCTTCATTGCATTCGTGCTTGAGCTGTGTTAAGTTTCTTACAGTTGGCCATTCACAAGTGGTCAGCTTGCGTGAGAAAACTTGACGGTTTTGCACGGATCAAAGACAAACGCACAAGCGAGCGGAGAAGCTTTTTTAGGTCAGCGCGAAGCTTATTAAAAACCCGCCTCTTCTTTGCAGCCGCAATTTAATGTCGGGCCGTCCTTATACCCCCACAAGTTTGTTTATCCATAGAAATAAATCGACTTTACAAGCGACACAAAGGCAAGTTTTTAATCTTTGGTTCGGAACTTAACTAATGATAACACCTCAAGTTGAGAATGTTATATAATTGATGTATTCTATTTAGCTCAAAAACAAAAGAGAAAATCTTTTTGTATTTTTAATATGATATATATATATATATATATATATATATATATATATATATATATATATATATATATATATATATATATATATTTTACTTTTTTTATTTTTATAAAATAGTAACTTCACAATGGAAGGATATCGAGTCACTAATCGTCAAACCTTTAACGATATTGTCGCGATTTGAACAACCTCCGAGCAAAGCGGCATGCCAAAATTTGATTGATGAGGTTTAGGGGTGTGTGTGTATGGATAAAACCACAATATCGATATCAAAAATAATCACAAGGAATGATTTAAAATCCCTTTAGGAAAAAGGATAATGAATCAAAACCCGTGAGTGATAGTGATACTGATTAGGAAATCCGAGTCGTTTCCCAACGAGGTGTGAATGGGCAACGTCGTTATTGGTTCGTTATTAAAATGCTCATTGTTTTGGATTTTTGATTTTATTAAAACTACGTGGAATGGGAAAACAATTAAGGGAAATTACACTACGGGGAATCCTAAATACGCGAATTAAACTAAAATGAAACGTAAATAAAATGCAACTACGTCTAAACTAAGTCCTAAAAATGATCTAAAATTACTTTCTAACTAAAAATGATATTAGAAAATTATCTAAGAATTAAAACTAATTTTTATGATTTTTCTGAAATTTATTTGAATTAAAAACTAATTTTAAACTAATTTAAATGCTAAAAATTACAAATTAAACTAGGAAAAATCTGGAATTTTTTTTTTTGCTTTTTATAATTTTATTAATCTAGGAAAATTGAAAACTTATTTTTTTGAAGCTTTTCTGATTTAATTGTATTAAATGCTATTTAAAAGTCCTAAAAACTGTTTTTAATTAAGAAAAATAGCAAACAGTGATGAAAAATTATGAAAAATTCAGGAAAAGTCTAAAATATTATTCTAAATCTATGAAAAATATCAAAACCTAAGCTTATGTGTGAGATTAACAAGTAGTGCAAACCCGATTATGAATAAGCTTATAAGAATAAGCTAAAAAGCACTAGAGGTTATCAAATGAACTCAGAAGCTAAATAAGGCTAAAAGTACCTAAAAGCAACTAATTCCAACTGTTCTTAACCTCTAATGAACAACTTTCAATGATTTGGTTCAATATCACTAATAAGCCAAAACAGCCTAAACCTACCCACTTTAAACTAAATCAACTGCTAATCCAATAAGCTTGACTGAAAAACAGATATGAGGAACTAAAAACCACCAAGCTAAGAACTGATAAACGAAATTTCAAGATCTAACTATCTAGAATGAACCCTATGCAAAGGCTGCAAGTGAGCCTGATTCACACTCAGTTATGCTGAGTGTGAATGGCAGGTCACTCTAAGAACAAGCTTTGATTTAGAGCTTATAGAAGCTAGATAAAATTCCACAAAAATGAGATTACTAAACCTGACCAACTGAATTTTGTTATCCCAAATTTTCAATAATTTTGAACCAGAAATGAAGCTATTAAAAATCCACAAAGTTTTATGAAAACATGTTTTGACACTTTTGACTATTTTGATGATTTGCAATTTTTGACTAAAGTGAGATTTTGATCTCTGAAAAATGATTGTAAATGATGATTAGAGATGAAATGTGACTGAATTATGCTACCTATATTGATTCTAATCCTAACATGCAATCTATACTAATTCTACACTATCTGATTTGAAGATAAGAGCAGAACCTAGTGAGATTTGACTTCCACTGATTTGAGATGTAATTTGAAGATTAATATGACTAAGTTATGACCTATTGAGACTAAAGCAAATGAGTTTTACCACTAAACTAACCTCTAACACAGAATCACTACTTAATCCAAACACTAGTTAAGCAAGCTAATAACTCTTATCTTATACCAAGCTTCAAATCAAAACAGCAATTACCTAAGTTTAAAAAGTCAAATAGCTACTAACAATTGATCTAATTATGATAAATAAGCTACTGAAAGAGTAACACAAAAGTGCAGAAAACAGGTTATGAGTTTAGACTGAATTAGTACTCACATGAAGTCCAGCTTATTTGCAGCTTATCTCAAAACCAAAATACACTATTTCAAACCAATTCCAACCCAAATCTAACTCTGCATCAACCCAAATCCAAAGCTATACCCATATTAAACTAAAGTTGACTTCTGTTGACTGTATTGAAGATTTGAGTGAATTTTGAGATTGAATGAAGTAAAAGCTCACTAGAAGCTATACAAAGCTTAAATGAACCTTATGAAACAGTAGCTATATCTTGTAACAGGCTAATAATGAGCTTAAGAGTATTTTTTTCTGATTTTTATTTTTATTTTTGAGTTAATGAAGAAATAAGCTGAAAACAGTTTTGGAATAACGAAATAAGCTTTTAAACAATAGTAATAACGATTAGAATCATAAACAACTAAAAAAAACTTGAGAAATTAAAACTGGATTATATTAAAAACTTGAAATACAAGAGTGAATTACATAAAGCTAAAAGTAAAAAATGATTACAAAATGATATTTAAACTACTGAAAATAAGATAGAAGGAAAGATGATCCCATTGTGAACGAATGGGGTCTTTAAATACTTGAGCTCAAGGTCTTGGAAGGATCTGGAAGTTGTATTTGTGCTTTCTCTGGAGTATTCTGAGCCCTTGATCAATCTTCACACGTCCATCATTTCATCTTAGCCTTAGGATTGAATCCACCACGCACTAGCCAATCGAGAGGTGAGGATTTGGTGAGATGACACGGATTGCCAACCGGCATCCGTGTGTCGGTGGGTGTCAGAGTAAAGTACTAATTTGTCCTTAATGATAGTGGATTTGGCCAATTAAAGCGCGGGGTAATTTAGGGTTCTTGGCTGGGTTTGGGAATTGGGGGGGATTATTGGCGCGTTTGGTTTATTTATAATTTTTCAATTTGTGTTGACCGGGTTTTAGTTGGGTTTGACCTGGGTCCAAATGGGGAATACGGGTATGATATTATACCGGGTTGGTTTATTTTATTTGGGCCGTGGGTTTGTGTTGGGCTAGGATAGTAATACTAGGACTTAGGATTGTATTTGAACCCATGATGTGTTTCAAGGACTAATAGTGTACATGCTGAAAATCCAAGGACCAATCTTGTAAATCTGAAAATTTGATCAAGGACTAACTTTGCCAATCTTCAAATAATCCAAGGGCTGAATTTGTAAATTCTAAAACTTGAGGGTATATTATGCCAATAACTGAAAGTTCGGGACTATTTCGAAAATTCTTCAAACTTGATCGTATCTTTCAAATATCATCCTCTGAGCATAAAAATCTTCACAGATGCTTAATTCTGACCTTCCGGCTCAGCTTTAGCTCTCTTAATCTCTCGTGCTCGGTTTTCTTTGGTTTTGGCTTTCTTTTGTCTATTTTGTCATATCCGTACCTGCACATGCAAAAACTCAAGAAACACGCAAATATTAAGCATTAACGGCTCTTTCTTGGTTATTTTGGGTTAGTTTTGATAAACAAAAGATATGTGTTTAAGCACATATCAATGTACAACAACTAGTGTTTACATATTGGGTTAACATATACTTAAACTAAGTACACTAAAATGGGTAAAAACATGTAAATACTAAAATGGGTAAAAACATGTAAATACCAAAATGGGTAAAAACTAGCAAATGGTATTGACCCATAATCCATGGTTTTATATATACCACTTAACCAAGTTCATTGAATCTAGAAAGAAAACCATGGATCAACCCATAACCCATGACCCATGACCCATAAAAAAATACCTATGGGTAAGAGGAAGCGTTCCACGGATCCTAGCTTTGAGCTAGCCGGATCCCAAGTGGAAGTGATCCATGGGATCCGGGGAACAGTAGAGAATTTTCTCTATAAATAGAGAGCCATTTCTTCCTTTCTATGCATCTTTTTACACACATACTTCCCCAAAGTATTCTAACCCTCTAACCTCAGATCTAAGTGATCTATGTAGTTTGTCTTTTGCTTTTGTGTGATCTTCTAGGTTCCTCTTAAAGGAGAGATCACCACTTCTTGAAGACGTGCAAGCTCAAGTCCATGAGTTGCCATGCTTCGTCATCATCAAGACAACTAAGGTTCTCTTGTTGATAGTTCTTCCTTTCTCCATAGATGTTGGGTTGAAGGCATTAGTGAAGAATACCGAAAGTGTCAAGATGAAAGCATTAGTGAAAGGTGCTCTTCATTCGTGTCAAAGCATTAGTGAAGAATGCTAAAGGTGTCAAGACGAAGGCATTAGTGAAAGGTGCCAAGCGTTGTGTCAAAGGCATTAGTGAAGGATGCCAAAGAATCAAATCAAGTAGCATGTGTGAAGAAATTCCTAGGTCGTATAATCGATGAGGTGCATCGTTATACATATAAGTATTTGTTTATTTACAAGGATGGTGATATCCTTGATGATGTTGTAACAAGGAGTAGATCTCTTTGAGATTAGGTGTTGTGTCGTGAAGGGTAGTAGTTCCTCCATAGTAATGGAACTAGGTGCTTAGCCTAGTACCTAATAAAGGGTAGGCGACGTTGTGATAGGATTAGTTCTCCTAAGGTGTGAAAGAACTCGGTGGTTAGCCTAGCACCGTATAAAGGGTAGGCGACGTTGTGTTAGGTGTGGTTCGCCTTGGTGTGAAAGAACTCGGTATTTAGCTTTGTACCGGAAAAAGGTTAAGCGACGTTGTGAAGGCTTCTCCGCCACAAGGAGTTGGTGTAGTGCTTACGAACTCTCGAGTAGGTGACTCGGGGAGTGGACTAGGGCAAGGAAGGTGTACTTGTAGCCGAACCACTATAAATAACTTGTGTCGTGGTGATGTGCTTCTTACTCTTTATGTTTCATTACACATTTATATATCTATCTATCAACGTCCAACATAAACAATCAAATTGATTGACATAAGTCGATCTAAATATTTAAAAGGAAGTTTTAAATTGGTAAAACTATTCAACCCCCCCCCCTTCTAGTTTTCCACAAGGTCCCCAAAGTTTATCAAAGTCAGAAATGATCCTTGAACCCCGCCTTCTTGCCAAGCTTCCACCGATCAAGTATTCCAAACATCTTTCAAATACTTGAGAAATCATGCTACAAGGTCAGCTTACGCTGGTGAGTTCATAGGTTTAAGTTCAACAAAATCATAGTGGACCTGTAGGAGCTGATTTGCTATGCAAGACCTAAGATAGAATAATACCGTTTGCACACACCGATCCTACCCGAATCACCAACCATATACTCACATCCCTTATCCAGGGATTACTCGGGCCTCGCGACTCTAGTCCAGCACTGTCGTGGCAACCTTTATAACAGTTGCCAACCCCGGACTAGGTCGAGGTAGAAGTCTATTCTTAGCTATGCAACGGTTAAACCTAGACTAAGGCAACAGCTACAGCACATCTATCTAAAATCGAAAGCATACAAGCAAATCCAAATAGTTTTAACGGTCCAAAACAGTAGCATGATTCTCACCCTAATATAGTTAAAAACGTAGATAAAAGTGGGGCTATGAAACTCACCTCAAGCAATCAACGCACAAATAAACACTAGCAGAAGATAACGGTAATCACGGCACAACAACTATCGACTCGGCACAACCTATTAATGTAGACCAGCTTTAATATATATATTTCTCAAAATCAACGTTATCTACCCCAATATATTCCATTTCTTTATTTTGATCGCTTCTGAACCGTCAAGTTTTATCACACAAGCTAACCACTTGTGAATGGTCAACCGTAATAAACTTCAAACAGCTCAGAAACAATACAATTAAGATCTGGAGAGTACGTGTTTCCCGTCGTTAAGTCCCAACGAGCTGTGCGAATGAATAATCAAACGTATAGTGATCGGGTGATAATGAACGGGAAAAGGTTATGATTTTGAATAATTATACCTAAAGAAAAGGTTTGTAAATTACAGGGGCTTAAATGCAAATTAAAGAAAATTAAAAGATAAATTATATTAAATAAACGCTATCACTATTTTTAAAATTTGATGTTTTGATTTTTCTTTTATAAATTTAAATTAAAAACTACGTAACGTATAAAAGAAAATGTGAAATTGAAACAGTATTAATCCTAAAAATATAAAGATGACATTTTTACAAACCTAATGATAAGAGAAAATTTAGAGAAAAAGAAAATTATTTTTATGACTATTTATTTAATTATTATTAATTAAAAAACTATTTTTACCTATTTAATAATACCCTAAAATATAAGAAAATATGAAATAAAGCTTAGAAAAGTGAAATTATGACTTAGAAAAATCTAAAATAACTAAATAGAATTTTCAAAACTAATTTTGTATTTTTCTGATTATTTTTCTATTTTCTATGAATTAAAAACTATTTAAAACTAATTAAATTGCTAAAAATTACAAATTTAACTAAGAAAAATCTGGAAAAATTATTTTTTTGCTTTTTATATTTATCTTAATCTATGAAAATTGAAAACTTATTTTTTTGAAGCTTTTCTGATTTAATTGTATTAAAAGCTAATTAAAAAGTACTAAAAACTGATTAAAATAAAGAAAAATAGCAAACAGTGATGAAAAATTATGAAAATTTCAGGAAAAGTCTAAAATAATATTCTAAGTCTATGAAAAATATAAAAACTAGGGCTTATGTGAAGGATTATGAAGCTGCAGTGAACTTGCTTAAGTAATAAGCTAACTAAGTTAAGCTAACAAGTGCAATAAACTACCAATGCTTCTCTGAGAAGCTAATTTATGCTAAAATGAACTCATTCTAACTTAATCCAGCTAGTCCTAACAAGCTACAAGCTCTCACCTATGATCCAAGCTTTAAAAGCTCTCTTGGTAAAACAGTTGTAACTACCTAAGTTTAAGCTAACCTACAAGCTTATCAAATGAGCTTTATCGAAAACTGGAATTGTGATCCTCAAGAAGACCAACCAAAGAGTCTACAAACCAAAATTGAGCCCTAGACAAGCTCCCATGAGCTTGTTGTGAGCTTTGCACAAACCTGTGCACACTCAGTTATCACTGAGTCAGTGCACAGGGCACTTTTGACCCAATTGACAAGCTGATTTAGAGCTTTTACAAAATTACTAAAAATCTACAAAAATCATATTTCAATTCTTGACCAATTCAAGTTGTTAAGCCCAAAGTTTTAATGATATTGACCCGAATTGAACACATAAAATTACACAAAGTTTTGCCAAAAGCTGCATTTTTCAATTTTGACTATTTTATGATGCACATGAAAGTTGACTAAAACGAGTTTTGATCCAAATTTATGAACTGATTATGATGAGATAAGCTATAGTGATACTAAAACAAGCTACTCTACTGAATTCTAAACACAAATCAAGCTTTTGATTTTTTAAAATTTCAACAGATATGCAATTAAGACAGATTGAAGGTGATTTTGACTTTGAGCTATTAGAGATGCAAAATGAAGGCTAAACTGGTTATATTACAACTAAATGGGACTATAGCAACAGATCTTAACCACTTTCTAAACCTCTAACTCATTTTGACAGTTTGTACCAATCACTAGTTCAAATGACTTAATGTAGATTTTAACAAAAAAAATACTTAACTAATGCAAACTAATGCTCAATCCAACTATAACTAACCTAAATGAATCTAACTGCAATGATTTAAACTATCAATTAACACTAACTCAAATAGAACAATGATATGCAGATTTGAGCTTAAAATGACATAAAGTGAATGAGAAGCTTACAGCAGTCCAGCTTATTTTGAAGCTCAATCCAGAACCATAACTACACTAACCTAAGCTATTCCAACCCAATCCAAGCTCTGCAACAACCCCATTCCATAACTGAGTCCACATTGAGCTTCACAGTGGACTTTTATTGACCAAATTAAGAATTAGCTTAAAACTGGATTATAAGCTTACTAAGAGCTATGAGCAGCTTTAGTAAGCTTATTAGAGTTGTAATAAGGCTTATTGAAACCTGGTTTTTAGATTATTTAAACTGCATAAGTAAAAGAAAACTTAAAACCTAGAAACTTGGATAAACTTTGAATTAATACTGAAAATGAGTTACAATAGACTTAATAACTTTGGTTCAGACAGGAAGATTAGAATTACAAATTAGAACTTAATTGAAACATAAAAATTAAAAACGACACATATGAAAAATTAAAACTAAAAACTACTCTCCTTGAAGTCTTCTCTTCCTTCTATTTATTCACAAAATAGCTCCCACGTGTCCTCTGAGTAAATCCCACTACTTTTCTGGACCATTGGATCACTGGAGTGGTTTTTAGCCATTGATGGCTTTTTGGCGGGAAAACTCTTTTAGCCAGTTGGAGAGGGATTGAGTGCAAGGAAGGGGAGGCATTAAATACTTTTTGTTGTTTGGTGGAGGTGGAGTGATAAGGGTGTGGCTTGGTGATGTGGAGGTGAGGTGAGTGTCTGGTTTTGCAGACAGTGGGTAAGGAAGAAGGTGGGCGGGAAAAAGGGTGGTTCGTTTGACCATGAGTTGACCGGGTTTAATAATAACGGGGGTTCAAGGGTCAAGTGGGGGCTTGGGTTGCATGTTGGGCTTGGTTATTGGACCGTGGGATTGGGTTGATAATAATTTGGGATCCGGTTTGGATTTAGGATTAGTTCAAGGACCAAATTTGCAATTCATCCAAACTAGAGGGACCAAATCTGCACTTTTCCAAAGTTAATCAAGGACCATTTTTGACAAGTTTAATTTTCCCAAGGACCAAAAATAATAATTTTCAAATTTAAAGATGTCCAGGGGTAATTTCTGTCAATTTTGAAACTTGAAGGACCAAACTTGTAAATTCTCAAAACTTTTGAAATTTTTCACCAAAGGACTAATTATGACAACTTATGATTTCAAAAGGACCTTTGGTGACTTTTCTACAAAAAAAATGCCTAGGGACTAAATTTGACAAGTTTTGAAAGTTGAGGGACTGAAACTGCCAATTATGCAAACTTAGCTCGTTTTTCATCCGATTTTAAACATTTTGCATCCAAACATATAAAACACAATTTTAGAATATTTTCAGATTTTGATGCATTTCTCGAGTGTTTTAAATGTTTTGCAGTTCAGATTTGACAAAAATGATGAGTATTTACACACTCATCAATCCCCCACACTAAACTATTGCTAGTCCCAGCAATCTTTGAGAAAAAATTAATGGGTTTGAATCTCTTTACCAAAAGCCATTACTCGGAGTAGCCAAATGTTTCAGTTCAAGTAAGAACCTTGGTACACCGATAACCAAATGATTTTGAGCAAATCACCAGCTTCCAACGGATTTGATTTGTCTTTACCGTAAGCCGCTTACTTCGGACTAGCCAACTCTTAGATAATATATCTTTGGTGAGTCGATTACCAATTATGGTTTCCAACTGCCTTTACCACAAGCCATAAACTTGCGGGCTAGCCAACTCTTCACTAATTAAAGATATGGTGAGTTGAACACCATACAATTTTGGGCAAATTGCAAGCCGTCAACGGATTTGAGATATCTTTACCAAGAGCCGTTTGCTCTTGGATTAGCCAATCCTTTTGTTTATTAGACATGGCGGATCGATAACCGTAGTAAAGTGAGTGCAAAACACTTACTCCAAAAAAAATTTTGGCCAAAAATAGGGGAATAGGGTGGTATAATTACATGATAAAATTCGTGAGAATTCCCCCCCACACTAGAAATGAATATTGCCCTCAATATTCAAAGTACGGGCGGTTATGCGAACGCAGATGAGAAGTAAAAGGGAAATACTACGGCCATTATTTTGAAAGATTTTTTTTTTTTAAATTTATATACAACAGCGGGGGGCAACTCCCCCACACTAGGGTGGTAGAAAATAGAAAGAAGTCAGAAATACGGGTGAAAACCCATATAGTGTGCTATAGTTTTTGATTCCCGAGTCGCTAGCTTGACTCGACCCCGTATTCATTGGTTCATGGGGAAGCAACGTGGAAAACCAATCTCGATCGGACTTTCGTTCACAGTGTTAATAAACATATGAACATCAGAAAGTTCCACACCGACGAGATACAACCGCGGTATTGTTAATAGTAGAAACTATAAAGGATGATACCGGTGTCAAAGATGGTGTCCTCATTCCCGAAAGAGAAAAGGAAAAGAGCAACCACACCATCTGTGAAGAATGGAATAAAGATGTGCATGAGAATGCATGTCCATTCCTCATTAGTAAGAAGCAAATCACCATTTTTGACATTTTTAAGCTTAAACTTGAAGCTTGTATGGTGATTGTCAATAAGATGTCCGGGAGGGAGGGTTGGAAACGGTTCTTCAATCAACAGATTTTCCAGAAAAAGGATGTCCCCCTCCGAATCAAAGTAAGTATTATCAATTACTGTTGGAATTGACTCATCACAAAGAAAGGCATCGACTTCATTCCAAAAGTTGTCATCTTCCTCATCCGAAGTGAGAGAAGGGATGGAAGAGTCGGGATTAATATGACTAGGAGATGATGGATCATTTTTGAGCAATTCTTCAATGGGAAGATTGTCTCCCATTGGATCATAAATATCATCATCCAATCCAGATGAAACCGAAGAGAGTTTGGTTTCATCCACAGAGTTAACAAACTCGATACGATAAACCCGATTCCGGAGGTGGGAAAAGTGGTGTGCTCTTAGAGCTAGCAATTTCCACCACTTCCGATAAAGTCTCGAATCTAGATCATCATCATCAAGAACACTCTTGACTTCCTTGGTACAACTTTCAAACCATTTGTTTGAACCAGGTTTGATTTTCAAAGCTTTTTAGCTCAACACGCTTTTGGTGACTCCTCTTAACTGGAAATTTGAGAGTGTTGCATTGATTCTTTCGATTTTGATCAATTGTGACAACACTCTGTTTGGATAGAGGTTTGGAGTTTTGGTTGATATTAAACGTGAGTTCTTCGTTGTCAACCCGTATGGTCAACTCTTCAGCAAATACATCAATTAGAGCACGACTCGTTCTCAAGAAAGCTCTCACTAAGATGAGGGGAACTCTAGGATATGCATCAAAGTCTACTACAACAAAGTCAGTAGGAAAGTGAAACTTTCCTACTTTCACCACGACATCCTCTGCTATCCCAAGTGGACGAAGTTATGGTACGGCCTCTAGCTCGAGTGTCATGCAAGTGGATGTAAGTTTAGGAAGAGACAGTTTCTTCCATACTGAGAGTGGCATGAGGTTAATGCTTGCGCCAAGATCGCCAAGGCGAGCATTGAACCATCCCCAGAAATCACACGGGATTAAAAACCGCAGGGTCTTCAAGCTTTTGGGAAGCTTCTTGAGAAGGACCTGAGCATTGCTCATTGAGAGGGTTTAGCCATCGGATAACTTATCTTTGTAGCTCAGTAAGCCTTTAAGCGTGGATGCAAATTTGGGCATTAGAACGAGAGCATCAACGAAGCTTATATCAAAGTGTAGTTCATTGAAAATTTGGAAAAATTTTTCCATTTTCTCTTTGTTTTTGTCTTTGAGCTTCTCATCATGCATTCTTGATGGGTAAGGAAGTCGACTAGACTTTGAGCCGGATGGAAGTTATTTCTCGGCTCAGAATTCTTCGGAACTTCGGGTTCCGGACTTAAAGCTTGGACTACCGAAGGTGGGACGGGTGCGGTACTTCGTGGGCTTGAAAAATGCACCTTGTCCGTTGTATCCTTGGTAACTTGACTCATTGCTCCCGGTGGAGGAGGCATTGGAGTCGAAGGTCCATTGTGCGTCTTACCACTACGAGTGGTGACGGCTTTCAACTCGGCATTTGGATTTGGAACTGTATTGCTTGGGAGTCCTCCAGAAGATGACGAAGCTTTGTTCATATTCATGTTCATGAAACTGCTCATCATATTCTTCAACTCATTTGTCTGCCGAGACAATGTGGTATCAATTTCATTTCTTAGCTCAACTCTCATGTTATTGATCTGAGTTTGCATTGAACGTATGCTTGACTCAGTAATTTTCATGAAGTCATTTGGTAGGGGGGCTTGAGAAGGTTGTTGATAACTTTGTTGATTTGGAGCTTGATAAGGTTGGTTGAAATTGTTCCGGTTTTGATTGAAATTTTGAGAGTTATTGAAGTTGTGTCCTTGATTCAAAACAAAGCGATTTTGATTGCCATGGTTTTGCACAGGAGGAAAACCAGGTGGTGTCATACCGCTAGGTGCACGGTAGTGAGGATCGGCTTGTGGTCGGTATTGATTGTGGTTTACGAAGCTTACGGGAGCTTGGTAAAAATAAGCATCGGTTGCTTGACAATCATAATACGCGTGTGGACCACTACAAGTTTCACACACCTTGTTTACGGCTTTGATTGGTTCCGGCTTATGAATTTCGCTTTTGATTTCCTTTACCTCTTTCATCATACAACGGATGACGTCCGTTAGCTCGGCTATTGGAGCGGCTAACTCGAAAGAGTTACCGGATGAAGAAGCAGGAGTGTTCGGAATATTGACTTTGTTGCGAGAAATAGGAACTTTTGATTTTATTTCGCAAATCTCAATCACATCTTTAGGCTTACGATTCAAGATATTGCCACCGGCTGCGTTCAAAGAATCTTGATCGTTACCGCTCAACCCATTATAAAAGATATTAACTTGTTGAAGCTCCGTGAATTCATGATGGGGGCATTTCCTGAGGAGATCTTTGAATCTCTCCCATGCCTCTCCAAAGTTTTCATCGAAATTTTGACGAAATCCGAAATTTCATATTTAAGATTAGTTGTCTTTGATGGAGGAAAGAAATAATTGACAAACTTTTGAACAAGATCCTCCCAAGTTTCGATGGATCGAGGGGGTTCTTTTTCCGCCAAATCCGGGCCGCCTCAAGTGAGAATGGAAAAAGCATCAACTTGATTACTTTTTGTGGCACATCCTTGAAATTGATAGTTGAAGTCAACTTGTTAAACCAACGGATGTGTGCATACGGGTCTTCTTGATCAAACCCGCGGAATTGATTCGTAGACACAAGTTGGATCAAATGTGTCTTCAATTCAAAGTGATCAGAATTGATTATCGTAAAATGATGGCATCTCCATAACCCTCGATGGGTGCTTGGAGCATTTCCGCCATAGTTGCTCACGCCATATTGTTGTTTGAAATAGTACGAATCTCGGGTTCGACTATTTGGGCAGTACGTCTACGAGAACGTCTTCTAGAATTTCTCGCTAGATCACGAAAGGACTCAATGATCTAGACGAACGAGTGCGCATGCACTAGACGTAACTTGAGGAAACAAGAGAATTATGAAAATGGGGAAAGAAGAATCTTTTTAGGTTTTATGGTTTTGAAAAGTAGATATAACAACAAATCCAATTAAAACAATATCGAGGCAAAACGACAGTGATCTTAAACCAATAATCACAAGATGAATGGCTTCTTTGAAAAGGTACACCACTCACAAGGACACAAAGGCAAGTTTTAATCTTTGGTTCGGGAACTTATTATGGTCGTACCCCGGTAGGTAGTACACGCCTTGGTTTGCGGTAGTAATTTTTTATGTTGTTATTATTAAACAAAGAAAACGACAAATCTTTTGTATTTTTATCTTATATATATATATATATATATATAGAAACAAAAGAAAAATATTTTTTGTGTTTTATACGTTTTAAGATGTTTTGGGTTTTGGATTTTTATGTGAAAATATATATAGATATAGATGGTATAAACAAGGAGTGAATATTCAAATCACTAATCTGCTAAGCGTAAGATAATTAGCACACTCCCCGCAGCGGCGGAAAATTTGATCGCCTAAACCGTCAAGTTTAATCACACAAGCTAACCACTTGTGAATGGTCAACCGTAATAAACTTCAAACAGCTGAAAACAATACAATTAAGATCTGAGAGTACAGTGTTTCCGGTCGTTAAGTCCCAACGAGCTGTCTGACTGAATAATCAAACGTATAGTGATCGTGATAATGAACGGAAAAGGTTATGATTTTGAATAATTATACCTAAAAGAAAAAGTTTGTAAATTCGGGGCTTAAATGCAAAATAAAGAAAATTAAAAAGATAAATTATATTAAATAAACGCTATCACTATTTTTTAAAATTTGATGTTTTTGATTTTTCTTTTATAAATTTAAATTAAAAACTACGTAACGTACAAAAGAAAATGTGAAATTGAAACAGTATTAATCCTAAAAATATAAAGATGACATTTTTACAAACCTAATGATAAGAGAAAATTTAGAGAAAAATAAAATTATTTTTATGACTATTTATTTAATTATTATTAATTAAAAACTATTTGTACCTATTTAATAATACCCTAAAATATAAGAAAATATGAAATAAAGCTTAGAAAAGTGAAATTATGACTTAGAAAAATCTAAAATAACTAAAGAGAATTTTCAAAACTAATTTTGTATTTTTCTGATTATTTTTCTATTTTCTATGAATTAAAAACTATTTAAAACTAATTAAATTGCTAAAAATTACAAATTTAACTAAGAAAAATCTGGAAAAATTATTTTTTTTGCTTTTTATATTTATCTTAATCTATGAAAATTGAAAACTTATTTTTTTGAAGCTTTTCTGATTTAATTGTATTAAAAGCTAATTAAAAAGTACTAAAAACTGATTAAAATAAAGAAAAAATAGTAAACAGTGATGGAAAATTATGAAAAATTCAGGAAAAGTTTAAAATAATATTCTAAGTCTATGAAAAATATAAAAACTAGGGCTTATGTGAAGGATTATGAAGCTGCAGTGAACCTGCTTAAGTAATAAGCTAACTAAGTTAAGCTAACAAGTGCAATAAACTACCCAACTTTCTGTAGCTAATTTATGCTAAAATGAACTAATTCTAACTTAATCCAGCTAGTCCTAACAAGCTATAAGCTCTCACCTATGATCCAAGCTTTAAAAGCTCTCTTGGTAAAACAGTTGTAACTACCTAAGTTTAAGCTAACCTACAAGCTTATCAAATGAGCTTTATGGAAAACTGGAATTGTGATCCTCAAGAAGACCAACCAAAGAGTCTACAAACCAAAATTGAGCCCTAGACAAGCTCCCATGAGCTTGTCGTGAGCTTTGCACAAAACTGCACACTCATTATCACTGAGTCAGAAGTGGCACTTTTGACCCAATTGACAAGCTGATTTAGAGCTTTTACAAAATTACTAAAAATCTACAAAAATCATATTTCAATTCTTGACCAATTCAAGTTGTTAAGCCCAAAGTTTTAATGATATTGACCCAGAACTGAACACATGAAAATTACACAAAGTTTTGCCAAAACTGCATTTTTCAATTTTGACTATTTTATGACAGACATGAAAGTTGACTAAAATGAGTTTTGATCCAAATTTATGAACTGATTATGATGAGATAAGCTATAGTGATACTAAAACAAGCTACTCTACTGAATTCTAAACACAAATCAAGCTTTTGATTTTTTAAAATTTCAACAGATATGCAATTAAGACAGATTGAAGGTGATTTTGACTTTGAGCTATTAGATATGCAAAATGAAGGCTAAACTGGTTATATTACAACTAAATGGGACTATAGCAACAGATCTTAACCACTTTCTAAACCTCTAACTCATTTTGACAGTTTGTACCAATCACTAGTTCAAATGACTTAATGTAGATTTTAACAAAAAAAAATACTTAACTAATGCAAACTAATGCTCAATCCAACTATAACTAACCTAAATGAATCTAACTGCAATGATTTAAACTATCAATTAACACTAACTCAAATAGAACAATGATATGCAGATTTGAGCTTAAAATGACATAAAGTGAATGAGAAGCTTACAGCAGTCCAGCTTATTTTGAAGCTCAATCCAGACCCATAACTACACTAACCTAAGCTATTCCAACCCAATCCAAGCTCTGCAACAACCCCATTCCATAACTGAGTCCACATTGAGCTTCACAGTTGACTTTTGTTGACCAAATTGAGAATTAGCTTAAAACTGGATTATAAGCTTACTAAGAGCTATGAAGCACTTTAGTAAGCTTATTAGAGTTGTAATAAGGCTTATTGAAACCTGGTTTTTAGATTATTTAAACTGCATAAGTAAAAGAAAACTTAAAAACTAGAAACTTGGATAAACTTTGAATTAATACTGAAAACTCTTTTAGCCAGTTGGAGAGGGATTGAGTGCAAGGAAGGGGAGGCATTAAATGCTTTTTGTTGTTTGGTGGAGGTGGAGTGATAAGGGTGTGGCTTGGTGATGTGGAGGTGAGGTGAGTGTCTGGTTTTGCAGACAGTGGGTGAGGAAGAAGGTGGGCGGGAAAAAGGGTGGTTCGTTTGACCATGAGTTGACCGGGTTTAATAATAACGGGGGTTCAAGGGTCAAGTAGGGGGTCAAGGGTCAAGTGGGGGCTTGGGTTGCATGTTGGGCTTGGTTATTGGACCGTGGGATTGGGTTGATAATAATTTGGGATCCGGTTTGGATTTAGGATTAGTTCAAGGACCAAATTTGCAATTCATCCAAACTAGAGGGACCAAATCTGCACTTTTCCAAAGTTAATCAAGGACCATTTTTGATAAGTTTAATTTTCCCAAGGACCAAAAAATAATAATTTTCAAATTTAAAGATGTCCAGGGGTAATTTCTGTCAATTTTGAAACTTGAAGGACCAAACTTGTAAATTCTCAAAACTTTTTAAATTTTTCACCAAAGGACTAATTATGACAACTTATGATTTCAAAAGGACCTTTGGTGACTTTTCTTACAAAAAAAATGCCTAGGGACTAAATTTGACAAGTTTTGAAAGTTGAGGGACTGAAACTGCCAATTATGCAAACTTAGCTCGTTTTCATCTGATTTTAAACATTTTGCATCTGAAACATATAAAATACAATTTTAGAATATTTTCAGTATTTTGATGCATTTCTGCGTGTTTTTAAATGTTTTGCAGTTCAGATTTGATCAAAAATGATGAGTATTTACACACTCATCATATTTCCAAAAATGTCTCGTTTCACCATTTAATCCTAGTGTTTGGTATCCTCATGTGGGTGTATCGACTCAATATGATGCTATGAATGCACTCAAACAACCCATATGTAACTCAATGCAACACGATGAGACCTCTAAACGATAAGCTCAATAGTTCAATAAGTTTCGAATAAATAGCGACCTTATCGAATTCGTCAACTCGATAAACTCATTTATTTACTCGTTTCGCTTATTATTCCATAAATCAATCGTATCCTAAAGAGTCATAAGGATAATTCACCCATTAATAAGGTTACCCAACGTACCTAGCGGGCTCTTATTAGATTCGTCAACCTAATAAGTCCGCTACCCACGTGGATCAACACTATTAACGTTAGGTTATCCGTAACCCATGCACACAACGTAAGTACATAAATACTTGAAGATAATATCAAATGCCCATAATTGGCATTTATCGATAAACGTGTACTCGAAACATTAATTACTTATTTATTATAAAACATTTCCAATTTAGTCGTTAGTTTCCATTTAAAATAGTAAATAACAAGATAAGTCTTGTTATCGTTATTTTGGTACAAAAAGCCCATTTATTATTTATATTTCATAGTCTATTAGCATTTTCATGTATATATATATATTTCGTCAAATTCCAATATTAATCTCATATAGTTATTCGTTTCGAGTCCACAAGCACAGTCATGACTTCTCGCCTTTAATCAATCAATAGTCCAAATTATACTAAACTTCATAAAGACGGCTTTGTCGGAGTCAACTATTGACTAAAAAGTCAAAGTAACGCGGCGACAGCTCAAAGTCAACAATATATATATCAAGTCCAATTTAAAAGTCATAATAATCTAATTCAATCCCAAATCAACTCAAAACAATCTCGCCAACCAATCAATCAACCCAATATACCCGAAACCAATGTTGTGACCCTAATGGTCATGACACGGTCACGGTTAAGACCACGTGAACCAAACAAGCCCTAGAAGCTTTTTGGCTCCACGCGTCTCATCCAAACCTCAACTACATCAACCAACAAGCTACCAAAATGACCCGACCCCAGTGGCCTGTGGGTGACGTACACCAACCAAGGCTCACGTACGTGGGCCTGGTGGCTCGTCACCATGCCAAATCCCATCAAACATCACCCAAATCAATACCACAACATCCAAATCCAATCATTCAAGCTCGAATCATTAACCAAACACAAAACCCATCATCGATTCTAACCAAAAACATGAAACTAGACCTAAAATGCGTAAACCCATCAAATTGATACACCACACACTTACCAAACACTAATTACTTGTTTATTTTTTATGTTAATTTGACTTAATTCCATGTTTCAACCAAAAGCCCCAAATTTCTACATAGGGTCGAAACCCTAATTTGCCATAATGGCTTCTATATACGACCTAAAACATGTGTTACCCATGTTCCATACCTTACCTTATTCAAGACCAATTGTAAAACCCGCTTGAAACCCTAAATATCCGAATCTTAATCTATAAATTTGAAGGTGTTAATGAAGGTTTTAGTGAGAGTATTATATATGGTTGGAAAGAGTATGAAAAGATCTTTGATATGGTGGTGGAGGTGGGTGGTCACACGCCGGTGGTGGCGGATTTTGGCCGGGAAGAGTGGCCGTCATGCAGTGCCAAGGGGTTTAGGGTTAGGGTTTTTATTAATTTTGAGAGAGAGTAGAGAGAGAAAGGTGAGTTGTGTGTGTTTTTAGTGAGAGAAATGAAAGAGTGAAATGTAAGTTGAGGGGGTATTTAAGGGTGGGAGCTAGAGACTAATAAATAAATAAAATTGGTGGAGGGTGGCAGGCCAAGGTGAAAAAGGAGGGCCCGTGGTCGCCATTTTCAGTAAACTATCCCGTTACCCATTCCGAGCTCATATATTGTCTTCCGAGTGTCCCACAACGTTCATTCGACTTTCTAACATCGTTATTTATGTTTTGCACGAAGTTTTGACTATTTATTGGTCAATTTTCGAGTTACGGTCTAAAAGGTACAATATTTCTCGTTTTAGGCTTTTCTAGTGCCGAATCGAATAGTGCCTACCAAATTGAGTTAAAACTCATATGATAACTCATTTAATAATGAAATAAACCATAAAAACCAATAGACGATATAAAATCAAGTCATGGTTTATAAAAATAGTGATAAAGGCAAAGCTCGGTTTAGTTTAACGTAATGCGGTTACCTAAAATAGACTCCCTAAATTGCCGGTTGTCACAGCCTCCCCCTCGAACAAACCCGTCTCGGGTTTCAATCCGAGTTGCTTGATGTCATAAAAAGTTTAGGATACTTCCTACGGAAAACGTCCTCACGTTCCCACGTGAACTCCGGTCCATGTCGGGAGTTCCAACGAACTTTGACAATCGGAATTCGGCTATTCTTCAGCCGTTTAATCTCACGATCTATAATCTTAATCGGTTCCTCAACGAAATTCAATTTCATCATCAATGAATATCTCTAAGGGCACAACTATGTTTTTTTCCTCAAAGACATTTCTTTTACTAACATGAAAGACATTGTGTATAATCGCTTCAATTCGATGGTAGCTCCGGTGTATGCTACCGGTCCATTCTTTCCGTGATTGGAAAGGGACCAATATATCGGGGATTGAGTTTTCCAAGCTTTCCAAAACGAATCACTCCTTTCCAAGGAGAAACTTTCAACATAACACGATCTCCAACCCGAAATTCTAAAGGTTTACGCTCCTTATCGGCATAACTCTTTTGTCTATCACGAAGGTTTGCAATCTGTTTAATCCAACTATCTTCTCTGGTTTCTAAGACAAGTTCGGGACTGTAAGTTGACTCTCGCCAACTTCACCCCAACAAACAGAGAACTGACATTTCGCCACGCTTGCCTTCAAATGGAGCTGGCCTTAATGCTAGAATGATAACTATTGTTGTAAGAGAATTCGGCTAAAGGGAGATGTCTCTCCCACTTTGCGAAATCAATAACACAGCTCTAAGCATGTCTTCTAAAAGTCTGAATGGTTCTTCGCCTTTGACCATCCATGATGATAAGTGCACTCATATCCAAATTTGTTCCTAATGTCGTCCAGAACGATCTCCAAAAGTGGGATGTAAACGACTATCCCTATCGGAAATGATATATCGGTATCATGATGCGATACTACCTCCTTAAGATACAATCAAGCAAGCTTATCGAGACTATCGGTTTCACTAATAGCTAAGAAGTGTAACTTAGTTAAACGATCAACGATACCTGATAATACCATTGCCGCTTAACTGTTCTAGGTAATTTAGTGATAAAGTCCATGGTTATTCGGCCCCATTTCCATTCCTGAGTTCGTTGAACTAAGAGTCCTCGATGGTTTCGATGTCGCCTTTACCTTAGAACAAGTCGTACCAACCGACATAACCGAAGCTATATCGGATTTCTATATTAGGCCACCAATAAAGTTTCTTAAGGTCCGACATCTTATCGGCCCGTGATGAATAGAGTATTTTGATTTATGCTTCGTGCATAATCAACTACGATTCCACCATGAAATGGTATCCGCCTTCCTCAAGCATAAAGTTCAACGCTCAAGAAGCCATTTTCACTTTCTACCATTCCATGAAGATTCTCATGGTTCGCTTCTCTCAATGCTCTGCCATGGCTAAAATTTGAGACGGTAAAGGCAAACAATGGTCATTCCTAAGGATCAAACGAGTAGGGGTGGAATGTCCTCTTTACGGCTAAGTGCATCACCACAACGTTAGCTCTTACTAGGATGATAACGAATCTCACAAATATAATCACTAAGCAATTCCAACCAACCGTTGTCTCATGTTCGGCCTTCCCGATCTAAGATATGCTTCAAGCTCTTATGGTCGGTAAATACTACACTTGGTTCTATCTTGTAATGTCTCCATATCCTAAGAGCAAACACTACTGCACCTAACTCAAGGTCATGGGTGGTGTAGTTTTTCTCATGCTTCTTAAGTTGTCGAGATGCATAAGCAATCACCTTCTCCCGTTGCATCAAAACAGCACCTAAGCCTTTATGCGGCGTCATAGCAGATACACACAAAATCTTCGCTTCCTTCGGTAAAGCTAGGATATGGACTACACAACTTCTCCTTCGTGTTGGAATGCTTCTTTTTTTTCTCCCCATTCATATTCACTTAATACCTTGTTAGTTAGTTTCCACGACTTAGCTATCTTGAAAATCCCTCAATGAATCTCCTATAATACCGCTAAACCTATAAACCGCTGGATTGATGGGTTCTTGTCGCCCATTCCTTAACGCAATCTTAAATCTGGGTCAATGAACACTCATCTATCACATGACCTAAGAATTGAACGACTAAATCAAAATTCACACTTAGAGAATTTGGCATACAACTTCTCCCTCTTTAACAATCCTAAAATGAGCCTCAAATTGCTCCCTCAATACCTTAGAGTATATCAAGATGTCGTCTATGAATACTGTTAGGATCGTATATATGGATGATTTAGTGAATCTGGGAGTGGGGAAGATGGAAGAACATGTTCATCATGTTAGAGAGAGAAACTAGAGAGAGAAGGGAAAACTAGTGTGTGTTTTATTTATGAAAGATGAAAGGATTACACTAAGTCTCACCCCTCCATGGAAGTATGGAGGGGTATATATACCAAACACATACAACAATGGGTAATTGACATAACAAGCCCATGTGTTTAAGGTAATAAAGATAAATAATGTAATCCCGTCAATGTCGTTCCATTTACGAGTTAGGAGCGATTCCAACAATATTCCCAATGGGATCGATATAAGGGATTACTTACAACATTTACTACAAATACGTAAAACAAATAAAGAAAGGTCTTCATAAGCTCTTCAAGTCAGAGGATGATGAAAGTTTACTTTTCTCTTCTTGTACTCCTTGACTCGAGTCGCTTTCACTTGTAGGCAAATGATGTAATATGCATAAATTGGATTAACTTTCCCCCCAATTCATGCCGCATGTCTTTAGAAAATCTCTCCCAGACACTCCGCTAAGTTTCAATCGCCTTCCCCAACCTGACAACCATCTCAGATTTGAAACTTTGATGTAGTGAACATTTCCTCTAAATTTGAAGTTTTCAAGACGCAGGGAATTTTATAGATGAGCAAAGAAACCACAAGGTAAATCGACTTGTTGCGGAAATCCATTCGGGGTAACATGCAAGAAATCAACAAGATCTTCTCACGTATGTAGATGCTCTCTACACCAACAAACCACGAAAGAAAATGAAACGACTTCCGAATGTTGCGTCTATCGAAATAATAGAAGCTAATGTGAATCGAATTACTCGATAAGATAACCGCAGGTGTGTGGCATCACAACATCATAATTAGGTAACTTCACACACGATAACTCTGTGAAAATGAGACGATAACACCAACTTGAGAAATTTAACCATCGATCGTCTCATTTCTTCCCCTAATGAAGAAATTCATGAGGAGAGGGTTTTCAAAAAAATCCAAAACAACAAAGGAAGCAGACACCACCTATACTCTTTCCCCGATGTTTTCAATGAATCGTAATTATACACCACGATGTTGATGATGAATTGGAGACATCGAAAACCATGTATGTTCAATTAATCAACAAGTGGAAGTACCATAAATATCTCATGAGAATCAATCCGATAAAACTCTCTACTTGTGTATACTCTTCCTGCCTAACTCTTTAACCCATTATTATTTCTCGGACGCTTTTGTAGTGACTACTGATGGAGAAAACCCATATGACCTAACTGAGACTAAGTAGTATAAACTAACTTGTGACTTAAACTTGCACTATTGTCGACGAAGAACCCTTTTTCTAACTCCATCGTGAAAAGGTAAACTTAAAGTTTCTCAAATTATCCCACCTTAGTGTGACTTAAGCACAACAACGTAACTTCTAAAAGTGAGAGTTATAAGTCGAGCACAACAACGAACTCCTTACACTTCTAACTAGATAACTCAAGTCTTTGTCATTCGGTTAAAGCTCGAACAAGGATCTCGAAGAATCATGCATCCAACCAACCCGATATCTTCGGATACTAATACATGTATCCGCGGATATCCTTGTCCCAACAATTGGTATCAATCAACAATGGTTTAGGAGTGTTCATGTTTGTTTTGAAGGGTTACGCAGTAAAGGCTCGTTATAATGGTTTTTGTCAAGTCTTAAAGCTTTAATTTTTGAACTTTAAAATTCAAGATTCTTGTGGTTTAAGGTTTTATTGGTGCTAAAGTCATTTTTGCAAAAAGTTCAGAGTTTTAATGCATTTTTCTTATTTTTAAGCCAGATTTGGTTTTGGTCATTTCACTGTAACTTTTCTAATAACTTTGGGTGAAAAAGTCAACATTTTTGGGTTATTCGAAGTGTTTTCAAGGTTATCCAGGTAAAAGAAATCATTTGAATCGTTGGAAATTTCTTACAGTAGAAGTCAAAAAAGTCCCCTAGTTTTCTACTCAGAACTTTTGGTGAAGAATCTTCGGCTATAAGCATACTCGCTTTTCAATTTGATAAGTGTGTGAACACCTGACTTTTGATATCCCTACGTACCGCGGATAAAGGATTTTGGTTCTAACCATAGTTTATGATAAGCTAAAGCTTACGAAAGTAACTCTACGCGATAACTTCACAATTACGAAGGCTTCACGGTAACTTTTATTCACGATAAGTTTAGGTTACGCAGAAGATACTTTCACGATAAGGTTTCTAAAGATAAGGTTTCTCGCTACTGTCTTCCGATAAGGTCGGCCAAGATAGCTTCCACGCGATATCCTAACGATAAGCACGGATCCTACGCTCTAAGCCCTGCCTAATTTAGAACCTCGCTTCACGCCAAAATCTTCTACGCGATAAAGGTTTAAAAAAAAAAAAGGTTTTTTATGGAAAACTTGAGTAAAATTTAAATTTTTGAGGAGACTAACGTCTAATTTTACGAGAATCAAATTTTGGTTTAACTGTGAAAATTTTGGTCAAAAATTCAAATTTTTGGGGCTAAATTCAAATTTTCTTTCGTCAAATTTGGCGCCAAAATTGTCATAACTCAAATTTTTCTATACGCCCTTAGAATTGATTTTTTTATATGAATTTCAAATTTTGGGCGAATTTTTTAGAACCAACATGAAAGTAATGACTTTCTTTATACACCTCAACGAGCTTAATTATCAAAGAACATAACCTTTATCGTTGAATCGATCCTACATCAACTTTTATCGATCATACCTTCATCAATGGCTACTCAACAAGACATTCATGAACTGGTTCAAAACCGACTCCTATGTTGGCAAAAGGTGGTTATCTTCAATGGACAAGTCGAATGTCTGCTACATAAAGACCAAACCTAATGGTAAACTCATGATTAAATCCATTCAGATGGACCCTTCTGAGCCTCGACAAGTTAATGTACCGGAATCGATGCAACACCTCCCACCACCATCTTCTCAGTCTTCAATACAAATCAATACACCGCAGAGGATCAAACAAGTCGAAGCGATGACATGGCAATTCATATTATCCAACCGGTTTACCAATAGACATCTTTTGCCGGGTAGACATTGTGGAACCGCCGATATGTGGGAACGTGTTAGACGAATTTCTTGTCGCGGAACGTAAATTGGTCATCAAGACATGGAGAACAAGTTGCTAAATCGAATGGGAAAAGTTCACATCTACCTGAGAATCCATTGAATCCTACTATGGAAGGTTTTGCACTTTGATGAATGAGCTAACTGTAACAAGTCGACACCTGTAACTATCGCTCAAAACATCAAGTCCCTCAATAATCTTCCGTAGAATGGGGACTTATGTCACCTGCCACAACCAAACAGGACTTACATCAGTGAACTTGATCAACCAATGATTTTCAAACAAAACCAAGTCAAGCTTAATGAAGTCGCAGAAGAAAGATTAGCAAAGAATCATGATCCATTGGCACTCTTTGGTAAAGACTCAACCTCCGTGGAATAACAACAAGCTTCATCATCTTCCAAATAACAACAACTTGCGTTAATACATTCCACAACCACAACAACAATTCTATCCAAGAACAACAAGTCTCTTTCAACAAAGATCCACAATACCGTGAACAAGGAATCAACGTATCTCGAACCGACCAAGAAGACCCTATGTCCCAAATACTTTCTCTTGGTAATCAAAGGTCGTATTCCACACCTACTAACAACAACCAAAGGATATCATCAAACACTCGCAGATGTGCAAATTACGTACCAAGTGTGAATATGGGAAATCAAGGACAAATGGTTGAGTTATTGGGAATCGCTAGGATATGCTACATCGATTTCTGAGATGGGTAATCGTGCGTTCCGTGACCGTGGTAACTCGGTCATCGTAATGTTGGAAATCGATTGGATAATGTTGGGAATAGCAGCCGGGTAATCGAATGGGTATGCTAGCAAACAATCATGGAATCATGGAATGTGATCGGTAATCGATTAAGTGTTATAACTGGCGAAGTGGGTCACATGGCAAGAAATCGTCCTACTAAACCGCACAAGAAGATCGGTGATTTTGAAAAAAGGCTGTAAGCCAGCGTGACAAGCCAGCACCGGGTTACAGCTTGAGTGCCGAGGAAATTGATTTTTCGCTATTGTGGATGAATTGGAAGACCTCGAGGAACCCAATTGCATCTTCATGGTGAAATCTTGAAGCTGAAGGCGACACGGAGTCGACTTCACTCGTCTATGACGCCTGCCGCCGATCAGGTACCAATCATTGATCCATGCTATAACAATGTCATATTTGATGTGTTTACTCATGACTAACAAGATTCTCAGGACGCCAGCAAAGACCTACTTATGATATACCTGGACAATCCGAAGCAGCAATACTTAACTCAAACCGGGATGGATCCTAGTGGAGGATGCGGGTACAAAATACCGAGACCGATGAGGAAACACGGCTTATGTTGAATCATTAATCAATCAATGGCATTGAAGTTGCGAAAGTTAAACGGTCAATCGCCGGTTAAAGCCGCCGAATGCTAAATTGACTACCGAAATTGAGAGTTACAAAGCGTTACGCTTAAGCTCTATGAATTTTACAAAACAAAATGCAATTAGAAATTGGTTATCGTAGATTCCGTTTTTAAGAGAAAAGATTTGCAACTCAAGTATGACACACTTGATGTGAATCTGAATTTGAAAATCAAATCTTAAACAAGGAAATTTCAACTAAATGACCAACAAAAACAAACATATTCATCATTCCGAAAAGAGAAGAGAAGTTGATAACCGATTTTGCAAAACGAGAAGATTTCTCTTGATGAGATTCGATAAAATCTAAACGATCAAAAATTGGACAATTTACTTCTACAACGGTCATTCCGCTAAGACAATCAAGATGCTTTCTAATCAAGTAACCATTCTTCATTTCTGCAAAAAATGGCTCTTGGTAACTCACCTCCTCCTTTCTCAAGAAAGCCTTTAAAGAACGGAATGTGTTGAACAATGGACAACCATTGCATGAACCCATAATTGTGCATGATTCTCTTGAAACGTTGGAACTATCCGAGGAGAGTAGATCAAAAATGAAACAAAACATCCCGAAATCAAACCTATTGATTATAATAAATGGAACCAAATTAATGGTATTTCGCTTGTTCTCAATCAACGCTTTCCACCAAACCAAGTGTTTCAAAACAAAGTGTCAACACTGCTTCAAAATCTGTTTCAAACCATTGTTGTCTCAAATCTCTTTCGAACATTGAACAAATGTCTCTTCAAACAATCCTTTTAACACAAGTGATGAGAAGTATTTTGAAAAATGTGAAAACTAGAATTGGCGATCTCTTAAGAGATATTGAAAACTAAAACCAATATTACAACAAACATCCGTTTAGTAGTTTTGATATTGACCGTAAAAGTTTTTGAAACTCAAATTGCCCTCACCAATAACATCAGCAAGGGTAATTCATTTTGAACAAGCGCTTTTGAAAGAAACAACTGACTTTGTCAAGGACCATAAATCCCTGGTAAAGCAAGCTAATAATCTGTTGAACAAATCAAAGTTTTGGAAACTTTAAAATGACTCTTCAAGATGTTGTTCGACCATCGATATTATGTCCATCATTTTGCAAACATATTCTCGTAAGATCATGAAAGACTGGGATGAGACCTCCAAATTGTTTCAAAATATGAAAAAGCTCTTGAAAAACTTGAAAAAGAAAATGTGTCATATTTTAAACAAATTGATCGAAAACCGAGAATGCAAATATGACAAATTGTGGTATGAGCTGCGCCTACAACATGATGAAAGCAAAAAATGATCTTTGAGGGCTCACCGGAAAGTCAAAAAGGCAAGCATTATCAGATTACCAAACCATTGGATCATGGAGAAAGCAAATGTTCCCCAAACCGTTTGGTAAACCAAAATGTCTGTTTAATGCCTCCCAAAGTCAATGAGAAAATGTTTCAAAAACCCATCTACCTAATTGCCGCCTAAAACAAAATGTTGATAAAGGAAAGCGATTATTGAGAATCCTAAAGTTTTAGCACTGCCTTTTTAAGATGAGTACCACGCGCTCACCTCCACATCTAAAGAGACTAGGATAGTGAAACCACCCCTTCATAAAAATGTGAATCCTAATGCTGCCTCACCTTCTACAGACTAGAAAGCACCCTCTAGAGCAAGGACTAAAGCCTAAGAACAATACAAGGAACAATAGAGTCTCGCATGCCTCTAGGAGTAGTAGCTTGAAAAAAGAGAAGAAAGTAGAAGAACACCCTAGGAATTTACAGCTTTTGAATAAGAAAGACATTTCATCCTGAATGTACCAACCTATGAAACTTGCTAAGTCTAATGAATGTGTTGAATCTCTTGTTTAACCCGCAAGAAATCTTTAAAATGTTCAAGATGATTGTGTTTCTAAGAATATGAATGATAAGTTTAAGAAGAACGTCCCCCAAAAGTAATTATTTAAAAGAGTAGGAAGACTAGCTGCAAAACTTAGCTTTACACTCAACGACAAGAACCAACGGTATACTTTAGGGATGATATTCGAAACCCACAGTAGAACTTACACACTCGTAATGGTACAAATGAAAGGATAAACCGGACTTCCAGAGAACTTCTCGGTGATAAGGGATTTTACCTCTAACCCAAAGGAACCAAAATCAAAGGTTTCCACAATATTCTTTTCTATTAATCGGGCAGTTATCAAAATTTGTCTGGATCGTCGACTCGTCAGCTTCCAAGCACATGACCGGGAATCTGGACGCCGATCAATTTCACTGGAAATTCAATGGAACCAGACGTTTGAAAAAATGACATGTAGCAAAATGCGGGTTAGTGGAGATTCACCTTTTGGAAATTATTTAATCACTGGGTTTACTTGCGTCGGGCGGTCGACACAATTTGTTTTCACGCAAGGCCGGTGATGCGATTTAGAGGTTGCTTTAGGAGAAATGCTTGCTTCTAGAAACTTGGATGGCACCATCTTTAATGAATCGTGGATACAAACTTGTAAGCTATCGACATCAATCAAATGGCCTCTTCATCACCAATATGTCTTATGACACGGCATCACGGAACACAGCCCCGGTTGTGAATGCACGGGTTATCCCATCTCAATTTCGACACCATCAACAAAATTGCCAAAGACAACATCGCCAACGGACTTCCAAAGTTCAAATACACCAAGGATCACTTATGTCCATCATGCAACAAGGAAAAAGCAAAAGAGCATCATATAAACCCAAAACTGTATCAGTTCGAAGCAAGATTGTATTATGCACATGGACCTATGTGGCCCATGAAAGCATTAATTCGAGATATACGGGTTAAGTTTCGAGATCAAAAGACGAAGCACCGTGCATCATCATCACTCTCAAACGCATTCAAGTACTTCTTCAAACCTAAGGGTTGTAAGAATGACAACGCAATGTAATTCACTAATCGTGAGTTAAGAACTTTCTTTGAAGATGTTGGAATTACTCATCAAACATCGTTGTCGAACTCCACAAATAATGGGTAGTAGTTGGAAGAAATAGAACTTTGTGGAAGGCCGCACATATGCTAATCTATTCTAGTGCAGATTTCAGGTATTGACGGTCATGCACCGCTTTGTTTCATTCATAACCGATCCCTAATCCATCCTAGATTCAATAAAACCCATATGAACTTGTGAACAATGTAAAACCGATATCTCTTACTTTCTAATTTGGATTTGGCTTCCAGGCGATCCGGAACGCTAGTAGCTAAAGCTAAAGGTGATATTGGAATCTTCATTGGATATTCGGATAACCGAGGGCATTGTGGTGTATAACAGTGAGAACTAGAGGATCATGAGACGATGAATGTGAAGTTTGACTAAACATATGGCTTCGAGAGACTCTTTAGAACCCGCACTAAACCGGCAGCATTTCTCGACACATCACCAGACTCGCACCTCAAAAGAGCAGA
>OU343216.1:84045140-84111258 GCA_910596185.1 Chrysanthemum makinoi
GATCAATGGGTGATTCAGGTCTTTAGGTTTTGTGATCTAAAGAAGCCACATGGAAAGTTTTTAAAGAAGGTCATTATGTAAGGTCCATTTCAGATGCCTACTGTCGTTACACTCGGAGATCCTAATGCTGTTCCACCAAGAGATGATGTCACCAACATTGCAAACTTAAGTAACTCACGGGTGATCAACTTCTACACTTTGAAGCCGATGAACTTGCAATGCAATACATCCTTTTAGGATTACCCAATCCAATCCTTCAAAGTGTTGATGCTCAAAAGACTGCCAAAGCAATGTGGGAACAAATTCATCTTCTTATACAAGGCACAACACTCAATCAGGAAGACATGGAATCCAAAATCTACTTGGCTTATGAACACTTCATGATTGAACCAGAGAGTCATTAGAATCTTATCATCATCGCTTTTTGACATCATTAATGATTTGGACAAACACAATATCATCATGCCACCTAATTGCCAACACAAAGTTCCTAAGTAGTCTTGGTCCGGAATGGGAGAAGTATGTCATTTTTCTCCGCCAAGCTAAAGATATGCATCATGCTACCTACGGATTGTTGTACGACTATCTGAAGCCTCACCAAAAGAAGTTGATAAGGAAAGGATTCTCCGTGGTCAAACTGTTCCACCATCACTTCCGAACAATCAACAACTTGCTTTGTGGGCTCAAACAAACATTCCTCCTCAACAAGCTATTCAACCCGCTCCTCAAACAAATGCAACCATCAAACCTTCGATCCGTCCACGCAACAACCTCAACAAAATCAATTGGTTCCATACTACAACAACAATGCTCAAGCTCTTTACGTGAAGCCGATGAGGACTCCGATGCTTTCGATTCACTGAAAGAAGGATTTGCTGTGATTGCTAAAGCATTCGGCCGTTATACAAACAAATCCAACAATCGCATTCGTTCTTCATCTAATACAAGGAATCAGGCTGTTGTGAACAATGGCCGCGTTGAAGTTCAAAATCGTGGTTATGGTCGTCCGATGGGAGGTGGTCAAGGGTTCAATGCTATGGGAAGGAATAATATGGGTGCTCAGCAAAGAACGGGCTCAAGTGGTTGAACAGGGAATGCTCGAATGGGGTTAATGGTCTTAGATGCTATAACTGTAATGAGAAGGGTCATCTGGCTAATGCATGTCCTAAACCGAGAACAAG
Source organism: Chrysanthemum makinoi (assembly GCA_910596185.1). Lineage (NCBI taxonomy): Eukaryota > Viridiplantae > Streptophyta > Magnoliopsida > Asterales > Asteraceae > Chrysanthemum > Chrysanthemum makinoi. The sequence goes on from OU343216.1 coordinate 84,046,322, forward strand.
AGGAAGTGCTTATTTCAAAGAGGCTTTGCTCTTGGCTCTTAAGGATGAAGCTGGTGGAACTCTTACCAACAAGGAACAGAGCTTTATGGCGATGCAGATTCGATGATGATATGGAGGACTTGCAGACTTACGCAAGAACTTGAACAAAATGAGCTTTTGTCCGATGCAACATATTCTCATTTATGATCTGAACCGAACATCCGCTCTTGACATGAATCTTAATTAAATAATCAAATAGACCAAGTTATATTTGACATTCTTATGGTTAATATTGATAATCGCTTTTATATTTGGGAAATTTGCACGAAATTAAAAGAAAAAATGCACCCAATCTGTGGAAAAGTAACTCAATAAGTGGATAATGAATGCTTCATTCGACAACTCAACTTTTTCAAAACTCAAGAAAACCGTGAAAAAGGTTTTGAAGTCGCTTTTGCCAAATCACACCAAAATGAAAAATATTTGGAACGACAGATTTGATCTAGCAGCCGAAGAATGCTTTGTTTTCTCAAATAGAACAAATGAAACATGAACATAAACAACAACTTAACGCTCTTACTTTGGAAACTCTAAAAGCCAAGGCCGAAGTTGTTAACTTGTCAAAAACAGTTCTCTGAGTACAAAAAGCATTCAACTAAACGAATAGATGACTATCTTGAGGAAATTGTCGACTTACAAAGCAAAATCAAAGAGTTTAAAATGTTGTTTATAAACATGGTGAATCAATCACAACGATTCAAAAGTTTTCTTTCAAACCAAATCCAAATGGATATGGACCGAATCTTGCGATTATAAACCTAAGTTTTCACACAGAGCATTCAAACCAAATCCGATGTTTACAGAACATAGAATTGAAGATTCAATTATGACTGTTGTTGAATATAATCGGATGGAGGAATTAGATGTCGATGACGAGTCGGTCAAAAATGGAAAATGTCGTTTACAACAAACCATTTAACTATTCAAAAGCCATAACTTTTGTCACACAACAAGATACTTCTAACAACCCTTGGTTATCACACCGCGAAGTCAGTCCCTCAACCAAAAGGTGCACAAATTAATGGTCCTTTACCCTCACTTAGTGAAGTAAAACCCAATGCCGAAAGTTGTCGCGTTATCAAATACTTTGACACTTTCTTATCTGACCTCAAAATTTTGAAACGTGAGATTGAATTTCATTCTGAAATAAAAGTTCAACATTTTACCTCGCCAATGGAGCGAGAACATAGAGATATTCTTCAGAAAAGAATTTTACCCCATGTCAAAAATTTGAAAAATTGTGCATTATATTGGGAAAAGGATTTTCACAAGGAATTTGGTCTCATGAAAAAGTTTTCGAGAAAACAGAAACATCGATTTCAAACACTAAACGTAAAAAGAAACCGTTGAGAAAAGATGTTGATCGACTCTTGGAAGATGTTATCTCAGCCGATATCCATAATGTTGTGTTATTACATTCTTTGCCATATGCATCCGATGATATCTCTCACGATTATGTTGATTCTGTTGATAATGGTGTGAATACCGATATGGTGCATCGGTCGAAGTCTTTAAAAGTTGAAAATAAACGATTGTCAAATGAGCTTTCAAATGCAATACGTCGTCTTAATTGGTGTAAAAAAGATATTCACGATCAACAACTTTCTTTTCAATAGAAAATCGCCCAGTTGCATGCAAAACATTCTGATCCTAAAATTGAGCAACTGGATGATCAAAACGTGTCTTTTAAGTGTCAAATCTCAAAATATGAACAAGAACTTGCAAAAGTTAAAACGGAATATGGTGTCATATTTGATTTACTCAAAACAGACTCGTGATGAAGCATCAAACGAACTTGATCATTATCTTGCACACACTAAAGAAGTCATGAATTTTGGCCGAAATCTTTGTTCGAAAATCAAGATTTGGTGCGCACTATCATTAAGTTACGGGAAATGTTAGGAAAGTATGAACAAGTTCAGCCTAGCATCATTAAGAGAGTTGCACCTGTAACACTTAGCAATCATGTCCCAAGAATACCTACTGACAAAACACAAGTTACTAATGTGCTTCCCTACTTTGAACAGACTAGTTGCCTCTTTTCCAAACGCCGCACTTCACGCCTAGGAGCACTAAAAGAAGAATAGGAAGTTGTGACCTAAGAAAAGACAAATAAAGAATGTTAAAGTAGAAGAACACCGTAAGACTTTGAATAAGACTCCAGTTGCACCTACTTTAGATATTGCGTCTGGCAAATGTAATGGAAAAAGTGTTGTAACAAATGCTGATCCTTTGAGTTCTTTTGATATTCAGTCTGATGCATCTTGTGTTATTTGTCGTAAAAGTATGCGTTCTGATTGTCATGATAAATGTGTTGCTAAGGCTATCTTGTCTCGTTTACGGATGCCTAAGACCCAGAATACCTCTAGGCCCACTACTGCTTCTAAGTATGTGCTTGGTAGACCGCCTTCTTTAGATTCTAAGAAACGCATTAATGTCCCTGTAGCCCCAGTATCACCTCCAAGGATTGTTGTACCACCTAGAACATTCACTGAGACTAAAGCTAAGACTAGTTGGAGATGGCAGAAATGGTTACATAATATACTAGGATTTAAATGGATGCCTAAAATCATTGATGTGTGTATTTCTACTATAACTGCTTTGGAACCCTCTAACATTTCGGGTTCCACATCTACTTCTATTCCATCCGTGTCGCTTGTGTAATGCAGTGATACAGATCATTTTCTAGATTGTTGATAGCGGATGTTCCCGACACATGACAGGCAATCTTAAACTGTTATCAAACTTTGTTTCAAAGTTCATTGGCACCGTCCGATTCGGAATGATCACTTCAAAGCTATCATGGGCTACGGAGATTACATCAATGGAAACATCGAAATTAGCAGGTTTATTATGTGGAAGGCCTCGGTCACAATCTATTCTCGGTTGGTCAATTTTGTGATGGAGACTTGGAAGTAGCTTCAGGAGAGGAAATGATCTTATGTCCGGCCAACGCCATCCATCTCTACACTATCTCAATGCAAGACATGATCGCTTCATCTCCCATTTGTTTACTCTCAAAGGCTACATCTACAAAATCTTGGCTATGGCACCATCGTCTATCACATCTAAACTTTCAAACCATCACCAATCTTGCACGACACAAACTCGTTGAAGGTCTCCCGCGCTTCTGGTATTCTAAAGAACATCTATGCTCAGCTTGTGAACAAGGGAAAAGCACTCGTGCTCATTTTCCATCAAAGGTGGAACACAGCTCTCAGCATGTGCTTCATCTTCTTCATATGGATTTGTGTGGCCCGATGAGCGTGCAGACGATTAATGGCAAACGCTACATCTTGGTAATTGTTGATGACTACTCAAGATGGACTTGGGTTTATTTTCTTCGAAGTAAAGATCAAGCTCCACAGATGATCATCACCGTCTCACTAAAAATTCAAATTCAGCCGGAACACGTTAGACAAATTAGAACAGACAAAGGAACTGAATTTGTGAATCAAACTCTTCGGGAATATTATGAGAAAGTGGGAATTGAGTATCAAACATCTATTGCCCGAACACCGTAACAAAACGGAGTTGTTGAAAGACTAAACCGTATGTTAGTGGAAGCCGCCAGAACGATGTTAATCAATGCTAAACTTCCAGATTACTTGTGGGCTGAAGCTGTCTCAACCGCATGCTACACTCAGAACCGCTCAATGATTACAAAACGCCACAACAAAACACCATTTGAGCTACTCCACAATCGTAAACCGAATCTCAAACACTTTCATGTATTTGGATCTCTTTGCTATCCAAATAATGATCGTGAAGACTTTGAAAGCTCAAAGCTAAAGTTGACATTGAGTCTTTATTGATATTGTGAGAATTCAAAAGGTTACCGGATATGGAATCGTCGTGCAGCGGGAGTTATGGAAACGATTCATGGTAATTTCAATGATGAACTTACTGAAATGGCTTCGAGTATAACAGCTTGGAACCCGTCTCAACCGCTTAAACTTCCCCAAACCCCATCATCACCGATACAAGCCCTCATACTTACTCGACGGCAAAAATGGAAATACTATTTGCTCCTCTGTCCAGTGACGATATTGATGAACGTGCTCCAGGTGTATCCGCTGTTTCCGCTGCTCAACCCGATAATAATCCTATACCTCGATACACCTGCTACAACAACAACCGTTGAAGATGCACCAAGATTGACTCTACTACAACAAAATTGAACAAACCGCAACAATGACGCTGAACCAAATGGCCGATGATCTTCAACCAAATAGAAGTACCCCACCTGCAGATTATGATCCAAATGCGTTCTTCAACCCTTTTGCTAATGAAACTGCTGCACCTGATGTCGCGGAATCATCTACAAGCCATTTGAATCCTCCCTTCATAATGTATACCAACATCAACCCCACCTACACATCGATAGTAATCTTCTTATTTGATCCTAACTCTATATATATATATATATATATATATATATAGAGTTAGGATCAAATAAGAAGGAATAAGAAGAACTATAACCACAAATCCGAGATGTACCGACCTAAATTAGATGCATCCCTATAATCTTAGATGCATTATAACACACCATAGTGTGTTTTCTAGCTTTTAATCAGATGCATATATGTATATTAGATGCATTTCATGATTTCTCTTGTTTTTGTTCTTCCGCACGCGTTTAAATCATGAAAATCAATTTGCACCATCCATACATCAAATTAACTTTCGAAACTCAAGATGTTGCATCTATATCAATAGAAATGCATCTAATGCAAGTCGTTGCATCTCAAATGCGTGGTTTTGATCACTTCTCACCACTTCTTATTTTAATTTACTTATCGATCCCTACTCTATATATATATATATATATATATATATATATATATATATATATATATATATATATATAGGTGAGGTTCTTTTCGTAACCAAATGCATGCCAAGTCATATTTTTTTCGTAACCAAGAGGAGGCATGCCACATCAAATGCCACTTGGCATCCCATAATGCCAAGTCATATTTCCATGTCATCATTATACTTATGTGGCATTTTTTTTATTTTTTTAAATGACATGTGGCTTATGTGGCATTTTTTTTTTTATTTTTTTAAATGACATGTGGCATTTTAATTAATATATGTATTTTTTTTATAAATAAATTGTAAAATTCGTTTTTTTTGTTGTTATTTTTGAATTTAAAAATTTTTTTATTAAAAAGAAGACATTTGTTGGAGTTGAACTTGGGTCATTCATGTGTTTTGTAAACAACTTACCACTAGAGTAGATTGTTTTTTGATTTATATCTTTGAAATCAATATAAATAAGGAGATTATAAAAAAATTATGGAATTTTTATTTTAGGTATGTATTTTTTTAAGATAACAATTAAAATAAATTATGATATATATTACTTAAAAGATAAATATACCATATATTTTTTTAACCTATTTTTTTATTTATTTTTTTATAAATATACCCTAATATCTTATTCCTAAACATAATTATCCCTAAAACTATAATCGACTTTTGAGTTTAATAGGTGAATAATATGGACTTTTTGTTTTACAGTGTGATGACTCAAAAACCTAATGATGAAACTTCATTGTTGTGTGTATATGTATGCCGGTTTCTTTGCAACTTTTTGCAGCTTAGATGTATTCTTTGAAGGTTAGTCATCTTCTTTTAACGCATGTTGCTGTGATGATTCTTAAAACAACATGTAAGTCTCTTTAGAGCTCATAATAATTTTGCAGGTACGTTGGATGCATGCTTTGTTTTGTTTATTTTGTCTATGTTATTATTTTGCGTGTAGACCTAATTTGCATCTATATATTCAGTGCCTCACATTTGATAATATATCACAAATCACATTTGTAACACAGATCTAAAGTAGGTCGGATACATTCAGATTCAATGAAGGTATTGCTCAGTTAACATTAGATCATTACAACTTGATATTTTTTTTGGCTATATAGAATGAATATATTTGCATGTTGTTTCAGCTTTTGATGCGGAATATTCAGTATTTGCCTATTGTTTGAGTCATTTATGTTGTAAGCTAAGTTTATTTGATTTATGATGTCATTGTAGGGAGTAATAAGTTTGATATATAACTTGTTTATTTGATTTCAGTATGGTCCAATTGTGCACATTAATTTGAAAGATCCACCAAGACCTCCAGTGTTCGCTTTTGTCGAGGTGAGCTTCACTTTGCTTATGTTACTACTTTCTTTTGTATACTTTTTCTCCTCATATAGGTTGATGTTTTCTCTTTTTAGTTTGAGGAGGCTCGTGAGGTTGATGATGCTATTCATGGTCGCAAAGGCTACGATTTTGATGGCCACATATTAAGGGTTACTTTCACATACAAAATATTATGATGTTTCACATGGAAGTAGAGCCACTGCCATACATTTAACGTCATGTTATTTGGAAGGTGGAGCTTGTACATGGTGGTAGTGGTACCTCATCTTCTAGAGATCGTTATAGCGTGGTCATGGTTGACGCGGATGGTGGTGTTTCTAGATGCTCTGATTACAGAGGTGTGACTTCAGCTTGTGGGTGTATTTCATTTTGTTAAAGGTGAAGAGTTAAGCTCTCATATATAACCGTTGTATGATTGATGCAGCTTTTGGGACTGGATTACCCTCTTCTGCATCGTGGCAAGACCTCAAGGTTTGTATGATCTAATGTATAGTAATTGGACTTAAAGAGCTTTTGGGACTTTTCTACTTATCATTCTTTTTTATTAGAACTATAGTAGAACATAACCCTGAGCAAATGGACCGAGAACCGAACCGAAACCTATCCAACCCAACCGATTTCAGATCCTTTTTTGACTTGTAGCTCTATGTCTTTTGATTTTTTTTTGTGTGTTTCTGTTTTTTACTGGTATTACAATAAGCTCGAACTCAATGTTTGTTGTAATTAGCTTCTTTTCTGCCAGCGCCTTTTTCTCTATCGACACTTCTAAATGATATCTATCTTTTATATTAGGTGAAAATGTTTGTTTGCGTTATCCGTAGTATGTCAGAGATCAAAACCATCTTCTTTATTTATATGTCTCCTCGCTTATATTTCCCAAATCTTCGAAAAAACATGTATGCATATTTACATTTGAGAATCCTTTAAGAAACTTTTGTTCTCAGAAACATACTTGACTAGGAATATTCAGTTGATTTGTGATCTACCGTGCTCTAGCCGTTTCTTTTTGTTCCGTAGAGTAATATGGTTGTTTTAATGCACGTAGTAATAAGGAAGACAACTGAGTTTTATTCAGATTTTTCAACAATCTTAAACGTAGTATATGCATATATAATGAGATAGAAGTCTAACTTCACATCACTTAATATCGAGGTATATCTATTTAATTTATAAACTTTGATGGTTTTTTTAGATAAAAACCAAATTTGTTGGCTATGAAAAGCTTTACATCAAGCTCACATTTTCTCTTTAAACAAATAAGTTCACCAGCAATATTTCCCATAGTTCCAGTGCGCATATAGAAACAAAAATATTGTATTCATAAGTAATCATAGATTATTGTAGATATGTAGAATATATAATGATTTAAAAATGTTTTCTATAAATATACTAATACTAACTAATTCTAAAAGGACTGAAATGGGTAACCTATAAAATCATTACTATCAGGCGGGTTAAATGGGTATAATAGCTAAGAGATTCATACAGTGTTTGCAGCGTGTGGTGTAGGTCACAGAAGATGGGCAAAGGTGTTGTACGCTTGGAGGTTTTTTGGCATACTGACATGACCATAAAGAGGTTGAAAGGGCCTCATCATTTTAGCGGGAGGTATGATGGAAGTGGTACATTGTTGTAAGATTTATATATTGGCTAATTATGTTACGTTGGTGAGCTTATTGGTGGAAGTCAAAATGAAGAACGCCTTGATTACCTGAAAATCGCGATAGTATAGGAGCCCCAAATGAACCTTTAGGACCTCAAATGAGTAGTAAAAATTTGTATCTTGCCTTTTTGGAAGAAATCTGCAGTATTCAACTTTGAACCAAATCAATGCCGAGCTCAGAAATGTTTCAGGTGCTTAAAAATTTATCAAATCATACATATACACCAAAAGTTTCATACTAATTACACTTATTAATAATCTATAGCATTTTATAGATTTCATGTGGTTTAATAGGATTAGCAAGTATATAACACTAAAAAGTAATTTTTGGGCGTAAATGGGTTGACATGCACGTGGCAACGTGGAATGATCGAGGGATCAGAATGTTACCAGGACTAATTACTTAGAAATGCTTACATGTACTTATGTGGATTTTCTCTTATTTAATTCCAGTGACGTGTTGCAAAGTGAATTCGCTAACGAACATCCAGACAATTTAGTCGCGCGAGAGACGGCTGTAGAGCTTAAAGAGAAAATTGAAGAGCAAATTCATGTGTTTGAAGCTATCTAAACAACCTTTTGAGCCTAAAAAGTCCTGAGCAGCCTTCCGAAGGTCAAGAAACAAAATGACCCGAAGGGTCGAATGATAAGTCAGCTTAGAAGGTTATTAAGTGTATGCTCTTTTGTACCTCCGTATGGAAAACCCCATTATAAATATAAATTAACAAGAAATATGACGAAGTTTCATCCGTTAGTCTCCCACCTCGCAATAATCTATATATTATTTATTCTCATGATTTATCATGTTTTGGCTTGCACTGTGAATCTTGGACCAGAGGGTTGGGCTTGCTTTTTTCATTTTAGATCATGATGGCACCATATGTATAATAAAATTGAGTGAATTTGTTTAAGGTTATACCACTGCAGGCAATCGAATTATACTTTATTTGCCAAAACATTTGTTAATGAACCAATTTTCTTGCATGTTAAACGGGTGTAACTTAACACTTCAAAATCACGGCATGTAGTACAAGCTTAAGAAAATAGCTATGTGTTCGTCTTTAGTGCCAAATAGCCAATATAATTTTGTTATTCCAGAGCATAGTTACGACTATTCCAGAGCATAGTTATGACTTAAATAAAGTCAGTGAAATCTTCTTTTCTTGTCATTATTGCCAATGTAATAATGTATGTTTTTTGCTGGACATGAGCTCTGTAATAAGTGTAAACGCCATATTCTAAAAGTTGATGTGTATTAATGGTAGCTAATTACCAATGATTCTGGAATCACCGCCTCCGATTAATGCTTGTAACCAGATGATACTAAATTTCATCATCACATGGTTCTTATATGGATTCAGATGATAATATAGTTCAGTTCATGTTTTTCCACAACTGTCCCATGTCATCAATGATATGTTTTTTTGTTTTTTTATTTTTTATTTTTGAAATTTTCCAGGCAAAGTTGATGGTGGAACATTCTGTGGTCTCTTTGAGGCCGTTCCACGAATTGTGAGGTAAGTTTATTCTAATAGACAATGCTAAAAGGTAACTGACAGTTACTTGGTCGACGTTCCTGAATAAATTACTTGATTGGGAGCTCACAGGAAGAATTTCTATGGGATTCAGAGATGATTAAGATAAAGGTTGCTGAATAAATGTAGGTTGACGAAAGGCTACCAGTAACGGTCAAAATAGTCATTTTCAAGGCCAACTATGCAGGTCAAGGATTGGGTCGAAACGGGTCATTTTGGTTTTTCTTCTCTTCTAACTTACATCTGCATTCTATGTACACTTTTACCATTCCATGAGCAATGTATGTACTTGATTGCATTGTTTTTTTCCAATATAATCAAATAAACCGAACAAATAATCACTTCAGCCATTATTCATAATCACTCGAAATAGGTAATTTTGGGTTTTGTTTTGAACTGAATCCACTAAAAGTCTTTAAAAAGGTTGCGACTTTTTCATTTTTATGTGTTTTTTATCTATTATTTGCTGTGCTATAATTTGTGGTTTTAAATTCGTTTTTTCATCCATAGTAGTGAATTTAGACTTGCGCTTGATTGTGTGGTTTCAGTTTACGTGAGCTTCTTTCAATGGCTTACAATTTTACATTAAACCATATTTCTTAAAACTTGATACAGATAACTAAATACAGCTGGAACTTGTATGACAACTGGAAGGACATGGCGTTACCGCCTTACCTGTGATTAAATATTTAACTAGAAGTGGAGGTTGTTTCATCATTAGACAACAGGATATTGATAACATCGCCTATTAGTTACATTAACTAACGGTTATAGACTAAATTTTTGCTGTATTTCATGTTTTGTCCAAATGCCTGTACCGCATATTAGCGATTGACAGGAGCAAGGAGTTCAATAGACGAGTTATGCGAGGTGAGTTTGACCGCTGTATACTTAGTCCGTCATACACCATGCTTACCTACTTCCTTAAATTTTTGCCTAATGTTTATACTTTTTGGCTTTTTTCAGTCCTCCATCATATTACATGTTCTTTGATAATTATGATCGCTTAGGTCGCTCAAAGGATACAAATAATTGTTTTCGAGTTATTGTTAGGTTTTTTTTACTATACATGCCGTAGTGTCTCTGGTTAAATATCTATTTGTATATTGAGATATTAGAATTTGAGAGAAAAATAAATGGATCTATAGAACTCTTCAAACAGTTATTGGTTTTAACCATCTGACTAATTGCTTCTGTAAGAGGAGAAACAAATGAACGCTATATACATAATTAGTATCGCCAGGAAAATCGGTTGTTCAATATTTTTGCTACCTGAAGACATAATTGAGGTATGAAAGAGTCTCTTTTCACAAATTGGAATCTTTTCATTCTTGACGCTTACTTAACGTGGGTTATGACGTAATATCTCATGTAAATTTAAACATCTTTTGCAAGAGTGACAAGGCCAGGATTCGTTACTCCCCACCTGATCCAACCTTACCTGAACCATGGAAGGGTTTAATTGATGGGAGTATAGCTGTATAGGAGCGAAGTACTATTGGTACCTTGTGGTTTACTATCCAAAAAAAACTTTTGTTAATATACTTTCTAATGCATTTATAATATAATAAATCATAATTTTAACTAATTGCTCACGACTATAAAAGACATGCATTTAGTTTAGCTTCAGAAAAATAAAGGCAGCTTTCAGCGTCAAAACTTAGAATACTTGAATGCCCACATAATTTACAAGTTACCACAAACCTGGGCTTTTTAATAGTATGAACACCTCCTTTGAGTAAGATAATGTGGACACTTGTATCAACAACAATGGCATGGAAAGCATCAAAATGAACAGGACAATATGAATGCAATCCGACAAGAGCCTTGGGTGGAATTCGGAATTCATGGACTGCAACAGGGGATAATTCCAAACAGTCCTACAAATTGGAGCTGCAGATGAAGTATAATAAAAATACTAAATCCAAAGAAAGATAAGAAAAATAAGAATTCGATTTTATTTTTCCAATTAAAAAATTGCTTAGAAAAATCTACAACGTATGCTATTTACTAACCGTTCTAAACAGGTGTATACAGAAGCTCAAAATTCAGGATTACAACAGATGTGATTGGACCCTGAGGAATGTAAGTGCTTATCAATGTGAGGATGACCGAACTTCTCTGTCCATATAATATGAATGCAATCCGACGAGAGCCTTGGGTGGAATTCGAATTCATGGACCGCAGCAAGGGATAATTCCAAATAGTCCTGCAAATGGAGATGCGATGAAGCATTAAAAACATTATATCCAGTAAAGATAAGAATTTTTGAGTAGTGCATCTATGACTAATGTTTTCTATCAAGTCAAGTCAATTTCTATGTAATTTTTTGTATTGATATTCTAATACATGTAGCAGACATGTCCACTTATGTTATTGGTTTTAGCTTATAGAAGTAACCGATTGTATTCAAACTAACATGGAACCCTACTTATAATAACATTATAAAAACGGGTATGTTATACAATGATAAATTAGGTATATGTCCGTGAACTTTCTTGGTTTGAAGAGCAATTCGTATAGTTCATGGAATTTGTAAGAATGTAAGATGGATTATATAGTTTTTAAATATACATCATCCTCTAAGTTTTTTAAACTTTATAAATAACCACCATTAAAATTCTTCAACTTGTAGAACAGTTGTTTATTAATTTGTTTTCTTAGAGGAAGCCTTTTCTGTGATAATCTCATGAGGTGCCATAAGCTATTTAAACTGTTGTGATTAGTCATTGTTAGCCAATAAATTGTTAATATAATATTATATGGTTTCATGTGCATATGGTCATACATGATGTTATTAATTAAGAATAAAACTAATTAACAATTTTGCATGAACTAAATATTGATGTTTTTATATATAAACGAATGCCTTTTTAACTGATCTTATACATAATTGATCTCTTTTATCTCTTCCTTTTTATGTGTTAATGTGTGATCAATATATATCATTTTGTAACCTGATCTTTTTATTTATATTTATATCATAATTGATCTCTTTTATCTCTTCCTTTTTACGTGTTATTGTGTGTTTTATGTGATCTATATATTTTTATTTATTTTCAGAGTTTGAAGACAAAGAAGCTTTGCAAGCAACCATACTTCAAGGTATACATAACTTATGCATCTTTTTTTTTTATTGCATGTATCTTTAAAGAAATTTCAGTCTACACAAATTTTAAGTGATGAGGATGACAGGAAAAAAGAAGGTCGAAGAGATGAGTCGTATAGGCAAAAAATACATGAAGATACGATTTTATGTCTGCAAGTTGAGATTGCATATTCAAAGGGATGCCATTTTTTACGTAATAGGCAACTAAAGCAAGCAATTTCAAAGAATCCATAATTTCATACAAATGAGCATTTTTAAATGCTCGAATGAAACTGCTTATATTAGTAATGGAGTGTTTGAAATTGCTCTTTAAGTGTGTGTGAATTGCCTATTTCTTTATAAAGCAATAGGCAAGCAAAGTTCTTGCAAAACAATGTTAAATCTTTTCTTAAAAAATGACTTTTGCTTTTGATTTAGCATGTTTATGTTGAGTACCAGTAATTGTATATACCACGATGCCAGTTAGACACATAACGTGTTATAGCTTTATAGGATTCTTTAGTTATAATTCTCAACTTTTAGTTTCGACTTTAATTTGACTAAACACGCATACAGTGTCTCGTGTTCAATCCACTTGCTTTTAGGTCTTAGCCATTTTCTCGCACAAAGTGCATACCTCTGCATTGCAATTATAACAAAAGGTAATAAAAGTTTGTTTAACATTCTTAGAGTTGGAAAAATGGAAACTAGAAAAAATGCAGTTGCAACCCTTTTAAGCATATCACATTGCTAAAATGACTTTTTCAATTGTTAAACATGGAGTATGGATTTTGGTATATTTGTATGATGGAAGAGGCCTGATCAGTTGTATTTGTTGTGCTTAACTTGATAAATGTCATGGAAAAGTTTAGTGTTAAGAATTTGGTTATACAACTAGGAATGGCAAGTGGTAAATGTCGTGTAGCTAACATGTCATGCTTGCAAGTTGTTATGTTGTTGCATTATTTGTATAGATAGATGTCTATATTACTTGGATGAAGCCTTGCTGAATGGGATTCCGAATCAGCTTAAGTGATGGTATATCTACTATTCTAATTTGGATGGTGCTATTTAGTTTCAAATAATGTAGTCCTTTACTTATAGTTTTACCTGTATGAGAAGTCATTTTATTGAAATATAGTTAGATAACACTATGCTAAAAAACAATTGGTTTCTCATCAGTAGTGAAAGTTGTATATGTGAGTGTATATACTATATATGCAGTCACAAAGATTAATCACATGATTGTTACTATTATCTTGGTAAGCTTACAATCAAATGTCACTGCAAATATAGTGATGCATGATAGTGTAGATGCGCGTTTTTAAAGAGACTTTTTGCAACTTTAACAACTACAATCATATAATATGTTAATTAGATAATCATGTGGTTTAAGTTAGGCGCATAGTTAGATAGTTTTACTTTATGCTATGTAACATTTCATTTTTTCGTATGCACTGATGTTAAGCTTTGCACGGTATGAATTCAAAATTGATTGAAGATACACGCGTCGGTGCCAAACTGATTGAGCTCATAAAGGTGTTGTCTCTAATTATTAAGATCAAATCTAACCAACTATTTTTTAATTGGTGCAATAACTATTTGATTACATGTGAATTAGTGTCATCGTTATTTGATTTAATATATTCATAATTGACATACATTCGAATGAGATGAATGAGGTATTTGAAGGCTATGAACATGTGAGCTTTCGCTAGATTGTTTAAAAAGTGTACTCTGCTTCTTCTTGATGGAGGTCAGAGCCTAACCAAATTTACGCCGAATTGTATATTCCCGACAATAGATGATTTAATGTCTAATTTTCTTGATGTTATATAATCGCTTCGGTCCGAATTATATGTTTAAGTGTTTGAAATTGTTCATCCAAGTCCTTATCCGGGAATGAAGATATCGCTTATTAGTGCTTGATACAAAGATATGCCTCGTGTTCCTCAAATTTAGGTCACACTAGCATATATCTTAGTTATATATGTGGTTTCTAAAATATTATAGGGTACATGTGAAGCCATGCGTGTACTACGTATTGCCTATGGCTTAGTTTATCCTTTGATAAGCTAAGGACTAAAAAGACAGGAAAATAACTAATTAAATTGAGGTTGAGATCTTATTGAAATATATTCCAAATATATACTAAATAATATCCATGTAACAAGGAGATATATCAAACAATATCGATTGCTATTGCTTATATGGATCGGTTGATAATTTTCGAGTAAATAATTTCTATAGAAGAAAAGTACCAAGAGTAATCGAATTAGATGTTTGTTACTACTCTTAAGGGACACTATTCACATTATATCTATGAATATTTCCATTTTATGCTTGGTACAGCTCTTGGTTACGCTTATGTACAATCACACGCATTACCTATTACGCTGCAGAAAGGGAAAAAAAAAAGACTGTTATCCTTCTTATTTTGATGAGCACCGCGAACCGATAGTTAGCTAAATGAAACCGTATTGTTATCTAGATAGATTTAACATTGACTTTGGTTTAATGATATTTTGTTTGTCAAATTGCAGTAGGAGAAGACCAAGCCGATGCTTGCTAAGGCTTTGTAGGCATCCAAAAGGAAATATTGATCAAAGTTGAGATGACACAAAGAGAGATTAGCGACTTGAGTGAAGATGAATACGAAAGAGTAGATGAGCCAAAGTTAATGTCAACAGCAAATCCGGGCTAAATTGCATAGGCTAAGGACTTCGATGACCCGGTATTCGGGTAATGGTGGGGTGATAGCTCTGGTTGGTTTTACATGGTTGCACTAGCAACTCAAAGGCATGTTGTTCCTTTCGTTGTTCTTGCAGAATTCACAAGGTAAATATAAATCTGTGTCCAATTGTTTTGTGAATTTAGCACATGCGTAGTGTGGTATAGTTGTAAACCGCTAAATAGCCATATTGGTTTTTGATTATGAAAGGAGTGAAATAGGTTTTACTACTTTGAAACTTTTTTCCTGATAATTATTTATTTCTTTTTGTTTCGTTTTAAGCATTCAATTAAAAAATTGATATGTTTATAGCTTATTGTTCGCCAACTTAAGTTTTTTTAACGATATTCATAAGGCTTGCTCACCCATCGCCGCAGCTATGCTGATGCTTTGTTCTTAAGCACCACTTTGAAACTTTTTCTCTCATATTTGATAACCGCTCATTACTTTTCGCTCTTAATGCATTCAATAAAAAAAATTGTTTTGTTTATAGATAATACCGTATATATTATTTTCCGTTAACAAATACCTTCCAACGATAACACACCAGAATATAATTATAATGTAAACTAAGAAATTAATGATATCAAATTTTAAACAATAAAATTTAATAACTCTGAACAAAAACACTAACACCGCCTAACTAAGTAAATGGTAGTTGAGCATCCTTAAAGAAGCCACGCTTTAATAATACCACGTAAGGATTATCATCATTATCAAAACCATATAACCACAACCTTTTTCCCCCGCCTCGTGAAACACACAAACATCACCACTTAACAAACAAAAGATATCAACAAAAAAACTCCACTTGTAACCCGACAATACATCCATATTCTCATCACAACAAACATCAAACCTCACCATAAAATCCATTCACATATATTTCAAATTCGTCAACATCATCTAAATTTGGTAAAATATCGAAGCACCTATATACACAAGTAAATAAACATAATTAACAAAAATAAAATAATAATAATAAATGGTAATAATATTATCAAATGTAAAAGATGTTCATGATTAATATTGTTTAGAACAAAATGTTAGAAAATAGTTACCTCCTTTTAGCCGTTTTATGGATCATGGTAACACCAATTATAGTTCTTAACCGTTTAATTTAACTTTTAATAACTTTTTAGTATATATTTGTTCAGCTAAACCTTAAAAATAAAACCCACAAATCAAAGTATTCTCTCCTGCAATTGCTTTATGGATTAAGAACATGAATTATAGATTTTAACCGTTTCATTTAACTTTTAATTATTTTTTAGTATATATTTGTTCTACTATGTCCTAAAAATAAAACCATAGTCATACCCGCCCATCGGACGGTTTTGACACTATATATATATATATATATATATATATATATATATATATATATATATATATATATATATATATATATATATGGTGAATAAAAAAAAAAGACAAATATCAAGAAAGTTAATAAAAAGATTTTTATTTTTTAAAAAATTATCCAAAAATTCCTAAAAAATCCACAAAATCGGTATGTTGGTGTATAAAACTTTGTGAAAACAGCTTTTATAATTTTGAGTTTTGATACGCTATTTTTAATGCACAAAAAATCCAATTCGATGCTAAAAAAATTTTGACACAAAATTTTTAACTTGTTTTAGTTAGACTAGAATGTTATTTTGATGATAAAAGTCAAAGAAGTTATATATATATATATATATATATATATATATATATATATATATATATATATATATATATATATATATATAATTGCTACACTTTTTATAAATTAATTGGCTACAATCCTTTATAAAATACACAATAAATGAATCGGGACCCATAAAAAAATCAAGCACCCACAAAAAGAATCGCGACCCACATTATATAGCACAAAATCAGAATAATTGGCTACAATAAATCAGAGCTAATATATTCCCATATATATATATATATATATATATGTATATATATATATATATATATATATGCTCAATGTAATGACTAATCTTAAAATAAAAAATAAGAACTGATAAAAAGAAAACATATGTCACTAATCAATAAACGACAAAAAAAAATAAATAAATAAATAAATAGTAATTAAATCTCAAATTAAATAAAAAAGGCATTTAGGTGATTCACCAATTTATTAAATTATCTATACTACATAAAATGGAAAAACAGTCAAAGTGGAAAAGTGGAAAAGTGAAAAGGTTTAATGGTCAAATGAGAGAGAAATATAATTGTGTAATTAATACTCTTATTAAAACACCCAATTACTTAAAAGTACAATAATTTATTCACATTGTACAAACAATTAAAAGCATATCTACCAAATTAAAAACAACCAATTAAAACACCCCTTATTAAAAAGTACAATAAAATTTTCACAATGTACAATTTAAACAAGCTACAACATAATTCTAAATATAAAATAATAAAACACACTAATTAATGTTATTTTTAAAACACCCTGAAATAAAAAGTACATGTTATTATACACATTATACAAATTAATAAAACACACAAAGCTTCATACAAGCTAACGAGTTGATGGTACATATAGTTTTAAAAATCGACCGGACCAACTCAACCGAAACCGGTGTCGCCAACCGCTCCTAACCAATCCACAGCGCCCATCCTGAAACGAACTTAGAGGACCCGTTAAAACCGATACAAACCGTGAATCAGTCTCATCAAGATCTATTTCTCCTGCGACCGCCACAGTACTTCGCCACAGAACGCGTCTACCCCGCTATCTTATATAAATAAAACCAAAAGAAAAGTAAAAATTGAAACTATTAACACATATCGAAACGGTGACCCAAAGACGCCTAAACCCGCTTTGAACCCGTTCTTGCTTTCGACTCTGACTCTGCCTAATTGCCAACCGTTTCATCTTGACTGTTTAAATCGACACCTTGTTTTTCAACGTTCTAACCGGAACGGTTCAACCGGTGTTTCAAACGCATGTTTAATCCCCAAATCTTCAAACTTTTATTATTTTTTGTTTTGAACCCATAAACTTATCTGTCGCTATATAAATATATTATCTATGTTTTTCTTCAAAACGATTATAATGTTTTACAATTATGAGAAAATATATGCCCATTAGTGCACATTTAACTTTTCAATAGGCAAATACGCCATTTCAAAAAGATTGGGCTAATGGCCCAAATCTTTTTACAAAATAGCTAAAATTAGCCATTATTTTATTTTAGCTAATCGATTCACTAATTTGGTCACCATTAATCCCATCCTTGTTAGTTTTTACGCTAAATGCTGTGTTGTTGTTTTTTTTTATCCCATAACTGATTAATGTACTTTCATTTTCATTAAATGATTTTATATGTTGTTGATAGATGTTAAGTTAATTTTGTCAGACTTTAATTATCGATAAGATAAACGCTTTGAATCAGATTTTCATCGGTTCACATTCTATTTTAAACGCTACACAAAACACTTACCACAATATCACAAATCATTAATTATCTGACGCTAGAACCACAAGCAGTTGCAGACGGCCTATCTTATAAACTACTCTTACGAATTCACACTTCCCATTA
Organism: Chrysanthemum makinoi; assembly: GCA_910596185.1. Lineage (NCBI taxonomy): Eukaryota > Viridiplantae > Streptophyta > Magnoliopsida > Asterales > Asteraceae > Chrysanthemum > Chrysanthemum makinoi. The sequence goes on from OU343216.1 coordinate 84,065,088, forward strand.
TTCACAATTCCATCATCTTGCTTTACTCATCTAGAAATTCAAAACCATCTCAAATCTGTCTATAAACAATTCACAATCTTTTTAAACCCCAATCATGAGATCTCAACTATACCGACGACTACATCATCTTTTTATATCTTTTGATGTGAAATCCTAGCAGCCGTCAACGTCGCCCGAATCTCGTTCAAAAACACTAACCGCCGTCTACCTTGCCGGAATCTGAGTTGGATATCGTGTGGTTTGAATTCTTTTCAAATCGGTTGAGATCTCATTTTAGTATTTTACCGCTTCTCTTGCTTTCCCGTATCTCAATATGCAGCAAGACCACCAAATAAAGTTCATCTTTATTTTTGGTATGTCAGTGGTTCGATTATTTTTGCAAAAAGTTATTATGTGTATCATAAAGTTATATTTTAATATTCTTTATATAGAGTTGTTTGCACACTTGTGATCGAACTGTCTAAATTAGTATCATCGCTAGTGATTTTTTTTTTTTTTTATTAGTTGTACATCATGACACTATTATTTGTGTGCAGCAAAGAGGTAAAATTTGACATGTATTAATGTTTCTAGTTACTCGTGCATCAATTTTGCACATTGGTAAATAACCTAAATATGTATTCTCCTAAATATGTCACTCTTAACGTACCAAGAAATTAATTGTGTCGAAAAAGTCTACTTTCTAATTTAAAAAATATATCGAGAAATTATGTGTGTCAAAAATTATAATGGGTCAAGAAAAATGTGTAAACAAAAAATTATTTCATCACTACTAATGTATCAAATGATTAAGCGTGTCATTAAATATGTATCAAAAAGTTTAATATGTCACTAAAAATGCATCACAAAATGAAGTGTCAAAAAATATAGTAATTGAAAATGTGTCCTTAAAAATGTATCAAAAAAATATAATGTGTCACTAAAATTGTATCATGAAAAATGTATTAATAAAACTAGTAGCAATTCGCCGCAATGCGCGGCGGATCTATTTAATTAATTTTATAGAAAGCAAAATTTTTCATTTATAACGCTTTGGCGCCAAGTAATTTCCTACAAACCGCACGAAACGTTAAAAATCATGCTCGAAAAGCGTTTTTTTTTCTAGTGGCATGGTTACGTAGCGACAACAATGTAATATTTTCAATCAATTTGGAGTGAGTTTTCTCGATAGAACTATTTTCAATTGCAGTAATGAAATGTAAGTTAAATTCATAAGTGCTATAACGTATATTCTCAATAATGATGTTTATGTATGTACAGTGTACTCACATTCGGGTAATTAAAGATTTGATAATCGGTTCATATGTCCTCTACTCCTCATTAAGGTTTTTAATACATTTTAAACACAAGCTTCAAGTTCACCATATTGTGTTTGATACTTTTCATATATTTGACCTTAGATATATGAAAATGTATTTGACACACAATTTTAAATTATCCTATACGAAAATGTATGCAACAATTAGTCCAATATCTAGAGTCCCATCCTTAATCTGTAAGGGAGGAGGGAGTGGTACCCTAGTACCCTAATACCCTGGGAGTGCCACATCACCTCTATCCAATAAAAACCTTCCAACTCAAAACTACCTCAATACTACCCTAACACTACCTTATATGAAGTGTAGACTTAAGACCCTAATTTCATTTTTTTTTTTAAATACATAAAATCACATACAATATTTAAAATAAAAACATACCATTTCATTAAAAAAAATACATATTATTAAAAATAAAAACAAATTAAAAAAAGTAAAATATAAATATGTATATACTAGAAGGTTTGAAATGTAAACATGTACATACTACAAGGTATAATATATAAAACACTTATATATACCATTGTCTTCTACCAGCTCTTCTCCATCTCCCACCTGCAAAACCAAACCAAAAAAAAGACAAAAGAAAAAAAAAATACAAACACAAGACGGGTACCCTTGCGAGCTCGGAGCTCGAATTCCTTAATCGAACCAACTCAACCAAGTACCCGAAAGCAGCGGGCTGTACGCCATTGTACTTTCGAGACTTACCCCTACCCGCCCACCCACCCTAATAATGGTCATTTATTCTCGTATACGAAAGCAAAGGTTAACAACCACCAAAACTTGAATCTGACACATCGTGACATCAAAATTCGAATTTTGGCCATCTTGAACTCAAAAGACAAAATAAGCATAAATACAAAATAAGATACATCTAAAATGCAACCTATAGCCACAAAATATTTAAATCGAAACAAAATCAAAATATAATAGATCTTAAAATGATATGACCCGGTTAGGAGTTGTATCGGGATAAGGCACAACTTTTAGCGTGTGCGAGCTCCTTAATAAAATAGTGAGAAGAATTAGAGATTTGTTTATCTTAAACTTTGATTAAATTATAATAAATGATTACAAGAGTATTTATAAAGACAAAGAGAAGAACCCTATGACCTTAATAAAGCCATGTACTTCCAACGATCATTCCTCACTCCTTCCAAAACCACCTTGCCCTCAAGGTGTTGTCTTAAAACATTCTTAATTGAATTTCCTAAATAAACATGAAAACAATCCTAAACAAAGACACGAATAAAGATATTATATGACATAAATTATGCCACGCTTGGACTTCTTGAGTAGTTTGGGCGCACTGCCCTCCGCAACATCGGCGAATCCGGATGAACAAGACGGATGAAAGCTGAACCCTGAATAGTGTTTTTATTTTATTTTTTATTTTTTAATTGAACCCTAATCGTGAGCTCCTCTCAACGGAGCTCTCAATGAAAGCACCAATTGATACAACGCTGTGAGTTGTATCGATAAGGCACAACTTTTAGCGTGTGCGAGCTCCTTAATAAAATAGTGAGAAGAATTAGAGATTTGTTTATCTTAAACTTTGATTAAATTATAATAAATGATTACAAGAGTATTTATAAGAAAAGAGTAAAACCCAAGACTTAATAAGCTACGCCCAGCGCATCGTAGAACAAGACCCTGTTAGATCAAGCAAACTAACCAATATTATTCTTAAACAACAACAAACCAACCAAACCCATGTTACAAGAACACATCGATTTAAAAATACATTGAACTCCACAAGATACAAGAAGACACAAGCAAATGTTTTTGGCTAAGCGCTGCCATATAGATTTTTGGCACACTGACACGCTGGGCGCTATCAACAAAACTCAAAAATACCTCAAAACTAAAACCCTTTGGTGGGTGTTGTTCTGGTGTGTCTCTGGCTAGGCCAAGGTCAAAGGGCGGTTTGGGTCGGTGGTGGTGAGGTTCAGAGTGGTGTGGTGAGTGACGTGATGGAGGAGAGTTTCGCTATGACCTACGAGGGTGGCAGCAGTGATGGGGGAACAAGATAACAATGATGGTAGCAGAGAGAGATTAAGAAAGAAGAGGAGACATATATGTGTTAAATGGGCTAGGCTTTTGTAAGGATTATATATAAGCTAGCCTTGTCTGTTACAAGTTAAATGGGCTTTAAAATTCGGATAGGTGTTACATGTTTTGGAATTTAAGACATTTAAAGGGCTGTTATAATCAATGGGCTGTTACAACATATACACTTTAAGAACAATATTGACCATTTCAAGTGTAAAAACGTATTTAATTTTCATGTGTATGTAAGAAGCTATTGAAATGTGTTGTTACAAGTGAATTAAAGACATTTAATTTTCATGTATTAACTTTCACACGTTTTATTTGACTGCAATGAGAGTATGATGTATTGTTTGTACATTGTGAATAAAAATTTGCACAACTGGATTGTTTAAGACTTCTTTTAATAGAAATGTTTTTGGTCTTAAGGTTTTTAAGACTTCCTGTTATAGAAAGTCACAAACCTTTTATAGCGTAGTATAAATGTGTCAAAAATATTAGTGTGTCAAAAAAATATGGTTAGTAATTAAAAAAACCTCATCGTGGTTGTACGTAAAAAAGAAGAAAATAATAAATGGATCATATGGTAGAACCAATTTTGTAGTTACTCACATTTAATAGTGACACCAAGGCTAAGTCAACTGATTTTAATTATACAATATGCCACTAGTTTTTAAATTTATTACAAAAATACCATTGATTTAATTTTCATCACATCATATCATTATTGGTACATCTAACGGTCCAAATTGGTTCTTATAATTTTTATTTTAAGAGTGGTCACTAGTCACTACAATAACGTCATCATATATATATATATATATATATATATATATATATATATTTGCGTTCATGTGATGACCAACCTTAATATAAAAACAGTAGGAATCAATCAAAATATAACAAGTATCCTTTAAGATATTAATTACAATAAAAATAATAAAACAAAACAAAAGGGCAATTTTGTAAATTTCCTATTTCCTAAAAGATAGCTTCATCCATTCTCATTAATTTCACTTTTCCATACCAGTATTCTGTCTCTCTCTCCATTCCCGGATCTCAAAAAATCACCATTTTCATTTATATCTCAAAATCTCCATTCTTAGATTTAGACGCGATTGTTTTCAGACGCGATTGCATTACTAACAAATATAACTATAGCCACTATGATTTTTCTTGTCTCTGTACGGATCGGACACGATTGTTTTCAGATCCAATCGCGGAGGAGATCTTCGAAACGAAACCCATATTCAAGGTTGCCTTAAAAGGTCTCACATATATATACAGCGATCTACCACAGCTCGGATCAATGACGGCTCCGACGAGTAATTTCGACTATACGACTGCTAGATTTGTAAAAATAAATGTGTCATTGATGATGTTATTCCTCTATCAAATCTGGCCTCGAGTGTGTTCGTATGAGTATCAATTGTAACATTGTTTATTGTTAGTTTTGTTGTTGTTCTTATGTGTATCAAATCTTTGGTAGGTCTTGGAAGTATTAGATATTGTAACTTTTGATATCAGATCTTTGGTGGATTTGGGAAGTATCAGATATTAGAGTACCAATATGTGTTCGATTTACGGAGTAATTTTTTTGATGATGAAGATGTCTTTTCATTTTATATATTTATATTATCTTGTTCGAAAATTGTGTGTAAAAGGTTTCGTATATAAGTTGAATTTCTTGATTTTTTTGCCTTTTTGTATCAAAGGTCACATGTTATGTTTGAAGCAAAAAGCATACTTGTATCAATATTTTTACGACTACCTGTTGTAGTTTTGTTCTCATTTAGGTTTTTTGTGTTTTTTCTATTGGCATTTCTATTTATTACTCGTAATAAACTTATGTCTCATTGCTAAAATGCATATGCATAAATCATTAGTGTTTCGAATTTAATATTTGTCAAGTGTTACTGTCATATGTATCCTAACGATCATTATTGTGTGTCAAATTACTAGGTGCTTAATTTGAAATGTAACAAAAAAGCTTAGTATTTCAAATGTATCATTCAAACAAGTGTTTCATGAACTTAGTTTGTCATTAAAGTATGTTAAGAAATTAGTGTATCATTATAAATGTATCAAAAGACTAGGTGTGTCACAAAAACTGTAAAAAAAAACTTAGTGAGTTAATAGAAATGTATTATGAAATTAAGTGTGTCAAAAGGCATAGTTTATCTTCAAAAATGTGTCATAATACTGGTGTCTTTGCAAATGTATTAGAAAAATTAATGTGATAAACATAATGCGTCACTACAAATGTATTAAAATTTGTAATGTATCATTACAAATTTACTAAAATTTTAGTGTATCGTTATTTAGGTATTGATGATTTAACGTGTCGTTATATATGTATCATCAAATTCAATATAACACTGCAAATGTGTCAAAAAAAATATTATGTATCACTATATATTTATTAGTGTGTCATAAAAAAATAGTATAAAAATTAGTGTGTCACAATAAATTCAAACAAATGTGATCTATTATTAAAAAAAATAATAAAAAAAAAATGTTAGTTATTACATAATGTATTAATGAAAAATTACTTGTGTATTAATTTATATACCAATGCCCTGCACGTTAAATTTGTCATTTTGTGGTTTTAGTTACACAAATAATCCCTCATAGTTGACACATAATTACATATTTGACTAAGACTACTTAATATATATAAAACCACAATAATCCAACTCCACGCCCCCAGTAAGATTAGACATTCCCTTAATTTATTACTATGCATCATCAAAAAGTTATTTATTAAAAAGTCAAACAAGTGTAATAGAAAAAGGAAATGTGACAAAAAAGATGCATTTGTGTGAAATTAAATACTGGTATATATTATAACGTACATAATAAAAAGGACTAAAACGTTGACCAAAAGGAGTCAGATGGGAAAAAAGCATACGTCGACAAAATTTCATTTCCAAAATATCACTAATATCTATGTTATTAACAAAAATGCCATTAGTCATTTATTTCCTATATTAACTCTAAAGTGACACTTGTTACAATGTAATTTGCCTCCTTGCTTTAAGGCCAATTACGTTAACGCTAATCTATATATATATATATATATATATATATATATAAGTGTGAGATCACGCGCTGATATTTTTTAGTGCGGACGTATGGATGTACGTCCGTCTGATCTTTTTTCATTTTAATGGTGATTTGATCAAATTCATCCCTTATTTCTCTCCGTATCTTTTTATTTTTATTAGAATATTCTATTTCCTTATTTTTCTCAACTTTTTTATTTAAATTTTTATCGATGGAATTACCTCGATCAAGATTCTAGTATCGGTCCCGATCTATCTGGTACATATTTAATTAAAAAATGTTGTTGAAGGTATTTTTATGATAGTTATTCTAATATTAAGGTTTTTATTATGATTTTGAGGATAGTTACTCTGATATTACTATTGTTATTCTGAGTATTAGGACATTTACACTTTGATGTTTCTATCGTTAGTATGATAGTTATTCTGATATTAAGTTTGTTATTATGATATTAGGATAGTTATTATGATATTAAGTTTGTTATTCTGATATGAGGATAGTTATTCTGATATTAATGTTATTTTTGTATCTGATATCACTATCCTTAATATGACAGTTATTCTGATATTAATTTTTTATTCTGATATGTGTATAGTTATTCTGATATTAATAACGTTAATATGATAGTTATTCTGATATTAAAACTAGTAATTTAGTATGTTGATAGTTATTCTGACATTTAATTTTTTTTTCTTATTATGCGTTTTAAAACTGGACTTATTATATAAGGATAGTTATTCTGATATCAATAACCTTAATATCATATAAGGATAGTTATTCTGATATTTAATATTTTTTGTTATTATCCGTTTTAAAATTGGCCGTATTATATATGGATAGTTATTCTGATATCAATAACCTTTATATGATAGTTATTCTGATATTAAAACTGGTAATATCATATAATGATAGTCATTCTGATATTAAATATGGTAATATCATATAAGGATAGTTATTCTGATATTTAATCTTTTTTTCTTATTATCTGTTTTAAAACTGGTCGTATTTATATAAGGATAGTTATTCTGATACTAGAATTTGTAATATTATATAAGGGTAGTTATTGTGATATTAATATTTTTTGTTATTGTCATATAAGGATTTTTATTCTGATTTTATTAATGATAATATGATAGTTATTCTGATATTAAAACTGGTAATATCATATAAGGATAGTTAATGTGATATTAAAACTGTTTCTATCATTCAAGTTTAGTTATTGTTTATAGCTAACAAAATAGTTGTTCAATTGTAATTATTCTGATAGTTTGTCTTCAAATCAATCAGGCTCAATCACATTTTACTTCTAAACATACAATTTCAAACGTAATTTAACCTCCAACTACTTCTAAACACATAATTTCAAACACAAAATTATTATGGCTTGTCGTCTCCCCCATTCCGTTGAAGATATGCAAATGTACGCTAAAAACAATGCGAGAAGACGACGTGGCTCAAAAACGCATTATAGACGCTATCAATTTGTTTAAGGTGCGGCGCAAGCAACGTATGAGGAAGACTACACGATGTATGACATTACGCTTGAACGAAAAGCCGCGGATCGAAAAGTTTTGATGGATGAAGCCCACAAAGATGACAATATTGCCGTATATTGTGGGGTGTGTTCAACAAATACGTAACAACATCAATACCTAAATCAATTAGAGCTATCGGGAGAACAAAACTGATGGTGTAGGTGCATCAAGTTCGTCTGCTAGATTTGTTGGGCAACCTCTAGACTAGGAAGATTTGGCTCGCATCGAGGAATTTGCCTGCATCACCTCCTTTGTATGATTTTGCACGGGGAGCATTCATTTATTTATCATTTATGTATTTTGTATTGTTAATATTGTTTAATTAGTAGTAACAGCAGCAGAATATTTGTTGCAAGCAGAGTAATGTTTTTTTGCAGAACACATGTTTTCTAAAATAGTTATTCTGATATTTAAAACTGGAATATTATGTTAATAAAACATTTTTTTCAAGTTTATTTTATTTGTGATGTTTAATAATTTTAATATGATAGTTATCGTGATATTAAAGCTTTGCAAAAAGATATTCGATATTAAAACTGTATATCATTCCAAAGATCGTTATTGTGATAGGTAACAAAATAGTTGTTCAATGATAGTTAGTGTGATATTAAACTCGTAATATCATTCAATGATAGTTATTGTGATACTTATCTAAACAGTTGTTCAAGGTAGTAGAAGCAGCAATAGAAATAATTTCTGCAGCAGTAGTAACTTGTTGCAGCAGGAGTAAAATTTGTTTTTGTAGTAGCACTTTCTGAGATGCTATTAATATATCTTTCAAGGATAGTTTTTTTGAGATGCTATTAATAAAATTTGTTGTTGCAGTAGCACTTTCAAGTATAGTTATTGTGATATTTTAAGTAAAGTTGAGTTTTCTATGTTTGTTTTTTTTAGGTGATTCAATGAGACAAAATTGTGCAAGCAATGAGTTTGTTGAAGATGAAAATTTGTCAGCTGATGTTAATGTTGAAGAGAATGAAGAAGTAAATTCACCAGATTTTTTTACATCAACTTCAATGCTTATTAAACTGCTGTTGTTAAAACTCTTGTACCAGTGGAAGGTACTTTGTTTGATAGCGTTGAAGAAGCTTATAATGTATACAATGATTATGTTGCTGAAGCTGGTTTTATTGTTCGTAGAGGCCATCAAACTAACGATTGGGGTATTGTTATAAATAAGGAATTTCTTTGCAGTAAAGAAGGCACCAAGAAAGTTAAAGTTAAAGAATTTGATAGTTTAAAAGATAATTGTGATGCTAAGGTCAGAAGAGAATAAGATCGAGTTTAGGACAAATTGCAAAGCTAAAATTTATGTTGTCGATCCGTGAAAAGTAAAGGGTTAAAAGTTTTGTTGAAGAGCACAATCATGGTTTTTTATCAGGATAGACATTTGCAAAAGTCTCATAGGTCTATGAGTTTTATGATCAAGATTTTGCTATTAAGGCTTGAACTTAAACACCACCCTTGTATGTCATTCAATTTTATTGCAAAGCTTTTGGGAGGATATGAAAATGTTGGTGCCACTAAGATCTATTTTTAGAATATGAGTCGTGACATTTACAGCTATATTGGTAAACTAGTCCATGATTCTACCATGCCAAGTCTCATGTAATATATTGTTAAACACTTGTAATTTATATATCTAAATTTGTTAGTATTATAATCTAAATGTAGTTTTGTTTGTTATCAATTTGTTGTTAAAATTAAAATTGTTTTGTTGAATTGTATAAAAACTGTAATGTGCTTATCTTATCAAAATAAGTTACCTTTTATATATATATACTCACAAACACCTTCAAAAAAATTATTTATTGGTTGTATTAAAATGTTGATTAGCAGTTATTTTTTTAAAGGAAACCATAAAAATTTTGTGGTTAAACCTATTAGCTTATGAAATTCAAGTTTGACTTTTATGGTCAAATCCGTTAACTTAAAAGCAAATCTTTAAAAATAAAATTATTAATGTATACACATATTAGTTTAGACACATATAAGATTGTAACTTTTAAGTATGCATAGTTTAAATGTGAATTGATTAAACATAAAACCAAAGTTCGGTGTATAATTAACTCATTCATGTTTGAGAGTCAAATTTGTTTATTTGACCCTTAAAATTCTAACCAATTTCAAATTTGTCATATAGCCTAACATGTTGTATAAATACAACATGTAACGGTAAGTATTACATAACTATGATTATAAACCAAAATTTAATTGATTTCCTAATTATGCACCGATGACATTATTCTTTTTAAACATAACATACGACAACCATCAAATGATTGCAAATTTGTACCTCATATTCTCAACTATTATTTTATAAATATGGTTTTACTCTACACGTTTGATAATCCTACGCACCTTCGTCATTTTCAACACCAATCTTTTATGCGATATAGCTTATGTTGATGAGCCTGCTTAGTGAACACAAATTTACGATGCTCGCTCCCACCTAGAGTAGTCGCATTATACATATTTCAATGCAGTTCGTTAGTTACACACCCACTTATTAACCATCTTTAAACTCTTTTCTTGCTCTTCCATGCTTTAGTTTCTTCTTGAAATGTAATTGTCTGCCACTTTATTAGTATAAAATCAGTCTCAAAAAATTAAGTTAGTGACCACAATATTCAAGCGGATGAATAAACCAAAGATCTTACAAACTTCATTAAAGTATCGATAACTTTGATACACCTAGATTGATAATGAAGAGAACAAATGGACACAGTAGTAAATAATTATGTATCCATTTCTTACTTGTTTCAAAACTGCAATATAGTAAGAAGTTACTAAATAAGAAAATTTTCAAAATTACTATGTTATCTGATTAACATAAGCTTCTCCTAGTGTGGAAGTTTCTAAAGTTTGGTCACATATGATGGGCCAATGCAGAGGGTATCAATATCAGCATTAGGACCATGTACCTGTATCCAGAATGCCTAGCTGTTTTATCATGATTTTATTTGTTTTTCATCCCCAAAGATGAAACATCTATGTTGCAAGATACAGTTAGCTACATCCATGTAAACTCAGATATTCACAATGTATATAAACACAGCAAGATCAATTTATAAACCAAAAACTCCCCGAGAAATACTGTCTAGGAGTTCTTACCCCAAGGCGATATGAACCAAATGTACGCACAATACCGTTTGCCTCCTTAACCAAATTTTCTGTGTAACCTTTCTGGCGAGCTAACTGCTTCACCCAATCTTTGATAATCTAGAACAATACAACTGACTTTTTAGTAAATAGTCTTGATTGAAAAGGGAGAAACGTAAAACAACAGTACAATACATTTTCATCTTAAGAGATCACTGAAACTTGAAAATTGTAAATTCATTCTGTGAAACAAACCCAACAGAGCATCAATAGAAACGGCAAAAAATTCTGTGAAACACACCCAACAGAGCATCAAAAGTGGTTACATTAGCAACCTTTAACGAATGTACTTTATGTTATTTTCATACACAATTAATCTGCAACCCTTCTAAACTGGCTGTTTCTAATTTGCATTTTGGTAGATAGTTATCTACGATCAGACTCGGTTTTTCCAGGTAAGTAATAGGAATAAAGCCGAAATTTTTCCTAGGCAAACTGTAAAAAAGCATATCAAAGGTTTGAGGATATTGTAATCGCAAACAGAAATTTTTCTTTTCTTCAAAATTATCTTGTTACGCTTTCCACAACAAACTATAGGAAGTCCAAAACTGCTAGGCTAAAAGGTTCGAATTTGCTAACATTCAACTCGCATACCATTTTGCTTTATCTTTTGTGGAGCTATAAATCCAAATAGCCTAAATATGTTAAAGGCGAGGAGGCCTATGTCCATTCACAAACCCGGTCCCAGATAATGAAAAGTATCGATGAAAATATCAAACATGTAATAATATGATATACCACGCAAATACATAGTAGCATTTACCAGATCCAGGCGACGAAGAATCTCTTCCCTCCTGACAGTTTCTTCCGCAGTCTCATAGACCCCTGACTCCATCAAGAGCTTCTCGAGAAGTGCATTCCTGTGAATGTCAGCTTCAGAAGGATATATCCTCCTGGAAGACGATAGATAAGGAACAGACCGACCACTTCGTATCTATCTATGACCAGTTCATATCTACATGGATAGATATTAACGTTGTTTTACTTTTTTAGGCCTTAAAGTTACTGGGCCGCTATTCGAGCTAACTGAATATTATGAGCGACATTTGCAAACCTCGTTGGTAAATCCATCGCTACGTGTAACTGGATATAATGTAAAATCTGCAAAAGTTCCTTGAGTAACTTACCATTGTCTATCAGCAGACATTCAGAGTCAAGTCGCAGATGATGCTGGATAGAAGTTGCTGCCTAGCACCGTTTCCGTGTACCTGTTGTGATATAGCAACAGGATAGATTAGCAAGCCGAGACTTGACATTATAGTGAAGTCGAAACACCCCTTAAGCTATTAACCCAGAAGGTCAGAGGTACCAATTTGAGTTTTCTCATTTTGGTAGGATCTTGTGGTGTGTACACAACCAAAAAAAGCATGACATGTCACCATTAAGCTATTTAGACAGAAGGTCGGAGGTACCAATTTGAGTTTTCGACCCATTTGCCTAAAAATTGGTGAATCTGAATTCATGACCCTACAACGGGTAAAAAGATTGATACTGGAAACTTAACTAAATTGGAAACAAATGAGTTGATTCAAAGTGTTTTTGATTAGAAACTTAAATCACATTAATCAACTTTAAAATTAGTGTATATCATGTTTAAAATAAAACGTCTATCATATTATTGAATACACTAATCATCTACTAAACTTTAGAGAAAGGAAAGATAAGCGAATGACAGTTGGAATGACTTGCCTCTCCTATAAAGAATGCCAGCATGTCCGGTTTTAATTACGTATAAATGCCACATTTTATATAAAGTAAATTGGAAACAAATGAGTTGATTCAAAGAATACACTCATTATATCTTACTATTCGAAAAGTAATACACTCAAAGAATAATCACAAGTCATAGGAAAGGCCGCTGTTTTTATGCTGATAATGTTACCAACTGAAATAAATTCTAGCTTAAAACGACTTTGATTTACTAAACTTAAAATATCCGGAGCTGGCATTTGTAATTGATTGGCGCACCACATTCGCTCCCAAACTGCGCCTTCCTATGACCGTAAATGTAAAACCAAACGAATATTAAATAAGCTGCCGTTACAAAAAAACATACCTATGGGTATGACTGATGTTGCAAGCCTTGTTAAGGTACATGTTTGTCATGCTGTTCTTAGGGAACTTGTAGATGACTGAGTTCATTGCAGGTGTAGGCGCAATTTCTGTCTCGGCCAGGCCTGCCATGACAACAGCGTGAGAGGTTTCATGAAAGGTGTTTAAACAATAATGACCAGGTCTGCCGCGACAACAACATGAGAGGTTTCATGAAAGGTGTCTAAACCATGATGACAAACAGTTTCATTTTCAGTTAAAAAAAATTTATAAATGTAAAAGATGAAAAGCGTTAGCTAAACTATTACGCTTGAAAAGCCATACCTGCACGCGTGTGTCTAGCTGTTGGAGTTGGTATAGGACGCGTTGGTAGGATCATCGGATCTATAGATGTGGGTGGGTCCATAACTAATGTAGCTACAGGCACACCATGAATGTATAAAGAGTACATCATGAATGTATTGTCATATTAAAAATAAATCAAACAATCAAGCAAAATGGAAAGCTTATATTGCATGAATAGTTTTGTTTAACTGAATTGCTAGTTGGGTTGTTACATATCGTGAACAAACCAAAGGCAAGACATAACATAAGACATAAAATTCATTCATTAGACCAAGTTTTTCTCTACTTGTTGCAATTGGTTCTCACATATCATACCTGATGGTCCCTTGTACTAATCAAGAGCTTCAAGGAGAGTTGGTCCCTTGTACCAATCAAGGTTGGTGGACTTCTCAATCATGTTGTTACCTTCAAAACCAGAGATGGCCACGAAGGCGATTTTGTCTGGTTTATATCCGACCTTCTGTAAACATGAAGAAACTTCCTTGACAATTTCCTCATACCTTGACTTAGAGTACTTGGAGAGTGGTAGCATCCATCTACAATAAATGTAAACAAAAATAGTTAGCAACATATCATATAATAACTAACATTCGCATTAGTTAAAAGTTAAAACAATATACAATCAAATTCAATTATCATCACCTTGTGACAGTAGCAAATCATTTGCTTGACACCAAGGTTGAAAGCAAGAAGTGCGTGCTCACCGGGTCTGACCATGCTTGGAACCACGTTCACCTTAAGTTTGTCCAACACCCACGCATACTTGAAGGACCTTTTGTTCATCTCAGTAGCTTCCTTCTCGAAACATTCAATCATATGCTTGGAAATACCTCCCAACTTGTAGATCAAGTAACCAGTGAAATTTCGTAGCAAATTATAACCTGATCATCAAAGTTTTCGCATGGGAGTTCTCTCAGACAGGGAAACGATATATTAAAGAAAGAAAGTAGGCTAACTGATGTGACTACACATTTCCAGACATCGAAATAAAAAACAGTTCGACATACAAATCAATAATGCAAACGATACCAGCTTTCTTATACATTAACAAGTTTTACCTAATCAAGCGGGTGTTTGGGTAATCTTATTAGGGGATCTTAATAGCTTATTGCATATTCACAGCTGTTAACTTCTTTCAACGTGTTTCGTTTAATATTTTTATTTCAAGAGTATTTTAACAAAACTTGTCAAGCTTTTTGAACTAACCCAAACACCCCCTCATTTCAAGTTTGCTAAGCCTGCATCTTTGCAAAAGTCAACATCTTACCTTCCTTTCAAACACATTAGACTAAAGCAAGCTTAAATTCCTCAACAGGTTACTATCGTGTTTGGTATTGCCGAGTTCAATCCAGAGGGTGTTTGGCATTGTGTAAAAAAGTGAATTTGAGTACAGGGAATTATGCGTAAAAAAGTAAATTATGCGTAAAAACTGCTACCTTTGCATCTTCCTTTTCCTAAAGCAACCACCAGTGTCACAGGATTCATTGATTGTTTACTAAGATTATTAGCGCCAAGAACTGTTTGAATCACCAAACACTCTAACCATTGTGTTTCTATCTAATTATCATGTTTGGTGACATCTAATCATTCACATAAACATATTTATATATGGCAATCCTAAACACCCCATAACACAAAACGAAACCAAATAAAGAAATACCTCCTTTTTATTATGTTCATCAAGAGCAAATCGAGCAAGGTTTTGGATGTCGATACCGTTAAGATTACGTTGGTCGATATCACGAATATCACCCATCTTGGCACTGGTTTTATCAATCCTGCAAATACCAGATTGAAAACAACCTAACAATAACAAAGCTGTTATTACAGAAGTAACAATGTTTAGACCCATAAGACATGTTTTTAGTTAGCTATAGATTCGTTGTGCCTGTTTGCCATGTTAGAGATTAACTATACTCCGAATTACGGCTTCAAACAGTACATGTTCAACATCATCAGGGTTGAACAATCCCGACTCTCCAACAACCTAAAACTATCATGTATCTCAATCTATATCCCCTTGGTTATACCGGTTATATATTGAACTCACTTTATGATTAAACTAACAAACAACATTTATGTTTACAAAACAAATTCTACTCCGGACTTTCATCAAACACTTGCTATACAAATTCATCAAAAACTTTAAGGTCTTCTTGTTGAACGCATTCTATCAAAAACCGAAACCATAATTATATATTCTCATGTATAGTTTTTTTTTCAATTACTTTATTTGTACATGAAAATATACAATTGAAAAAAACTGATAACCTTCATACCGAATCATGGTTGATTTCAATAATCAAAAATTCAAATACATAAGAAAGTAATCCCAAATTCATCATACAAACTTTTTATAAATAAATAACGAAATTGAAACAAAAAAAAAATCATTCCTAATTCATCATAACTTGAAACTGATTGGGAATTAAAAAAAAAGTAATTACCTGCGGGGACCTCTGATTAAAAAGATACTTCCGATCATGGTGGGAATCTGGTGAAGGTCTTCGAATGCGTTTCTGAATTGATTGTGCAGCGCTGAAGATCAGGGATGGAGATCGGCTTGTTTTAGGATTAAGATTGATTTCTTGTTGAAACGTATGTGTAGGTTAATTTTGGGCAATACAAATGGAATTGATTGTGTTGATGAAGATCAGGGAAAGGAGTTTCATTCTTGGAGGCGTGTGTTCTTGGTGCTGATCGAGTGGAAAGCGGGTGTAAATAAAATAGGTGGCATTGCCACGTAATTAAATGTTGCCAGCATGGCATTTAAGGCTGTGAAGTGGCATTTGTGACATGACATGTTCTTCTATTATATATGTGGGGAGATATGATGCTCAAATGATTATTGACAAGTTTAGTATTTTGAAAGAAAGAGATGAAAATTTTACGTTCGAGTTTAAGACTAACACTGATGGTCAGTTAAGTTGTTTGTTTTGGTATGATGATACAAGTAAAAGGAAGAATAAAATGCAGAAATCGTCCCTGTGGTTTGCCCAGATTGCAGATTTCGTCCCTACATTTTCGAAAGTGCAGGCGGCCTCCCTGAGAGGAAACCTTTTTGATCATTTTAGTCCCTGCCTAAAGTGAAATGACTGAAATACCCTCGTCTTCATCCCCTTTAAATTTCCAGGGACGAAATCTGCAATGTGAACAAACCACAGGGACCATTTATTTTTTTTCCAAAATAATTTTTTTTCGAAATTTTTTTTCGAAAATAATTTTATCAGTTTTCATCCGTTTTTCGTACATTTTTTTAGATTATTGTCCGTTTTTTATTCATTTTTCTTACGTTTTGTCTATTTTTATTCGTTTTTGCCCGTTTTTATCCGTTTTTTTTCGCAAATTTGAAAAAAGAATTTCCAAATTTGCTAAAAAATTCTAATTTTTTTTTTGGAATTTTTTTTTAAATTTTTCAAATTTTTTTTTGAAATTTTTTTTTCAAATTAATGAAATATTACAAAAACAAACAAAAACGTAAGAAAAATAGACAAAATGTAAGAAACACAGACAAAAATGGAAAAATAATTAAAGTGAAAAATTTAATTATTTTTTGGAAATTTTTTTCAAATTTTTTTTCTTTTTGAATTTTTTTTTTCAAAATGATGAAATATTACAAAAACGAACAAAAACGTAAGAAAAATAGACAAAATGTAAGAAACACGGACAAAAATGGAAAAAAATAAATTTTTTCGCAAATTTGAAAAAAGAAATTCCAAATTTGCGAAAAAATTTAATTTTTTTGAAAATTTTTTTCAAATTTTTTCAAAATTTTTCTTTTGAATTTTTTTTTTTCAAAATGATGAAATATTACAAAAACAAACAAAAACGTAAGAAAATTAGACAAAATGTAAGAAACACGGACAAAAAAAATGAAAAAAACGGGCAAAACGAATAAAATACACAAAACGTAAGAAAAATGGATAAAAAACGGACAATAATCTAAAAAAGGTACGAAAAACGGATGAAAACCGATAAAAAAAATTTCGAAAAAAAATAAATGGTCCCTGTGGTTTGTTCAAATTGCAGATTTCGTCCCTGGAAATTTAAAGGGGATGAAGACGAGGGTATTTCAGTCATTTCACTTTGGGCAGGGACTAAAATGATCAAAAAGGTTTCCTCTCAGGGAGGCCGCCTGGACTTTCGAAAATGTAGGGACGAAATCTGCAATCTGGGCAAACCACAGGGACGATTTCTGCATTTTACTCTAAAAGGAATTATGAAGCTTTTGGTGACGTTCTTTCTTTTGATGCTACATACAAAACCAATATGTAAGTTTTATTTTTCTTTCTTTTATTTTATTTATTTATTTTTGTATTTTTATATATAATATAAATTTTTATATTTTAATTTTTTTAGGTACAATATGGTTTTTGTGCCTTTTACGGGTGTTGATAATCATAAAAAATGTGTAATTTTTGCTTGTGGTTTACTTTCGAAAGAAGATGCTGTTTCATATAAGTGGCTATTGCAAGCTTTTCTTAACACCCATATTAAGGAGCCGTACCTTGTTTTAACATATCAAGATCCTTCAATGTTAGTAGCTATACCAGATATGTTTAAAACTGCTAAACACCGGCTTTGTATGTGGCATATAATGAATAAACTTCCTACAAAGGTATTTATATATATATATATATATATATATATATATATATATATATATATATATATATAATTTTTTAATTATTATTATTATTATTATTATTATTATTATTATTATTATTATTATTATTATTATTATTATTATTATTATTATTTTATGTTTATATAGATCGGTTCTAGTATATGTGAAGAAGGAGGATTCAAGAAACGTCTATGTTCTCTTGTATAGAGGGAAATCGATAAACCTGTTGAATTTGTTCAAAAATGGGGAGCTTTATTGGATGAATTTGATTTAGATAAGCATAAATGGTTGAATGATATGTTTAACATAAAAGAACGTTGGATCCCTCGCTATTTTTAGAGATATTCCAATGAGTGGTTTGATGAAAACTACTTCAAGATCTGAAAGTGAAAACTATTTTTTTGGTCATAATTTAATGGAGTTCTACTCTAGTTCATTTCTTTTTTCTATGAAAGTGCTTTAGATCAACAAAGGAATAATCAACGTGTTCTTGATAATAATTCAAGAATTAATAGACCTTCATTGAAAACCAATCATTTAGTTGAACAACATGTTGCAGAATTTTATACTCTTGAAGCATTCTATTTGGTTCAGCCGAGATTGTTGCTTCTATTGAGAGTTGTACTGGGTCTATGAAAAACTTGGGTTGTGCAAAAGACATTGATAAAGAGTGGTTTGGAGAGTTTAATGTATTGTCTTTTTAAATAAATAAGTATTGTGAAGAAAATGTTTTTTAAATTCATTATAAATTGTAGTTAATTTTTTCATTTACTTTTTTCAAGTTGAGTATGATGAAGAAACTCGTTCGCTTAATCGTTTTGTCTACATTTTGAAAGACGTGGTCTGTTATGACGTCATGCTTTTTATACTCTTAGAGGATATGGTATTAATAAGATTCCAAAACAATATCTTTTAAGATGTTGGAAAAAAGAAGCTGTTGTTTTACCTCTTCTTGGATCTTCTTTTAAAGCAAATGGATCTTCAGGTAGTTGTATTTCTAAAATTTATTCTAAAGTGAATGCGATAATCAATCATTGCGGATATGATAAAGAAAAACTGGGTATATTTATTGAAAAATTGAGCATTTATGAATATGAAATTGGAATCATCAACTGTTGCACAGTATTCAGGAAATAAAAAGGATAGTATATCATCTATGATTGGTATTCCTAAACCTGCTGCTATTGATGTTTTTCATAAACCTTCTAATAATGACGTCAGATTTAAAGATCCTAAAGAATGTGGGAAAAATTTGAGAAAGTGTAGAATCTGTAACATATTAACAGATCATGATTACAGGAATTGTCCAAACAACCAGAAAGTTCTTATCGCTAAGAAAGACATTAAGAAGACGAAACAAAACGGAAAGAAAGTTAAAAGGAAATCAAATAATGCTAATGTTGAGCACGGTACTGAAGAATTTAACTTTAAGGAGTAAGTTAACTTATCGTGTCGAGTGGTTTTGTTAAGATTGAATTGCATTAATTTTTTATAGCTATAAAGTCAAATTGATGTACCGTGGATATTATCAATGTTATGTCTTTTTATTTTTTCATTATGTATTTTCATTTGTTAAGTTGTAATGTTGATTAAGTATTTTTTAAAGGTTATAAAGTGAAATTCATATACTTTATCATTGTCCTAATAATCAATTTGTGAAATTAATGTAAAAATGTAATTATCATTGATCAACTGATTATGTTTATGTTAATTTGATGTACTGTGATATTAAAAAATTACGTGATTTTTTGTTTAAAATTAATTCATTAAACCATTATAACACAAAATATGAGTTTGATACAACTCGTTTTTTCATCAGAAAATAAAGTTAAAAACACAAAATATAAAGTTTACAAACATAAATACTAATTTAATCTTCATCAGAGTTACAATTATGTTAGGAATTAGAAATTCTAGGTATTAAAGAGTCGGTCACCTCAAGTATATGTAATCGTTAGAAAGCTCGTAGTCAGAGTTATTTTATGTTAAGTAGTATTTAGTTAAGTAACACCGTGGAGGACCGACGGGTCTTTACCCACATGTATGCGATCCAATGCTCGTTGGTGGCGCTTGTTTGTAAGAAACTATAAATACCCTCTACCTCCCAAGGTAGAGGGTTGAGCTTCAATACCATTTTTCTTTGTTTCACATAGTTCCCAACTCTCTTCCTTTCTCTCACTAGAAATTTCTCTCTCTAAACATAGTTAACGCCCCATATGGTTATGGTTTAATATGTTTGTGAAATCCTATATCTAACAATTGGTATCAAGAGCCATGGTTTGATCACTCATCTTTCATGCATTTGTTTTGGTGGATTTCATAAGGTTTTTGGGGTATTAAAGGTTTAGGAGAGTTTGATTCATTTGGACAAATTCTAGTGTTAAAGTTTGAATTTTGCTTGTACTTTTGTGTTTAGGATCATCATATGTGTTTATGTTTTGAATTGAAGCCTTAAATCATTGTGGTTTGGTTGTTTTGGATTGATAAAGTGGTTATTTTTGAAGTTTGTACTAAGCTTAGTGTTCCGAATAGTTTTTCAAAGCGAGTTGTTTTGTTATTGGATGCAGTTGGTACATGCGACTTGGTCGCTTTTTTAGTTGATTTTGCGCTTAACTTGGGTCCTAAGCGAGTTGTTTCTTTGGGTTTAATTTGAGATCTAAAGCGACTTAGCTATTAAGCGAGTTGTAAAGCTAGCGAGTTAATTTAAGCTTATTTGGTGTTCAAGCGAAGTTGATTGTGTTGCGAGTTGATACCAAAGCGAAGGCTATTTAGCGACTTGATCATTGCGGTTGACGTTGCGAGTTGATAATGCGACTTGGCTATTTAGCGAGTTGATTCCTGCTTGAGCTGTCTCCTTGAGCGAAGGTGTTTAGCGAGTTGTGTGTTTTACTACTTGTCTAATTTTAGACTTGTCACTTCTTCGTGATACATTCTTACGTTTGTTCTTTTGGTTTAGTAAAATCCCGTGAAAGAATCAATTTACTGGTTTAATCAAAGAATTGTAAAATCCCGTAGAACTTGTAATCATGGCAAACATCGTTCCTACTATTGTTTCTTCCGTAGTTGAGGATGTTCAAGCAGCAGGTCGGATACTCTGCCCACCTATGCTTGATAGAACTGACTACGACTCTTGGGCTCAAAGAATCAGATTGTATTGTCTTGGAAAGGAAAATGGGGTCAACATTCTCAAATCATTGATGAAGGACCTATCGAGTTGAGACTACTAGAGACATAATTGATAAATGAAGATGGAACGATGATCTATGGAATAGACAGTAACAAAGACGTATGATGAGCTCAATGATAAGGAGAAGAAGAGATTCGATGCAGATATCAGGGCTTCTAACATCATACTACAAGGTCTTCCAAAAGACATCTATAAGCTTATCAATCACAACACCGAAGCAAAGGCAGTATGGGATAATGTCAAGATGCTTCTCTCAGGCTCTGAATTAACCATGAAAGACAGAGAATCACAACTCTATGATGAATTTGAGCACTTCAAGATGAAACCATATGAGAGTGTCTATGAGTATTACGTGAGATTCCACAAGCTTGTTAATGACATGAGGAACATCGGAATGACTATGCCAAACATTCAGCTGAACTCAAAGTTTGTGAACAACATGAATCCCGAATGGCACAAGTTTGTCACTTGAAGCACCAAAGGATTGAAGAATACAAACTATGAGCAACTCTATGCCTTCCTTCTTAAGAATGAGAGACATGCCATGTTTGAAAAGAGGATTCTTGAACAATTCAAAACAAATCCAGAGAGACAAGCTCATCAAATGATTCAACTGCTTCTACTCAAACATTGGGATTACCACTAAAGCTTCACAAGTTATACCCATGGGTGATGGAACTCACAAACTCATTCCCGATCCAATGTTCAAACAAGCCGATGCCGATGATCAGAGGAAACTTCATTAGTCAACTAGCTCTACATCATCAAAACATGAACACTCTCCCCACACACCAACAACAACCCGAACAACATCCAATCCACACAATCAAGCCAATCCGAGATGGAAGGTTATGGTGCGCCCCAAGAAAGGCAAGACGATGAGAAGGGGTGGAGCGGTGGAGGCTATGTAGGAAATCGAACCGAGGAAGGAATGGAAATCAGGGACAAGCAAAGCCAATCAAATGTTACAACTGTGGTGGTGAGGGACACATTGCAAGGAATTGCACATCTCCAACGCCCTCGAATGCTGAATACTTCAGGGATAAGATGTTGCTGCAAGCTCGTGATAATGGAGCAACCTTGGATGAAGAGGAGCCTTGTTTTGCCGAAGGGAATGCTAAGACATATGATGCGATGTGGATGAGCAGCCTATTCAGAGATAGGTCACAATCATCAATGCCTTTCAAGTAGCCGATTGTGATGCATACGACTCTGATGTTGATGATGGACCCACTGCACAAACAATTTTCATGGCTAGCATTTCTCCAATGGTCTCTCCTAAGGTCTCTTCTTCACCACAAGCTGGACCATCCAAAGACAAAACTCGAGGTATAAAACTATATGATGAAGTTGATGTGCAAAAGATACATAATAAAATACAATCAACTGAAATCATTGAGTCAGATATTGAAAATATGGGTAATATCAATGTTGTCCCATATGATCAATATGTGAAACAAAGTGAAAGTGTGATTGTATCAAGTGATGTATCTCCTGCAGTCAATGATGATTATGTTTTGATGAATACACCGTGATGTGCTCGATGATTCCGTTATCTCAGAACTTAATGCCTATAAAGAACGAGTTGCCATTTATGAACAACGTGCTAAGTTTGAGCTAACTACTCGTGAGCGTGAGTGGATAACCAAATGCGTACAATTATTAGAAAAAGTAATTTTAGAGAATAAGTGTTAAAACAAGAGTTAAATTCCTTACAAGAAAAGCTTTCAAAAACTGCTAAGCAAAAACAAGAACTTCAAGAAAATGTTAAAGTGCTTAAGGAATTTCATGCCAAGGAATCAAAACTTTTGAATGATTTTTCTAATCTAAAACTTTGAAGAACAAGCTTGAAAATAAGTTGTACGTACAAGGGAATACCATTCAGACTGCTCACATGGTCACTAAGCATAGAGTTTTAAGCGATAAGCATAATGTTCCCATTATAGATAAACCCAACCTCAGTACGTAGTTAGCTAAGGCGTGCTCAAAGTGTAATTTATGATGGCAATGAGATTCTTAAACCTAGACGAAACCTAGCTTGGAGTGCTCTGAGGAAAATAGAATATTTGATGATGCATCTAGGGTGAAAATGAATAAGAAGCTAGAAGATCCCTAATGCAAAAGAATAACATCACGATCAAACCCCATGATTACAAGAAGGAAAACTGAATCTCCTTAAACAAATTTAAGCCTCAAACGTTATTAACACTGAACAAGTTTTTCGGAAAAAGGATTTAGATAAGCAAAAGTCGAAAATCTTGTTGAAACAAACCTTTCCCTTAGGAAAATGCCTGCAGCGATTGTGTATCCTCCAAATACACCAATGCATTTAGTTCCTAGAACTATTGCCACTAAAAGCAAGACCTTAATCAGTCAATATGTTATTCTTCAACTATTTGTCGATTTTGAGAAAACTTGTAAGAAAAGGATCACACCCACTGGGATAACTGGAGGGGAAAGGGGTTTTGAGCAAACAAAAGAATGCTATCTAACTGAGGTCATGCCTTTCTTTAAACTACTAAAAGATCATTTTGAGAGTCTTAAAAGGGGATAAATTCAGATATTAAAGGAATGGAAAAGGAATTTGATGCAATGATAGTTGAGGTTAGTGACTATGAGCGAGCATTAAAATATAATGAGATTGAGAGGAAGAACTTGCATACCTTGAATGAGAATCTTATTTCTGAATGTATTGCTCAAGATGTGTTTTAATCGCTACGAATTGCTCCATTAATGCTTTTCAATTTCATGAATTATCGTTGCTCTGAAAGTCTCCCATGATCGTGTCATTGAGCTTGAAAAGATTAATTCAAACTTAAATGAGAAAATTGATCAGGATGATCACGATAATTTGGTAAAGCATCTTTCTAAACTAGAAGTTGAACATTTTGATTTACAACTAAAATATCAACATCTAAAAGAAAATGTTAAAACCTCAAATATCAAGACATCCTTGGATGCCTCAATTTGATGCAGTTTTGAAATTAACAAACGTGATGAATAGATTCGAGCTCATTGTAACACGATCAAAAAGTTGAAAGCCCAAATCTCTCAATTAAAGGGTGAAAGAACAATGTGACTGGCTCCCAAATGCCTCCTCCTTTAGATTCTCAATACTCTCAAACTTTTCATCTTCAAAACTTGGTTAATGCCTTACAAAAGGAAAACGAGAGTTTTCTGGAAGAAAATAAAAAAGTTAAACGACACTTTAAAGAGTTATATGATTCAATGAAATTCACCCGTGACCAAAACAACGAAAAAATAACGTCTTTACAAAAGGAAATTGAGAATCTGAGAAGTCGTGGAAATGGAAATGCCACTTGTTTTTAATAAGAATGTTGTTTCAAAGTCATCCTCTGACTGCAAATACACTGTTATCAAGTTAAATACATTCCTCCTCATCTTAGGAATAATGAACCTACTTTTCATGACTATTGTGCTTACCTTAAGGATAGTCTAGAATGTCTCCGTGAGATTGTCGAAGAGGATTTCATTAACAAACCTCTTGATAGAGAAATTAGGTTTGCTTGCCTCCAGGCCAAACGATCTCAAGAGCTGCTAGAATGTTTAATTGCAACATATCCGAAATCCTTAGGTGCAAAAGGCAAAGCTGTGATGCCTTGTTCTATGCCTAGTTCCAAACATGAAATCCGTTCTATGCCCAATGTTATGAATGTCAACCTTAGGGTGCCTTCAAGTAGTTCAGATTCCATGATTTGTTAGTGCTAAGAAAGTGATTTTAGTGTGCCCGCAAATAGCTCAAATCACAGTCTTAAGAAAGTAAACACTAATGTGCCGTCTAGTAGTTCAGATCCTTGCACATCAAGTTCGTGAATGCAAAATTAGATCAACCAACTAATGTTCCCATTCCCTCACAGAGTAATCGTGACATTAAAGCGAAAGGTGTCAAAGTCTCAAGACAATACAAGGAATGATAGGACCTTGCAAGCTAAGAATGTGCATTGGAGAGAGTAGAAGACCAACCTAGGAACTTTAAGTTTGAATCGAATAAAACGAATCGTGTTGATTCTAGTATTAGCCATAAAGGCATCAGAATTAATTCATTCTGATACTATTTGCAAACCTTGTAATGATGTCTCTTGAATTCTCAATGTTAATCATGAATGTAGTATGAATGCTTTGTCTAATGCTGTCAAATGCCCAGTTAAAATTGTTAATGCTAATAATCGTGCAAAGAAGGCTAAAAGGCAAAGACGAAAGATTGTTAGAAAATAGTGGAAAGCCACAGAAGAACATTTATAAAGATAGGTTATTATTAGATACCTTTTGGCCATAAGAATAATCAGCTTTGTCCTCAAACTGCTAAGACTATGCCCAATAGAAAATGGATGCCTACTGGTAGAACTATTCCCTTAAGAAGCAAACATACTTTGAAAATGTCAAATACATAACCAAAGATCTGATCTATTCCCAATGATTCCATTGCTTCTACT
Source organism: Chrysanthemum makinoi (assembly GCA_910596185.1). Lineage (NCBI taxonomy): Eukaryota > Viridiplantae > Streptophyta > Magnoliopsida > Asterales > Asteraceae > Chrysanthemum > Chrysanthemum makinoi. The sequence goes on from OU343216.1 coordinate 84,090,884, forward strand.
GAAGATATGAATGTTTTATTTCTGATTGGGTATTCTAATTCATCATGGACTAACCAAGTGGAACCCATTCTGCATGGGGATCCCAATTATCCAGCTTATCCATTCTGTCTCAGAAACAACTGCATCGTTCAAATCGTTCTGTGGTACCTGGACTCAGCCGCTCCAAGCATATGACGAGAGACCGTCACGGCTCATGAACTTCGTGAGCAAATTCATCGGACAGCTTAGATTCGGAATGATCATTTCGGTGCTATTATGGGTTATGGAGATTATGTTGTTGGTAAAAGTGTTATCTCCATGGTATATTATGTGGAAGGTCTTGGTCATAACCTCGTTCTCTGGTTGGATTCTCATGACTCATCTAGAAGTAACCTTCAAAATGTCACACCCCCAAAATATCGCAATGAACGATAGTGTCTTTTGGGGTATGACGCCATAGCTCAAAACATGGATACGTAAAATCTAATTCCCAAATGAGACGCTTTGGAAAGTTTGATCATCCGGGATTAAATAAAGTTAAAGTTTACAAAAACATGAGATCCCAAAGTTTGATAATACATAAAGGGTTAACAAAACATGTCAATGGTAATTGATAAAAACACACGACTCCAATGTATGCCATGTGACCCAAAAGCTCCATGAAATGCTATCGCCTTACCTAATCTGAGATAAACATGCTAAAAAAAGTGTCAACACAAAGGTCAAGGAAGTTCATAAGTTTGTTGAAAATGATTTGAAAAAAGTATTTAAAGAATGTTGATGCGCAAATCAAAGGCAACGTAAATCCATTCAGCCCGAAGTTCACTTCATACAAACCTCAAGAACTTATGTGTTCACAACCTATTGCCTAATATAGAATTGTCAATCTTGTTTGTAAGTAGGACATATGTGCATACGATATATACAAGTACTTAATGCAAAGAATCACAAAATTAACCGGAATTTTGACAAGTCTACATAGTTTGTTGTGTCTCATTGAATAATGCATTATATTCACCCAGTCAAGTCATCAAAGGACACAAGGGTGGGGGCGTCAAAATTTATAGTACTATCAATACCTCCTACGTATCTCCAAGTGAGTTAACTGTGCCATAAAATGTTGAAGCATAATTGTAAACAAAGTTTAACACATTAAGGCAATACATCTAATAAACCACACATAATGTCCAAAGAGTATAAGAAGTATGCGTAAATACACCAGTATAAAATGGTTTGAATATTCAGAAGAGTAAAACAAGTATATAAGCATGTATCTCCCAAAGAGTTTGTAAGAATCTTAAACGAGTAAAAGCTGGTATGAACTCACCCGGGTATGATTGATATGCTAACAAAATGAAGTGACAAAATGAGGCTCGAAACTATCCTCACCTAAAATGAATGACGTGCTCTAATATAAGTCATGAAACAATGTTGTGCATGCAAATCCATATGTAATCTATACTAATTTGTACGCTTTGAAAATAATAGAATTTATCACGGAAATATATGTTTATGACATCCGTCATGTTTATAAAATACTTTTACAGTATATAATGCTGAATCAACATCCTACGATAATCGCTTTGGTGATTTATTAGAAATTATAACTTTTCTCATCAGAAAAATAATGTTATTTGACACTTCATGAAAGTGAATATACGTTCGAAAAGCTAGTCTTTAAATGGTGCACGCCAAGTGTCGAAACAAACTCCTCGGACGGTTTTGGGGAAGCTTGTATCATTATCTCAAAGTTTTAGCATTTAAGTTTTCATCCTAGAGGTCTCATCATGGAGAGAAAAATATAGGTAAAGTATGGTAATTTGTGTCCAAAATATTGTTTAAGGGTGGTTTCCCGCAAAGTTTATGACCGTGATTTTATTCGGCATAACCTCGATTTGATCTAACGGTTGACATTTTGGAAAAATATGCTGTGCTTAACTTACTTTACTAGTAGACATCACGCTATAAAAGTATCACATCATTGTTAAAAACTAATCTCAACATGGTCATCACTTGTTGCCGTAAGGTTTGTCTAATAGAAATATATTAGTTTTTCTTATATAATGTGCTACAAAAGAACTTTGTGTAAACGTATAATTTAATCAAGTATAAAGCCCGTTTTCTATACGCTTACATCCTTAGATTCGTACATTAAAGTATACTAATATATTTTGATAAGCTCGATTACATTTAATAACGCTTAAGCCTCATTTTTGACTCAGAACAAAGGATATTTTCATGTCAAATTTCTCAAATTATTAGTTTTCGTCAAAACTTCAAAATAGCATAACTTTTTCTGCTATAGCCCGTTTTAAATTGCTCAAGCTGCCACTTGCTTTTAAAGTATATTTTCCAAATATCTAGCCCAAAAATATTTTACTTTACTATCAAATTCCGTGACCATACCTTGATCAGACTTAAGAAAAACTTGTCAAATGAGTTTTTCTCGCCAAGAAAACCTATTCTAACCAATTCAAACAACCCGGTTACTTAATCCTACCATACACCTTATTAGGGTGTCATGAGTTCCTAGACATCACCAAAAGTGATATGTTTCCTGTGAGTAATTATAGGATGAACTATATATATAACACTTAATAACAATGAAAAAGTGGTATAAACCTCCATAAGACTTGCATGTTTTTCTCAAATATGATGAAATGAACATAAAGTAAATATGAAATATGAAAATGAATATGAGATGCTTACTAGTTAACTTGATGAGGTTAATGAACAATGGTTTAATCCTAAACACCCAAGGTTTTTATTTCACAACCTTAATCAAGAGTGTGTCTAGATTGTAATCAACTTGTCTTGAAAATATTTTGGTGATCCTTCTTGATCCTCCTATGGTGGCCGGTTTTATGGTGAAGAGAGGAGAGAAAGATGGTTTTTGCTTTCACCTTTCAAATTATTGTTGTATGTGTTTGTATTAGATGTATTATACATTAATAGTGAAAGATATTTTGCAAGTCTAATGTGACTCACCCCCTTGTGTCGACAAGGGGGTTTTAATGTTAGCAAATAAATTTTTTTTTATTAATGTAATTGCATGTATAAGTGTAAGTAATTGTAAGTTAATTAAAAATAAGTAGTAACTTGTATACAAATTTGAGTATTTAGGGTAGCGTTAGCTAAAAATAAATTTTAACGGGTCAAGATAAAATAAATATATTGAGGTCATAAAAATTATAAAAATACATTTCTTGAAAGATTTGAGTGAAATAATAATTATCGGGTTGTATTTAAGAAAACCGCCGAATTATATAAATATAACAATTTATATACAAAATAAATTTAAAACATCGGGTAAACTCATAATATTATTTTTATAATCTTAATATGAGTACAAAAATATCGGATAATTTTTGAAGTATCGGATCAAATGTTCAAAATAATTAATTACGCTGACAGCGCTTATTTAATAAGAAATTATGCGTTTAATGTGAAATGCAAAACTATGCATGAGCTAATATGATGAATATAGAGTTTGAGAAATGACCGGAAATTGAGAATTGTGACAGAAAACATACTTGTTTCGTTAGAGAACTTGATGGTAAGGAACTTTTAAGAGGTTCACGTGGTTCAAATCTATACACCATCTCTATCGAAGATATGATGAAGTCTTCCCAATTTGCTTGTTGTCAAAGGCTTCCAAAACAAAGTCATGGTTATGGCATCGTCGTCTCAATCACTTGAACTTCGCACCATCAATGATCTCTCCAGAAAGGACTTAGTTGTAGGTCTACCTAGACTTAAGTATGAAATGGATCATCTTTGTTCAAGATGGGAAAAAGCAAGAAGTATGCCCATAAACCCAAACCTACAAACTCAGCCATGAAGTTCTTCATACAATTCACATGGACTTATGTGGACCCATGAGAGTGCGAATATCTTTGGGAAGAAATATGTGTTAGTTGTTGTTGATGATTTCTCTAGATTCACTTGGGTAAAGTTCTTAAAGACAAAGGATGAAACTCCAGATATCATCATCAAACTCATCAAACAACTGCAGGTTCGACTTAACAAAATGGTCAGAATCATCCGAACAGACAATGGAACTGAGTTTGTTAACAAACAACTTGGTGAGTTTTATGAAAGTATTGGAATCAATCATCAAAGAAGTGTTCCTCGAACTCCCAATGAACGGTGTAGTTGAAAGATGAAATCGAACTCTTTTGGAAGCCGCAAGGACTATGCTGATTTACTCAAAGTTCCAATTTCTCGGGTGAAGCCATCGCCATCGCATGCTACACCCAAAATCGATCCCCTGATTCACATGCCATGGAAAACTCCATATGAAATTTTCCACAACAGAAAACCTGATCTTTCATTCCTTCGTGTGTTCGGTGCTTTATGTTATCCAACCAATGATGGTCAAGATTTAGGAAAATTGAGAGCTAAAGCGGACATTGAGTTTTTGTATTATGCACCTAACAAAAAAGGTTACCGAATCTACAACAAGAGAACCCGAAATATCATGGAAACAATTCACGTCACGCTTGATGAGCCGACCGTCAAATGGCTCCTGGACAATCCAGCTTCAGACCTCAGACTTCAAAGTAGTCCTATTGGTTCATCTCTTGTACCAAACTCCTCATCAGCAACTCCATATGTACCCCTCTCAGAAGATGATTTAAAGAAACTGTTTGATCCAATGTTTGATGAACACTTTGAGCAATGTAATGATATGACAATTCAATCAACAGACGCTTCTATCCTTGTCAATGAAATTAACCTTCAACTTCTATGTCATTAAGTCAAGAAGCCACGCTGATCAACTAGCTCATCAACAAATCTTCAATCATCAAGTGTACATCATGGAAATGCTTCCGATCACATGATGAAGTCAATCCCTTTGCTACTCCCGAAGATGCTCCATTTGAAAACATATTTGCTCCTGAATCATCGTCAGAACCATCTTCTTCAGGAGACATCAACTCTGCTATCAGCCTCAACAACAACCACATGAACACCTCTGAAAATGGACTTACGATCATCCATTAGACAACATCATTGGAAATCCCTCGCCCAAGATCCACACGGAAACAACTTGCAACCGATGCCTTATGGTGCTTCTTCAACTCCGTACTCTAAGATCGAACCAAAAGATGTTAAAACCGCCATGAATGAAGACACCTGGTTCAATGCCATGCAAGAAGAAATTCATGAGTTTGATCGACTTGATGTATGGGAATTAGTACTCCCAGATTGTGCTATGAACATTGCTCTAAAATGGATCTTCAAAGTGAAACTTGATGAGCATGGTGATGTGTTAAAGAACAAGGCTCGATTGGTTGCTAAAGGATACCGCCAAGAGGAGGGTATTGACTTTGAAGAATCATTTGCTCCAGTTGCTCGAATCGAGGCAATCAGAATATTCTTGGCTAATGTTGCAAGTAAGAACATGGTAGTCTATCAGATGGATGTAAAGACGACGTTTCTGAACGGAGATCTTAAAGAAGTGTCACCTAACCCTGACGGGTTTTGTGAATCCAGAGCATCCTACTCACGTTTATCGCTTGAAGAAGGCTCTTTATGGTTTAAAGCAAGCTCCAAGGGCATGGTATGATACGCTATCAAAGTTTCTTCTATCTACCGGATTCAAAGAAAGGAGCAGCTTGATCCAACATTGTTCACCAGGAAGTCATGCAAACATTTAATTCACGTTCAAATTTATGTTGATGATATCATCTTTGCCTCGACCGACCCCAATGAGTGTGACCGTTTTTCAAATGAAATGGGTTCTAAATTTCAAATGTCAATGATGGGACAAATGTCATTTTTCTTGGGATTACAAATTTCACAAAGTCCCGGGAGGCATTTTCATAAATCAATCTAAATATGCAAATGAGATTTTAAAGAAATTTGATTTGATTTAGTGACCGTTGACACTCCCATGATTGAGCGTATAAAACTGATGAGGACCACTCAGATCATGGTAGACCAAACGAAATATCGTGAGTATGATCGGATCCCCGATGTACCTCACCGCCAAGAGACCTGATATTCTCGTTGTTGTATGCATGTGTGCTAGATACCATGCTAAGCCTACCAAAAAGCACCTTGAAGCGGTTAAACGGTCTTTCGGTATCTCCAAGGAACCATCAACATGGGACTTTGGTACCCGGGACACCAGTATGTCACTAACAGATATGCGCAGATGCATCATGCGGGTGTCAAGATACTCGTCGGCACGCTTTGGAGTGTGCTCGTTTTGGGTGATAAGCTAGTGAGCTGGTCTTCAAAGAAGCAAATGAGTACTTCTATTTCCTCTACAGAGGCTGAATACATAGCCATGTCATCTTGTTGTGCTCAAATCCTATGGATGAGATCCCAATTATCGAACTATGGCTTTGAATTCAACAAAATCCTCTGCATCGTGATAATAAAGTGCTATTGCTCTCTCATGCAACAACGTAAAACACTCAAGAGCAAAGCATATCGACATTCGACATCATTTCATCAGGGAACAAGTGAAAAAGGTGTGGTGGAACTCTATTTTGTGAGGACCAATACCGCTTAGCGTACATCTTCACCAAAGCTCTTCCAAGAGAACGTTTTGAGTTTATTCTTCCACGACTTGGCTTGAAAAGCCTTCAACCGAACACTCAAACGCCTTCAGGAGGAAGACGAGGAGTAAAGGTCTTTCTTCATCTATCTCTTGTATATATTTATTCAAAAAGCAAAATACAAAATTACAAAACCCTCAAAAATCAAATAGAAAATTATAAAACTTTTAAAATCCATAAAAATGTGAAAATTCAAAAAATCCTCAAAAATATTGTCATTTTGTCATGCTTTTCTCGATTCGATAACATCTACGGTCTTAATGCTGTCTTTCAAAGAATGATATGGGACTTTAGATGTTGATCGAATGTTAAAAAAAAAAAAAAAAAAAAAAAGATAAGGCGAAGAAAAATGGTGGTTTATTGTCATTTGTGCAAGAACCCGTGTTAAAAAGAAAGAACAGAGCCATGCTTTATCTTGTTTTTCAAATCTCATGCTCGATTCTATAAAAAATTCTCACTATCCAATGAAAACGAATTCCTTGAAAAATTACTCGTGCTCAATTTTTGAAAATCATTTGTACTAAACGGTTGTTAAAACTATCTATCTCTCAATCAACAACTTATGTCATTGATTGAGGGGAGAATGATTTTAATTAAAAAGTGTAATTTTTTAAAACAATGGTTTGTTTTCAAAAGATATTCAAGCATGTTTAAATCTTTGGAGTCTAAAGTCTCATAATTCGATCCTTATCGCTTAAAACGTTTTCAAAATCAAGTCACAATTCTCCTTAAAAAGCTTTCAAAATCAATTTAAATCTACTGAGATCACAAATCTCAAATGATTTGATAATTGTGATCGGGGGAGAATTTGTGATTTAAATTGATTTAAACCGATAATTCGATAAATGGTTTTATAAGGATGAACAAGCTATCCTCCCGCATGTGACAAACGATTTCAAATTTTTATGCACATGTTGAGGGGAGCATCTACTTTAAACCCAAATTATTGAAACGTGATCAATTGTCACTAAGTGTGGTTCCTCCTAATATGTGCAAAACTCTTTCAAACTTCGAGGCACATATTGAGGGGGAGCAAAAATTTGAAAACCTCATCCTTCCTCAAAATGTTTTATCTACTCAAATTGATTGGGAAGATATGATGATCATTTTAGAAAATGTTAATCAAAAGATTGGACCTTTCATTCTCAATCTAACGATTTCAAAGATCTCTTGCCTCCATGTGCTAAAAAAATTTCTAAAATATTATGCATATGTTGAGGGGGAGCATTTCTAAAATTATCAAAACAATTAAGATACAAAATGCTTTGATTCTATATCACAAGTATCTTGATTGATTTTCAAATGGTTTTCAATTGGTTCCTATGGCAGATGAACAATACCAAAAAGACCGACCAACTTTACTTTATGTATGGTGATATAAGGATGATAAGGTTAGGTTGAGGTCCCATGATCCGCCAGAACCGAGGGATCTACCAGTGGACAATCCACTAGATAGTGTAGAAGTCCTTAGGTATGATGAAAAAAGGAGAAAATGAGATATGGGAAGAGTGGGACTGAGACTGAGCTAGTACTGGAATAAACCCAACAAGGTTCTAGTCATGAAGTCTCGTAAGCATCAAGGGGTTGAAGAATTATAAAGAATTGAATGAGAAAAAGGGTGAAAAGAAATAGCCCTCCATTTATTCAACCTTAGGGCAGAAACCGGGTTCAATACATATGCTACTGGTGGTTACTAAGGTAACACTAGTATTGAAGACAAGACGTCATGGACCCAGTGACGCACTGCACTAACTTCCCAAGCTACTCAAGTTCCTCTTAAAAGGGCTTGTTTCATTCTCACAGGAAACCTACATAATCTATCGACTCTCTCTTAGAGATTGTTGATATTGAAGAAGGAGACCCTCTCCCTAGTCTCCGGCACAGGAAACCAAATATGCACTAATTAAGTCTAGAGCCACGAGATCATCAATTAATCTCTTTAGGACACTTATTTCTTGAAGACTCACTATTTTACACAATGTGGAATGTGAGATTATATCTTATGAGTCCTATGCACTATCCTTGTGGTATTGCCAAGACTTGATTGTGTCATGGACCTCATCGCTGAGCGATTCAAAAATTGAATCAATCCGTGTCCATGAAAATGGATTGACGGATACCTTTGAAAAACCGTTGTTGTGTTAAAAACTCTTTCTAGCACATCGACTGTGAACAATTATTTCAAATCAAAAGGTGTTTATGATTGATAAATGATTTTTCACTAAAACTTCGTTGTATTGCAAAACAATTTCTATTGAGCGATACACGATTGTTTTTCAAATCTCTTTCATCAATCGTGAATCTCTATTCGCCGTTCACTCACCCTGTTGTCTTCTTTGAGACGCCCGTTTGAGAACGAGCAGACAATGCGAAACCCTGTCAAGGAAATTCGGAATTATACCCGATCACAGGCAGTATTTGTATCGATCAACGGGAACCGGGCCATGTACCTCAATTCAACGAAAGTGATCAAAGACACTTTTGTGCGCTTTATTGCTAACTGCTTATGCGTACACCCGACGCTTGCAAATGATCGAATGGAGCGGTCAATACATAGCCGCATGCTCACACAACACATTCATATCTAAAGAAATCATGATAGGTGCATCAATGACTCTGATATTTTCACTCCATGCCTCGCTCTGCCGCCAATATCATGAATCAACGAAAGCTTCCGCTACTCTGATAAGAATAAATCATGATCCAAATGTGAGCATGTCGGTCCAAAAGTCACAACATCACTAATTACCAACACCACAAAGGTTGAGTCGGAGATTTAATGTGGCTGATGATCTCAAAGCGGCTCAAAACTCAAGATCACGTGGATCAGCTTAAAGACCTCCACTAAGAATATCCAAACATGCAATAATGAAGAATCAAAGACTACGAGCTACAGAACAAAGAACATGGACAAGAATCCAAGAACAATCTCAATGTAATATCTGTTTGTATTCAATGTAATTTTAATGTGTGTTTGAGGTGACCTCCCTAAGGGGGAGATTGTTAGGAATTAGAAATTCCAGGTATTAAAGAGTCGGTCACCTCAAGTATATGTAAACGTTAGAAAGCTCGTAGTCGTAGTTATTTTATGTTAAGTAACACCGTGGAGGACGGACGGGTCTTTACCCAATGTATGCCTGATCCACGTTCTCGTATGGCGCTTTGTTTGTAAGAAACTATAAATACCCCTACCTCCCAAGGTAGATGGAGAGCTCAATACCATTTTTCTATGTTTCACATAGTTCCCAACTCTCTTCCTTTCTCTCACTAGAACTTTCTCTCTCTAAACATAGTTAACGCCCCATATGGTTATGGTTTAATGTGTTTGTGAAATCCTATATCTAACAAATTATCTTGAGAATCTTTATCTTGTTCTTCTCCTTGATCACCCATCTTTTCAAGTTTTGCTATTTCTTTCTTATATTCTATTAATGATGGAGATTTTTGATAATCATAGTCATCTTCAGATTCATCAATATACTTCATTCGCTTAAAAATATCATAGTCATCATCTTCTTCTTCTTCTTCTTTAACTTCATTTTCTTCTTCTTTTTTAACTTCAATTTCTTTTTTAACTTCTTCTTCTTCTTCTTCTTTATGTATTTCGTATTGTTAATATTGTTTAATTAGTAGTAACAGCAGCTTAATATTTGCTTGTTAAAGAGTAATGTCTTTTTTGTAGTAAATAACTTGTTTTCTAAAATAGTTATTCTGATATTTAAAACTGGAATATTATTTTAATAAAACATTTTTTTCAAGTTTATTTTATTTGTGATGTTTAATAATTTTAATATGATAGTTATTGTGATATTAAAGCTTTGCAAAAAAGATATTCTGATATTAAAACTGTGTATATCATTCCAGTATAGTTATTGTGATAGGTAACAAAATAGTTGTTCAATGATAGTTGTGATATTAAACCTAAGTAATAATATTCAATGATAGTTATTGTGATACTTATCTAAACAGTTGTTCAAGGTAGTAGAAGCAGCAATAGAAATAATTTCTGCAGCAGTAACTTGCTGCGCAGGAGTAAAATTTGTTGTAGTAGCACTTTCTGAGATGCTATTAATATATCTTTCAAGGATAGTTATTTTGAGATGCTATTAATAAAATTTGTTGTTGCAGTAGCACTTTCAAGTATAGTTATTGTGATATTTTAAGTAAAGTTGAGTTTTCTATGTTTGTTTTTTTTAGGTGATTCAATGAGACAAAATTGTGCAAGCAATGAGTTTGTTGAAGATGAAAATTTGTCACTTGATGTTAATGTTGAAGAGAATGAAGAAGTAAATTCACAGATTTTACATCAACTTCAATGCTTATTAAACCTGCTGTTGTTAAAACTCTTGTACCAGTGGAAGGTACTTTGTTTGATAGCGTTGAAGAAGCTTATAATGTATACAATGATTATGTTGCTGAAGCTGGTTTTATTGTTCGTAGAGGCCATCAAACTAACGATGGAGGTATTGTTATAAATAAGGAATTTCTTTGCAGTAAAGAAGGCACCAAGAAATTTAAAGTTAAAGAATTTGATAGTTTAAAAGATAATTGTGATGCTAAGGCTGTAAAGAGAATAATATCAGAGTTTATGACAAATTGCAAAGCTAAAATTTATGTTGTCAGATCTGGTGAAAAGTAAAGGGTTAAAAGTTTTGTTGAAGAGCACAATCATGGTTTTTTTACTGCTGAGGATAGACATGTGCAAAAGTCTCATAGGTCTATGAGTTTGGCGCATCAGTATTTTGTTATTAAGGCTTCGAACTTAAACACCAGTCCTTGTATGTCATTCAATTTTATTGCAAAGCTTTTGGGAGGATATGAAAATGTTGGTGCCACTAAGATCTATTTTTAGAATATGAGTCGTGACATTTACAGTTATATTGGTAAACTAGTCTCATGACCCGGCCGATGGCCGGGCAAGTCTCATGTAATATATTGTTAAACACTTGTAATTTATATATCTAAATTTGTTAGTATTATAATCTAAATGTAGTTTTGTTTCTTATCAATTTGTTGTTAGAATTAAAATTGTTTTGTTGAATTGTATAAAAACTGTTAATGTGCTTATCGGTTATCAAAATAAGTTACCTTATATATATATATACTCACAAACACCTTCAAAAAAATTATTTATTGGTTGTATTAAAATGTTGATTAGCAGTTATTTTTTTAAAGGAAACCATAAAAATTTTGTGGTTAAACCTATTAGCTTATGAAATTCAAGTTTGACTTTTATGGTCAAATCCGTTAACTTAAAAGCAAATCTTTAAAAATAAAATTATTAATGTATACACATATTAGTTTAGACACATATAAGATTGTAACTTTTAAGTATGCATAGTTTAAATGTGAATTGATTTAACACAAAACCAAAGTTCGGTGTATATTACAACTGTTAGAATTAACTCATGCATGTTTGAGAGTCAAATTTGTTTATTTGACCCTTAAAATTCTAACCAATTTCAAATTTGTCATATAGCCTAACATGTTGTATAAATACAGCATAACGGTAAGTATTACATAACTATGATTATAAACCAAAATTTAATTGATTTCCTAATTATGCACCGATGACATTATTCTTTTTAAACATAACATACGACAACCATCAAATGATTGCAAATTTGTACCTCATATTCTCAACTATTATTTTATAAATATGGTTTTACTCTACACGTTTGATAATCCTACGCACCTTCGTCATTTTCAACACCAATCTTTTATGCAATATAGCTTATGTTGATGAGCCTGCTTAGTGAACGCAAATTTACGATGCTCGCTCCCACCTAGAGTAGTCGCATTATACATATTTCAATGCAGTTCGTTAGTTACACACCCAATTTTTAACCATCTTTAAACTCTCTTCTTGCTCTTCCATGCTTTAGTTTCTTCTTGAAATGTAATTGTCTGCCACTTTATTAGCATAAAATCAGTCTCAAAAAATTAAGTTAGTGACCACAATATTCAAGCGGATGAATAAACCAAAGATCTTACAAACTTCATTAAAGTATCGATAACTTTGATACACCTAGATTGATAATGAAGAGAACAAATGCACACAATAGTAAATAATTATGTATCCACTTCTTACTTGTTTCAAAACTGCAATATAGTAAGAAGTTACTAAATAAGAAAATTTTCAAAATTACTATGTTATCTGATTAACATAAGCTTCTCCTAGTGTGGAAGTTTCTAAAGTTTGGTCACATATGATGGGCCAATGCAGAGGGTATCAATATCAGCATTAGGACCAAGTACCTGTATCCAGAATGCCTAGCTGTTTTATCATGATTTTATTTGTTTTTCATCCCCGAAGATGAAACATCTATGTTGCAAGATATAGTTAGCTACATCCATGTAAACTCAGATATTCACAATGTATATAAACATAGCAAGATCAATTTATAAACCAAAAACTCGCCGAGAAATACTGTGTAGGAGTTCTTACCCCAAGGCGATATGAACCAAATGTACGCACAATACCGTTTGCCTCCTTAACCAATTTTTCTGTGTAACCTTTCTGGCGAGCTAACTGCTTCACCCAATCTTTGATAATCTAGAACAATACAACTGACTTTTTAGTAAATAGTCTTAATTGAAAAGGGAGAAACGTAAAACAACAGTACAATACATTTTCAACTTAAGAGATCACTGAAACTTGAAAATTGTAAATTCATTCTGTGAAACAAACCCAACAGAGCATCAATAGAAACGACAAAAAATTCTGTGAAACACACCCAACAGAGCATCAAAAGTGGTTACATTAGCAACCTTTAACGAATGTACTTTATGTTATTTTCATACACAATTAATCTGCAACCCTTCTAAACTGGCTGTTTCTAATTTGCATTTTGGTAGATAGTTATCTACGATCAGACTCGGTTTTTCCAGGTAAGTAATAGGAATAAAGCCGAAATTTTTCCTAGGCAAACTGTAAAAAAGCATATCAAAGGTTTGAGGATATTGTAATCGCAAACAGAGATTTTTCTTTTCTTCAAAATTATCTTGTTACGCTTTCCACAACAAACTATAGGAAGTCCAAAACTGCTAGGCTAAAAGGTTTGGAATTTTGCTAACATTCAACTCGCATACCATTTTGCTTTATCTTTTGTGGAGCTATAAATCCAAATAGCCTAAATATGTTAAAGGCGAGGAGGCCTATGTCCATTCACAACCCCGGTCTAACAGATAATGAAAAGTATCGATGAAAATATCAAACATGTAATAATATGATATACCACGCAAATACATAGTAGCATTTACCAGATCCAGGCGACGAAGAATCTCTTCCCTCCTGACAGTTTCTTCCGCAGTCTCATAGACCCCTGACTCCATCAAGAGCTTCTCGAGAAGTGCATTCCTGTGAATGTCAGCTTCAGAAGGATATATCCTCCTGGAAGACGATAGATAAGGAACAGACCGACCACTTCGTATCTATCTATGACCAGTTCATATCTACATGGATATATATTAATGTTGTTTTTCGTTTTTAGGCCTTAAAGTTACTGGGCCGCTATTCGAGCTAACTGAATATTATGAGCGACATTTGCAAACCTCGTTGGTAAATCCATCGCTACGTGTAACTGGATATAATGTAAAATCTGCAAAAGTTCCTTGAGTAACTTACCATTGTCTATCAGCAGACATTCAGAGTCAAGTCGCAGATGATGCTGGATAGAAGTTGCTGCCTAGCACCGTTTCCGTGTACCTGTTGTGATATAGCAACAGGATAGATTAGCAAGCCGAGACTTGACATTATAGTGAAGTCGAAACACCCCTTAAGCTATTTAACCCAGAAGGTCAGAGGTACCAATTTGAGTTTTCTCATTTTGGTAGGATCTTGTGGTGTGTACACAACCAAAAAAATCATGACATGTCACCATTAAGCTATTTAGACAGAAGGTCGGAGGTACCAATTTGAGTTTTCGACCCATTTGCCTAAAAATTGGTGAATCTGAATTCATGACCCTACAACGGGTAAAAAGATTGATACTGGAAACTTAACTAAATTGGAAACAAATGAGTTGATTCAAAGTGTTTTTGATTAGAAACTTAAATCACATTAATCAACTTTAAAATTAGTGTATATCATGTTTAAAATAAAACGTCTATCATATTATTGAATACACTAATCATCTACTAAACTTTAGAGAAAGGAGAGATAAGCGTATGACAGTTGGAATGACTTGCCTCTCCTATAAAGAATGCCAGCATGTCCGGTTTTAATTACGTATAAATGCCACATTTTATATAAAGTAAATTGGAAACAAATGAGTTGATTCAAAGAATACACTCATTATAGCTTACTATTCGAAAAGTAATACACTCAAAGAATAATCACAAGTCATAGGAAAGGCCGCTGTTTTTATGCTGAAAATGTTACCAACTGAAATAAATTCTAGCTTAAAACGACTTTGATTTACTAAACTTAAAATATCCGGAGCTGGCATTTGTAATTCGATTGGGCGCACCACATTCGTTCCCAACTGCGACCTTTCCTGTGACCGGTAAATGTAAAACCAAACGAATATTAAATAAGCTGCCGTTACAAGAAAACATACCTATGGGTATGACTGATGTTGCAAGCCTTGTTAAGGTACATGTTTGTCATGCTGTTCTTAGGGAACTTGTAGATGATTGAGTTCATTGCAGGTGTAGGCGCAATTTCTGTCTCGGCCAGGCCTGCCATGACGACAGCATGAGAGGTTTCATGAAAGGTGTTTAAACAATAATGACAAGGTCTGCCGCGACAACAACATGAGAGGTTTCATGAAAGGTGTCTAAACCATGATGACAAACAGTTTCATTTTTCAGTTAAAAAAAATTTATAAATGTAAAAGATGAAAAGCGTTAGCTAAACTATTACGCTTGAAAAGCCATACCTGCACGCGTGTGTCTAGCTGTTGGAGTTGGTATAGGACGCGTTGGTAGGATCATCGGATCTATAGATGTGGGTGGGTCCATAACTAATGTAGCTACAGGCACACCATGAATGTATAAAGAGTACATCATGAATGTATTGTCATATTAAAAATAAATCAAACAATCAAGCAAAATGGAAAGCTTATATTGCATGAATAGTTTTGTTTAACTGAATTGCTAGTTGGGTTGTTACATATCGTGAACAAACCAAAGGCAAGACATAACATAAGACATAAAATTCATTCATTAGACCAAGTTTTTCTCTACTTGTTGCAATTGGTTCTCACATATCATACCTGATGGTCCCTTGTACTAATCAAGAGCTTCAAGGAGAGTTGGTCCCTTGTACCAATCAAGGTTGGTGGACTTCTCAATCATGTTGTTACCTTCAAAACCAGAGATGGCCACGAAGGCGATTTTTTCTGGTTTGTATTCGACCTTCTGTAAACATGAAGAAACTTCCTTGACAATTTCCTCATACCTTGACTTAGAGTACTTGGAGAGTGGTAGCATCCATCTACAATAAATGTAAACAAAAATAGTTAGCAACATATAATATAATAGCTAACATTCGCATTAGTTAAAAGTTAAAACAATATACAATCAAATTCAATTATCATCACCTTGTGACAGTAGCAAATCATTTGCTTGACACCAAGGTTGAAAGCAAGAAGTGCGTGCTCACCGGGTCTGCCCATCCTTGGAACCACGTTCACCTTAAGTTTGTCCAACACCCACGCATACTTGAAGGACCTTTTGTTCATCTCAGTAGCTTCCTTCTCGAAACATTCAATCATATGCTTGGAAATACCTCCCAACTTGTAGATCAAGTAACCAGTGAAATTTCGTAGCAAATTATAACCTGATCATCAAAGTTTTCGCATGGGAGTTCTCTCAGACAGGGAAACGATATATTAAAGAAAGAAAGTAGGCTAACTGATGTGACTACACATTTCCAGACATCGAAATAAAAATAGTTCGACATACACATCAATAATGCAAACGATACCAGCTTTCTTATACATTAACAGGTTTGACCTAATCAAGCGGGTGTTTGGGTAATCTTATTAGGGGATCTTAATAGCTTATTGCATATTCACAGCTGTTAACTTCTTTCAACATGTTTCGTTTAAGCTTTTTTTTTTCAAGAGTATTTTAACAAAACTTGTCAAGCTTTTTGAACTAACCCAAACACCCCCTCATTTCAAGTTTGCTAAGCCTGCATCTTTGCAAAAGTCAACATCTTACCTTCCTTTCAAACACATTAGACTAAAGCAAGCTTAAATTCCTCAACAGGTTACTATCGTGTTTGGTATTGCCGAGTTCAATCCAGAGGGTGTTTGGCATTGTGTAAAAAAGTGAATTTGAGTACAGGGAATTATGCGTAAAAAAGTAAATTATGCGTAAAAACTGCTACCTTTGCATCTTCCTTTTCCTAAAGCAACCACCAGTGTCACAGGATTCATTGATTGTTTACGAAGATTATTAGCGTCAAGAACTGTTTGGAATCACCAAACACTCTAACCATTGTGTTTCTATCTAATTATCATGTTTGGTGACATCTAATCATTCACATAAACATATTTATATATGGCAATCCTAAACACCCCATAACACAAAACGAAACCAAATAAAGAAATACCTCCTTTTTATTATGTTCATCAAGAGCAAATCGAGCAAGGTTTTGGATGTCGATACCGTTAAGATTACGTTGGTCGATATCACGAATATCACCCATCTTGGCACTGGTTTTATCAATCCTGCAAATACCAGATTGAAAACAACCCAACAATAACAAAGCTGTTATTACAGAAGTAACAATGTTTAGACCCATAAGACATGTTTTTAGTTAGCTATAGATTCGTTGTGCCTGTTTGCCATGTTAGAGATTAACTATACTCCGAATTACGGCTTCAAACAGTACATGTTCAACATCATCAGGGTTGAACAATCCCGACTCTCCAACAACCTAAAACTATCATGTATCTCAATCTATATCCCCTTGATTATACCGGTTATATATTGAACTCACTTTATGATTAAACTAACAAACAACATTTATGTTTACAAAACAAATTCTACTCCGGACTTTCATCAAACACTTGCTATACAAATTCATCAAAAACTTTAAGGTCTTCTTGTTGAACGCATTCTATCAAAAACCGAAACCATAATTATATATTCTCATGTATAGTTTTTTTTTCAATTACTTTATTTGTACATGAAAATATACAATTGAAAAAAACTGATAACCTTCATACCGAATCATGGTTGATTTCAATAATCAAAAATTCAAATACATAAGAAAGTAATCCCAAATTCATCATACAAACTTTTAATAAATAAATAACGAAATTGAAACAAAAAAATTCATTCCTAATTCATCATAAATTGAAACTGATTGGGAATTAAAAAAAAAGTATTACCTGCGGACCTATGATTAAAAAGATACTTCCGATCATGGTGGGAATCTGGTGAAGGTCTTCGAATGCGTTTCTGAATTGATTGTGCAGCGCTGAAGATCAGGGATGGAGATCGGCTTGTTTTAGGATTAAGATTGATTTCTTGTTGAAACGTATGTGTAGGTTAATTTTGGGCAATACAAATGGAATTGATTGTGTTGCTGAAGATCAGGGAAAGGAGTTTCATTCTTGGAGGCGTGTGTTCTTGGTGCTGATCAAGTGGAAAGCGCGTGTAAATAAAATAGGTGGCATTGCCACGTAATTAAATGTGAATGGCATTTAAAGCTGTCAAGTAGCATTTGTGACATGGCATGTGGGGAGATTATATATGTGGGGAGATATGATGCTCAAATGATTATTGACAAGTTTAGTATTTTGAAAGAAAGAGATTGAAAATTTTACATTCGAGTTTAAGACTAACACTGACGATGGTCAGTTAAGTTGTTTGTTTTGGTCTGATGATATAAGTAAAAGGAATTATGAAGCTTTTGGTGATGTTCTTTCTTTTGATGCTATATACAAAACCAATATGTAAGTTTTATTTTTTTTTCTTTTATTTTATTTATTTATTTTTGTATTTTTATACATAATATAAATTTTTATATTTTAATTTTTATTAGGTACAATATGGTTTTTGTGCCTTTTACGGGTGTTGATAATCATCAAAAATGTGTAATTTTTGCTTGTGGTTTACTTTCAAAAGAAGATGTTGTTTCATATAAGTGGCTACCGTAAAGCTTTTCTAACACCCATATTAAGTGAGCCAGACCTGTTTTTAACATATCAAGATCCTTCAATGTTAGTAGCTATACCGTGATATGTTTAAAATCGCTAAACACCGCTTTGTATGTGGCATATAATGAATAAACTTCCTACAAAGGTATTTATATATATATATAATTTTTTTTAATTATTATTATTATTATTATTATTATTTTATTATTATTATTATTATTATTATTATTATTATTATTTTATTTTTATATAGATCGTTCTAGTAGTATATGTGAAGAAGGAGGATTCAAGAAACGCCTATGTTCTCTTTGTATGTAAGGAAAGTTTATAAACCTGTTGAATTTGTTCAAAAATGGGAAGCTTTATTGGATGAATTTGATTTAGATAAGCATAAATGGTTGAATGATATGTTTAACATAAAAGAACGTTGATCCCCGCTATTTTAGAGATATCCCAATGAGTGGTTTGATGAAAACTACTTCAAGATCCGAAAGTGAAAACTATTTTTTTGGTCATAATTCTAATTGGAGTTCTACTCTAGTTCATTTTTCTTTTCGCTATGAAAGTGCTTTTAGATCAACAAAGCAATAATCAACGTGTTCTTGATAATAATTCAAGAATTAATAGACCTTCATTGAAAACCAATCATTTAGTTGAACAACATGTCGCAGAATTTATACTCTTGAAGCATTCTATGTGTTTCAGGCTGAGATTGTTGCTTCTATTGAGAGTTGTACTGGTCTATGAAAACCTGGGTTATGTAAAAGACATTGATAAAAGAGTGGTTTGAGAGTTTAATGTATTGTCTTTTAAATAAATAAGTATTGTGAAGAAAAATGTTTTTAAATTCATTATAAATTGCAGTTAATTTTTTCATTTACTTTTTTCAGGTTGAGTATGATGAAGAAACCTGTTCAGTTAATCTGTTTTGTCTACATTTTGAAAGACGCGGGTTCATATGACGCCATGCTTTTATACTCTTAGAGGATATGGTATTAATAAGATTCCAAAACAATATCTTTTAAGATGTTGGAAAAAAAAAGAAGTCGTTGTTTTACCTTCTTCTTGATCTTCTTTAAAGCAAATGGATCTTCAAGTAGTTGTATTTCTAAAATTTATTCTAAAGTGAATGCGATAATCAATCATTGCGGATATGATAAAGAAAAAAATGGGTATATTTTTGAAAATTGAGCATTTATGAATCTGATTGAATCATCAATGGTTGTACAAATTTCGTGAAATAAAGAGGATAGTATATCATCTATGATTGGTATTCCTAAACCCGCCGCTATTGATGCTTTTTCCCCGATATTGGATCAAATAAGGGTGGCGCGCATCGTGCAAGATATAAACCTTCTAATAATTATTGATTTAAAGATCCTAAAGAATGTGGAAAAAAATTTGAGAAAGTGAAGAATCAGAATATATTAACAAAGATCATGATTACGTGAATTGTCCAAACAATCCAGACAGGAAAGTTCTACTGCTAAGAAAGACATTAAGAAGACTAAACGAACGGAAGAAAGTTAAAAGGAAATCAAATAATGCTAACGTTGAGCACGGTAATGAAGAATTTAACTTTAAGGAGTAAGTTAACTTATCGTGGTTCGAAGTGGTTTTGTTAAGATTGAATATGCATTATTAATTTTTTATAACTATAAAGTCAAATTGATGTCAAGTGGATATTATCAATGTTATGTCTTTT
>OU343216.1:84111358-84177103 GCA_910596185.1 Chrysanthemum makinoi
ACGTTCAAAATTGTCAAAACTACCGTTTGCCTCCAAGTTGTTGAGAATAACCATTTGTCAAAACCAGTCACTCCACATTCCGCCAATGATAATCTTTCTGTTTCTGTTATACCTTTTCTGTTTTATCTCAACATTGGCTGCTTCTGGCAAATCTAGGACAGTTCAAACATTGTGTCAAAACTGAGCATTAAAAGTAAAGATTCTATGATTCAAATGACCTTACAAGCCTGTGATCTAGAAAAGGCTAGGAAAAGGGCACTACTCCAAAAGGATGGAACTTATGTTCACGACTAGTGTGATGCCTTCTAGTGTGTTGCATAACACTGCTTGGCGTAGCAAACCTAAACCTAAGTTTAATCTACAACAGTTTAGAAATAACCCTTTGATCTAAACGTAACTTTCAGAAACCTAATAGGTGTATCCTTATAGACGCAGACTCTTCTCACAAGAAGTTTTTCAACATCCCTAGATTCTAACCTTAGATGGATACCAACGGGGTAGAGTTTTCAAATTGTTGGTCTTAGGTGGACTTCCTACTTACTGGCAAGATACTAATTAGTTGCATCAACACAAGTTTGAAACCCCACTACATCCATCCCTGAGGTAGAAAGGAATCATCAAAATAGCAGTTTCATTTTAAGAAGATAATTGACACTACATCTTTATGCCTCTAACATCTGGAACCCAGTTACACTTGGGGATCCATGTTTGTCTCTTCCTTGCCCCCCTTCTATTTTTCTATGTAGGTACAACAACAATGGCTTCTAAGTACAACACTTAGACCCGTTTCTCACCGTCTAAAACATAATGATTCATCAGCTGCATCACCATTGTACTCAATCGTCAAGAATTGAAAACTTTGTGTTGCTCCACTACTTGGAGATTCTTTAGAAATTCGTGCTTCAGATGTATTTAATGTTTCCGCTTGCACACCTGATATATTCCTAATTCTAGATACACCCTGAATCTACAACAACAACTTTGCTGGAGAGCCTTTCAATCGAATCTTTGATAACAGTAGATCAAACTGTTTCCAACAACAATGACACAGCTGATGATCAACATAATGAACAAGTTGAGAAGTTTTATCAGCAGTTGATTCTCATGAGATATTTATGGTACTCACACCTATTCGTTAATTGACATACACGGTTACGCTTCTCCAATTTCATCATCAATATACGTGATGTATGTTTCATTCATTGAAACATCTGGGTAGAGAGTGAGTTCTCATTGGTTCTTGTTTTTTTCCACATGCTTCTTTGCGAAAACCCAATGCCTTCATGATTTTCTTCCAATTAGAGGGAGAAATGAGACGATCTGTGGTTAAAATTTCTCAAGTTTGGTGTTATCGTCTCAATTTCACGGGTTATCTTGTGTGAAGTTACCCAAATATGATGATATGATGCCTCACACAACGGCTTTTATCGAGTATTTGCATATACCATTGATTAGTATTCCGACCAGACCGCACTCAGGGGGGGTTGTTTCATTTCGCCTTTCGTGGTTTGTTTGGTGTGATGTTCTACATACGGGCAAAGACATGTTGATTTCTGGCATGTTTCCCTCGAACGGACTTTCTGCAACAAGTCAGATTCTCTTGTGTGGTTTTCTGCTCTTCTACAAATTCTGCTGCATACTGAAAACTTCAAAGTTTAGAAGAAATGTCTACTACATCAAAGTTTTCAAATCTGCGAAAACGGTTGTCGTTTGAGGGGGAGCTGATCTTGAATAATCGTCAATGGGGAGAGGTTAATTTGTTTTAATTACTTATTACATCTTTTCCCAAATGGCTTGTGCACACATAACAGTGTACAACCCGACTTGTAATGAAAGGACCCGTGGTACGCTCAGTGCCTCAATCCTAATAAAAGGAGCGAAAAGCTTCTTACTGTTGATTAAACTTATCAAAACTTTCATTTTCCAAGTTTTGCTCAACAAACAAGTACTTCCCCTATTTTTCAAAACTTCAAAAGTTAGTATCACGTGTTGAGGGGAGTATTGCAAATCTTTGTTCAATCAAATGTTCTTGAAATCCATTTCTTTCCAAATGATTTCCAATGCCTCAAAAGCATATTTTAATCAACGTTGTTCAAAAACAACATTCATATGCTATTTTTGAGGGGGAGAAATGTGATTAAAATTGTTGATCGGGAAGTTATGGAATCCTCATAACGTCTCGACTCAATATCACCAATGAATTGACGATCTTTTAATGTCAGTAATCGAAAATATTTGTCTTCCAAGACTTATCTAAGTAAATGTACCAATTCGAGACACTCTTGATTGACATGAACTTTGACGGGTCTAACCTCCTTTTTCAAGGAGAGTTTACATCTTCAAGGTAGTTATTAGAGCTAGTTGTCACCTAAAAGCTGATAATGAACTCTTTAACTATACAACGTAACCGTGTCTCGGGGATTGTCAATCAAGAGTCGATCAATTCAAAAGTGCGAACTCTACCCTCTCCGTGCAGATTCATCAAACTCATAAGCACATGTGGAGGGGGAGTATTTCTGAAAAACCAAAACTCTCAGGTTTAGCAAACATGTTTTTCATCATAAACATCTTGAGAGATTTCAAGAAAAGGTTTTGTGGCAAATAGGATAGTCATGGAGTTAAAGGTGACTAAGTTTAGAATAATCGTCCTATATCCGCCATAGCCGGAGGGATCTACCCAAGGACATCACACATAGTTAGTATTAGAAGTCCTTAGGAATGATTGAAAAAAGGAGAAAATGAGATCGAAGGAAAAAAGAAGGAGTTGAAGAATTAATAATAAAAATAAAGAAAGGGTGAAACCAAATGCCCTCCAAATTATTCAACTTAGGGGCAGACACCGGTTCATTGATATGCTACTGGTTGTCACAAGATGACACCGGTATTGAAGACAAAGTCGTCATGGACCCGGTGACGCAATGCACTAAAACCTTCTAACCCTCAAGTTCTCTCTCCAAAAAGAGCTTGTTTCATTCTCACAGTGAACCCTACTATCTATCGACTCTCTCTAAGATTGTTGGTATGAAGAAGAGACCCTCTCCCTAGTCTTCGCTTAGGAAAATCAATGCGCACTATCGATTCTAGAGCCATGAGATTCATCAAATATCTCTTAGGACTCTAATATCTCATCACTTGATTGTTTAAACAATATGGACACAAGTGACATATTCCAGAGTCCTACGCAGATCTTAGCAATCTGTCAGAACATTTATGAGGGGATTCACAATTGTTATCCTTAGTGATTGAATGGAAATTCCTGCCAGGGTCAACATCAAACAGCCCTGACAGCAGGTCACTTCGGTAATCCCTTGTGGGTTACGCTTAGTGTTCGTGGTGGTCTCAAATGGTCTACAGTCGTGGAGTGATACATTGGTATATTCCAGCGACTCACAACGACAGAGTGAAGATATTGAGTACAAGGAAGTTCTAGCAAGTATCCGATCTGAGATTCGTCAAAGATCGTGCCAGCGAACTGGGATGTACTTGTACAAAATATCCAAACTCTTACGTCGGGAACTTTATTGCTAACTGTTTTCATGTAGGTACTCATAAAGACCAGGAGTTCCATAAAGACCATTACCACCATCATTATCATCAACATATTTGTTCCACATGCTCATACCAACATCATAAAGACATTCTCATCTAAGATCTAAGCAAAGCAAAGTTCAGAAAGATTCTACGCCAAAGTCAAAGAAACTGAAAAGTTATGAGATAAGATCAAAGCTAAAGAGTGAGAGCTTCAATGTATGAATCACAAACTTCACTGAAGTATGAGCATGCTGGAAATGACTTTCTCACTAACAACAAAGATGTTGATAAGGCAGATTTCCAACTGATCACAACAACAAGACCAAGAACAAAGATGCAAAGAATCAAAGACGCACAAGCTATGAACGCCAAAGAGTTCAAGACCAAACGACCTAAGCAAGAAAACAAATGATGACCAACCCTTAGGGGAGATTGTTAGGAACAATGTTTTTATGATCAGTGTAGTCATTTCATTTGTAATAGGTCGTTAATAATTATGGTTTATAAATGTTTTGTAATTAGTTCACAGAGCTCATGTAGTAAGCCATGAGCTGTGAGAGACGGTTCTTCTAGAACCAAGGGGAAACACCCCTAATTATGTAAACACTATAAATACCCCCTCCCTAGAAGGGAGAGGGTGGTTGGTTCTAATTGCAATTATCATTTTCATTAATCATTCATTAGTTCCTTCCACTTTCTCTCTCTAAAACTTTCTCTCTCTAGAAATACATGTTGATGTGATAATATGGTGACCTAACACATGTGAAAAGTAATTTAGTTACAAGTTATTCTGATGTTAATGCTATTGATGATATTCAAATGAGAAATGATGAATTAGCAGTTTGTGTGGCCAAATTACTACAGGAAAATGAGTCCTTGAGAAAGCATCACATAGAACTAAGTGACTCTGTCAAAGAAGCTAGAACTAAATCAATGGAACAAACAAACTCTTTGATAGCAAAAATTGATGAACTCAAAGCTCAACTTCAGGATAAGAGTTTCGCTATTGTTGCCTTAAAAATGAGCTTAGAAAAACCGTAGGGAAAAGTGTGAACACTAAGTGTACAAAACCATCAACCTTGGGGAAGCCAGTTTCTCATCCCACTAGAGACCGGTCTGTTGTTAGGCAGCCTACTGCATTTAAATCTGAAAGAACAAAATTTTCAAAACACGGTTTGCCTCCCAAGTTGATGTGAAACATGTTTTGTCAAAACCAGTCACTTTACCTTGTTTGCCTAAGAATTCACATAATATGAATGACTTGTTCAAGAACTATGATCTAGAAGAAGCTAGGAAAAAGGCACAGATTAAAAAAGATGGAATTTTAGGTGCTAGACCTAGGGTGATGAATTCTACGAGATTTCAAGGCACTGCTAGTAGTTTTAAACCATTACCTAGGAACACTCAACTAAAGACTAGGAATTGGCTTGGATCTAAGAGTAGTTGCATTCTGAATAAAGCTATTCCCATATCAGATCACTCTAAGAACTCTAGATCATTTTCTAAATCCAAACAAGCTGTTTGCTCGAATTGTATGAAATGCATCTTTAGGGGAAATCATGATAATTGTTTTACAAAATCCCTGAAGAAAGTAAATGCTCATGCAAAGGCTCAACCTGTTAAGTCTAGGATTTTCACTAAGTCATCTACTGTGGATATGAAGCAAAACAAACTGAAAACTTCGCCTAGATGGATACCAACTACAAAATCTTTGGAAACTAGGAATAAGGATAAGTCTTCCACTATGCATAAGAATATCAACAATCCTAGACCTTGCCATAAGTGGATACCATCTGGTAGAATGTTTATGGATGCTGGACTTAGGTGGATACCTACCGGAAAGCTGTTTTTTGATGGCAAAATCAAGGTTGACCGTGAAACCCAAAGGGTTTGGATACTAATGTCACTAACCAATATATATGCAAACAAGCTTGTAATGTTAGTGCATGTAGTCCTTACTCAGTTGCAGATACTTCGATCCTTCAATACATGGACTGGTTTAAAGTATGATTAACACAAGGATTGATATCTCATAACTCACGGGTTCAAGTAACTCAACCTTGATATTCAATCGGCTATGACGTCTGTTCACATCAGTTCAGGCCTCGTACTTCATCATTATGGTGTCTGCAGTTATCACTTCATACCTGATATGTGCTTAAACACATATCTTTTGTTTATCAAAACTGACCCAAAATAACCAAGAAAGAGCCGTTTATTGCTAATATTTGTTGTTTTCTTGAGTTTGTGCTTGTGCAGGTACGGATATGTAAAAACACACAAAAGAAGCCAAATCAGACGAAAATCCGAGCACGAGAGATTAAGAGAGCTAAAGCTGAGCCGGAAGGTCAGAATTATGCATTTGTGAAGATTTCTACTCTCTAAGGATGATTTGTGAAGATTTGATCAAAGTTTGAAGAAATGTCAGAAACAGTCCCTGAACTTTCAACAAATGACAGAAAAGACCCCTCAAGTTTCAAAAGTTGCAAAATCAACCCTTGGATTATTTGAGAATGACAAGATCAACCCTTGTAAGATAGTTTTAGATTTACATGTTTGGTCCTTGAAATTTCGGCATGTACACCTTTGGTCCCTTATAAGCTAAATGGGTACAAATTTAATCCTAAGCCTAAGTCCAAAATCAAAAGCCCAAACCCAACTAAACCATACTCGGTCCACTAAACTATACCCGGTCCACTAATTTCTTACCCCAACCCAATATCCAGATACCCAGCTATACCCGTATACCCGTATATAACCCCGGTCAACACCCTTTAACCCGAGTCAAACAAATCAAATAACTATTAAATAAACCTCACGCGCCAAATTCTTCCCCAAATCAAACCCAGCTAAGAACCCTAAATTACCCTTGGCATCAATTAGTACAATCCGTTTCAATTAAGGGTAATAATGTACAATCACTGACACATCTGACACATGGGGGATGCCAGGTCACTAATCCGTGTGCTATACACCTCAAATGATGCTCTCTCATTGGTGGATGAAACGTGGAAGCAACAATCCAAGGGTTGAAATAATTTGGGATACGTGGAAGATGATCTAATGGCTCTAAATGCACTCAAAGAAGCACAATTGAAGATTTCTAGATCCTTCTCTAGCTTGAGCACGTTGCTATATATACCCCCTTTGTATCACAGCTTTAGGAGGCAATTTTTCTGAGTAGGTTTTATAGTATTAAGCTCTCGTTATTATTCAGTTTTGTGTTTTCATTTTATTTGTAATCCGTGTTAATTAATGAAATCAGTTTTTAGTTAAATTCTCAACTTCAATTATATTCTTATTTTTAGCTTGAATATTAGCTTGTTAAGTTCTTTCAATCATTTTTTCAGCTTATTCAAGTCTATTTTTTTTTTTTTTTTAGCTTATGGTTTTATCTTATAAAAAAAAAATCACAAAAAAAAAATATTAAAATCTCTTAAAAATATAAAAATATTTCATTACTGTTTTTTAGATATTAATCAGTTTTTGTAATTTTTGTTTTAAGCTTTATAAAACTCTATTTCAGCTTGTTAAAGTAATAATCTACTCAGAAGAATCTCACCAAATTTCATCACTATCAAATTAAGTCAACTGCTACACTATTTGGATCTGAATTTCTGGTTTGATCATGAAAGGGGGTTGACACTGAGTTGGATCTGGGTTGATTTAGTATAATTTGGGGTTGAATTTAATAGGATAGTGGTTCATTGATCATTGGTTAGCAAGCCATAGTGGCTAAGGATCCAAGTGAGTTTAATTCTCAAACTGAATTATTGAATGTTCTGTTTCTATTGTGTTTAATTGTTATTTCTGTTATTTCTAGTTCTATTTCAGTAGTTACAGTATAGATTTATTACTATCATTGGCTAGATTAGAGAATAGGTTAGGATAAATTGCATATTAGACTTATTAAGTACTGTTTGGATCTAGCTATTAATCTGAGTTAGGAGTTTAGGAATTGGTTAAAACCTATTGCATTAGTCTCTAGTAGGGTAGTTATAGTCATTTTAGTGGTTAAATTGCATACTATTGGTCTAAAAGTCAAAATCACCTCAAATCTGTCCAAGGTTAAGATCTGTTAGGATTTTTAGAAATAATAAGCTTCATTTAGGTTGTAAACAGGTTAATCTAGCTATAATTGGTTATAATCCATCATTTTATAAAGATCTCAGTTCATAAAATTGAATCAAATTTCATAGAAGTCAAAATTCATTTCTGTCCTCAAAAGTCAAAAGTGTACAAATCAGTTTTTAGCTAAACTTTGTTGAATTTTCATAGCTTCAGTTCTGAGTAAAAGCTTTGAAATTTTGGGATTTACATCTTCAACTGGTCAAGTTTCGAAACCCATTTTTGTGGAATTTTGTGATAATTCATAAGCTCCAAATAAGCTCCTTAATCAGCACAGATTTTCCCTGTGCACACTCAGCATACTCGGTTGTGCACAGGCTTTTTACAGAAGCTCTCAAAGCTTCATTTTAGCTTATCCTTGCCTCAAATTTGGTTTGTGTGATCTCTGGTTGGTGATCTTGAGTTCCTCACTTTTGGTTTGCCTGTGCAACAGCTTAAAGATATGGGTGTTTGGCTGATTTAAGCTCATAAGCTAGTTAATTCAAATCATTGATACTAGTTCATTAGGTGTTAGGATTAGCTGGAATTAGTTGATATTATTTAGCTTTAGTATAATTTAGCCTCAGTAACAGTTTGGTAGATTATTGTGCTTATTAGCTTATTCTTAAGTGCTTAATTAGGAGCAGTTTGCACATCAGCTTCAAAATCTCTCACATAAACCATAGTTTTTATATTTTTCATAGATTTAGAATTACTCTGAATTTTTCATAATTTTTAGTCACTATTTGATATTTTTCTCTATTTAAATCTATTTTTAGGACTTTTTAAATAGCATTTAATTCAATTAATTCAGAAAAGGTTCCAAAAATAATTTTTCAATTTTCCTAGATTAAGAAAATTATAAAAAGCCAAAAAAAATATTTTTCTAGATTTTTCCTACTTTAATTTGTAATTTTTAGAATTTAAAGTAGTTTAAATTAGTTTTTAATTCAAATAAATTCCAGAAAAATCATAAAAATTAATTTTAATTCTTATTTAATTTTCTAATATCATTTTTAGTTAGAAAGTAATTTTAGATTATTTTTAGGACTTAGATTAGACGTAGTTGCATTTTATTTACGTTTCTTTTTATACGTTTTAGTATAATTCGCGTATTTAGGATTTCCCGTAGTGTAATTTCCCTTAATTGTTTTCCCATTTCCCGTAGTTTAGAATATAATCAAATATCCAAAACATCGAGCATTTTAATAACGAACCAATAACGACGTTGCCCATTCACACCTCGTTGGGAAACGACTCGGATTTCCTAATCCGTATCACTATCACTCACGGGTTTTGATTCATTATCCTTTTTCCTAAAGGGATTTTAAATCATTACTTGTGGTTATTTTTTATATCGATATTGTGGTTTTATCCATACACACACACCCCTAAACCTCAACGAATCAAATTTTGGCGCCGCTGCCGGGGAGGTTGTGTCGCGACAATATCGTTAAAGGTTTGACGATTAGTGACTCGAGATCCTTCCTTTGTGAAGTTATTTTTATAAAAATCAAAAAAGTAAAAAATATTTTCCTTTTTCTTTTATATATATATCATATTAAAAATACAAAAAGATTTTCTCTTTTGTTTTTGAGCTAAATAGAATACATCAATTATATAACATTCTCAACGGAGGTGTTATCATTAGTAAGTTCCCGAACCAAAGATCAAAAACTTGCCTTTGTGTCGCTTGTGAGTCGATTTATTTCTATTTGATAAACAAACTGTGTGGTGGGTATAAGGACGGCCTGACATTAAATTGCGGCTGAAAAGAAGCGGGTTTTTAATAAGCTTCGCGCTGACCTAAAAAAGCTTCTCCGCTCGCTTGTGCGTTTGTCTTATAGAGGTGATTTATTCACTTGGGATTATTGGTTAAGTTCACTGTGTTTTCGAATACCGTTCGTTTTAATTGCCTTGGTTTTTGAAAGTGCATGTGCACTCGTTCTAATAACTACAGACCGATACGTGAAGCCGCTACAATTCCGAGAAGGCGAAATAGACGTGCTCCATTAGTCGAACCCGAGATTCGAACTAATCCGACTCCGCCCATTGTCGAAATGGCGGAGGATAACCGATCTATGCTAGAACAACTCCAAGCACCCACCGAGGGTTATGGAGAAGCCATCGTCGTTCCGGAAATCGTTGCCGATAACTTTGAGCTTAAACACGGATTGATAAATTTGGTTTCGTCAAGCCAATTTTACGGATTTGAGAGGGACGATCCTCACTCTCATATCCGACGATTCAACAAGCTCACGTCTACGATCAAGTACTGTAACGTTCCGGAAGAGGCTATCAAGCTACTACTCTTCCCGTTTTCACTTGAGGGGGCCCCCGGATTTGGCTCGAAAAACTACCCCTCGATCGATAACCACATGGGAGAATTTAGTGTCAAAATTCGTGAACGAATTCTTCCCACCGTCTAAAACAACAAGCTTAAAAAATGAAATAACAAAATTCACACAAAGATTTGATGAATCATTTAGTGAGGCATGGGACCGATTCAAAGATTTGCTTAGGCAATGTCCCCATCATGGTTTTACGGAATTACACCAACTTGATACGTTTTATAACGGTTTGAATGAGACTGATCAAGACTCTCTCAATGCCGCCGCGGGTGGTAATTTGTTGACCCGATCAACGAGAGATGCCTTGTTGATTATTGAGAACAAATCTAAAGTTCGTACCTCACGTAGCAAATCGGTTGCTGCCCGAGTGAGTGTTACACCATCGTCCTCGTCTTACGAAAATACGTCTAGCACCGATGCTAAGATTGATAAGCTTACGGATATGATTCAGGCTTTGGTTAAGATTAAGACCGCTAAGGTTAATTCTTCTCCACCCGCTCAAGTCAAAGCGGTGGAAACGACTTGTACTACTTGTGGTGGCCCGCATGCCTACTACAATTGTACCGCCACCGATGGAAATCCTTTCGAAGCTAATGCCGTAACCGGAGGTAACCAATACCGTTCTCAAGTTGAACCAAACCCTCGTGTTAGTAATCAAATGGTACCTCCGGGATTTTCTCAATCAAACAATCAGACTCGTTTTAATCAGAATCAAGTTCGTGGACCAAATGTTCAAAACCAATTCAAAGCCCCACCAAATCAATACCCGAATCAAGGAGTCAATTACAATCAAGGATATCCAAATTCAAGCTATCAAGCTTCGCCTTTGCCTTCAAATGAATTCACGAATTACGTTCAACACAATAATGCTACCATCCAAACCATGCAAACTCAGATTTCAAGTTTGAGAAATGAGTTTCAATCTTCGTTGACTAGACAAAGCAATGAGTTTAGGAATGAGATTCGACTTCAGAACAACAAATTGGATGCTTCGCAGAATAAACTTGAGAACATGTTGAATGCTGTTTTGTGTAAGATAAGTCAACCCTCGAGTTCGGGATCTCTTCCAAGTGATACCATTCCCAACCCGAAGGGTGAGTTAAAAGCTATAACCACAAGGAGTGGTAAGGCTTATGATGAACCATCGTTTCCTACTCCGCTGGTGAGGGAGGAGGAACGAGAACCCGTGGTTATTGAAGAAAATGTGCAACCCGCACCCGTCCCATCTCCGGTCGTTCAGACTCCGATTCCGGAACCCGATGTTCCGAAGACTACTTTTAAACCCTCACTTCCTTATCCTTCTAGACTTCAAGATCAAAGGATTCGTGATAAAACCGAAAACCAAATGGAGAAATTTGTTGAAATCGTTCAATCCTTGAATTTTAACATCAGTTTCACCGACGCTTTACTCCTCATGCCGAAATTTGCCGCCATGATCAAAAATTTAGTGAGTAATAAGGAAAAGTTGGCCGAAATTGCAAAAACACCGTTGAATGAGAATTGCTCGGCGGTGCTCCTCAAGAAACTTCCCGAAAAGTTAGGAGACCCCGGCAAATTTCTTATCCCTTGTGAGTTTCCGGGAATTGTGAAATGCTCCGCCTTGGCCGATCTTGGTGCGAGTATTAACTTAATGCCTCTTTCGATTTATAACAAGCTTTCTCTCCCGGATCTCACTCCTACTAAGATGACTCTTGAACTCGCGGACCGATCAACCTCTATTCCGAAAGGAATCGCCGAGGATGTCTATGTGAAAGTAGGACCACTACATTTTCCCGCCGACTTCGTTGTCGTTGACTTTGATGCTGATTCCCGAGTGCCTCTTATTCTCGGGAGACCTTTCTTACGAACGGGTCGTGCGATGATTGACGTTTATGAAGGAGAAATTACTTTACGATCTCATAAGGAAACCGTCTCATTTAACATTAACCATCCTTCGAGATACTCCTCCAATTATGATGATGCTTCTATTAATCGAATCGACGTTCTCGATATTGCTACGGAGGAGTATGCTCAAAAGCTTCTTGATTTTATGGGTGGCAATCCCACCATTCCTTCTGAAAATGTTGAACCATCTTCTGAGCCTATAATTGCCGACTCTTCCCCCTCTCTTACTCCATTCGAGGGAGGTGATTTCGTTTTGGAAGAGGTCGATGAGTTTCTTGCTAATGATGAATCGATTCCACCGGGAATTGATGATGGTGTTTATGATTCGGAGGGAGATATCCTTTATCTTGAACAATTGCTAAATGAAGATCCATCACCGTCACTCCCTCCGAAAGAGATTACGATTGAAGAAATCAAATCCGTACAAACGTCTAATGAAAAACCTCCGGAGCCCGAGCTCAAGGATTTACCTCCTCATCTTGAATACGCTTTTCTTGAAGAACCGAACAAGTTTCCCGTCATCATTGCTAAAAACTTGAAAGATGAGGAGAAAACCGCACTTTTGGATATTCTTCGTAAACATAAGAGTGCCATCGCTTGGCAAATTTCCGATATCAAAGGCATAAACCCTCGTTTTTGTACTCACAAGATCTTAATGGAAGACGATTGCAAACCCGTTATTCAACAACAACGTAGGGTTAATCCGAAAATTCATGAGGTTATCAAAAAGGAAGTTCTTAAACTCCTTGACGCCGGAATCATTTATCCAATCTCCGATAGCTCATGGGTTAGCCCTATCCATTGTGTCCCGAAGAAAGGTGGAATGACCGTCATTGCCAATGAAGATAATGAATTGATTTCTACGCGCCTTGTCACCGGATGAAGAGTGTGTATTGACTACCGAAAGTTGAATGATGCTACACGAAAGGATCATTTCCCGCTACCTTTTATGGATCAGATGCTCGAACGTTTAGCGGGGAATGAGTTCTATTGCTTTCTCGATGGTTTTTCTGGTTACTTTCAAATTCCGATCGATCCGCAGGATCAAGAGAAAACGACTTTCACGTGCCCTTATGGAACGTTTGCTTACCGACGAATGCCATTTGGTTTATGCAATGCTCCCGGTACGTTCCAAAGGTGCATGATGGCTATTTTTCATGACATGATCGAGAAGTCTATGGAAGTTTTTATGGACGATTTCTCGGTTTATGGAGATTCTTTCACTTCTTGCCTCTCTCATCTAGACCACATGCTCAAACGGTGTGAAGACACCAACTTGGTCTTGAATTGGGAGAAGTGCCATTTCATGGTTCGAGAGGGCATTGTCCTCGGCCATAAGATTTCAAAATCTGGGATTGAGGTCGACCGAGCTAAAGTCGACGTTATAGCTAAACTCCCTCATCCCACTACCGTCAAAGGTATTCGGAGTTTTTGGGTCATGCCGGTTTCTATCGCCGTTTCATCCAAGATTTCTCTAAGATAGCCCGCCCTCTGACCCATCTCCTCGAAAAGGATGCTCCGTTTATCTTCACCAATGAATGCGTTGAAGCATTTAATTTTCTCAAAAAGAAATTAACTGAAGCTCCGATCTTAGTTGCCCCCGACTGGGATTTGCCCTTTGAGCTCATGTGTGATGCAAGTGATTACGCAATTGGGGCAGTCTTGGGGCAACGTAAATCGAAACATTTTCAACCCATACACTATGCGAGTAAGACATTGTCTGAGGCCCAACACAATTACACGACTACTGAAAAAGAATTATTGGCCGTTGTTTATGCTTTCGAGAAATTTAGACCCTACCTTGTCTTATCGAAGACCATAGTGTATACCGACCATTCTGCCCTAAAGTATCTTTTGGCAAAGCAAGATGCTAAGCCACGATTACTTCGGTGGGTTCTCCTCCTTCAAGAGTTTGATGTTACTATTCTTGACAAAAAAGGAGCAGAGAACCTTGCTGCCGATCACCTTTCTAGACTTGAGAATCTCCATCAAAGTGTGCTCGAGAAAAAGGAGATCACAGAAACATTTCCTCTTGAGACACTTGGGATGATTGCTAAGAAAGACCCAAACACCCCATGGTTTGCCGACTTTGCAAATTACCATGCGGGCAATTTCCTTGTGAAAGGGATGTCGTCCCAACAGAAGAAAAAGTTTTTCAAAGATGTTAAGCATTATTTCTGGGACGATCCCTACTTGTTTAAGATTTGTGCGGATCAAGTAATCCGGCGGTGTGTTCATGGCCAAGAGGCTCTTGATATTCTCAATGCTTGCCATAACGGACCCACTGGTGGCCATCATGGTGCAAGCTACACCGCTAAGAAGGTTTTTGATTCCGGATTCTATTGGCCTACCATATATCGAGATGCTCATGATTTAGTTAAGTCTTGTGATTCTTGCCAACGTCAAGGGAAAATTTCGCAAAAGGATGAAATGCCACAAAATGCTATTCAAGTTTGCGAGATTTTTGACGTGTGGGGCATCGATTTTATGGGGCCATTTCCATCATCTAAGGGTAATAAGTATATCCTCGTGGCCGTCGACTACTTGTCTAAATGGGTTGAAGCGAAGGCGCTCCCCACCAATGACGCCCGAGTGGTTGTTAAGTTTCTGAAGAATTTGTTTTCCCGATTCGGAGCACCTCGTGCTATCATCAGTGATCGCGGTACCCATTTCTGTAATGAACAATTTGCTAAAGTTATGGCTAAATATGGAGTTACCCATCGTCTTTCTACCGCGTATCACCCGCAAACGAGCGGACAAGTTGAGGTCTCGAATCGTGGTTTGAAAAGGATTTTAGAAAGGACCGTAGGAGAAAATCGAGCTTCATGGGCCGATAAGTTAGATGATGCATTATGGGCTTTCCACACCGCATACAAGACACCCATCGGGTGCACCCCATTTAAGTTGGTATATGGAAAAGCTTGTCACTTGCCCATCGAGCTCGAACATAAGGCATTCTGGGCCTTGAAACATGCTAATTTTGATCTTAAGACCGCGGGTGATCACCGGAAAGTTCAATTGAATGAATTAAATGAGCTTAGGGATCAGGCTTACGAGAATTCTTTGATTTTCAAAGAGAAGACTAAGAGGATTCATGATTCTAAAATCAAAAACCGCGTTTTCAACGTTGGTGATCAAGTTCTCCTCTTTAACTCTCGCTTGAAGATATTCTCGGGCAAACTCAAAACCCGTTGGTCCGGACCATTCACCGTTGCTCAAGTTTTCCCTTATGGAACGGTGGAGCTTTCTCAGCCCGATGGCCCAAATTTCAAGGTGAATGGTCATCGTGTGAAACATTATTTTGGAGGGGACATCCCATCTATGGTTGTCCCGGATCTCCAAACTTTCCCTAAGGACAACTGAATTCGGGGATCGAGTCAAGCTAGCGACTCGGTAACCAAAAACAGTAGCGCTTCGTGGGAGGCACCCCATGCTTATCTCTATTTTCTTTCTATTTTCTAATAAGTGACGTGAAGGGGTTAGCCTCTTCGATTTCTCGTGTTTGGTTGTTTGTGATGTTGTGTTTAGGATTTTCCCGATATGAAGACTCTCGTGCTCGAAGTTTGTCATTTTCTCTACTCGAGTTTCATGATCGATGCTGATGGAAATCCGATATCCGAAATCTTATCGACTAACGTTTATCTTTGAGCATACTTAATAAACGGCTTTTAGATTTTCGTTGATACCCTTGCTTTTAAACATTGAGGACAATGTTTCGTTCTAGTCTGGGGTAGGGTAATCTTCGATTTGATTTGACCGCACTTGCTTATTTTTGTCGTGTACTCTCGCAACCCCGTTTTTCCTTAGAAAATGAAAAAAATGTGCTATATATGAGACAATTTAAAAATTTTTAAGCTTTTGTTAAGTCTTTTTGATTGAAAAGTTTGCTAGTCTCTTAGACAAGAAGCTATAAAAAGCGAATTCTAGCTCACAAGGCCAAGAATTTGCAAGTTTCCCTGAGTGATTTTAAATATGCATGACTTGAGATTATTTGACGAAGCATTTGCTAAGTTAATATATGTTTTGACACCTTGTTGACTTTCCGCTGGTGAGAGTAGGAATGGAATTCTGACTTGACCGGGCGTGTTGAGCTCTAGCTTGTTCCCTTAACCATAGATAATCAAATTATCGGCTAAGCATCCGCGGATCTCATTATTTGGGATTTTAAATTTGCGGAGATCGAGAAATGATAGAGTTACTTATGAGTTTAGATGCTAAGCGTGGAGTAGTTGGTTCTCTTTAGAGCCCATCGAAGGTACTTATGGCTTTTTGTTCCCACAAAATTGTTTCACCCCATATTTGTCTATAATAATTAGAGATGTTGAGTTTTTGGCGATAGTTAGTTCTTTGTCTTCTTTAGAGAATCCTTGCCCATGATAGTTGGGTACACATCGAGGTACTGTCAGTGTTACGGTGTAATAGACAACTGATTCCTGATAGTTTGCTGCTATTGTTTCTATTGTTATAAAAGCCGTAGGGTTTGGAGTTTGGCACAAAAATTAACATGAAATAAAGCCCAAATGTTTTAAAATTAAAAAAATCCAAAGCTATAAAAGTTGTCTTAGACTTCTAAAAAGGCAGAGGAAAATCCAAAGTCATAATAAGACTTCTGATAAAACGGTAATCCCGTTGAGTTAGTAGTTTAAAAGACCAAGGGCCTAAATTGCAAAAATGCAAATGTGCTGAAATAGTGTTAAGCCAAACTTCGGATCCGGGAGATGTCTTAATAAAGCTTCTGTCTCTGGACTCGTAGATGAGTTGTCTCGGTCGCCATAAAAAGGATATTCTCCCTAAATCATGTGAAATTAGGACCTTGATGTGCACCTCATTCTTGTGTGCAATGGTTTTCGAGGGAAGATGGATAACTAATTAGCGACTTAGCTTTATATCTTTATTGGAATAAAAGTTATCGAAACGAGGAATTTGAAGAAATTCATGTCTCGCAAAAATAAAAAAATCTAGAGGCAAATAGGAAAATGGGAGCAAAAGGTAATTACACAAGTAACTTCCATGGGTAGTGTTAGCATCTAGAGTCATATTTAACAATGATTTCGATTTTACGCTTAGTTTGGGGACTTGTGAAAAATCAGGGACGATGTATTCTATCCGTATGGTCACTTCACGCTGTGTTGTGTTTCCTATTCAGTGATCCTAACGTGTCGTTTGAAAAATGTTGGAGTTATTGATCGACATGAAAGTTCAACAAACCGTCATTCATAACCGGAATGTGCTTAATCGTAATATCTATATGTGAAAATAAAAGGTAAACGGGGCGTTTTTAGAATTAAGGATTCTTAATCTCTTTTGAGGAATCTTTGCTACTTCTTCATAGGTTTAGTAGAAAGAGATGGAAATCCTTGGTTTTAGAAGCGTGAGTTGATTGCATTGCGTAGGGACACGACAATCGTCTCGTCTGGGGTATTTTGATATGTGCTAAAACACATATCATTTCTTTATCAAATATGACCCAAAATAACCAAGAAAGAGTTGTTTATTGCTAATATTTAATGGTTTCTTAAGTTTATGCATGTGCAGGTACGGATATGTCAAAACACGCAAAAAGAAGCCAAATCAGACAAAAATCCGAGCACGAGAGATTAAGAGAGCTAAAGCTGAGCCGGAAGGTCAGAATTATGCATTTGTGAAGATTTCTACTCTCTAAGGATGATTTGTGAAGATTTGATCAAAGTTTGAAGAAATGTCAGAAACAGTCCCTGAACTTTCAACAAATGACAGAAAAGACCCCTCAAGTTTCAAAAGTTGCAAAATCAACCCTTGGATTACTTGAGAATGACAAGATCAACCCTTGTAAGATAGTTTCAGATTTACATGTTTGGTCCTTGAAATTTCAGCATGTACACCTTTGGTCCCTTATAAGCTAAATGGGTACAAATTTAATCCTAAGCCTAAGTCCAAAATCAAAAGCCCAAACCCAACTAAACCATACCCGGTCCACTAAACTATACCCGGTCCACTAATTTCTTACCCCAACCCAATATCCAGATACCCAGCTATACCTGTATACCCGTATTTAACCCCGGTCAACACCCTTTAACCCGAGTCAAACAAATCAAATAACTATTAAATAAACCTCACGGGCCAAATTCTTCCCCAAATCAAACCCAGCTAAGAACCCTAAATTACCCTCGGCATCAATTAGTACAATCCGTTTCAATTAAGGGTAATAATGTACAATTACTGACACATCTGACACATGGGGGATGCCAGGTCACTAATCCGTGTGCTATACACCTCAAATGCTGCTCTCTCATTGGTGGATGAAACGTGGAAGCAACAATCCAAGGGTTGAAATCATTTGGGATACGTGGAAGATGATCTAATGGCTCTAAATGCACTCAAAGAAGCACAATTGAAGATTTCTAGATCCTTCTCTAGCTTGAGCACGTTGCTATATATACCCCCTTTGTATCACAGCTTTAGGAGGCAATTTTTCTGAGTAGGTTTTATAGTATTAAGCTCGTTATTATTCAGTATTTGTGTTTCATTTTATTTGTAATCCGTGTTAATTAATGAAATCAGTTTTTAGTTAAATTCTCAACTTCAATTATATTCTTATTTTTAGCTTGAATATTAGCTTGTTAAGTTCTTTCAATCATTTTTTCAGCTTATTCAAGTCTATTTTAGCTTATGGTTTTATCTTATAAAAAAAAATCACAAAAAAAAATATTAAAATCTCTTAAAAATATAAAAATATTTCATTACTGTTTTTTAGATATTAATCAGTTTTTGTAATTTTTGTTTTAAGCTTTATAAAACTCTATTTCAGCTTGTTAAAGTAATAATCTACTCAGAAGAATCTCACCAAATTTCATCACTATCAAATTAAGTCAACTGCTACACTATTTGAATCTGAATTTCTGGTTTGATCATGAAAGGGGGTTGAAACTGAGTTGGATCTGGGTTGATTTAGTATAATTTGGGGTTGAATTTAATAGGATAGTGGTTCATTGATCATTGGTTAGCAAGCCATAGTGGCTAAGGATCCAAGTGAGTTTAATTCTCAAACTGAATTATTGAATGTTCTGTTTATGTTGTGTTTAATTGTTATTTCTGTTATTTCTAGTTCTATTTCAGTAGTTACAATATAGATTTATTACTATCATTGGCTAGATTAAAGAATA
Organism: Chrysanthemum makinoi; assembly: GCA_910596185.1. Classification (NCBI taxonomy): domain Eukaryota; kingdom Viridiplantae; phylum Streptophyta; class Magnoliopsida; order Asterales; family Asteraceae; genus Chrysanthemum; species Chrysanthemum makinoi. The sequence continues at coordinate 84,130,374 of OU343216.1, forward strand.
GGTTAGGATAAATTGCATATTAGACTTATTAAGTACTGTTTGGATCTAGCTATTAATCTGAGTTAGGAGTTTAGGAATTGGTTAAAACCTGTTGCATTAGTCTCTAGTAGGGTAGTTATAGTCATTTTAGTGGTTAAATTGCATACTATTGGTCTAAAAGTCAAAATCACCTCAAATCTGTCCAAGGTTAAGATCTGTTAGGATTTTTAGAAATAATAAGCTTCATTTAGGTTGTAAACAGGTTAATCTAGCTATAATTGGTTACAATCCATCATTTTATAAAGATCTCAGTTCATAAAATTGAATCAAATTTCATAGAAGTCAAAATTCATTTCTGTCCTCAAAAAGTCAAAAGTGTACAAATCAGTTTTTAGCTAAACTTTGTTGAATTTTCATAGCTTCAGTTCTGAGTAAAAGCTTTTGAAATTTTGGGATTTACATCTTCAACTGGTCAAGTTTCGAGAAACCATTTTTGTGGAATTTTTGTGATAATTCATAAGCTCCAAATAAGCTCCTTAATCAGCACAGATTTGCCCTGTGCACACTCAGCATTAACTGAGTTGTGCACAGGCTTTTTACAGAAGCTCTCAAAGCTTCATTTTAGCTTATCCTTGCCTCAAATTTGGTTTGTGTGATCTCTGGTTGGTGATCTTGAGTTCCTCACTTTTGGTTTTTAGATTAGCTTATTGTATAAGCCTGTGCAACAGCTTAAAGATATGGGTGTTTGGCTGATTTAAGCTCATAAGCTAGTTAATTCAAATCATTGATACTAGTTCATTAGGTGTTAGGATTAGCTGGAATTAGTTGATATTATTTAGCTTTAGTATAATTTAGCCTCAGTAACAGTTTGGTAGATTATTGTGCTTATTAGCTTATTCTTAAGTGCTTAATTAGGAGCAGTTTGCACATCAACTTCAAAATCTCTCACATAAACCATATTTTTTATATTTTTCATAGATTTAGAATATTATTTTAGAATTACTCTGAATTTTTCATAATTTTTAGTCACTATTTGATATTTTTCTCTATTTAAATCTATTTTTAGGACTTTTTAAATAGCATTTAAGTCAATTAATTCAGAAAAGGTTCCAAAAAATAATTTTTCAATTTTCCTAGATTAAGAAAATTATAAAAATCCAAAAAAATATTTTTCTAGATTTTTCCTACTTTAATTTGTAATTTTTAGAATTTAAAGTAGTTTAAATTAAGTTTTTAATTCAAATAAATTCCAGAAAAATCATAAAAATTAATTTTAATTCTTAGTTAATTTTCTAATATCATTTTTAGTTAGAAAGTAATTTTAGATTATTTTTAGGACTTATATTAGACGTAGTTGCATTTTATTTACGTTTCTTTTTATACGTTTTAGTATAATTCGCATATTTAGGATTTCCCGTAGTGTAATTTCCCTTAATTGTTTTCCCATTTCCCGTAGTTTAGAATATAATCAAATATCCAAAACATCGAGCATTTTAATAACGAACCAATAACGACGTTGCCCATTCACACCTCGTTGGGAAACGACTCGGATTTCCTAATCCGTATCACTATCACTCACGGGTTTTGATTCATTATCCTTTTTCCTAAAGGGATTTTAAATCATTACTTGTGGTTATTTTTGATATCGATATTGTGGATTTATCCATACACACACACCCCTAAACCTCAATGAATCAATACCCCGTTCTTCAATGAAAAGAAAAGTGTACGCTCTTCTGTGCGCTTTATCTTCAACTAAAGAGAAATTATCTCATGAATGGCCATACTCATCTACATTCTTCATCAACAAGCTTCATGTTTTTCCACGCTCATTTAGTCATCAAGTGGATCTGCGTTCATTGGTGTATACTCTTATTCACTTGTTAAATAAAAAATGACAACTTCGGATGCAATTTTTGAGGGGGAGAAGAGTGAATATACTACATGATTATGGATGTTTGAATAATGGTTATACGACTTAATTTTTGATGATGATGAGTGTATATTCTTTTTGATGAAGAGTGAATATACTAAGGATAACTGGGATTCATTGTTTTGATTTTTGATGACTCTCCTCCAACGCCTAATGCTTCACTTACTAAGGATAACTGGGATTCATTGTTTGGGAATTGTTCTTCAAAGATATGTTTGATGAGTATTTCCAACCGCTAGCGAATGTTGATCATCCAAGAAGTACTTCTTAGACTACTCAAGAAGCCTAATCTCCAGTTATTCCTCAAGGTGTTGATAATGACTATCATAATATTGCAGTTGCACTCATGAATAATGATCCGCTCTTTGGTATTCCTTTGCCAAATCTTCACGGATTATTATTCATGAATAATGATCCGCTCTTTGGTATTCCTTCGCCAAATCTTCACGGATTATTTTTCCTCTCATTGTGCACGCTATAAATCAACCACATGAACATTAAGGAAAATGACTACCTCATCCGCTCGAAGACATTATTGGTGAATCTTCCAGATCAGTCACTACATGTATACTTTTAGGAAGAATGCATTGATGTTGAGGCATCATTTGTTCCGGTTCATTCAGTGGGTGAATGTACATCCGATTGTATGTTTATTCACGTGTTGGGTATTTGACATAAGTTGATTACTTCGGAGTTAATCGTTTATCACTTATTTGAGATTGAAGTTGACCTTCACAAAGGCGTTTTCTTATTTTATATTGAAGTCGGGGATGGTTGGATGCATGACTTTCAATGATAACTTGCTCTTGATTGAATTTAAGTTGAAGACTTGGTTTATCTAGTTACCAGCAGTCGGGCTGCATGGTTGAAGACCTGGTTAACTATCACTTCAAGGAGTTACGTTGTTTTACTCAGTGACACATGCTTATGTCGTTGTGGATAATCGCAAGAGGTGTTAATGTCTCATACTTTGGTTGAGTATTGAGTACTTGGAGATTTTCTTGTAGCATAAATTCTCGACACCGTTCTTCCAACATTAATGCAAGCTTAAGATGCAAATGCGGGGAATTCTACTTCAGTTTCAAGTTTGGTACATCGGGTTTTCTTCATCAGTGGTCACTTCAAATTGTCTACGAATGGGTTGATAAAGATAGTCAGAGAGAGTTTCTATAGCAGTTGATTCTCACAAGATTCATTTGAGCTAATTTTTTTTGTTCTTCTCTATTTCAAGAATATTTGGTATGTATAATGTGTTGCTGATTCTGAAGTATCAAGGGGGAAGGAGACATACATCTAAACACACAACGAGTACACGTGATGAACCTAATACTTCTTTTCTGTTGAAGTAATCCCAGGAAAGACAAATGTCATAACCATAGAGAAACTCAGTGTTTACTCATAGCCTTTGATGTATTATTCCAACCATTTGGGAGGAAGTGGTCTCTGGATACTTTTGGTATGTGTTAACTCAACCCTCAGTAGAAGGAAATATGAGAAGAATATTTGGTTCGTGAGATGATATTGCTTATCGACATCTTCGATATGAATAATGGTAAAGTGCTTTCGATTATTCCTTCTTGTACACATTATTATGTTGATTCCGATAAGATCACAACCATGATGGGGGAGAGATATGGGTACATCTGGAACTCACAACATGTTCACCTGATCGGGCTTAATCAGTTATTCTGGAGTTGTCATCTGCAGAGATGATCAGTGACTCAACATGTTACTTGAATGTCATCGTCTCTACTCTTGTTGGGTACATGTGTACATTATGGGCTGATTGGTTATATGTAAGATAGTTGGAATGCATTTGGAAATATGAAGATGTTGATGTATTGTTCCCCTGAATAGACAACGAGTCAATCTCGAAGAGTAATGTGTACATCGAGACGCAACAGGTTCATGTGATCGAAATTCATCAGTTATTCCGGATTTGATAACCACCGATACGATCTATGTTTCAACTTGTTACTTTGGTGTTCTCGTGTTCTTCGGGGTGCAGAGCTTCATTCAATAAGACTGTTTTTGTTCATTTCTACTTCTTGGAAAATGGTCTTTATAAGGATTTTCGGTTTGGGGGGAAGCTGCCAAAGTCTCTCTTTCTCAAAGGCTCATGTTCTATCTTCTATTCTGGAGCCTCGGAAGCTTTGGTGGTGGAAGTTTAAGAGATGACGAATTCTATCTTCTACGAAGTGCTGAACGATTTCCTTATTTCGGTACTCGTATCATCATCCTCTTAAACTATTTCTCTATATCTGTAGATATTTTTCAAAAACCAAATACAAAAATATAAAACCTACAAAAAGAAAATAGAAAAATATAAAATCTTCAAAAGCCCATAAAAATCAAAAAATTGAAAAATTCCAAAAATATTGTTTTCTCAAGACATGTCTTCTGGTATCGATAACATCTACGGTCTTAGAAATGTCATTCAATAATGGCACGGGACTTTAGATGAAGTTCGAGCAGGAGGTGTAAATATTCCTTTCTATACATGTCTTAAAAAAATGGCTTACAGTTATTTCAGACTGTAACCCGGGCTTCAAAATATGGCTTACAGTTATTTCAGACTGTAACCCGGGCTTCAAATGATGGCTTGCAGTTATTTCAGACTGTAACCCGTGCTTAAAACTATGGTTTACTATTATTTCAGATGGCAACCCGGTCTTCAAGAAAGGAAAGTGCTACGCTTAAACAATTTTCAAAATATTTCGAGCACCTATCCTAAATACAAAATGAGGAAAGTATGTCGAAGGACTGCTGTTCCTACTCAAATATTTTTCCGTCTAAAATTCTTCAGAAAAATATTGGTTTTCAAAAATGGTGGTAAATGAGTTGCTTGTAAATCAATCAGAATCAAGTTTTCATAAAATTACAAAAACTCAATCGATGACTTCAGCGCTTTTAAAACTTTTCAAGAAAAAGAGTCATTGGTTGAGGGGAAGAATATTTTTCATATTTACATCATCTAACGGGCTTTCTTAATCATCCTACGTGCTTATCTGAAAAATATAATTGCCTATGTTGAAGGACTAGGTTTCTAGGATGTGACTGTTAGGTTTAGATGATTATAGATTGATGAACATTATTCCCATACCTTATATGATCTGATTGATATGTTGAAATGACTTTTATTAGTCGATTGCTGTTTGGGTGATGTCGACCACCATATATTTGTATGTGTGTTCACTAACATATGCAGGTATATTGGTATATAAGAATGTTCCCGATCCGGATCCCACACATGAAGATGATTGGATGCCGAAAAGAAAGGGTAACTATATCCTGGGTTGACAAATGAAGAAACGGAGCTTAATTGGACTTCTATGGAGAGTTGGCATAAATGCAACGTAAGAGGTCTCACTGCATCAGCAGATGGTTTTCTTCTAAGTGATTGAAGAAACGGAGCTTAATTTGACCTCAGTTGGCATTCAAAATGCAACGTAAGAAGAAGTCTCACTGCATCAGCAGATGGTTTTTCTTCCAAACCCTACAGCAACAACAACGGAAGCTTCTCAACCACCTAACGTATCTTGTGCAGAAAAAAATAGTGATGATACCATTTTTCTAAAACTTTGAAAAATATTGTTTTGAAAATGGAAAAATATTGTTTTGAAAATTAATCGAATTCAAAGTTTTGAAATCAACCGGACTCTTATTTTGCCAAATCTTAAGTGATTTCAAATTAAATATTTTCAAACGATATTTCATCTATCAAGTCCGTTTGTACAAATCAAAGTGGTGATCTAAAGATTTAATGTTATGTCATGGTATGATTTTCTTTAGAATCAAGATCTTTCAAAATGAAATTTTTTCTGTTCTTGTTTGATTGTGAAATTGTTTTATTTTACCTAAAAGATCTGTTAAAACAATCATACCTGACACTAACAATCTTTAATATCTTAAAATGGTCCTTATCTGTCATTTTTTCAAAGTTAAATCAAGCCACGTCTTTCCCCAAAATCTTTTAAATGATTTAAATCAATTGGGATCACAAATCTCAAAAGGTTTGAAATTTTGATCGGGGTAGAGATCGTGAGTTAAATCTCTTATCTGTTTAAATGGAATTGGTTTTATTCCTTTAAAGGCACTCCTGCCTCCATGTGCCAAACGATTTCACACACAATGCACATGTTGAGGAGGAGGATTTATCCAAAAACAGATGAGTATTTAAACAAGACCACATTTTCTCTCATGTTTTTCTAAACCTAATTAAATCACTTGGGATCCAAAATCTCAAAGGGTTTGATATTTTTGATCGGGGGAGAATTTGTGATTTAATAATGAAATTTGATAAAAGGTGATCGATTTGATGAAATTGTGCAGAGTGCTCTCTTATATGTGCTAAACGCTTTCGAATCTAGAAGCACATATTGAGGGGAGCATAACTATCGAGGTACAAAAGCTTTTTAAAGAGATTTATAAAGTACCTTGATTGAGTTTTCAAATGGTTTCTTAATGGCTTTTGTGTTCGTGGATGTACTTCAAAAGAACTCTTGCCTCTATGTGATAAAATGATTTTAAATATCCTATGCACATATTGAGGGGGGGAATTTTACCATGAAAATCAAATGGCTTTTTCGTATGAAAATTGTGATGAAAGAAAATATTTCAAAGTCCTCTTGCCTCCATGTGCTAAACAATTTCTAAATCATGTGCACATGTTGAGGGGGAGGTTTTCTATATGATCAAAACTATTAAGGGACAAAATGCTTTGATCTCGTATCACAAGTACCTTGATTGTTTTTCCAAATGATTTTTCAATTGGTTTCGAGAAGGAATGAACTATACCAAAAGACCGACCATTTTACTTTATGCATGGAGTTATAAGGATGGTTAGGTTAGGTATTTGTTCCCACGATCCCGCCAGAGCCGGAGGGATATACCCAGGGACAATCCACTAGATAGTGTAGAGTCCTTAGGTATATTGAAAAAAAAGGGTGAAAGCTAAAGATACGCAACGTGATTTTTCAGAACTACCGATGTACGCAACGAATTTTGAAAATTACCATTGTACGCAATATACTTTCAAATTTGGAACAATGTACGCAATCTGACCGGTAACTAACAAGTTTCCAGGTCACAAACTTTCAAAAATGACAGAAATGGTCCCTGTGACTTGCGTTGACTTTCACAGGTCATCCCTTGACTTTATTTTCGGTTAAAAAAGTTTCAGTTATGGTCCTTATGGTCATTAACTTTCAGATTTAGTCCGTTTTTTCCGTTTTCATCCGTTTTTGTCAGTTTTTCTTACGTTTTGTCCGTTTTTCTTACGTTTTTATCGGTTTTCATCCGTTTTTTGCCCTTTTTCTTACATTTTTGTCCGTTTTTCTTACGTTTTGTCTGCATTTTCTTCGTTTTGCCTTTGTTTTCATATGTTGTTTTTACGTTTTGTTCGTTTTTCGTACGTTTTTATCGGTTTTAATTCGTTTTTGTCCGTTTTTCTTACAGTTTGTCCGTTTTTCTTACGTTTTTGTACCATTTCAACATGTTGAAAATTTTTTCCCAAAAGAAAAAAAATTTGGAAAAAAATTTTCCAAAAAAAAAATTGGAACTTTCGCAATTTTGAAAAAAAAAATAGGAAAAAAAAATTTCCGAAAAAAAATTTGAAAAAAAATTAAAAATTTTGAATAAAAAATTTAAAAAAAAAAAATTGAATAAAAAAAATATTTTGCAAATATATATTTTTTTTTAAATATTTTTCAAATATATATTTTTTTTAAAAAATCTTTAAAAAAAAATTTGAAATTTTTTATTTTCAAAATTTTCAAATATTTTTTTTAAAGATTTTTTTAAAAATAATATATTTGAAAAATATTTTTTTTTAAAATATTTGAAAAATATTTTTTTTTTTTAAATATTTGAAAAATATTTTTTTTATTCAAATTTTTTTTTGAAATTTTTTATTTACATTTTTAATTTTTTTTCAAATTTTTTTTCGGAAATTTTTTTTTTCCTATTTATTTTTTCAAAATTGCGAAAAAATTATAATTTTTTTTTTTGGAAATTTTTTTTCCAAATTTTTTTTCTTTTTGGAAAAAATTTTCAACATGTTGAAACGAACAAAAACGTAAGAAAAACGGATAAAACGTAAGAAAAACGGACAAAAACGGATGAAAACGGACTAAATCTGAAAGTTAATGACCATAAGGACCATTACTGAAACTTTTTTAACCGAAAATAAAGTCAATGGATGACCTGTGAAAGTCAACGCAAGTCACAAGGACCATTTCTGTCATTTTTGAAAGTTTGTGACCTGGTAACTTGTTAGTTACCGGTCATATTGCGTACATTGTTCTAAATTTGAAAGTATATTGCGTACAATGGTAATTTTCAAAATTCGTTGCGTACATCGGTAGTTCTGAAAAATCACGTTGCGTATCTTTAGCTTTCACCCAAAAAAAAAAGGAGAAAAGTGAGATACGGGAAGAGTGCGGACTGAGACAGAGATAGTACTGGAATAAACCCAACAAGGTTCTAGTTATGAAGTCTCGGTAAGCACTGAAGGGGTTGAAGAATGAAAAAGAATTGAATGTGAAAATGGGTGAAAAGAAATAGCCCTCCAATAATTCAACCTTAGGGCAGAAACCGGGTTCAATACATATGCTACTGGTGGTTACTTTGGTAACTCCGGTATTGAAGACAAGACGTCATGGACCCAGTGACGCACTGCATTAAACTTCCCAAGCTACTCAAGTTCCTCTTAAAAGGGTTTGTTTCATTCTCACGGGAAACCTACATAATCTATCGACTTTCTTTTAGAGATAGTTGATATTGAAGAAGGAGACCCTCTCCCTAGTCTCCGGCATAGGAACCAAATGTGCACGATTGAGTCTAGAACCAAGAGATCATCCACAACATCTCATTAGGACACTAAATTTTTGAAGACTTGCTATTTCATACAATGTGGAAAGTAAGTATATATTAAGAGTCCTACGCATTATCCTTGTGGTATTGCCAGAACATCCGAGTGATATGTAAAAATATTCATAATGAAGATGGAAATCCTTCTAGAGCCAACATCAAACAAGCTCTTGGTGGGTGACATGTGAGATCTTTTTTAAAGATCAAGCTTGTGACAACTGGATTGAAACAATGTGGCGATTCACTCTTGAATCAACCTTGGTCCAGGAATGGATTTGACGAATACTTTTGGAAAAACCGTTCGGTGGGCAAATCTTCTTTTCTCTAGCACATCGAATGTGTATTCATGTTTTCAAACACAAAAAGTATTTCTGATTAAAAAAAATACTTTTGGAAAAACCATTCGATGTGCGAATCTCTTCTTTGATCTAGCACATTGAATGTGTACTCTTTTCAAATACAAAAAGTATTTTTGATTGAAAAATTGATCTTTCTCATAAAACCTTCGTCGTATTGCAAAACTCTTTCTTCTAAGCAATACGCGATTGTTTTCAAATCAATTTTCATCAATCGTGAATCTCAATTACTGGTTCACTCACTCCGTGTTGTCTTCTTTGAGACGTTCGGTTTGAGAACAGCTAGAGCAGCTGCGAAACCCTGTAAAGGAGATTCTTAGGAATCCTACCTGATCACAGGCAGTACTTGTACTGATCAACGGGGAACCGTGGGCGTGTACCTCAATTCAACGAAAGTGATCAAAGACACTTTCGTGCGCTTTATTGCTAACTGTCGTATGCAGGTACACCCGACGATTGCGGTGATCGAGAATTGAGGAGTCAATCCAAAGCCGCATGCTCACAGCATCCGCACTTAATTGAAGAAATCATGACTTGTGCTTATCTACATAACCTGGCTCTGATATTTCTATACTATGCTTCTGCTTCGCTGCTGCAAATATCATGAACCAGTAAAGCTTCCGCTACTCTGATGGAAAGATGTCATGATTCAACTGTGTGAGCATGTCGGTCCAAAAGTCACAACTTCACATGATGGCAACACAATAAAGGGTGATCCAGAGATTTACTGTGGCTGATGATCTCAAAGAAAGCTCGAAGATCATCAAAGATGTGGATCAGTTCAAAGACCTCCACTGAAAGTACAAATCAATGCGGACTTTGAAGTTGCACTACAAAAGCACAAAGGTTGCGGAATTGAAGAATTGAAGTCTACGAGCTCAAGAACAAAGTCAAGAATAGAATGTTAGGATTCAAAATGTAAAACATGGGGTGACCTCCCTTAGGGGGAGATTGTTAGGAATTAGAAAATTCCTTAGTTTAGAGCAACACCGTGGTGGAAGGACGGGTCTTTACCCACTGTATACCTGATCCACAAGCCGATAGGAGGTCGTTATGTTTGTAACTATAAATACCCTCTACCTCCCAAGGTAGAGGGTTGGACCTTTCATTCATCTTAATCTAACCTTCTATGTTTTCTTTCACTTTCTCTCTCTAGAAAGGCTCCCACTTTCTCTCTCTAAACTCTATACTATTCGATCCATATTATTGTGTGTTATGTGTTTATGAAATCCAATATCCAACAACGAGCTTCGAACTAAAGACAAACAAAGAATGCTAGGATACAAAAAGTATTTCATGGGGTGACCTCCCTTAGGGGGAGATTGTTAGGATTCGGAAAATCCATAGTGAAGAGTCGGTCACCCCAACTATTATCTAGCATAAGTTAGCTCGTAGACATATCGTTATTTACCAGTTTATTAGTTAGTTATTAGCTTAGTTTAGCTTAGAGTAACACCGTGGAGGAAGGACGGGTCTTTACCCACTGTATGACTGATCCACAGTCCAACATGAGGACGTATTTGCTGTAACTATAAATACCCCTTCTATCCTTGGAAGGGGTGGTGCTTCATTCTAATCTAACCTTCTCCTTTTTTGTTTATCTCTCTAGAAACACCCTCCTCTCTTCATCTCTCTAAAACCATTAACCTAACGCCTAACTTACTTTGTATCAAACCAAGATCCTACAGATTTTGAATATGTTCATGTCTCATCTTTTATTAGAGTTACGTTGCGTTTTGTATTTCTATTTCAGACGTGAATTAGCATGCATGGTTTTGGCCTTGTACGCATAGGAGTAGTAATCGACCAAGTCCTATGTTTAGTAACGTCGTGTTATTGTTTTGGTCTCGACATTCATTAGATATTCGTGGTTTAAGAGTCGACTATTAAAATAACAAAAAAAGTCATAGTTTTATGGTTTTTGTCTCTCCTTTTGTTTCTTTTGTCCGTATAAACGTAGTCGGGTCTTGGTAATGTTTCGTTTTGAGATGTGAGTTTGTGGTCATTTCAAGAGTTTAACCAAGTATGTTTTGTATAATTAAATTCCGAGAATTCCTTGTCTCTACTTCGGTTTAACCTCTAATTCAGTCTAACTTTTAATCTTAATTCGATTCTCCATTATCTTGAATTCAGTAAACATTAATCCTAACTAAGTTAGATATTAATCCAAGATGCACCTAAACCTATGTTTTGACTATGTACTAATATGACTCCTAAATCATGTTAATAAATAACAACAAGTATTAAAAATTCGTTATGACATTTAAAATGGACTTATATATGATAATTGGCTACTAATTCAGGTAGATCTTTTGAAGAATGAATAGTGTGTTTTCGAGTTTTCTTTAATTTGCGTTGGTTGCTAGAGATTATTTGCTTGGACATGATTCTTTATCTCATCCGTTTCAAGGTGAGTTTTCGTGGCCCCTTTTTATATATTTTCTTGGGGGAAAATGATACTCAAAGTTATTTCAAATTTTAATGCCGTGATTAAATATTTTTTTTATTATTTTGGACAAGCTTGTGTGCTGATATAATTGCCTTAGGAGCACTAGTGGTTTCTGGATATTCTGTGTGATATTTCTGTGTGATATTACTGTGTGATATTTCTGTGTGGTTCTCGGGTCATGGATTTAATCCAATTGACGTGAGAGTACTCATGTTTTACCTCCAGCTGGTAGGCATACGTGTAGTACATATGTGTTATGAATGGTTACTTGAATAACCAAGTGATCTGATTATGATATAACCGCTTGCTCTACTCTTTATTATTATACTAGCACACTTGTCCTATTTATATATATCATGCACGGTAAATTGCTTTTGTTAATTTAAACCTACAAGCTTACCAACATTATGTTGACGTTTTCGAGTATTATTTTCAGGTGATCGATAGTCATATTTTGAAGGCATGCATTTTGAAGTCATACATTGTTCTTATACCAATGACCGAGTGACTTGGCCGAGACCTTTTCTAAAGACTTAACTTTGAAAATACTAAGACTTGTGTTTTAATTATTTAGTATTGTATAAAATCTTTATGTAACATTGTAAACCTACTTCTTAAATCTTATATGGTGTTTTTCTATTATCTTATGCGATGTTACATTTCATTGCACCTCGTGTTTCTGCTCTTAGTGGGGTGTGACAATGATGATATAATGGCAATACTGAAATGAGATGCAATCTCTATCTGCAACCTAATATGAATGATATGATCTATTATAAATTATGAATATATATCGTACATGCAAATCCACATGTAATCTATACCACTTGTGCATTTTTGAAAATGAAGTGTATCGTCGAAATATATGTTTATGATGTCACGTCATGTTATAAAATACTTTACAATTACTTACGATGAAACGACATCCTACGATAGTCGTTTAGTGATTTATCAAGGAATTATAGTTTTTCGTCGCAAAATAATGTATTTTGATAATTCATGAAATTGACTAAATGGCCTCGAAAAGCTAGTCGTAAAATAGTGAATAACGAGTGTGAGGAAACAAACTCAACGGTTTTGGAAAGCTTGTAACATTATCTCAAAGTCTTATCTTTTAAATTTGTATCATAGAGGTCGATCATGGAGAAAAACATAGGTGAAGTAGGGTACTTGCACCAAAAATATTGTTTAAGGGGAGTTTTCGGCAAAGTTTGTGTGACCGTATTTTATTCGTTACAACTCCGTTTGACGAACGGTTGAACATTTTGGAAAATAGGCTAGGTGAACTTACTTTTACTAGAAGACATCGTTTTCTAAAAAGTAAACTATCGGTGTGAAAAATGACCCCAAACATGGTCACTAGCGACAACTAGTTTGGCTATTAGAAAATATATATATATGTGTTATACTTGTGAAAATAGTTACGTCAACCTTATTTAAACGCTTGTAATTTAGTCGTTGTAAGTCCGTTTTCTACGTTTTATATGTCCTTAGATTCGTGTTAAAGTATACTAATATATTTTTGATAAATCGACTCATTTAGATAATGCTTAAAACTCATTTTTGACCCTTAAAAATTCTGGACAGCATGCAGTTTTTCCAGAAAATATAGTTTTCGTCGTTAAACTTGAAAATAGCATAACTTCTTCGTTATAAATCCGTTTTAACCTGTTCAAGCGACCACGGTTTCGTTTTAAAGTATATTTTCTGAATATCTAGCCCAAAATAATTTATAACCTGTCGAAATTTCCAGATTTCACAAAGATGATCAGACCTCATTTTAAAGTTGTCGAAAGTGATTTTTCTTGCGTAATACTTATTCTAACCACTTCAAATCAACACCAAATCTATTCTAAACCTACCATACACCTTCTTAGGGTGTCATGGGTTCCTAAACATCATCAAAAATGATATGTTTCAAGGGATTAATTATAGGATGATATATACTAATTATAAGTACTAAAAACAATAAAAGTGGTATAGATACACATGAAACTTGCATGTTCTCTTACTAGAATGATAAAATAGCTCAAGTAATATTATGAAAGAGTAGTAAAAATATTAGAAGCTTACTTGAGTGATTGAAGAGCTTTGTTGCAAATATACCTAAATAAATCTTGAGGTTTTTTATTTCAAAACCTAAACTAGATTACTACATGAACTTGATAATCACTTGGATCATGAAAAATATTATGTTTCTTGTTCTTCTTCATATTGGCCGACCACCACAAGGGAAAAAGAGAGGATTTCTAGTGTTTCACCTTTGCATTGTCTTTTTATGTGTTTTTATTAATAAATATAACACATGTATGTGATATAATTAATTGAAATGCATAGGTGTAAAGTTTAGCTAATAAAAATATCCAAAAAGTTGTGAGTTGGAGGGGGGAGTCGGCAACATAAAAAATGGGGGAGCCCAATGAGACTTTTTGATGTATTATAGTATTTAAAGTTGTGTATATTGTGTGTATCATAAGTGTATTTAGCTATTTAGTGTAGCGCTTGCTAGAAATCGATTTTAACGGAACAAAATAAAATATATCGATGTCATAAAAATTATAAAAATACATTTCTTACAAGAATTGAGTGAAATAATAATTATCGAGTTGAATTTACGAAAACCGTCGTAAATATATATATATATATATATATATATATATATATATATATATATATATATATATATATATATATATATATATATATAATAATTTATATACAAAATAAATCCAAAACATCGGGTAAGCTAATAATATAATTTTTATAGTCTTAAAATGAGTATAAAAATATATTAGGACAATTGTTGGAAGTGTCAGATCAATTATTCAAAATAAATGATCGTGTGATAGCGTTTATTTAATAAATAAATACGCGTTAATGAAATACGCAAATCCATGCATAAATTAATATGAAGATGATGTTACTGATGATATGTAGACTAACTATAGTCTATATGAAATGTCCTTAATGATTTTTCATAAATACGCAGCTTAACCCTCAAGGTTACGCGTATTTGATACTCGTAAACCCAGTTTACAGAAAATGATGAATAGTGATTCATGAATAGTGATTTTTCTCCGGGAATGAATAGTGTTTCGTGAATAGTAAATTTTTGAAATAACCTCTCAAAGTCTCAAACCGACTTCAAAAACGATGAATAGTAAAATGATGAATAGTAACCGATGAATAGTAAATTTCCCGAGATGAATAGTAAAATTTTTCAAAGTTTGTAAAATGACCTGAAATTACGAGTTGTAAAATGACCTGAAATTTCCCGAGATGAATAGTAACCGATGAATAGTAAATTCAGTCCCTGTATTCAGTCCATGTTGGTTTCTACGGTGTTATTGGTGAAAAGGTGAAGATATTTGAGTCGCATCGGGTCTTCCCGCGTTTTCTGAATCGTACCACGCCTTTCCAAGGCGGGACTTTCAACATAAATTTGTTGCCAACTTGAAATTCTAATGGTTTGCGACTTATGGAACATATTTCCAATATCTTGCGTCGTATATCGACGTTGCTTTTCTATCTATTTGTTGTTGCTTGTAACTGATTCTTGATCTGTACGATTTCTTTGTTGTTTCATGAATAAGTTATGGACTAATAATTTGGACCTTCCTGATTTTGGCCCGTGACTAAGTGATTGACACCTCAACCATAGAGTGCCTCAAATGGTGCAGTCAGTATGTTCATGTGATAACTATTGTTGTAAGGGAACTTGTTCGATGAAGAATGATTTGCCTAATCATTTCCGGAAAATCACACATGCTTTGAGTATATCTTCTAATGTTTGAATTGTTCTCTCGCTCTGACCATTGAGCTGAGGATAATAGGCTGTACTCATGTCCTAGTAGGTTCCATAGGAATCTTGAAATAATTGTTAGAAGTCTAGGGAGAATCGGCTA
The DNA here is from genome assembly GCA_910596185.1 of Chrysanthemum makinoi. Taxonomy (NCBI): domain Eukaryota; kingdom Viridiplantae; phylum Streptophyta; class Magnoliopsida; order Asterales; family Asteraceae; genus Chrysanthemum; species Chrysanthemum makinoi. Next base: position 84,145,866 of record OU343216.1, read on the forward strand.
CCTTATATTAGGTATAATTGAAATTGATTCCACGTGTCTCGTGCCAAATTTCAAAATGTCAAGTCGGTCGATAAGGACATTATTGAAAAGAATAGATTATGGGTAACAGTTGTGATTCCTCGCGTTTCTAGTTCTAGCGAATGTCATGACTTGAGTCTTCCTTGACTAAGGTGCTTAGTCTCCATTACTAAAATGTTTATTGTTTGATGGTGTCTCTCCTAATTTCTCTTATCGAAATATTTCCATGCTATATGTTGTCAAGTCACAAAACCTTAAATATTTAGGTGAATGTGGTGTGGTGGTTGATTTTCAAGATTTGTTCCGATATTGAGTGCTTCTAAAATAGTTCGTCACTGAGATTGTTATCATGCTAGCAAAAACTTAGTTATCAGTTCATACTATGTCGAAGAATATTTGTTCTGATTTCGCTTGTAAATGGAGAGTCATTGATTGTCCGATATGTTCAGACTTGTTGCATCTCTTGATATGGAAATGAGGTTATCTAGAATTTCTAGAGAACACAATGCCTTAGGGGAAATTTATATCGATAACCTTAATTTAACTCAATTTCCTTTAAGGGATACTTATTGTAGGGAAGTTCACATATTATTGAGGCCATGTTTAATGGAATGTACTGTCGTCTCAGTTATGAGGCTTGGTTTATTTCTACAGTGTTGCTTAGTGTGTATTCGCTTTGTACTAAATCTTATAACTCGGTCTAACTGATACTTTTGAAATGATAGAATTTGGCTTCTAGTCCAAAGAGAGTGGCTCAAATATCCTTTCATTGTTTTCTTGTATCGAGGAATCCTCCTCATAGATGGTATGGAAAGTCTTTCCTAAAAAGGTCACTAGTAAAATTCTGACTTATCGGTTGAGTGAGTGATGAATGGCGTAGGCATCTATAGAGTGTTAACAAAAGAGATGTTTATGAACAATTTATCTGATTACAAAGCTTTGATTTTGAGTGAAGATTGTTTTAGGAAGTTTGAAAAGATGCTTGTTTCTTTCATGACATAATCTTTCCTAAATTATACATAGGTGATCAGGCAATGTATAATCGAGGACAAATGATGTGATGCTTGGTTTTGTTGAAATGGTATTTTGTTTCTCCGAAGTTTTAGATGGTATTCAACGTTTTGTTTTGTAAGATAATGGCTTAAACAATTTTTTTTAGAGTAACATGAAATTCGTTTCGCATGATGGTAGTAAATAGTTGATAAAATGACTGAAAATCAATTTATAGGGTGGTAACAAAACAACTTGTTTTAGAACTTTGTGAAACAACTTTCCTAAGATGGTGCTAAAATAGCTTGAAATAAAATTATGTGAAATAATTTCATAAAGTGGTAGCAAAATAACTTGAAATAAGATTTGTTGAATGGTTTGTAGGATACATAGGAGAATCTCATAGAATGGTAATAGTCTCCTAATTAGTCAAGAATAAAGTTGCCCTAAACCCTAGTAAGATAGTGGTATATTGTTGTGAAATGATTGAAAATTGGGCAATTGGAATAGGGAGTGAAATAAATAAAGGTTGTTATTATCGTGGAGATAATAAAGGATAAAGATTACATTAGATAAAAATGTACTTATTATCTGTTCCTGTTGACGGTCTAATCATGTCTCAAGTGTAGGGGCAGTAGACTGTAAACGATTTATATACCAAAATAAATTCAAAACATCGGGTAATTTTTATAGTCTTACAATGAGTATAAAAATATATCAGGATAATTTTTGGAAGTGTCGGATCCAATTATAAAAATAAATGATCGTGCGATAGCGTTTATTTAATAGGAAAATATACGTTAATGAAATATGCAAACTCATGCGTGAACTAACATGAAAATGATATTACTGATGATATGTAGACTAACTCTAGTCTAATGAAGTGTCCTCAATGATGTTTTCATAAATTCGCAGCTAAACCCTTACGGTTACGCGAATTTGATACTCGTAAACCTAGTTTACGAAAAATGATGAATAGTGAATCATGAATAGTAATTTTTCTCCGGGAATGGATAGTGTTTCGTGAATAGTAAACTTTTGAAATAACCTCTCAAAGTCGTAAACTGACTTCAAAATGGTGAATAGTAAAATGATGAATAGTAACCAGTGAATAGTAAATTTTAGAAATGATCTGAAATTACGGGTTGTCACATTCGCCCACCCAAAAAGGAATTCAGTCCCTGAATTCAGTTCATGTTGGTTTCTACGGTTTAGGGTTTGTGATGAATAACGAGGAGAGAAGACATGAAGAAGTGTCGTTACGGCTATCTATGATTAAGAGTGTATAAACATCGCGATAGAGAAAATATTGGAAGTATCTCCCATGAGTGTCACTTTGAATTTTAGGAATATGTGAAAATTTTGATTGCACTAAGATTTATAAATAACTGCTCCCAACATAACATGATCACTCCAGAATTAGACATAGTTAGCTAGGCTATGTATGATTAAGTAACGATAATGTGACGTTCGGTTTAGTTGTTATAACTCTCAATGTTTTAAGAGATTTAAACCATGTCGTTAAAATGGTAGTTTAAGCAAAAGGAAATAAAAATTTTGGTAAGTGATAACAAATCGGAAAGGAAAATAAAGTACGATAGATGAGAATATTACACAACAAGTGGTTTATCAAACAGTAGATAGTCTTAAGTCATAAAGATCCGAATACGATAGAAGACATAAACTTAGTACAACATAGTACATAGGGAAATAAGACCGTTAGATTCTAAACTTCTTCAGTCTGCCGCGTTGTTGATACCCTGGTGAGCTTCTCCTCCTTCTAACATATATGCTTTCCCATGAGCACCTTCAACTTGTTGACCTTGGTTTTGGGGACATTGGTTCCGATAGTGTCCTTGCTCCCCACATCCGAAACATGTGACTATGGCTTTACCTCTACAATCCCTGGCGAGGTGTCCCTATTTTTGGCATTTGTGGCACTTGGCGGGGCAAGGACCTGAGTGATGAAACTTACATCGATTACATAGTGGGTGGGTTCCAGCATAACCTCTGCCTTCTATTGGTGCAGCAACATAAACCATTGCAGCTTCTTGTCTTCTATTCTGTTGTTGATGATGGTTAGTGTTATGGTTTTGGTTATCACTATTATAACCTCCCTGGTCATTTTCCCATTTCCTTTGTTGCTTTGTTAGTTTGGTTGTTGTTGTTGATGGTGTGATTGTTGTTATTGTTGTTACGGTTGTTGTTGATAATGTTTTCCTTCTTCACAACTTGGGCCATGAGTTTTGAGTTATCTGATAGAATCCTCAATTGTTTGTGGATCGAAAGAAGTTACATCTCCTTGTATAAATTATGGAAGTCCTCCAATGAAGTTTTCCATAGGTTTCTCATTGTCCGAAACCATCGATGGACATAGTGCAGCCAACTCTTGAAACCTCCTGATGTAGGTCTCGATGTCATAACCAACAGTCACTAACTCATAAAATTCTGTTTCTAACTTCTTCACCTCAATACGCGGACAATACTTCTTAGTCAACAACCTCTTGAATTGATCCCATGTGAGCTTGTAAGCATTTTCCATACTAATAGGTTGTGCATAAGAATTCCACCATGACATGCCCCATCTAAAAGTGTACTAGTAGCGAACTTCACCTTGCAGTCATCAGGGCAATTGCATAGAAGGAATACCGACTCCATCTTCTCAAACCAACGGATCATAGCAGTGGCTCCTTCCGTGCCTTTAAACTTTGTGGGATCACCGCTCTTAATTTTTTTCATTTGCTACGGTTTTTTGTATAACCGTGTCTAATTGCCGTAGCAAAAAACACTTTGTGTAGTAGTGAAAAAGGCCACATGAAATCATAAATATAGAAACCCTAGGCTGCTTATTGTCGAGGGCTTTTATGATTTTATGTGAGATTTGGCTCGGAAAATTTCATAGTGTTGGTTTGATTTTTTTTGCCAAGTCGACACACCGATTCCTAAACTGCCGTTTGCTCTTTACATACGTCATATAGTGGTCTCTCATGGTCTCATTAAATATGATGTTTTGTGTTAGTATTTGTGTGAGTTGAGTCGATGTAAGGGCTAGTATACCTATGTTGTTCCATGTGCTCTTCTCTCCATTTAAACTAAACGTCCATCCTTGATTTCTTGTTGTTGGAAACCTTAAATAAAACGCTTAATGTGTTAGGAATATAAACTAGAACATAAATTAACGAGAGTCGAGTTTGATTTATGTGAGGCTCGTTTCATACTTGAATCGCAGGTGTCTCATATGGTTCTAGGTTGTAGCAGCAATATGTTGTCACATATTAAGGTTTAGAGTCAAAAAAGTATTGTATCTGGTCATATGCATGCATGCGTATGCTGTATGAATATGGGTATGATTTTGGAGTGGTAATTTAAGTGTGTCACAAACATTGATGATGTCACGTTTATTGGTGTGTGCTGGTGTTGAGTTATAATCAGTCATATACTATCAAATCTGGTTTAAGGTTTTGGAATAGTACATGCGCCTATATTGCATGCATGGATTTTGAATATGTTCATGTCTCATCTTTTATTAGAGTTACCTTGCGTTTTGTATTTGTATTTCAGACGTGAATTAGCATGCATGGTTTTGGCCTTGTACGCATAGGAGTAGTAATCGACCAAGTCCTATGTTTAGTAACGTCGTGTTATTGTTTTGGTCTCGACATTCATTAGATATTCGTGGTTTAAGAGTCGACTTTTAAAATAACAAAAAAAGTCATAGTTTTATGGTTTTTGTCTCTCCTTTTGTTTCTTTTGTCCGTATAAACGTAGTCGGGTCTTGGTAATGTTTCATTTCGAGATGTGAGTTTGTGGTCATTTCAAGAGTTTAACCAAGTATGTTTTGTATAATTAAATTCCGAGAATTCCTTGTCTCTACTTCGGCTTAACCTCTAATTCAGTCTAACTTTTAATCTTAATTCGATTCTCCATTAACTTGAATTCAGTAAACATTAATCCTAACTAAGTTAGATATTAATCCAAGATGCACCTAAACCTATGTTTTGACTATGTACTAATATGACTCCTAAATCATGTTAATAAATAACAACAAGTATTAAAAATTTGTTATTACATTTAAAATGGACTTATATATGATAATTGGCTACTAATTCAGGTAGATCTTTTGAAGAATGAATAGTGTGTTTTCGAGTTTTCTTTAATTTGCGTTGGTTGCTAGAGATTATTTTGCTTGGACATGACTCTTTATCTCATCCGTTTCAAGGTGAGTTTTCGTGGCCCTTTTTTATATATTTTCTTGGGGGAAAATGATACTCAAAGTTATTTCAAGTTTTAATGCTGTGATTAAATATTTTTTTTATTATTTTGGACAAGCTTGTGTGCTGATATAATTGCCTTAGGAGCACTAGTGGTTTCTGGATATTCTGTGTGATATTTACGTGATATTACTGTGTGATATTTCTGTGTGGTTCTCGGGTCATGGATTTAATCCAATTGACGTGAGAGTACTCATGTTTTAGCTCCAGCTGGTAGGCATACGTGTAGTAAATATGTGTTATGAATGGTTACTTGAATAACCAAGTGATCTGATTATGATATAACCGCTTGCTCTACTCTTTATTATTATAATAGCACACTTGTCCTATTTATATATATCATGCACGGTAAATTGCTTTTGTTAATTTAAACCTACGAGCTCACCAACATTAAGTTGATGTTTTCGAGTATTATTTTCAGGTGATCGATAGTCATATTTTGAAGGCATGCATTTTGAAGTCATACATTGTTCTTATACCAATGACCGAGTGACTTGGCCGAGACCTTTTCTAAAGACTTAACTTTGAAAATACTAAGACTTGTGTTTTAATTATTTAGTATTGTATAAAATCTTTATGTAACATTGTAAACCTACTTCTTAAATCTTATATGGTGTTTTTCTATTATCTTATGCGATGTTACATTTCGTTGCACCTCGTGTTTCCGCTCTTGGCGGGGTGTGACAGAATGATATCAGAGCCAAAGGTTATAGAGAATGCCTATTTTTCTAAAATAAAAACCCAAACTATAACCAAACTAAAGTTTTCGTAAAACCCCAAACATGGTACGAGTCGGCTATCCCGAGCATTTCATCATCATTCCTAAATTATGCCTAGCCTGATCACCTATGCCTAATTCATGAGGGATCATGGAATGGTGGGGGTAGTTGCCTTGGTTCATGTTTGGTTGAACCCAAAAAACTAGGTCACCAAAAATTGAATCAGCCGTATGCATGTGCGCATTGCATTAATTGTTTGTTTGCATTTCTGTATATGTTGTTATGCATTTTATATTTCATCCTATACATTCGTTTCACATCATGATCCCCTTCTAGAGTTTAAGGATGCCTTGGTTCTATCATGCTTTGTTTGGTTTGCTACACTTGTATGCCTTATATTAGTCGTGCTAATGGAACACTATCTTTTGATGCATCCCAACAATGCGTTGTTGGAAGGTCATATTTATTTCACTTTTAAAATGTTATATAGATTATGCTATTTTGGATATTCTAAACACTAACTTATCAACAAAGCAATTATTTCACTATGCCATTAGGGCATATGCCTCATCTCCCTATACCTCTCACTTATTAAGAAAGCCGGAATACACTCTGATCTTAGATTATCAATAATAAGATATCACGATATAACACTTTCCACGATGAACAACATTTCTTAACTCATAAGAACCTCTTATTTGTGGAGGATGTGTCGAATTAAACAATCAATCAATAATTACTCTATGGTATTGTACTCTTTTCCTGAGTTTTAGATAACTTAGTCACTTTTCAATACGATATTACTTTTACATTAGAATACCAATAGACTGTAAGATTACCATAAGGATTATGATGTCTAAACCTTCACTTGTAATAAAGTCAAACACCTTTCAACATAGTATTTGATTGATTCGTTCATTTCCAGACCACTAATAAAAAAATCTCCGGTCACTATACGCCTTAAGTACTGCCTAGATAAGTGGAACGCTTGTACTCAGGAACTTCAACTAATACTAAATTCTGAGCATAACTAGACATTAATACCCAGATTCTATTCATGAATCTTTTAATTCATAGATCGTTAATTTCAACCAGTAACAAACGTTCTTCCTTGATGATTTTACTTCCACATACTTCCCTTAGATTTCTCATATATCAACTATGAGACTCGTAGTGATGTTCATTCTCATTGTTTGAACTATATTTGATACTCTTTATTCATTTCGGCTCATGAAGACAGCAACTACAATTACTTTTCCTGGATGATTGAAGATGTCACCTTCATAAACCTTTATTAACTTCGTTCACCCTATCCATCTTCATAAGTGATCTTTTCCATAACGCATGTACATAAGATCTTTGTGGTCAGTATAAATAAAACACAAAATACCATATGAGGTAAATCCAAAATTTCAAAGCAAGTCTACGACTACCAAATCTAAGACACGAGTTGGATATCTCATCATATTGTCTTTTGTTGCCTTGATGCATAACCACTAACTGTCTTTCGTCACAACATTACACAACCATGACCCTCCTGATGTGTTAAAATATTCAACAAGCCCTAATTTATACTTTCATATCTACCTTAAAATTCATAATAGCATACTACATGGCTCAAGGAACATATTGGAAACATACGAACGACCTTTTTATAGCAAACGTTTACAATTACCACATCAGGTCTTGTATCTATGAGGTATCTATTCGACCACGTGTTGTCCCCAACAACCCATTACCGTCTACCGAACATCCCTTCATGCTAAGCATATCTAAAACCCGTTTCCTTCTCATTCTTTGCAGTTAACATGTACGGCTTAAGCTAAATAACATTCCTTCACCCATTTAGAAACCTTCATATCATACCATAGTTGTAAATCTCTACTTTTATGAATTTCATAGACAAAAATCGCCCTTATATTCATAATTACAACTATAATAAATCTTTCTAGCACATGTTATTCTTGCCTCAATTCTCGACTAATGAACCCATCTAACATATGTAAACCTATTGGACTTAGCTTATAACTTGTTAATGCGCTAAATTTAAAAACTTGCTACTAGGCTTATTACTGGAACCAATGTATAAGTAAACTTGGACTAAACTCCTTGGCAAATTTGACTAATCGAACTAGTTGGCCCGATATGAAAATCAATAACTTGTAAACTTGTAAGACCAGAACACTTAATAAATTGATTACGACGGACTAATAACGGTTGAGATTTATTAGAACTAGACATTTACCACGACTAGTTAAGACTGGAAATTTAAAACGACAAATTTAACCCGTTTATATTAGCAACTTAATACACACTTAGGAAATTATCGTTTAAAATAAATATTTTATAACCTAAAACATTTTATTATATACAAACGTTTTAAATTTAAACCAGAATAAATGACAGAAATGCAAATATTATACCAACAGAAAAAAAAAAAAAAATAACATTCGTATATCATAAATGGGAATTTCATAACTCTTTATGAGCAATTGTTTACATCCACAAATTCCACAACTAGCATTTTTTCCAAGTTTCTTAAATTACGATTCATGTTGTAATACAAAACAGAAGACACAGAATATCTTATGGCACCAAAACATCACGCGAGCAAATATGTTATTGACAGGAGATGTACCTAACAAAACACTTCCTTGATAGTCATTGCAAAAGATCATCCTTTTTGCCTTAAATGCTTCATTCTTCTTGTCTGTTACAATATTAACATATGTCATCGTCCGCTTTGTTTTGACGAACACATAGACACAGTGTGCTCACAAGAACCACAATATTCACAAGTTAATTGTATGGTGCAACCTAAAGCGATTCGATCTCCTGTACTGGTAACAAGTATTCATGCCGAACCTACATCACCTTACTCTACTCATATTACGTTTTGTGCAAATATGAAAAAAAAAATTATATCATCCTTCTTTGACTGATGCGGGCCAAACCTTTTGTTTCATGGATCGGCTAGCTCACCTTTCCATTCTTGTTTTCATTTTAGGCAACTCATTTCCTTTCAATCATACCAGTAACACTACCTACCTTTACTGCATGTACAAAACTATTTAGTGTTGCAATTCTTGCAAACCATTTTGAGTTTAGACAAATACCGGATAGAGGGCAGATGATTGCTCTTCCTTTTGTAGCTACTTGACTATCTGAATAATGTGACAGTTCCATGTATATCTTTTCATGCCCTTTAAGCTTAATTCCTAGTTACTCCAAGTTTAGAAAATAAATATTTCAAGGACTGCCTACGTAACCTCCTGAATCAAATCTTCTTCCCCATCGCCGTTCTAAATTTTTTTAAATGCGATCCACTTATTTCGAGTACCAGTGACTTTCTTCACTAATCTCACCAATTAAAGTCACTGAAACCTACTTGTTTCATTTTCTTGGGGAAACCCCTCAAACAGTTATGTTCATACCATCACATCTAATCACTTGATAGTTTCAATTTAATCTCATATTCCATAAATAGTAATTACTTGGTGTATAAGTTGTCCCACATTGGTGTGCTAGTTTGATTTCTAGTCCTTTCATTATAACTTTGACCTTCATTGGATTCTTTATTCAAACATTGACTCATTTACATTGAGAGCAACTGGGTAGTTCACTCAATTATAATTAATTTGGTCATAGCAAACTTTTCAACCCAAATCAAGAACAACTTTTCCTTGTTAGAGCATCCTCAAAATCTTGGTAGTTATAATGTGTTGAGCCTTAATAAATGCTTACCAACGATTAACTAATTATCATCCTATAAGATGCTATGAGTGTTGGCGGTTATGTCCCAGCAGCAGGGTATAGATAATCAACTTCAGCAGAAATGTGCAACTGTTCAGCAGAAACAAACAAAAGGTCAGCAGAAACAAATCCCACTAGGTGGTTGCCGGATATTACTTGGAATCTTGTGATCACTTTCCAAAGTAAACTATTCGACCCTAATGCCTGGGTTACACGAATATCTACTTGGGATAAGACCAAATGCAGTTAGTGAATTAGGCACAATTCAGTAACCCCTTCGCTTCTAAGTGTTTATGTTTTCTGTATCGTATATCATGCATAAAACAGATCTCCTATTTATGGGAGGTTACTCTTAGCTAGTCAAAATGGAATTATGAGTATTAATCGGCCCATTAATAGCCTCATAATCATCCCCATTATAGCCGTTAGTGGTTACATGACTAATTAAACGTGGTCATTATGCAGTTGTAACTGCCACTTGAATAGGTCAAAGTCGTTACAAGCAGTACTTTCATCGATACTTTCATAGCACCTTCAGTAGAAACACTACTTCAGTGGAAACACCACTGCTTCAGTGGAAACCACAAGCATTACTTTCTACAAGCACTATCAATACAAACCACTATTAGAGTCAGGGTGTTCATGGACCATATGGGTATACACTTCGTACCTCCTAACCCATTACAAGGTGTGAACTAATCCCACAAGTGCACTAAGTTTTCCAACAATCCTCCCCAAATTTAGTTCACTTCCTTTGCATGAAAACAAACATCAAGCAAAACATGTGCATAAACGAAAATGTCCTGAGGATTGAATTTTCATCTTAGTAATTACACATTCAAATATTCGAGAATCAGGGTGTTCTAAGAATTGAACCCTTTAACCCATTTGAATACCTGAAGATAAATACACACAAGTTTTCAAACACTTATCAGCTCCCGACACTATACAAGCCATGTGTCCATATCCAAATTCATAAATGTTGTAAAAGCTAAAGTCCAAAGCTTCCTGAAGTGGCAAAACTTCAACATTTACATAGGTGGTTCCTCTTTAATCATGCTCCTGCCAAGCACTTTTCAAAGAAAAATAACCATTAAGAAGTAAATACTTCATCCTCCTTTCAGAGGTTCGAGCACAACCTTGGGATGTAAATAAAACATGTGCTCGGTCGAATGTTCACTTTCCACATTGAACTCATCTCCCAAGTTTCCTTAGGAGGGAGTTGGGTGTCCTAGCATTCAGTGACTAAGTTGGACTTAAACCCATCCCTTTAGCAGACTTTATAACCAAGTCTCTAGCCAAACCCTTTGTCAGGTGATCAGCTAAGTTCATTTGAGATCTAACAAACTCTATAGATACCACCCCATTCATGATAAGCTCACGAATCATGCTATGTCTGACACCTAAGTGTCTAGACTTACCATTGTACATCCGGCTATAAGCCTTAGCCAATGTAGCTGCACTATCACAACGGATAGAAATAGGTGCTATAGGTTTAGGCCACAATGGAATCTCAAGAAGCAAGTTTTCAACCATTCAGCTTCTTTACCAGCAGCAGCTAAGGCCACAAATTCAGATTCCATTGTTGAACTGGTGATGCAAGTTTGCTTCTTGGATGTCCAAGAAATTGCACCTCCACCAAGTAGGAATACCCACCCACTGGTAGACGAATTGTCTTCGGTGTTACTGATCCAACTTGCATCGTGTAACCTTCCAACACTGATGGGTAACCAGTATATGAGAGACTATAATCCATAGTTCTCTTCAAATACTTCAGCACCCTTTGAACGCTTGCGGTGATGAGCACTAGGATTACTAGTATATCCGCTCAATTTTCCCACTGCAAAACCAATATCAGGTCTTGTACAAGTCATGGCATACATCAAGCTGCCAATTACCCTGGAATACTCAAGTTGAGATACGTATTGCCATTATTAGGCATCGATTCTCACAAGTATCCATAGGTGTACTCATCAGAGTACAATCAAAGTAATTGAATTTCCTCAACACCTTCTCAATATAATGAGACTGAGAGATAGAGATTCTTTTACTTTCATCCTTATACCAAGGATAACATCAGCCTCCCCCATGTCCTTCATGGAGAACCTTGATGACAAAATTTCCTTTGTCAAGTCAACCTGTTTTTGGGTGCAAATATCAACATGTCATCAACATATAGACAAATAATGACTCCTTTACCAGATTCATCAAATTTGCTATACACACATTTGTCAGGTTGGTTAAGAACATAACCACTAGACAAAACCACTTCATCAAATTTTGATGCCATTGCTTAGGTGTCTGCTTTAGTCCATAAAGAGACTTAATCAGTTTACACACCTTGTTTTCATTGCCCGGCATGATGAAGCCCTGAGGTTGGTTCATATAAACCTCCTCATCCAATTCACCATTCAAGAAAGCTGTTTTCACATCCATCTGATGAATAACCAGATTGTGAATAGATGCCATAGCAATTAGCAGTCTTATGTATCGATATGAGCCACAGGGCATAAGTATCAAAATAGTCTATTCCCGACTTTTGTTTAAAGCCCGAATGACTAGTCTAGCCTTGAACTTTTCAATAGTTCCATCTACCTTCATTTTCTTTTGAAAATCCATTTGCAACCCAAGGTTTGCAACGGTGGTAGATCAACAAACACCCAAGTCTTTGTTGCCCATGATAGAATCCATCTCATCATTGATTGCTTCTTTCCAGAAAGCAATGTCCTGGGACTTCATTGCTTCTTCAAATGTCTTGGTATCATCCTCAACAATGAAGCAATAAGAGTATTGGTCAGAGACCTCATCCCTTGTTCCTTCAACTAAGTATAGTTGAAACTCAAGTCCAAATGACTTTGGAGTCCTGATCCTTTTGCTCTTTCTAAGCACAGGTTCAGGTTGTTGAACCACAACCTCATCAGGGACCCTTGATGATTCATCATCAGGGACCTCTGATACACCAGTGTCATGAGTTCCATTAGGAATCCTCAGACTTGGTCTTGGGACTGATGAGAATCTATTCTCATCAAAGTTTGCATCCCTTGATTCAATTATGGAGTTAACTGAAACATATTCATTAGGTTCAATAACATAGAACCTAAAAGCCTTGGAATGCTCAGCATATCCAACAAAGATGCAATCAATGCCTCTTTCACCCAAAGTCGTTAGCTTTGGATCAGGGAGTCTTACAACAGCCCTACAACCCCATACCTTGAGATAGTTCAGGTTGGGTTTCCTTTTATTCCAGAGTTCATAAGGGGTAACCTTGTTCCTTTTGTTGGGAACCCTATTTAATAAATAGCAAGTTGTTAACATAGCTTTACCCTAGAACCCTTGACTCATCCTGAATAGGACAACATGGAATTAACCATCTCCTTCAAAGACCCTGTTTTTCCTTTCGAAATACCATTTTGTTGAGGAGTATAAGGCGATCGTTTCATGGATTATACCAACAGACTAAAAATACATAGTATCCATGTACTCATCTCCCCTATCAGTCCTTAATCTTTTGATCAAAGACCCAAGTTGTAATTCAACTTCAGTTTTAAACACTTTGAATTTATCTAATGCTTCATCCTTAGTATGTAACAAGTATACATAACAAAACCTAGAAGCATCATCAATAAATGTCACAAAGTATTTCTTATTCCCCAAAGATGGAGTTGCATGCAAATCACACAGGTCACTGTGTATTAACTCCAAGAGCTTAGTCTCACGAATAACACCTTGAAAAGGTTTCTTGGTTATCTTGGTCAACATGCAAGTTTTACACTTTTCAGTGTCCATGTCAAAAGCTAGGATTAACCCATCCTTAGACATATCTTGCATCCTTTTATAGTGTACATGGCCAAGTCTTGCATGCCATAGGGTAGAGTCAGTCAGGTCAATGGTGGTCACAAAAGCTGAATTAACACTATCAGTGGAAATAAATACACTATCAGTGGTAATATAAAGCCTGAACATTTGATTACATAAATAACCAAAACCAATAAACACACCATTCTTAGAAAGAACAAATTTATCAGATTCAATAACTTGTTTATATCCATGATTATTCAAAACACTACTTGAAACCAAGTTCTTCCTTATATCAGGAACATGAATAACATTAAACAAAGTTCCAATCTTTCCAGAACTAAACTTAAGATCTACACAACCACGACCATGCACCAAGGTCGTGACTCATTTCCCATGTGAAGAATAGAACCATCATTCGGTGACTCATAAGTCTTGAACCAGCTTCTATCTTTGCACACATGAACTGTTGCACTAGATTCAACCCACCACGCAACATCATCATCCCGCACATAATGAGATTCAGATACATATGTAACATAATAAATCTGAAAAGATTTATTAACCATATTCGACCTTTCATGAGTTGGAAGAACCACCACTCCCGAACCATTAGTGCGATCCATTGGCTTTACCACCAACTTTAATACCCTTGCAATCCCTTTTAATGTGACCGTTTTCCCATTTCCAACAAGTAGGTGTTGCCTTCTTGTTAGGATCTTCCCTTGTGTTGTCATGATATTTGCGTTTGCCTTTGTTGTCATTGTACCGTGTGGGTTGTTATGTTCCACCATATTGACAACAGATGCACCAATAGCATTGCTACTCTTTGGCTTGTCATTATCCTGCACCTTGTGAGATTCCTCAATGCGCAGATGACTGCCCAACTCAACCAGAGTTAACTCATCTTTCTTATGTTTCAAGGTATGCTTGAAATCTTTCCAAGAAGGAGGTAGTTTGTCAATGACACAAGAGACTGAAATAGCCTCATCCATGTGCATATTATGTTGTGTAAACCTTCCAAGTATTCCAAGAAGTTCATTGTATTGTTCCATAACTGGTCTTGAATCAGTCATTTTGTAATTTGTGAAATTACTAACAAGGAACTTCTTACTTGATGCATCCTCAGCCATATATTTGGCATCCAAGGAATCCCATAGATCTTTGGAAGATTCAAGTTCTGATAAATATCAAACAGAGAATCAGACATACCATTGAGAATTAAACCTCTGCATATGTAGTCATCATTCTCCCATTTGCTCCTTCTCCTAATCTGCTCAACCATAGCATCATCCCCATCATCAGGAATAGGTGTAGTCAAAACATACACCACACTCATGCTTGACAGCAAGAAGTGCATCTTCTTCTGCCACCTCCTAAAGTCCACCCCTTCAAACTTATCAAGCTTGGAAAAGTTTGAAGCCACGTGTTTCATTGCAGCAGCAGCTATTGATTATCACAAAATAGTTTACTTTGATTGTTGGCGTGGGTGTCCCAGCAGCAGGGTATAGATAATCAACTTCAGCAGAAATGTGCAACTGTTCAGCAGAAACAAAAAAAAGGTCAGCAGAAACAAATCCCACTAGGTGGTTGCCGGATATCACTTGGAATCGTGTGATCACTTTCCAAAGTAAACTATTCGATCCTAATGCCTGGGTTACACGAATATCTACTTGGGATAAGACTAAATGCGATTAGTGAATTAGGCACAATTCAAGAACCCTTCGCTTCTAAGTGTTTATGTTTTTCGTATCGTATATCATGCATAAAACAGATCTCCTATTTATAGGAGGTTACTCTTAGCTAGTCAAAATGGAATTATGAGTATTAATCGGCCCATTAATAACCTCATAATCATCCCCATTATAGCCGTTAGTGGTTACATGACCAATTAAACGTGGTCATTATGCAGTTGTAACGGCCACTTGAATAGGTCAAATCCGTTACAAGCAGTACTTTCATCAGTACTTTCATAGCACCTTCAGTAGAAACACTACTTCAGTGGAAACAACATTGCTTCAGTGGAAACACCACTGCTTCAGTGGAAACCACAAGCATTACTTTCTACAAGCATTATCAATACAAACCACTATTAGAGTCAGGGTGTTCATGGACCTTATGGGCGTACACTCCGTACCTCCTAACCCATTACAAGGTGTGAACTAATCTTACAAGTGCACTAAATTTTCCAACAATGAGAAATCGATTAAGATGTTTATAAGGAAGGTTTGGTGAAACTAGACATTAAGATTCCGGTTATAGAAGTTGTTGAAGTTAAAGCATAGGACATTGAGTATACCTAAGCACTAATTTTATGAAAAACCAAATACCCCACGCTCATTTGGTAACAAAATTATTAGTAGTAGAATCGATTGAATTTCGGGACGAAATTCAGTTTAACGGGGTAATACTGTGAGAACCCTCACCCAATCAGGATTAGTCAACAATGGCCCGTTGACCCGACATTTGACTTTTAATTAAAAGGTGTAAAACCCTAAAGTTTGATCTCGCATTTTTTTTTTATTTGAACTTTTAACCTAGGAATTGTATTAAGTAAAACCTAAGACTACATATTATATTATTACTAATACATATTAAATAAATAACCTAAACTTGTTATATAATTAAAAAAAAATTACTAAACAAATCTTCTCCTAATCCTATCCTAACCATAAATAAACCGACCCCTCCCCTTTTCTAGCCTTAATTCACGACATCTTCATTACAACTCATAAATCAGTATTAATTAGTTCCCAAAAAAAATTATATACGTTTCTTTTCTTTATTTGGAACCGGCTCTCTCTTTTTTCTTCTTATTTCATACGACAAAGGCTCCTGGTTATTTTATTTTCCCTCTCAAGTTCAACGAGATCAAGGTTGTGGCTGCTCACTCCATTCGTGTGGGTTAGATGAGAAGTGGTGATCGACCCCTTTTGTTCTTGCTTTTTTTTTCTTAGTCTCGTTAACAGCCAGGGTACCATCCGTCTCTTTTTTTTTGTAATCCATTCGACAGACAATCATAAGTAATTAATCTGAATATGACAGAAATCTAAACCTAAACATTATCATGCTAATCTGATCTTTTTATTGTTGGCTTCTCGTTAATCTATTATAACATATAGGAAAAAGGCCACATGAAATCATAAATATAGAAACCCTAGGCTGCTTATTGTCGAGGGCTTTTATGATTTTATGTGAGATTTGGCTCGGAAAATTTCATAGTGTTGGTTTGATTTTTTTTGCCAAGTCGACACACCGATTCCTAAACTGCCGTTTGCTCTTTACATACGTCATATAGTGGTCTCTCATGGTCTCATTAAATATGATGTTTTGTGTTAGTATTTGTGTGAGTTGAGTCGATGTAAGGGCTAGTATACCTATGTTGTTCCATGTGCTCTTCTCTCCATTTAAACTAAACGTCCATCCTTGATTTCTTGTTGTTGGAAACCTTAAATAAAACGCTTAATGTGTTAGGAATATAAACTAGAACATAAATTAACGAGAGTCGAGTTTGATTTATGTGAGGCTCGTTTCATACTTGAATCGCTGGTGTCTCATATGGTTCTAGGTTGTAGCAGCAATATGTTGTCACATATTAAGGTTTAGAGTCAAAAAAGTATTGTATCTGGTCATATGCATGCATGCGTATGCTGTATGAATATGGGTATGATTTTGGAGTGGTAATTTAAGTGTGTCACAAACATTGATGATGTCACGTTTATTGGTGTGTGCTGGTGTTGAGTTATAATCAGTCATATACTATCAAATCTGGTTTAAGGTTTTGGAATAGTACATGCGCCTATATTGCATGCATGGATTTTGAATATGTTCATGTCTCATCTTTTATTAGAGTTACGTTAGTTTTGTATTTGTATTTCGTGCGTGAATTAGCATGCTTAGTTGGCCTTGTGCATAGGAGTAGTAATCGACCAAGTCCTATGTTTAGTAACGTCGTGTTATTGTTTTGGTCTCGACATTCATTAGATATTCGTGGTTTAAGAGTCGACTATTAAAATAACAAAAAAAGTCATAGTTTTATGGTTTTTGTCTCTCCTTTTGTTTCTTTTGTCCGTATAAACGTAGTCGGGTCTTGGTAATGTTTCGTTTCGAGATGTGAGTTTGTGGTCATTTCAAGAGTTTAACCAAGTATGTTTTGTATAATTAAATTCCGAGAATTCCTTGTCTCTACTTCGGTTTAACCTCTAATTCAGTCTAACTTTTAATCTTAATTCGATTCTCCATTAACTTGAATTCAATAAACATTAATCCTAACTAAGTAAGATATTAATCCAAGAAGCACCTAAACCTATGTTTTGACTATGTACTAATATGACTCCTAAATCATGTTAATAAATAACAAGTATTAAAAATTCGTTATGACATTTAAAATGGACTTATATATGATAATTGGCTACTAATTCAGGTAGATCTTTTGAAGAATGAATAGTGTGTTTTCGAGTTTTCTTTCATTTGCGTTGGTTGCTAGAGATTATTTGCTTGGACATGACTCTTTATCTCATCCGTTTCAAGGTGAGTTTTCGTGGCCCCTTTTTATATATTTTCTTGGGGGAAAATGATACTCAAAGTTATTTCAAGTTTTAATGTCGTGATTAAATATTTTTTTTTATTATTTTGGACTAGCTTGTGTGCTGATATAATTGCCTTAGGAGCACTAGTGGTTTTTGGATATTCTGTGTGATATTTCTGTGTGATATTACTGTGTGATATTTCTGTGTGGTTCTCGGGTCATGGATTTAATCCACTTGACGTGAGAGTACTCATGTTTTAGCTCCAGCTGGTAGGCATACGTGTAGTACATATGTGTTATGAATGGTTACTTGAATAACCAAGTGATCTGATTATGATATAACCGCTTGCTCTACTCTTTATTATTATACTAGCACACTTGTCCTATTTTTATATATCATGCACGGTAAATTGCTTTTGTTAATTTAAACCTACGAGCTCACTAACATTATGTTGACGTTTTCGAGTATTATTTTCAGGTGATCGATAGTCATATTTTGAAGGCATGCATTTTGAAGTCATACATTGTTCTTATACCAATGGCCGAATGACTTGGAGACCTTCTAAAGACTTAACTTTGAAAATACTAAGACTTGTGTTTTAATTATTTAGTATTGTATAAAATCTTTATGTAACATTGTAAACCTACTTCTTAAATCTTATATGGTGTTTTTCTATTATCTTATGCGATGTTACATTTTGTTGCACCTCGTGTTTCCGCTCTTAGCGGGGTGTGACATGAATATTCGAGCCAAAGGTTATAGAGAATGCCTATTTTTCTAAAATAAAAACCCAAACTATAACCAAACTAAAGTTTTCGTAAAACCCCAAACATGGTACGAGTCGGCTATCCCGAGCATTTCATCATCATTCCTAAATTATGCATAGCCTGATCACCTATGCCTAATTCAGGAGGGATCATGGAATGGTGGGGGTAGTTGCCTTGGTTCATGTTTGGTTGAACCCAAAAAACTAGGTCACCAAAATTGAATCAATGGTATGCGTATGCATTGCATTGCATTGTTTTGTTTGCATTTCTGTATATGTTGTTATGCATTTTATATGTCATCCTATACGTTCGTTTCACATCATGATCCCCTTCTAGAGTTTAAGGATGCCTTGGTTCTGTCATGCTTTGTTTGGTTTGCTACGCTAGTATGCCTTATATTAGTCGTGCTAATGGAACACTATCTTTTGATGCATCCCAACAATGCGTTGTTGGAAGGTCATATTTATTTCACTTTTAAAATGTTATATATATTATGCTATTTTGGCTATTCTAAACACTAACTTAACAACAAAGCAATTATTTCACTATGCCATTAGGGCATATGCCTCCGTCTCTATACCTCTCACTTATTAAGAAAGCGAATACACTCGATCTTAGATTATCAATAATAAGATATCACGATATAACACTTTCCACGATGAACAACATTTCTTAACTCATAAGAACCTCTTATTTGTGGAGGATGTGTCGAATTAAACAATCAATGAATAATTACTCTATGGTATTGTACTCTTTTCCTGAGTTTTAGATAACTTAGTCACTTTTCAATACGATATTACTTTTACATTAGAATACCAATAGACTGTAAGATTACCATAAGGATTATGATGTCTAAACCTTCACTTGTAATAAAGTCAAACACCTTTCAACATAGTATTTGATTGATTCGTTCATTTCCAGACCACTAATAAAAAAATCTCCGGTCACTATACGCCTTAAGTACTACCTAGATAAGTGGAACGCTTGTACTCAGGAACTTCAACTAATACTAAATTCTGAGCATAACTAGACATTAATACCCAGATTCTATTCATGAATCTTTTAATTCATAGATCGTTAATTTCAACCAAGACAAACGTTCTTCCTTGATGATTTTACTTCCACATACTTCCCTTAGATTTCTCATATATCAACTATGAGACTCGTAGTGATGTTCATTCTCATTGTTTGAACTATATTTGATACTCTTTATTCATTTCGGCTCATGAAGACAGCAACTACAATTACTTTTCCTGGATGATTGAAGATGTCACCTTCATAAACCTTTATTAACTTCGTTCACCCTATCCAACTTCATAAGTGATCTTTTCCATAATGCATGTACATAAGATCTTTGTGGTCAGTATAAATAAAACACAAAATACCATATGAGGTAAATCCAAAATTTCAAAGCAAGTCTACGACTACCAAATCTAAGACACGAGTTGGATATCTCATCATATTGTCTTTTGTTGCCTTGATGCATAACCACTAACTGTCTTTCGTCACAACATTACACAACCATGACCCTCCTGATGTGTTAAAATATTCAACAAGCCCTAATTTATACTTTCATATCTACCTTAAAATTCATAATAGCATACTACATGGCTCAAGGAACATATTGGAAACATACGAACGACCTTTTTATAGCAAACGTTTACAATTACCACATCAGGTCTTGTATCTATGCGGTATCTATTCGACCACGTGTTGTCCCCAACAACCCATTACCGTCTACCGAACATCCCTTCATGCTAAGCATATCTAAAACCCATTTCCTTCTCATTCTTTGCAGTTGACATGTACGGCTTAAGCTAAATAACATTCCTTCACCCATTTAGAAACCTTCATATCATACCATAGTTGTAAATCTCTACTTTTATGAATTTCATAGACAAAAATTGCCCTTATATTCATAATTACAACTATAATAAATCTTTCTAGCACATGTTATTCTTGCCTCAATTCTCGACTAATGAACCCATCTAACATATGTAAACCTATTGGACTTAGCTTATAACTTGTTAATGCGCTAAATTTAAAAACTTGATACTAGGCTTATTACAGGAACCAATGTATAAGTAAACTTGGACTAAACTCCTTGGCAAATTTGACTAATCGAACTAGTTGGCCCGATATGAAAATCAATAACTTGTAAACTTGTAAGACCGGAACACTTAATAAATTGATTACGACGGACTAATAACGGTTGAGATTTATTAGAACTAGACATTTACCACGACTAGTTAAGACCGGAAATTTAAAACGACAAATTTAACCCGTTTATATTAGCAACTTAATACACACTTAGGAAATTATCGTTTAAAATAAATATTTTATAACCTAAAACATTTTATTATATACAAACGTTTTAAATTTAAACCGGAATAAATGACAGAAATGCAAATATTATACAACCAGAAAAAAAAAAAAAAAAAAAAAAAAAAAAAAAAAAACATCCGTATATCATAAATGGGAATTTTATAACTCTTTATGAGCAATTGTTTACATCCACAAATTCTACAACTAGCATTTTTTCCAAGTTTCTTAAATTACGATTCATGTTGTAATACAAAACAGAAGACACAGAATATATTATGGCACCAAAACATCACGCGAGCAAATATGTTATTGATAGGAGATGTACCTAACAAAACACTTCCTTGATAGTCATTGCAAAAGATCATCCTTTTTGCCTTAAATGCTTCATTCTTCTTGTCTGTTACAATATTAACATATGTCAACGTCCGTTTTGTTTTGACGAACACATAGACCTGAGTGTGCTCACAAGAACCACAATATTCACAAGTTAATTGTATGGTGCAACCTAAAGCGATTCGATCTCCATCTGGTAACAAGTATTCATGCCGAACCTACATCACCTTACTCTACTCATATTACGTTTTGTGCAAATATGAAAAAAAAAATTATATCATCCTTCTTTGACTGATGCGGTCCAAACCTTTTGTTTCATGGATCGGCTACCTCACCTTTCCATTCTTGCTTTCATTTTAGGCAACTCATTTCCTTTCAATCATACCAATAACACTACCTACCTTTACTGCATGTACAGAACTATTTAGTGTTGCAATTCTTGCAAACCATTTTGAGTTTAGACAAATACCGGATAGAGGGCAGATGATTGCTCTTCCTTTTGTAGCTACTTGACTATCTGAATAATGTGATAGTTCCATGTATATCTTTTCATGCCCTTTAAGCTTAATTCCTAGTTACACCAAGTTTAGAAAATAAATATTTCAAGGACTGCCTATGTAACCTCCTGAATCAAATCTTCTTCCCCATCGGCGTTCTAAATTTTTTTTAATGCGATCCACTTATTTCGAGTACCGGTGACTTTCTTCACTAATCTCACCAACTAAAGTCACTGAAACCTACTTGTTGCATTTTCTTGGGGAAACCCCTCAAACAGTTATGTTCATACCATCACATCTAATCACTTGATAGTTGCAATTTAATCTCATATTCCATAAATAGTAGTTACTTGGTGTATAAGTTGTCCCACATTGGTGTGCTAGTTTGATTTCTAGTCCTTTCATTATAACTTTGACCTTCATTGGATTCTTTATTCAAACATTGACTCATTTACATTGAGAGCAACTGGGTAGTTCACTCAATTATAATTAATTTGGTCATAGCAAACTTTTCAACCCAAATCAAGAACAACTTTTCCTTGTTAGAGCATCCTCAAAATCTTGGTAATTAAAATGTGTTGAGCCTTAATAAATGCTTACCAACGATTAACTAATTATCATCCTATAAGATGCTATGAGAAATCGATTAAGATGTTTATAAGGAAGGTTTGGCGAAACTAGACAATAAGATTCCGGTTATAGAAGTTGTTGAAGTTCAAGCATAGGACATTGAGTATACCTAAGCACTAATTTTATGAAAAACCAAATACCCTACGCTCATTTGGTAACAAAATTATTAGTAGTAGAATCGATTGAATTTCGGGACGAAATTCCGTTTAACGAGGTAATACTGTGAGAACCCTCACCCAATCAGGATTAGTCAACAATGGTCCGTTGACCCAACATTTGACTTTTAATTAAAAGGTGTAAAACCCTAAAGTTTGATCACGCATTTTTTTATTTATTTGAACTTTTAACCTAGGAATTGTATTAAGTAAAACCTAAGACTACATATTATATGATTACTAATACATATTAAATAAATAACCTAAACTTGTTATATAATTAAAAAAAAAATTACTAAACAAATCTTCTCCTAATCCTATCCTAACCATAAACAAACCGACCCCTCCCCTTTTCTAGCCTTAATTCACGACATCTTCATTACAACTCATAAATCAGTATTAATTAGTTTCCAAAAAAAATTATATACGTTTCTTTTCTTTATTTGGAACCGGCTCTCTCTTTTTTCTTCTTATTTCATACGACAAAGGCTCCTGGTTATTTTATTTTCCCTCTCAAGTTCAAGGATATCAAGGTTGTGGCTGCTCACTCCATTCGTGTGGGTTAGATGAGAAGTGGTGATCGACCCCTTTTGTTCTTGCTTTTTTTTTTCTTTGTCTCGTTAACAGCCAAGGTACCATCCGTCTCTTTTTTTTTGTAATCCATTCGACACACAATCATAAGTAATTAATCTGAATATGACAGACATCTAAACCTAAACGTTATCATGCTAATCTGATCTTTTTATTGTTGGCTTCTCGTTAATCTATTATAACATATAGGAAAAAGGCCACATGAAATCATAAATATAGAAACCTAGTCGCTATTGTCGAGGGCTTTATGATTTTATGTGAGATTTGGCTCGGAAAATTTCATAGTGTTGGTTTGATTTGTTTTGCCAAGTCGACACGATTCCTAAACCGCCGCTTGCTCTTTACATACGTCATATAGTGGTCTCTCATGGTCTCATTAAATATGATGTTTTGTGTTAGTATTTGTGTGAGTTGAGTCGATGTAAGGGCTAGTATACCTATGTTGTTCCATGTGCTCTTCTCTCCATTTAAACTAAACGTCCATCCTTGATTTCTTGTTGTTGGAAACCTTAAATAAAACGCTTAATATGTTAGGAATATAAACTGGAACATAAATTAACAAGAGTCGAGTTTGATTTATGTGAGGCTGGTTTCATACTTGTGTCGCTGGTGTCTCATATGGTTCTAGGTTGTAGCAGCAATATGTTGTCACATATTAAGGTTTAGAGTCAAAAAAGTATTGTATCTGGTCATATGCATGCATGCGTATGCTGTATGAATATGGGTATGATTTTGGAGTGGTAATTTAAGTGTGTCACAAACATTGATGATGTCACGTTTATTGGTGTGTGCTGGTGTTGAGTTATAATCAGTCATATACTATCAAATCTGGTTTAAGGTTTTGGAATAGTACATGCGCCTATATTGCATGCATGGATTTTGAATATGTTCATGTCTCATCTTTTATTAGAGTTACGTTGCGTTTTGTATTTGTATTTCTGTTAAATTTTGGGGTATCAATCTGTGGCAAACATATCATTCTATCAATTGCTAATGGCTTTCAAGTTATGTTCATTGCAGAGATTCTACAGGGGTTAATCATGGACAAAGAATAAACAGTTTAAAGTTCCAAGATGCTCGTTTCTGCTGAAGCTATACCCATTTGGCGATGAGTCATTTATAGCCGTTAGAAGGGTCTTTGTGTAACTTAATCTCCTATTTAATAAGTCCCTTAATCTAGGGTTAGAAACACTTGTGTGTGCAGTCATTGTATCACACTCTTCTCTTCTTTCTGATCGTTTCATTGGTCTTGTCTTGTCTTTGTACTTACATGATTATTGTCTCATTGACATTAATCTAACCTTGAAATTTTTTTGATACTATTGTAAACTTAATCTAAGCTGACTATTGTGGCTTAGGTTTGAATAAAGGTTCTATTGTTCATCTTGTATTGCTTACACTTTCGTACATGGTATCAGAGATTCAGGCACATTGATTCTCTTGACAACAAATTGGTTTGGGGTTATTGCTATTGGCGTAATCCTTTGGTTATCTTCTACTTACAATTAGCCCTAGACTAAGTGAATCTAGGGTAATTGTGATTTGTTCTTCCACTGCATATTTCTCTGTAAGTCTAAGTCTTACCTCTTCTTTAAACATATAGTACTTAAGTCTTGTGGGTGCAAACGGGTAGACTAACATCTTGATCTGCCACCTTTGAGTTGTACTGAATACCTCTCACGGTTTACCCTAGTCCACGTGCTTGGTGATTGTTGTCTCTTCTATACAAAGTCTTATTTATTTCTTTATCCGTCTATCTCCTTTGTCTTTTATTTTTTGTGTGTTTTTGTCTATATTATCATATATGTCTATCTTATTGTTTGTTCTATGGCTATTGGTGATGATAATATTGGGGGTGGTGGTTCTTCCACTGAGAAAAGCTTATCCTTTAGTGATGCTTTGTATTTACACCCCAATAACACAAATGGTACACCCATTATTACTATCAAACTCACTAGAACTGAAAATTACAAAATATGGAATATGGACATGACCTTTGCCTTAAGGAACCACAATAAGTTAGGGTTTATTATTTAATTTACTTGCATAAGATATGATTCGAACCCTAGTCTTGCTAATCAATGGGATACTTGCAACTCTGTTGTAGTTACTTGGATCATAACTCTCGATACTGAACTATTTGCAGTCTATATATGCTAAAAGCGCTTTGTAAAGTGTGGAATGATCTTAAAAACCTATGATAAGGTTGATGGTTGACTATCTTTAATTTTATATAAAATATAAACTCTCTAGTCAAGTGGGTCATCTCTTGCTGATTACTATAACAACCTTAACTCTTTATGAAAACAATTTGATTGTATGATTAGCTTGCCCCCTTGCACTTGTGAGGTCTGCAAAACATTTTGAAAAACACAATCAGCTAATCAAATTAATGCAATTTCTTATGGGTCTTGATGATTCCTATGTTCCCATCGGCAATATTTTAAACCAGATCCTTACCTAATGTCAAAACTGCTTTTCTCGTTGTTTCTGGAGAAGAATCTCACAGAAATGTTTCATCTGGGAATAGCTCTTAAAACCCAATGCTACAGCCTTTGTCGCAAAACTTTGATGGTGGAAATTTTTGATAACAAAAAGGATTTAACAACAATTTTAAAAATTGGTTTCATGCCGTAACATTTCAAACAACAGAGGACCAAACATGAATCTCAAATGTACTAATCAGAAAACAACCAGTCACAATCGTTGATAGATGTTATGATTTGGTTGGTTATCCTCTGATATGTTAAAAGGAATTTTAATTCCAAACCCTTCAAAGCAGTGAACAATGTTTCACTGCATACTAATCTTTCCACTAATAATGGAGCTAGCAACTCCTGCCTCTTTGTCTAATGAATAGCTCCGCACTTATGAGTCCGCTTAATGACAACAATGTGTCTCTCTAATGCCAATGTAAAGTGTAAAATTTTTCGTGAACCTTCTTTAATGGCGTTGTCAAGTTTAACATAAACTTTGATAAATTTTTTAACAACAACACTAAAACCTTATCCGAAACATATGTCTTGGTTGGATTGTTGATTCTAGTGCAAATCACATATGACTGTTTCTGCAAAAATTTTAATTAATGTTGTTGACATTTCAAATCTTGGTCTAACCGTTGGTCATCCCAATGGTACTCGTGCCTTAATTACTAAAATGGTGACTTAAAGGTCAATAATGACCTAACTCTTTTGATGTTCCGTTGTTCCCGAGATAAATGCTTGTTGTCTCCGTTCATAAGATGAGACAATAAAATGTTTGTTGGCTTTAATGAATCTAATTGCTATATACAGGATTTACATCAAAAAATGATTGTGGGGATTGGTAAACAATGTAATGGGTTATATATGTTTGATATTGATTCTACATGTAAGATTGCTTCTAATAACCCTGATTGCTTTGTCATGTTTCTAGAAATCTGGCATCAAAGACTTGGTCATCCCTCCCACCAAGTCCTACATATACTTAAGTCCACACTTAATCTTGATGGAACCTCCGAATCAACCATCTCTGTGATACTTGTAATAAAGCTAAACAAACCAGGAACCATTTCTATAAGTGAACATAATCAACTAAAATTGGTCAACTTGTTCATCTAGATGTATGGGGACCATATAAAGTCACTAGCAGAGATGGTTACAAATATTTTTTAACCATTGTTGATGACTATTCTAGGGCAAATTGTTTACATGCTTAAGGGAAAGGATGATGTTTATGTTTCCATTGTTAACTTTACTCACATGCTAGCAAATCAATTTGAACACAATGTTAAGATATTCAAGTGACGGAATGTAATTTGTCAATAACAAACTTCAACACTTCTTTCATGAAAAGGGAAATTTACATCAAACCTCTTGTGTTTACACACCTCAACAAAATGGTATTGCAGATAGGAAACATAGGCATCTCCCATGTGGCTAGATCCCTTATGTTTCCGTGGGGATTACCTCTATATCTTTGGCCTGAATGTGTTTCTAACCGCTGCTATGTCATAAATGGTTACCCTCTTCCGTGTTGTCCGGCAAGTCTCCCTTCTTCCTTGTGTATGGGCATGACCCTTCACCTCTCGTCCTTAGAGTCTTTGGTTGCTTATGCTATGCCACCATTCTCAACATCTCTGATAAATTTGGTAGTAGGTCCGAAAAAAGTGTCTTTATTGGCTATTCAAATGAGAAAAAAGGTTACAAACTCTTGAGCTTAGAAACAAAAAAATATTTTTTACTCCAGAGATGTCAAATTTTATGAAACTGTTTTTCCTTTCAAAATGAAAAATACTTTGTCAAAACATTTTGTTGAAACTCATGTGCCTAAAGATTTAAATCAGAAAAATTTCTTAGACTCACAAATAAGTCCCAATGATGAAGGGAGAGTGACATCCTATGATGATGGCACAATGGTAAGTCATCCTACTAGGATTGATGAACCGCTTGCAACATCTATAGATGATAATACACACCCTGAGGGCACCATATCACATGAATCACATCCTCGCTGATGCATCTTCGATTCTACTGATACATCACCTCGATTTCAATAACAGAAAGAGGCTTGCCACCACTACTG
Source organism: Chrysanthemum makinoi (assembly GCA_910596185.1). NCBI lineage: Eukaryota > Viridiplantae > Streptophyta > Magnoliopsida > Asterales > Asteraceae > Chrysanthemum > Chrysanthemum makinoi. The sequence goes on from OU343216.1 coordinate 84,173,802, forward strand.
TTAGAAGGTAAACCGAGCTTCTAAGTTGCCCAAGAATCTTAATGACTTTATTATAGAAGGGGAAGTCAAATATGGTGTTGAAAAGGTTGTTAATTATTCTAATTTAAACAAAGATAATTACTGCTTTGCTTCTAGTCTTAATAAAAGTATTGAACCTACCTGCTATGAAGAAGCTATCCTTGATGTAATTGTTGATGCTATGAACTCTGAAATTGAGGCCTTAAATGAAAATCATGCTTGGGATATAACCGATCTCCCACCTAATAGAACTCCCATTGGTTACAAATGGATCTTTAAAATCAAATATAAAGCCAATGGTGAAGTTGATAGATACAAGGCTAGATTAGTTGTTAAAGGTTATAATCAAAGGGAAGGAATAGACTATGATGAAACCTTTTCTCATGTTGTGAAAATGTCTACTGTTAGATGTCTTATTGCTTTAGCCGTGAAAACAAATGGCCTCTTTTCCAACTTGATGTTAACAATGCTTTTTTGTATGGAGATCTTGATGAAGATATCTATATGACCATCCCTAAGGGGTTCTGTAATGAGAACAATAAAATTAAAGTTTGCAAACTTGTCAAGTCCCTGATATGGCCTAAAACAAGCTCCCATGAAATGGAATGAAAAACTTGTCAGTGTTTTAAAGGAAAATAATTTTGTTCAATCTTTCAATGATCATTCTTTGTTCACCAAAACAGAGAATAACAAGTTTATTGCTCTGCTTGTTTATTTGGATGATATTGTCCCATCGAAACTGCATTGATGAGATAAACCTATTCAAAGAATTTCTAAAATCAAAATTTCATATTAAAGACTTGGGAAATCTAAAATATTTTCTTGGCATTGAGGTTTTAAAACTGGGAATGACATTTGTCTCTCCCAAAGAAAATATTGTCTTGAACTCCTCAAAGAATTTAGTCTTCTTGGGTGCAAACCTTGTCCACCCTATGGACCAACTCTCTTCCTTCCATACATTCCCACTCAGATGATCCTTTACTTGTCAACATCATCGGGTTATCAAGTTACTGGGAAACTTATCTATCTCACCCATACAAGACCTGACATCTCATACTCGGTTCATTGTCCGCATAATATATGCATTCTCCTTGAAATCTCATCCGAATGTGCCTCAATGTACTGAGATATCTAAAAGGAGCTCCGGAAAAGGTCTAAGGTACAAATAAAGAACTCAAAATCATCTTGAAGGATATAGTGATGCCGATTGGGCCAAATGCAAGAAAACCATAAAATCAATGTGGTATTGTGTTTTCTTTAATGACCGCCTCTGATCTCATGGAAAAGTAAAACAAAACACTCTTTCAAAATCTTCCATGTAAGGAGTATAGATCTATGTCTAATCTGCTGGTGAAATCATTTGGATTCAAAAATCTTAAAGGATCTAAAAGTTGATATTAATCTCCTGTTAATCTTTTGTGATAACAAATCGCTTTACAACCTGCTGTCAACCCTGTTTTCCATGAAAGATCAAAACACTTTGAAATTGATGTTCACTTCATCAGGGGAAAAATTGCTAGAGGTGTTATAAGCTAAAAAGATTGGTCTTCAAACCAACCGCTGACATACTCACTAAAAACCTCCCCTGCCTATCAGATAAATTTTGTGTGAAAATTGATATTGTTTGATATGTTTGCCCACAAGATTAAGGGGAATGTTAAATTTGGGGTATCAATCTGTGGCAAACATATCATTCTATCAATTGCTAATGGCTTTCAAGTTCTGTCACAGAGATTCACAGGGGTTAATCATGGACAAAGAATAAAAGGTTTAAAGTTCCAAGATGCTCTTTCACTGAAGCTATACCCATTTCTCCGATGAGTCATTTATAGCCGTTAGAGGGGTCTTTGTGTAACTTAATCTCCTATTTAATAAGTCCCTTAATCTAGGGTTAGAAACACTTGTGTGTGCAGTCATTGTATCACACTCTTTCTTCTTCTTTCGCCATTTCATTGGTCTTGTTTGTTTTGTACTTACATGATTATTGTCTCATTGACATTAATCTAACCTTGTAACATTTTGGATACTATTGTAAACTTAATCTAAGCTGACTATTGTGGCTTAGGTTTGAATAAAGGTTCTATTGTTCATCTTGTGTTGCTTACACTTTCGTACAATTTCATACGTGAATTAGCATGCATGGTTTTGGCCTTGTACGCATAGGAGTAGTAATCGACCAAGTCCTATGTTTAGTAACGTCGTGTTATTGTTTTGGTCTCCATATCATTAGATATTCGTGGTTTAAGAGTTTAATTATTAAAAATAACAAAAAGTCATAGTTTTATGGTTTTTGTCTCTCCTTTGTTTTGTCCGTATAAACGAAGTCGGTCTTGGTAATGTTTCGCTGAGATGTGAGTTTGTGGTCATTTCAAGAGTTTAACCAAGTATGTTTTGTATAATTAAATTCCGAGAATTCCTTGTCTCTACTTCGGTTTAACCTCTAATTCACTTAACTTTTTAATCTTAATTTATCTCCATTATCTTGAATTCAGTAAACATTAATCCTAACTAAGTTAGATATTAATCCAAGATGCACCTAAACCTATGTTTTGACTATGTACTAATATGACTCCTAAATCATGTTAATAAATAACAAGTATTAAAATTCGCTATGACATTTAAAATGGACTTATATATGATAATTGGCTACTAATTCAGGTAGATCTTTTGAAGAATGAATAGTGTGTTTTCGAGTTTTCTTTCATTTGCTTGGTTGCTAGAGATTATTTGCTCGACATGACTCTTTATCTCATCCGTTTAAGGTGAGTTTTCGTGGTCTCCTTTTTATATATTTTCTTGGGGGAAAATGATACTCAAAGTTATTTCAAGTTTTAATGTCGTGATTAAATATTTTTTTTTTATTATTTTGGACAAGCTTGTGTGCTGATATAATCATTTTAGAGCACTAGTGGTTTTTGATATTCCTGGTGATATTTCGTGGTTCTCGGTCATGGATTTAATCCACTTGACGTGAGAGTACTCATGTTTTAGCTCCAGTTGGTAGGCATACGGTAGTACATATGTGTTATGAATGGTTACTGAATAACCAAGTGATCTAATTATGATATAACCGTCTATTCTTACTCTTTATTATTATATTGGAGCACACTTGTCCTATTTATATATATCATGTAACGGTAAATTGCTTTTGTTAATTTAAACCTACGCAGCTAACCAACATTATAGTTGACGCTGAAAGCCATTATTTTCAAAAGTGATCGATAGTCATATTTTGAAAGGTATGCATTTTGAAAGTCATACATTGTTCTATTATACCAATGACC
>OU343216.1:84177203-84209630 GCA_910596185.1 Chrysanthemum makinoi
AAATACTTCCCCTTGTGATAGAAAGTAATAAATGTTTGGTAGATAAATTCTTGATTGTATATATATGTACTCAAACTACTTCATTTCATTCATCTCAAATATTTTCAAAGTTAGTAAAGTTTTTCTCTTGTTTCCTCTCCATAAAACCGGTCATACAAAGGAGATAGAAGAAATCATCCAAGTTTTTCCATTATCAAGTGTTTAACAATCTAGTATATACCTCTTGTTTAGGTTTTGAAATAAAAACCTAGAGTGTTTAGGTTTAATCCTTGTTCTAATCACCTCATCAAGTAACTAGTAAGCATATCACTTTCATTTTACATCTTTCATTTTCATTTCATATCTATTTCATCATTTTTGAGCAAAGCATGCAAGACTTGTGGATATTTATACCATTTTTAACATTGTTTTTAGAAGTTATATATATATATATAAGTCATCCTATAAATTATCCCTTGTTATATATTAGTCTTGATGATGTTTAGGAACCCATGACACCCTAAGAAGGTGTATGGTAGGATTAGAATAGCTTTGGAGTTGTTTTGAAGGGTTTGGAATAGGTTTAGTCACCGAAAAACTCTTTTGACAAGTCTTATAAAGTGGTCTGATCTTATTTTGTATTTCTGGAAAATCCGACAGTAGACATGAATTTTTGGCCTAGATATTTAGAAAATATACTTTAAAACAAATCCGTGGCAGGAACGGATTAAGCGGGCTATAACGAAGAAGTTATGAATTTTTCAAGTTTGCGACGAAATATATATTTCACGAAAATTTCACACACTATTTTTGTATTATGCGAGTCAAAAGCAGTCTTAAGCTTTATAAATTATACTTATCAAAAATATATTCGTGTATACTTTGTCTGAAGCAAGGACGCGTAATAAGTGAAAGCGGATTTAACGACCTAAAATATACACGTTTTACAAAATTGCAGTAACTTTATTTTTAGAAAAACTATATTATTTTTATTTGTCAAGTGTTACGGTAAACAAAACGACCATACTGAAGGCTATTTTTAGCGTTGGACAAGAACTTTTATAACGAGATGTCTTCTAATAAAATCAAGATCACCACATATTTTTCAAAATGACCAACCGTTTGTATAGCGGAGTTGTAATAAATTATTCTGGTTGTTTAAACTTTGCCGAAACTCACTTTTTAAACCACATTTGGACAAAGTCACCATATTTAACCTCTATTATCTTTATGATTGAGACCTCTGTAATGAAAACTTCGTGTACTAAAACTGAGATTTTGATACAAGCTTTCTAAAACCGTTGGATTCGTTTCTAGTTCGAATTACACCATTTTACGACTAGCTTTTGAGGCCATTTTTGTCACTTTCATGAAATTTCCAACGACATTATTTTACGACGAAAAGTTATAATTTCACAATAAATCATTAAGAAACTAGTGTAGGATGACATTTTTGGCGTATACTTGTAAAGTAATTTAGAATGGTCAAGCGTCAAAAGAGTATTTTAATGATAAGTATTATTTTCAAAACTCACTAATGGTATAAATAACATCTGATGCATGCATAACATTTCATCATAACTCATTCATTATCATATCATTCATAATAGGTCAAGGTTAAAGTATCACGCTACATTTGATACTCGCTCTTGTCATCGTACCAATTCATCAAGTGAGTTTTCATAGCCCCATTTTCAATTGTTTAGAACTATTTTGGGGGAGATACATGCTTAACTATTTTTAACAAGTACTTTAGAGTTTTAAGGATAACTTCTATCATGATCACCATTGTTTCAAAACTGGATGTTGTACTATATTAGTTGTACTTGTTTATTTGGTATAGTTCATCGTGTATAAAGTTCTGTAATGGAGTTACTCTTGACATCACATCGTGTAAAGTTCTATGGGTTGACTCTTGATACATCGTGAATATAAAGTTCTATGTCGGTTGACTACTTGATACATCGTCGTATAAAGTTCTATATGGATGACTCGCACGATACATCGTCGATATAAAGTTCTATGTCGGTTGACTCTTGATACATCGTTAAGTATAATAAATCGGTTGACTCATACATTGAGTCTAGTTCTATTGATTAAGTGCTATTGTTCGTCTAGTTAAAGGTACTATTGTGAATTCATGACATCATGTGTTTGAACATAAACTATACACATTTTGGCGGTGAGGTTGTGACACCGGCGTTGCAAAGTTTGTATGGGCTGAACTTGGGTGGTTCAATTCTGATACCGCATAAGCGATTTTGAAAGGCTTTACATTTCAACACAAACTCTATGAACTCACTCAACCTTTGTGTTGACACTTTTTAGCATGTTATCTCAGGTATCTAAGGCATTCACTTCATGGCATGCATTTGGACACATCATGGAGTGTAATGACGGCGTCTCACTTGGTTTTTACGTACTTTAAAACATCGTTTGAATTGTAACAAACTTATTTCCGCGCAAGTTGATTTTCATTTGGGACCTACTTTGTAAACTCTGATTGTTTTATTAAATCAGCGATGTTCTTTTCAAAGCGACACTTTAGGTCGTTCAATATAACTGTGATTGTGATGCTATGATGATCCAATCGAGAATTCCATTCGGCTGCAAAAGTAATTTGGGGTGTGACTTGGGCATGAGCAGTTATAGAGAGAACTAGTTGCATCATTGACCCTAGACTATAACTACATCATTATAGCATCTCATCATTTCATCATAAGTGCATATTCACTTTACATGTTTATCGTGCATTTTGAGTTGTTTACTTTCATTTCAAAATCGATTGTCACATTGATGCCTTCAATTACCATCATCATTTCACATCACTTTGACATGGAGAATGCCACGTCATTCCTATCATGGATTTTAACATTAGTTGACTCAACACCAAACATCATATGAGTCGATTAGTCCAAGCATTGCATAGTTACTCCCAAATTATACATAGCCTGATCACCTATGTCTAATTCGGGAAGAATCATGCAATGAAAGATAGTGGAAACATATGTGTAGCAATTCCCAATGAGCAAAATTTTCAAAAGGCAGTTAATCAAACCGGTTTAGCCTAATCTCATAGCAGTTCTTGTTTGATGAGTTGTGAGATTAAGTAAAATCGGTTACCTAAAATCTTTTGAGGGTTTTGCTGAATGAGGAAAGTTGCCATCAAACCCTAAAGGAGACTAACCGAAGGCAATCGGGGTAATTCCTTTCAGTTGAAGTGAATGTGACCTTCGTATTTTAGTCATATTTCAAAACATATTTCATGCTTCATTATTCATCATTTATGATGAACTAGGTTTACGAGGCATCAAATCGTGACACTTAGTGGTTTGGCTGCGAATTCATGATCATATCATCACGGACATTTCATATAGACTAAGTTTAGTCTACATTTCATTAGCATCATTTTCATCATGTTAGTTCATTCATGAATTTGCATTTCACATTAAGCGTAAATTTCATATTAAATAAACGTTATCGCGTAAGTTATTATTTTGAACATTTAATCAGATACTTCTAAAAATGATCCCGATATATTTTTATACTTACATTTAGTTATAAAAACAATATTTTGAGTTTACCTAGTGTTTTAAATTTATTTTGTATATAAATCGTTAAATTTATATTATTACGACGCTTTTCTTAAAAACTACACGATAATTATTATATCACTCAAATTTTACAAGAAATGTATTTTTACAATTTTTATGATCTCATTATACTTTACTTTGATCTATTAAAAATTACTTTTACCTAAAACCACCTTAAATACACTAATGTATATACAAACCTTACAAGTTATTATTACATAAACATTTACTTACACTTTTTAACAAATACTTACATTATAAAAGAAAAAAAAAATATACTTTGTAAATACTTCCCCCCTTGGCCGACCAAGGGGGGGTAAGCATTAAATGTTTGGTAGATAAATTCTTGATTGTATAGATATGTACTCAAACTACTTCACTTCATTCATTCATCTCAAATATTTTCAAAGTTAGTAAAGTTTTTCTCTTGTTTCCTCTCCATAAAACCGGTCATACAAAGGAGATAGAAGAAATCATCCAAGTTTTTCCATTATCAAGTGTTTAACAATCTAGTATACACTCTTGTTTAGGTTTTGAAATAAAAACCTAGAGTGTTTAGGTTTAATCCTTGTTCTAATCACCTCATCAAGTAACTAGTAAGCATATCACTTTCATTTTACATCTTTCATTTTCATTTCATATCTATTTCATCATTTTTGAGCAAAGCATGCAAGACTTGTGGATATTTATACCATTTTTAACATTGTTTTTAGAAGTTATATATATATATATAAGTCATCCTATAAATTATCCCTTGTTATATATTAGTCTTGATGATGTTTAGGAACCCATGACACCCTAAGAAGGTGTATGGTAGGATTAGAATAGCTTTGGAGTTGTTTTGAAGGGATTGGAATAGGTTTAGTACGAGAAAAACTCTTTTCGACAAGTCTTATAAAGTGGTCTGATCTTATTTTGTATTTCTGGAAAATCCGACAGTAGACATGAATTTTTGGCCTAGATATTTAGAAAATATACTTTAAAACGAATCCGTGGCCACTTGAACGGATTAAAAGCGAATTCTAAACGAAGAAGTTATGAATTTTTCAAGTTTGATGACGAAATATATATTTCCTACGAAAATTTCACACTATTTTTGTATTATGCGAGTCAAAAATGAGTCTTAAGCTTTATAAATTATTTGACTTATCAAAATATATTAGTATACTTTGATCTGAAGCTAAGGGCGTATAATCAAAGCGGTTTGTAACGACTTAAAATATACGTTTTACAAAATTGCCGTAACTTTATTTTAGAAAAACTATATTATTTTTATTTGTCAAGTGTTGACGGTAAACAAAACGCCATATTGAAGGCTATTTTTAACGTTGACGTAGAACTTTTTATAACGAGATGTCTTCTAATAAAATCAAGATCACCAAGCATATTTTTCAAAATGACCAACCGTTTGTATAGCGGAGTTGTGATAAATTATTTACGGTTGTTTAAACTTTGCCGAAACTCACTTTTTAAACCACATTTGGACAAAGTCACCATATTTAACCTCTATTATCTTTATGATTCGAGACCTCTATGACGAAAACTCATGTACTAAAACTTCGAGATTTTGATACAAGCTTTCTAAAACCGTTGGATTCGTTTCCTAACGTTCGACGTACACCATTTTACGACTAGCTTTTCGAGGCCATTTTGTCACTTTCATGAAATTTCCAACGACATTATTTTACGACGAAAAGTTATAATTTCACAATAAATCATTAAGAAACTATTGTAGGATGACATTTTGACGTAAATACTTGTAAAGTAATTTTAGAATGGTCAAGGCGTCAAAGAGTATTTTCGACGATAAGTATTATTTTCAAAACTCACTAATGGTATAAATAACATACGAAATGCATGCATAACATTTCATCATAACTCATTACGTATCATATCATTCATAACAGGTCAAGGTTAAAGTATCGCTACATTTGGTGTACTTTTCACTCTTGTCATCATACCAATTCATCAAGTGAGTTTTCATTAGCCCATTTTCAATTGTTTAGAACTATTTTGGGGGAGATACATGCTTAACTATTTTTAACAAGTACTTTAGAGTTTTAAGGATAACTTCTATCATGATCACCATTGTTTCAAAACTGGATGTTGTACTATATTAGTTGTACGTGTTTGTTTGGTATAGTTCAAATCGTGTATAAAGTTCTATGTCAGTTGACTTCTGATACACATAAATCGTCGTATAAAGTTCTATGTCCGTTGACTACTGATACATCGTCGTATAAAGTTCTATGTCAGTTGACTACTGATACATCGTCTTATAAAGTTCTATGTCGGAGTTGACTCTTGATACATCGTCGTATAAAGTTCTATGTCAGTTGACTCTGATACATCGTCGTTATAAGTTACGTGTCGGTTGACTCGCGATACATCATCGTATAATGTTCTCATCGGTTGACTTCTGATACATTGAGTCTAGTTCTATTGATTAAGTGCTATTGTTCTACGTCTAGTTAGGTACTATTGTGAATTCATTTGACATCATGTGCTTGAACATAAACTATACACATTTTGGCGGTGGAGTTGTGAACACCGGGTTGCAAGTTTTGTATAAGAACTTGGGCGGGTGGATTTACAATGCTTCTTTGCATAAGCGATTTTGAAGGCTTTACATTTCAACACAAACTCTATGAACTCACTCAACCTTTGTGTTGACACTTTTTAGCATGTTTTATCTCGGGTATCTAAGGCATTCACTTCATGGCATGCATTTGGACACATCATGGAGTCGCGATAATGACGGCGTCTCACTGGGTTTCGTGCTTTAAAACATCGTTTGAATTGTAACAAACTTATTTCCGCACAAGTTGATTTTCATTTGGGACCTACTTTGTAAACTCCGATTGTTTTATTAAATCAAACGATGTTCTTTTCAAACGACACTTTAGGTCGTTCAATATAACTGTGATTGTGATGCTATGACAGTCAATCCCCAGAAATTCCATTCCGCTGCAAAACAGGTAATTTGGAGGTGTGACAGACTACCATCACCTTAGATTAGATAATTAGAGAAGTAGAGTAATCGGTAGAAATACCAACCCCCCAAATTCAAACCCCGAGATTCGTACCTTTCCATTTCCTAAAAAAACATAAAAAAGATAAAAAATAATCTTCCTCAACCTCAACCTTAGCGTAGTAACTTCTCACTAGCATTCCTATTCCCCTAGAGAACGATATCAATACCCGTGGCTTACCTAATACTACACTACAACGATTAGGTTCACTGCCTAGGGTGTTATAAAACTTGCTCGAAGAAAAGGAAGTTCCTTTGACCCCGAACGACGCGTGTAGCATTATCAAGTTTTTGGCGCCGCTGCCGGGGAATAGAATAGCTAGTTAGTAGTCCACCTCGTTTAGGTTTCTTTGCTTGATTCCTATCAAGTAAATTTTTCTCATTTTTTGTTTCCTCGTAGTCTATCCTCCTTCTTCGTGACCTTTGTTCGTAACATCATCACTTTTCATCATGAAAAATGACAAACCACCAAACAACGCTTTACCACTGAACAAATACATACCGCTTGATCCAGCCTTTGTCAACCTACTTCGAGCTCGTGTTGGTACAATCAATGTGAATGAGAAGGATAGTGCTTATTTTAATCTTTACCCCACTAAGGGAGAGGTTGCCTACCATCAATACATAATCGATAATCCCCGATCACCCATCATTAGGATATGCCCAAGGAGAGGAAATCCTTGGAACCTAAAAATCCCTTGTATGATCGGATATAGGAGTGTCGACCATGCTTACATAGATACGGAATCTCCCATTAATGTGATGTCATCTGCTGTTTACAATGACATTATGAATGAGCGTCTTAATATTAGGAGAGACCCTAAGTATCCAGGTGGAGTTTGCAACTTTGTGGGAAGAGTCAAGGATGTACATGTCTTTATAGGAAATATCACCTATCTAGTTGATTTTGTAGTCCTAGAAGATGTAGGATGCGTCATTGACTATAGCTTATCCCAAGTAGTGCTAGGGAAACCGTTTGTTGAAACATCTAAAATGAGCCATAACAAGTATGATGGAACGGTTAGTTTTAAGGAAGGAACCAATGAAATCACTTATAGGATGCCTTGGAAGACAAATGAATATGGCCATCTACCCATTTTTGAGCGAGAGACAACATCAAAGCTTTTGAGGACAAAAGCAAGGGACGATGTTGAAAAGGTTATAAATTATGTGGAAAGAAGGAGGCTTTATTATAAGGATTGTTTGACCCTCGGGCCTAGATATAGAGTCGATGAAAATTTTGTCAATATGATAGAATTCTCATTGAGAATGCAAAACGAGACAACGTAAGGGCACGACTACGAGTCTAGCTACAAGACTCTTAAATAAAGAAAAGCGCTTCGTGGGAGGCAGCCCATGCTTAATTGTTTGCTTGTTAGTGTCATATATCTTTTATTGATTGTTTATTCTCATGTTTAAATTTGTAAAAATGCTTTATTTTGTTTTTAACCTCGTCTTAATTGCATATAAAAGTATTTTACATAAAGGATAAGTGTAGGGAGGATTACACACGTTTTCAAAGAAACGTAAACATGAGGATAGCAATTCCTTAAAAAGATATATATGTGTGTTTGTTCGTGTCAAATGCTTGTATCGAGTCATAATGGATGTTTTGCAGAAATTTTTATAGATTCTAAAGATGTAAATTTTCCAGAATTTTTTAAGAAAATGCAGACCAGTTTTGTCGGGATAACGGCGTCGAGGGTCATGACGGCGTCAGAAGGGTAAAAAATAACAGATTACTTTTCTCGTTTTCTGAGCTACTTATAAATTTTTGGAATTTTCCAGGTCTTAATTTTCCAAAAATTCCGTAAACATCCATTCCACAAGCATTATATCCTAGTTTAGTAGAGTCTTATATATATTTTTACCGCCGATTTTATGCGAAGGTTTCGTTTGTTTTCTTCGAATGTGCAGGTTTTATTTATCAAGAAGAAGAAACAAAAGATTGGAAGGAGCTTTTCATGCATACATTTTTCTTGGAAAGGATTTAACCACCACTTTACACGGATCCTACCGAGCTAATCATGGGAGTATTAGTTTCTTTTAGTTTTCATTACCTTCCATTATCATAACTTTGATACTTTCGGGGAACATTGGGGACAATGTTCAGTTTAAGTGTAGGGAGGAAAATAAAACGGGAACTTTGAAACTATGCTTATCCTTGATTATTTGCTTTGTCCAATTGTATTTGTGTAATAAACCATGAGAAAATGTCGGTTAGGGTAATTTTGGCACCAAATTTTAATTTTTCATGACATATAGGAGTGGGCAATTAGTCTTAACAAAAGCGTCTCACGGATAGGAAGTTGCATGACTAGCACAAAAACCCTTTACCACTAAATTCCACCCAAAATGTGAGGATCACCCTTAGATTAGTAGGAATTAAAGCATTCATCTTTAATGCTTAGAGTGTGAACCGGTGGTATATTAGATTCTAGAACTTGTTTTGTGATGCATTCCGAGATCGCTAGTAAGACTACACTTGTGTAGTTAGGAATAACTAAATGATAAGAGGCATTAGGATAATCCTTGTTTTGATACCCGTAATATAATTACTTCTTCCACATCGGTTGAGTAATTCCCCACACCCTTTGCGTTGTACTCATCTTTAGTACACGATACCCTAGTTAACCCCACAGAGCCTATCCTTTTCGCGATTCGTGATGTTTCGGTTTTCCGGAATATCAATGAAGAGCATTGTTTACACCCCACCCCCAAATATACACCCAAATGCCTTAGCCTACCTTGTATGCACTCACTTTTAGTGCATTATTGTTATCACCCCAAACCCTTAGTTCAATTATCTAGTTGCTTGCATGAGTTGCTAAGTCGAGTCATATCCTTTGTATACAGTTTTGGGACGATTGGGACTCATGGGAAAAAGTTAAAGTTTAAATGATTATAAGGGAACGTTAAATTCCTTATTTGCGTATACATACCCCAAGTGTTTTGATCTTTTCAATTCGGGTCAAATTAGTGTTAGAGTAATAAAAACTCAAGTGTAGGGATGTACCTATAAATCCCTATCATTTTGATGTTACCGTAGAGGATGGTAGAGTAAAAGTGTATGAAAAAAAAATCGAAAAAAATAGAAAAAGAGAAAAGAAAAAAAATAGAGTGTTGAAAAAAAAAACGGGCTACCATCCTACATCTATCTTTAAATTTATGTTTGTTTGTTTCAGTTATCTAGAGTTTAGAGTGTCGAGTCTTGGCTTAGCAACGTCATTCTTCGTATGCTTGTAACATAGAGATTTTTGACATGCCACCACTAAATAGCCTATCCCACCAAACCCTTTGTTTCCCTACCGTAAGCCTAACATTACAACCCTTTAAAGACCTCTTTGATAGTCTTTCCTAGGTGCTTACGCCAAAGCGATGGAGGTTTGATCTATTCTCAAGCCTATGGTAATCTATGTACTAGGACCGGTTAATGAGTGTTTATCTTCCATTTCCAACTTACTATATTTCATATACACCCGAGAGAGATGTGAGTATCCAAACACACCTTGTGAGGTGCTAGTATGTAATTTCCGTGCTTGTTATGACTTTTGCGGGGCTTATATGTGTTGTGGACTATTTTAAACCAATGCTTCATGACCCTAACTTATAAATTAATTGGCTAAAAGCACATTTGCTTGAGGACAAGCAAATACCAAGTGTAGGGATATTTGATAAGGTTTTAAAATGTACCTTTTTGAGGGGTCATTTAAGCCCTTATTTGATTACTTTTGTATCCGTTATTACTTAATATCGTTCCTTTTCACTTTTTAGGTCTCTTGAAGGCAAATTGCTGTAATGGCCCTAATTTGGACGAAAAGGCGGATATCTGAAGAAAATGACCAAAGTCAAGAAATCGAGACACTCAAGCTGCTGAAGTACAAGGTGACGGCGTCACTTGTCAGGACCGATAAAAACAATGATTTATGTGGTTCGGGGGGTCGGGGAAGCTCAAAGAATGAATAAGACATGGTATTGTTTAGATTGATGTAAAGGAAAGATGTGTGTGTTTCTAGAGAGAAGAAGAAGAAACCACACACACTTCTTTACAAAATATGAACTTCCTACCCTCCTAGTTGGGACTAGGAGGGGTATTTATACTTCAACAAGCCTAACTTAGCACTATTGACTAAACTAGTCCTTGTGAATGAGTAAAAGAAGAAACTAATGCAATTCCCATAATGACTTCACTTTAGCGAGGCTAACAATATCTCCCCAAGTGATGTCATACGGGAGTTGCTTACAATTTCCCTGAAGCAAAATTAAACACAACAGATAAGCACAGCAGCTCCAAGAGTGTCTTCACAGTCATCAAACTTCATGAATCTTCTCAGCTGCCATCTCTTTACTTGTAGACGAACAATGCGAGCAAATCTAATTAGGGATTAAATCTGACCTTTTGCTCTCCCCTAATTAGTGCTCTCCCCCAAACTGACAACCTTTCTGATGAATTTCCTGAATTCGAAGAAGTCTTTTAATAATTAAATTAGAATCGTCTTTAGTCTTCTAACACGCAGCGGAAAATGTAGAGAAGACTTGTCGACTCGACCTTCTTCAAGATTGTCCATTCGGGGGAATAAGATATCAACATCTTCATCTCACCAAATGCATTCCAGTTATCTTGCATATAACAAATCAGCCCATAATGTACACATTTCTCCTCGAAGGTTACGATTTATCGGAATCAACATACAATTGTGTACATGAAGCATTAACTGGAAGCATTCTATCATAAATCAAATCAGCCCGTGAGAAGATGTCGATGAACAATACCATTTGACATTGTCTAACTCATTTCAACCCCCTTATCAAAATTCAAGCTGTCTGTAGTAACCACATGTGAGGATAACCCAATATGACGAACTTGAGGATGAAGTAAAATCTCCCGGAATAGTTACTTAAGCTTGTACTATCCTGTTAGGAATGAGAAATTCCAGGTATTAAAGAGTCGGTCACCTCAAGTATATGTAATCGTTAGAAAGCTCGTAGTCGTAGTTATTTTAAGATAAGTAGTATTTAGTTTAGTAACACCGTGGAGGACGGACGGGTCTTTACCCACTGTATGCCTGATCCACAGCCCGTTGTGTGGCGTTTTATGTAAGACTATAAATACTCTCTACCTTGCAAGGTAGAGAGTTGGAGCTCATAATAATAATTTCACTTTCTCTCACTAAGTTCCCTAAACATCTAACTTTCTCTCTCTAGAATTCCATCTTAAACGCCACCTTGTGTTATGGTTTGATGTGTATGTGAAAAGTTAATATCCAACAATTGGTATCAAGAGCCATGGTTAGATCATATCTTACACATCTTTGGATTTCTAGTGGTTTCTAGGTGGTTTTTAAGTTTGAAAAAGTTTAGCGGTTTTAGCATCATTTGATTGATTTCTAGTGTTAAAGTTTCGATTTTGGTTGTACTTTTATGTTTAGAATCATCAAAAGTGTTTAGGTTTTCATTTGGTAAGCTTGAATCATCTTGGTTGGGTTGTTTTGGATTGAAAAGTGAGGTTTATATGGTTTTTCATGCTAGCGACTTAGCTCACGGAATAGTTTCTTGGTAGCGACTTGCTTCACCTTTGTGTAGCGACTTACAGTGTTGGAACTAGCGAGTTAGATCTAGCGAGTTAAAGTACAAGTACTGGATTCTCCACTACGGGTGACTTAATGGTAGCGACTTGTCATGTAGAGAGTTGCTCTTTAGCGACTTGTGTCTCTAGCGACTTGTGTAGCAATTGCTTTGCCAAAATTTGGTTAGCGACTTGGTCATGCGAGTTACTACTTAGCGAATTGTTTTTCTGTTAGCGACTTGGGACTCTAGCGACTTAGGGGTGTAGCGAATTAAGGGTTAGCGACTTAGTGCATTAATTTCTAGCGACTTAGTGAACTAATTTCTAGCGACTTAGTGCATTATCTTCTAGCGATTTAGTATTTTATCATCTCGAGTCTTGAGTGATTGTTTACGGTTTTCTCTTGATTCAGTAAAATCCCGTGAAAGAATCCATTTCTCGGTTTAATCATAGAGCTATAAAATCCCGTATAATCTGTTAACATGTCTACCAACGTTCCCCTTGTTATCTCCAGCTGTTCTTGAAGATGTTCAAGCGGTGGTTGAATACTCGTCCACCCATGCTTGAGAGAACTGACTACGACTCTTGGGCTCAACGAATTAGACTGTATTGCCTTGGAAAGGAAAATGGTGTCAACATTCTCAAATCCATTGATGAAGGACCATATCGAGTTGAGGCGACTAGAGACATACTTGATACTAATTGGATGGTACTCCGTTTACGAATGTGACAGACCTAAGATGTATGATGAGCTTGATGATAAGGATAAAAGAGATTTGATGCAGATATCAGGGCTTCAAACATTGTTCTTCAAGGTCTTCCTAAAGACATCTACAAGCTGATCAATCATAACACAGATGCTAAAGCAGTTTGGGACAATGTTAAGATGCTTCTCGGGTTCTGAATTAACTATGGAAGGAGAGAGAATCCCAACTCTATGTGAATTTGAGCATTTCAAGATGAAACCGGATGAGAGTGTCTATGAGTACTATGTGAGATTTCATAAGTTAGTTAATGACATGAGGAACATGAGAATGACTATGCCTAACATTCAGTTGAACTCAAAATTTGTGAACAACATGAATCCCGAATGGCACAAGTTTGTCACCGCTGTGAAGCTCACCAAAGGATTGAAGAATACCAACTATGAGCAACTCTATGCCTTCCTCCTTCAGAATGAGAGACATGCTATGTTTGAAAAATTAATTCTCAATCGGTTCAAAACCAACCAGGGAGAGACAAGCTCGTCTAATGACTCTACTGCTTTCTACTCAAACATCGGAATCACAACCAAAGCATCACAAGTCATACCCTGGGTAATGGTAATCACAAACTCATTCACGATCCTATGTACAAACAAGGCTGATCTTGATACTCACGTGGGTAGCTTCATTAATCAACTAGCTCTTCTCATCAGTCAAAACATGAATACTCTCCCACAAACCAACAGCAACCTCGAGGCGCATCTACCCACACATGATCAAGCCACTATTAAAGATGGAAGGATCGTGGTGCAACGATCTGAGGAAAGACAGTATGATCGGGGACGAGGTGGAGCTGGAGAGGTTATGTTGGAACGAATCGAGAAGGAATGGTAACCAAGGTCAAACTAATCTCATCAAATGTTATAAGCGTGGTGGAGAGGGACACATTGCAAGGAACTGTACATCTCCAAGCGCCCTACGAATGCTGATTACTTGAGAGAAGATGATCTGGCTCAGCTCGGGACAATGGTGCTACTCTGATGAAGAGGAATTGCTATTTCTTTGAAGGAAATGCAAGACCTATGATGATGATGGATGAGCGACCTATTCAGGAGATAGGTCACAATCATCAGAATGCCTTTCAAGTCGCTGACTGTGATGCATACGACTCTGATGTGGATGATGGACCTAATGCACACACAATTTTTATGGCTAGCATTTCTCCAATGGTTTCTCCCAAGGTCTCCTCTACATCACTAGCTGGGCCATCCCATGACAAGCTCATCTTAGAGGTATTAAAACTATACGATGATGCTGATGTGCAAAAAGATGCATGACAAAGTACAATCAACTGAAACTATTGGATCAAATATTGAAAATATGGGTAATATCAATATTGTCCCATATGATCAATCTGTGAAACAAAGTGAAAGTGAAGTTGTACCAAGTGATGCATCTTACTGCGAGTCAACAATGACTATGTTTGTGATGAATACCGCATGTGCTGATGATTCCATTATTTCTGAACTAAATGCCTATAAAGAGCGTGTTGCTATTTATGAACAACGTGCTAAATTTGAGTTGACCACTCGTGGAGGGAAATGGATAACCAAGTAAGTACGTGAATTAGAAAAGTAAGTTTAGAGAAGAAATATTGAAACAAGAATTAAATTCCTTGCAAGAAAAACTCTCTAAAACATCTAAGCAAAAACAAGAACTTCAAGAAAATGTGAAAATGTGTGACAACCCGTACTTTCAGGTCATTTCTCGACACAATTTATGCCTCACTATTTCAACATTTATAGTAAGCTTGGTTTACTTGTTTCAAATTCGCGTAACCTTTATGGTTTAGCGGCGAATTCATGATCATAACATCACGTACATTTCATATGGACTAAGATTAGTCTACATTCCATTGACATCATTTGCATCTCATTAGTTCATTCATGACATTTCATTTCACATTTAACGCGTAATTTTTATATTAAATAAGCGTTATCGCGTGAGTTATTATTTTAAATATTTAATCCGTTACTTTCAAAAATGATCCCGACATATTTTATTACTTACATTTAGTTATATAAACTATATTTTGAGTTTAACTAGTGTTTTGAATTTATTTTGTATATAAATCGTTAAATTTATATTATTACGACGTTTTCTTAAAAACTACTCGATAATTATTTTATCACTCAAATTTCACAAGGAAAATATTGTTACAATTTTTATAATATCATTATATATTTTACTTTGATCTATAAAAAATTTACTTGTATCTAAAAGTTACCATTTACCTTCACTTGTACATTTTTCTACACAATTACTTACACATCTTTGACAAATTATACACAAGTACATAAGTTTAAAAAAAAAAAAATACATTTGAGGAACACATCCCTAAAACCGGCCTATGGGGAGGGTTGATATTAATTGTATGTTGCATTATTACTTTGATTATATAAGATTACAAGTTACCTCATTCCTTCATTCACTTCACATAATTCAACTAGTAGCAAAAATATTTTACTCTCTTGGTTCTTCTACTCCATAACCGGCCATCAAGGTGTTTATAGCAGGGATCATCATTTTTTAAGTTCAAGCATAAATCAATCTAGATAACACTCTTTATAAGGTTTTGAAATAAAAACCTAGGGTGTTTAGGTTAATCCTTGGTTCTAATCACCTCATCATATCACTAGTAAGCATCTAATATTTATTTTTCATCTTACATATTCATTTCATACTCATCTCATCATCTTTGAGCAAGAACATGCAAGACTTGTGTTGTTTATACCATTTTTACATGATTTTAGAGTATATATATATATTTGGTCATCCTATAAATATTTCCTTGGTATTCTTTGGTCTTGATGATGTCTAGGAACCCATGACACCCTAAGAAGGTGTATGGTAGGATTAGATTAGCTTTGGAGTTGATTTGAAGGGATTAGAATAGGTTTTGTCCGAGAAAAACTATTTTTGATAACTATAAATTGTGTTCTGTCCTTGTTTTAATTTTCTGGAAAAACCGACAGTAGGCACGACATTTTGACCTTGATAATTAGAAAATATACTTTAAAAGCGAATCCGTGGCAGGCTTGAACGAATAAAGCGGAGTTATAAGTAAGTTATGGATTTTACAAGTTTGGCGGCGAAAATTATAGTTTTCTGAAATTTATGCTGTTTTTACATTGTTCGGGTCAAAAGCGAGCCTTAAGCTTCCAAATTATTTCGACTTGTCAAAATATATTAGTATACTTTGTCTAGCGAAGCTAGGGACGTATAAACGTTAGAAACGGATTTGAAAGCGACAAAGATATGCACTTTTCATAAACTTGCGTAACTAATTTTCTGCACACAATTAGCCAAAACCACCATCTTTAACCCTTATTATCTTTATGATCGAGACCTTTTGGACTTAAAACTCCTGAAGCTGAAACTTTTAGATATCGATACAAACTTTCCAAAACAGTCGATTAGTTAGTTCTCTAACGATCGGACGTACCTTTGGGCATTTACTACTATTAGTTTTCCAAAGCCATTTTTGTTAATTTCATAAAAATTCCGACGACATTGTTTTGCTGACGAAAAGTGAAAATTTCACCATAAATCATTATAAAACCATTGTAGGATGACATTTTGGCGTAAAAACTTGTAAAGTCATTTTTGAAGGGTCAAGACGTAAAGCGAGTATTTTTGGCGACAAGTAATATTTTCAAAACTCGTAAATGGTATAAATAACATAAGAAATGCATGCATAACATTACATTGCAACTCATTACATATCATATCATTCATAATAGGTCATTTTCTAGATTCACGCTATATTTCAGTGTATCCACTTTTGTCATCGTAATCATTGCAACAGGTGAGTTTCATAGCCCCTGCTTTTACTTGTTTTCATAACTGTTTTGGGGGGAGATACATGCTTTCGACTATTTTCAATTACTTTCATAGTTACTCTAATCATTTAAGGATTTCTGAAGTCTTCATAGCCCCACTTTTAATTGTTTTTATACTACTTTTGGGGAGATACGCTCAACTTGCTTTCATTTACTTTCACAAGTACTTTAACTTACATGAATTACCGTGAGTTCATAGCCCCACTTTTACTCTTTTGGAATGTTTTATAAACTCTTGGGGAGATACATGCTACATTTTAACCGAACACAAATGCTTTGAAGGCGTATGCTATATCCGATGTTTATTGTCACTAAGTATTTGCCATGTTAGAAGTCCTACATCATGAACCATTAGTCACTTCTTGGCGGGTGAGCGAGTATAGTGAATAGGCCTATTGGAATTAACACTCCCCGGCTCTTATTGACCCAGTTAGGGAAATCGCGCTCTATATTTGAATCATTAAGGTAAATTGGCAAGTTTACCTATTAGGCGGCGATGAAAGCGATGATTACCAATTTTTATAGGTGCGATGTTTACGCTTTGGTGTCATGAACTTAGTGAAATAAATCGAAAGTAGCGAAATAAATGTTGTTTTTAACGATGAGTGTGAAACCATTTAACTCACACTAACGATTATTGAATTCATTTGGCGATGTGTACTTGAACATTAACTCTACATATTCCTGGCAAGGTGGTTGTGAACACACAGGTTGCAAGTTTTTGTATGGGCGGGACTTGGAACTGAGTGGATTTACAATGCCTTTGCTGCATTAACGATTTCGATACATTGAGTCATGCACTATTTTGTGAATTCATTTGACAATTTCTGGTTGAACATAAACTATGCATATTCGGCGGTGGGTTGTGAACTACCACGGGTTGCAAAAGTTTTGTATTGGGGGACTTGGGAACTGAGTGGTTTTACAATGCTACATAAACGATTTTGAAAGTCTTTACATTTCAAGCGATTTACAATGCCTTTGCGTGCATAAAACGATTTGAAAGGCTTTATTCAACACAAACTCTATGAACTCACTCAACCTTTGTGTTGACACTTTTAGCATGTTTATCTCAGGTATCTAAGGCATTCACTTCATGGCATGCATTTGGACACATCATGAGTCGTGGTGTGAAGCGTCTCACTTGGGATTTATACACTTTAAAACATCGTTTGGATTGTAACAAACTTATTTCCTAAAGACAAGTTGATTTTCATTTGGGACCTACTTTGTAAACTCTGATTGTTTTATTAAATCAAGCGATGTATTTTCCAAACGACACTTTAGGTTTCAATATAACTTAATGATTGTGATGCTATGTGAAATTAAATTCCGAAAAATTCTCATTCCAAAGCAAAACAAGAACTTCAAGAAAATGTGAAAATGCTTAAGCAAGAATTTAATGCAAAGGAATCAAAACTCTTGAGAGATTTTTCTAATCTGAAAAACTTTGAAAAACAAACTTGAGAACAAGTTGTACATACAAGGAAACACCATTCAGATTGCTCACATGGTCACTAAACATCGAGTCTTAAGCGATAAGCATAGCATTCCCCTTGTTGAGGAACCGAATCCGGAGGTAATTAAAAAGGCTAGAAATGCTCATAAGGTGCTTTATGATGGTATTGAAATTCTTAAGCCTGGCGAGAAACCTAGTTGCGTTGAGTGCATCGAGGAAGATAAGAAATCGGATGAAGTCACTAGGGAAAGGATGAACAAAAACTAGATGACCAAATGCAAAAGAAAAAGATTATTATCACTCCCATGACTACAAGAAGGAAAACTGGATTTCCTTGAACATGTTTAAGCCTCAAACATTCTTGACCCTGAACAAGTGTTGGAAAAAGGATATGGACTTGCAAAAGCTGAAAATCTTGTTGAAAAGAATTCCCCTTGTAGGAAATTCCCTAAAGCGACTGAGTATCCTCCAAATACACCAATGCACTTAGTTCCTAGAACTATTGCCACTAAAAGCAAGACCTTAATCAGTCAATATGTTATTCTTCAACTATTTACCGATTTTGAGAAAACTTGTTAGAAAAGGATCACACCATTTGGGATAGCTGAAGGGAAAGGGGTTTTGAGCAAATGAAAGAATGTTATTTAACCGAGGTCATGCCTTTCTTTAAACAACTAAAAGATCATTTTGAGAGTCTTAAAGAGGGGACAAAATCGGATATTAAAGAAATGGAAAAGGAATTTGATGCAATGGTAGTTGAAGTTAGTGATTATGAGCGTGCACTAAAATATAATGAGATTGAGAGGAAGAACTTGCATACCTTAAATGAGACTCTTATTCCTGAATGTGTTGCTCAAGATATCTTTTCACTTTGCTTCAAATTGCTCTATTAATGCTTCCAAATTTCATGAACTATCTGTGGCCCTGAAAGTCTCCCATGATCGTGTCATTGAGCTTGAAAAAACTAATTCTGAACTAAGCGAGAAAATTGAACTAGATGATCACAACAATTTGGTTAAACATTTTTCTAAACTGAAGTTGAGCATTTTAATTTACAACTAAAATATCAACATCTTAAAGAAAATGTTAAAACTTCACATGTCAAGACATCGTCGGATGCTCGAGAGTTTGATCACGATTTTCAAATTAACAAGCGTGATGAATGATTCAAGCTCGCACACGATCAGAAAAAGTTGAAAGCCCAAATCTCTCAATTAAAGGGTCAAGCGAACAATAAGACAGGCTCCCAAATCCCTCCTTCTTTAGATTCTCAGAATTCTCAAACTTTTCATCTTCAAAACTTAGTTGATGCCTTACAAAAGGAAAGCGAGAGTTTTCTAGAAGAAAATGAAAAAGTTAAACGACATTTTAAAGAGTTATATGATTCAATGAAAGTCACCCGTGACCAAAACAACGAAAAAATAACGTCTTTACAAAAGGAAATTGAGAATCTAAGAAGTCGGGAAATGGAAGCTGCCACTTGTTTTCAATAAGAATGTTGTCTCAAAGTCACCCTTAGACTGCAAATACCTTGTGACAGTTAAATATATTCCTCCTCATCTTAGGAATAATGAACATGCTTTTCATGACTATTGTGCTCACCTTAAGGATAGTCTAGAATGTCTCCGTGAGATTGTCGAAGAGGATTTCATTAATAAACCTCTTGATAGTGAAATTAGGTTTGCTTGCCTCCCGGCCAAACGATCTCAAGAGTTGCTAGAATGTGTAATTGCCACATGCCCAAAATCCTTAACCTTAGGTGAAAAAGGCAAAGCTGTGATGCCCTGTTCGATGCCTAGTGCCAAGCGGGGAAATCCGTTCTATGCCCAGTCTTAAAAAGGAAACACTAATGTGCCTTCAAGTAGTTCGATTCCGAGATATGTTAGTGCTAAGAAAGTGAACTTTAGTGTGCACGCAAAAGCTCAAATCACAGTCTTAAAGTATACACTAATGTGCCTTCTAGTACTTCAGATCCTTGCACATCAAGTTCGGGAATGCAAAAATTAGATCAACCAACTAATGTTCCCATTCCCTCTACAGGAGTAGTCAGTGACTTTAAAGCGGCGGTCAAAGTCTCAAGACAATACAAGGAATGATAGGACCTTGCAAGCTAAGAATGTGCACTGGAAGAGAGTAGAAGACCAATCTAGGAACGTTAGGCTTGAGTTGAATAAAACGAATCGTGTTGATTCCAGTATTAGCCTTAGGCGCGTAATTAATTGAATTACTGATACTATCTGCAAACCTTGTAATGTTGCATGCTTGAATTCTGTTGCTAATCATGAATGTGGTGTGAATGCTTTGTCTAATGCTGTCAAATGCCTAGTTAAAATTGCTAATGCTAATAATGCGTGCAAATAAGGCAAAAAGGCAAAAGCGAAAGCTGTTAGAAAACAGTGGAAACCCACAGGAAGAACTTTTATAAAGATAGGTTATTATTGGATACCTTTTGGTCATAAGAATAATCGGTTTTGTTCTCACACTGCTAAGATTATGCCCACTAGAAAATGGATGCCTCTTGGTAGAACTATTCCCTTAAGAAGTAAACATACTTTGAATAGGGCAAATCTGACACCAGACATTGCATCTATTCCCAATGATTCCATTGCTTCTACTCGATATGGATGTTTCGATTTGATGTGGGTGTTCCAAATCTTTGTTACTAACCAAATGTAACCCATTCTTGCATGGGGATCCCAATTATCAAGTTATCCATTTTTGTGCGTGTTCAACTGCAGATCGTTCAAATCGTTACGTGGTACTGGACTCAGCTGTTCCAAGCATATGATTTGGAGACCGGTCGCTCATGAACTTTGTGAGCAAGTTCATCGGGACTGTTAGATTTGGTAATGATCATTTCGGTGCTATTATGGGTTATGGAGATTATGTTGTTGGTGATAGTGTCATCTCGAGAGTCTACTATGTTGAAGGGTTGGGTCATAATCTATTTTCCGTTGGTCAATTCGTGACTCGATCTAGAAGTTGCCTTGAGAAAACATACCGCTTTGTTAGAGATCTTAATGGTAAGGAACTGTTAAAAGGAACTCGTGGGTCAAACCTTTACACCATCTCTATCGATGACATGATGAGGGCTTCTCCAATCTGCTTGTTATCAAAGGCTTCAAAAACAAAGTCATGGTTATGGCACCGTCGTCTCAATCACTTGAACTTCGGCACCATCAACGATCTTTCCGGAAAGGACCTAGTTGTAGGTTTACCTAGACTAAAGTATGAAAAGGATCATCTTTGTTCAGCATGTCAATTGGGAAAAAGCAAGAAATACGCCCATAAACTCAAACCTACTAACTCTGTCACAGAAGTCCTTCAAATGATTCATATGGACTTATGTGGACCAATGAGGGTACAAAATATCTTTGGGAAGAAATATGTGTTAGTTGTGGTTGATGATTACTCTAGATTCACATGGGTCAAGTTCATAAGGACAAAGGATGAAACTCCTGATATCATCATCAAACTCATCAAGCAGTATGAGTTCGACTTAACAAAACCGTCGGTGTCGAAGCAGACAATGGAACTGAGTTTGTCAACAAACAACTTAATGAATTCTATGAAAGCGTTGGAATCAGTCATCAAAGAAGGGTTTCACGAACTCCTCAGCGAGCGGTGTAGTTGAAAGAGGCAATCGGACTCGGTTGAAGCCGCTAGAACAATGTTGATTTACTCAAAGGTTCCAATGTTTCTCTTGGCTGAGGCAATCGCCTTGCATGCTATACACAAAATCGTTCCCTAATCCACACCGTACATGGAAAAACTCCATATGAACTTGTCCACAACAGAAAACCTAATCTCTCTCTCCTTCGTGTGTTTGGTGCATTGTGCTATCCAACTAATGAGGGTCAAGACTTAGGAAAACTAAGGGCTAAAAGCGACATTGGAGTATTTGTAGGATACGCACCAAACAAAAGGGATACCGAATCTATAACAAAGAACCGAAATATCATGGAAACCATTCACGTTACGTTTGATGAGTGACGGTCAAATGGCTCTGGACAATCGGCTCGGGACCGCACTTCAAAGACAGTCCCATTGGTTCATCTCTTGTTCCAAACTCTACTCAAGAAACTCCATATGTACCCCATCGAAGATGATGTAAAGAAATTGTTTGATCCTATGTTTGATGAACTGTATGATTCAAACACTAATGAGGTAATGATTCTTGCAACAGAGGATGCTCATATTCCTGTGAATGAAGTCAATCCTTCGATCTCAATATCTTTAAGTCAAGAAGCACCTGCTGCGATCCTTGTCTCATCAACAAATCATCATTCTTCAAATGTACATCATGGAAATGTTTATGGCATCAATGATGAAGTTAATCCCTTTGCTACTCCCGAGGATGCTCCATTTGAAAACATATTTGCTACTCCTGAATCATCATCAGAACCATCTTCTACAGGAGACATCGACTCAGCTACCTCAGTTCCTCAACAACCGCCACATGAACACCTTAGAAAATGGACTCACGATCATCCATTAGACAACATCATTGGAAATCCCTCTCGTCCTGTATCAACCCGGAAACAACTTGCAACCGATGCCTTATGGTGTTTCTTCAACTCCGTACTTTCTAAGATCGAACCAAAAGATGTTAAAACCGCCATGAATGAAGACATTTGGTTCAATGCCATGCAAGATGAAATTCATGAGTTTGATCGACTTGATGTATGGGAGTTAGTACCTGCTCCAGAGTGTGCTATGATTATAGCTCTCAAATGGATCTTCAAAGTAAAACTTGATGAGCATGGTGATGTGTTGAAAAACAAGGCTCGTTTAGTTGCTAAAGGATATCGTCAAGAGGAGGGTATAGACTTTGAAGAATCTTTTGCTCCTGTTGCTCGAATCGAGACAATCAGAATCTTTCGCTAACTTGTGCTAGTAAGAACATGGTAGTGTATCGAGATGGATGTAAAGACGGCATTTCGAGCGGAGATCTTAAAGAAGTCGTCTCGTCGCCAACTGAAGGATTTGTGAATCAAGAGCATCCTACTCACGTTTATCGTCTGAAGAAGGCTCTCTCCGGTTTAAAGCAAGCTCCAGGGGCATGGTATGATACCTTTGTCAAAGTTTCTTCTATCATCCGGATTGAAAGGAAGCGAGTTGATCCTACATTGTTCACCAGGAAGTCGGGCAAACATTTAACTCATGTTCAAATTTATGTTGATGATATTATTTTTGCTTCGACTGACCCAATGGAATGTGATCATTTTCTAATGAAATGAGTTCTAAGTTTCAAATGTCAATGATGGGACAAATGTTGTTTTTCTTGGGATTACAAATTTCACAAAGTCCCGGAGGCATTTTCATAAATCAATCTAAATATGCAATTTTAAAGAAATTTGGATTTGATTCATGTGACCACATTGACACCCCATGATTGATCGAACCAAACTAGATGAGGACCACTCGGGGATCATGATTGACCAAACGAAATATCGTAGTATGATTGGATCCCGATGTACCTCACGCGCTAGTAGACCGGACATCTTGTTCGCTGTTTGCATGTGTGCTAGATACCAGGCTAAGCCTACTAAAAGCACCTTGAAGCAGTTAAGCGGGTCTTTCGGTATCTCCAAGGAACCATCAATATGGGACTATGGTACCCGAAGGACACCGGTATGTCACAAACGGCCTATGCAGATCTTGATCATGCAGGTTGTCAAGATACACGTCGAAGTACATCTGGAGGTGCTCAGTTTTGGGTGATAAGCTTGTGAGGTGGTCTTCAAAGAAGCAAATGAGTACTTCTATTTCCTCTACAGAGGCTGAATACATAGCCATGTCATCTTGTTGTGCTCAAATCTTATGGATGAGATCTCAATTATCTAACTATGGCTTTGAATTCAACAAAATCCCTACATCTTGTGATAATAAAAGTGCTATTGCTCTCTCATGCAACAACGTTCAACACTCAAGAGCAAAGCATATCGACATTCGACATCATTTCATCCGGGAACAAGTGGAAAAAGGTGTGGTGGAACTATATTTTGTGAGGTCTGAATATCGGTTAGCGGACATCTTCACCAAAGCTCTTCCAAGAGAACGTTTTGAGTTTATTCTTCCTCGACTTGGCTTGAAAAGCCTTCAACTAGAAACACTCAAACGTCTTGGGGAGGAAGCGAGGAGTAAAGGTCTTCTTCATCTATCTCTTGTATATATTTATTCAAAAAGCAAAATACAAAATTATAAAACCCTATAAAACCAAATAGAAAATATAAAACTTTCAAAATCCATAAAAATCTGAAAAATTCGAAAAATCTTTAAAAAAATATTGTCTTTTTGTCATGTTTTTTTTCGGTTCGAAAATATCTACGGTCTTTGTGCTGTCACTCAAAGAATGACACGGGACTTTAGATGTTGTTCGAATTCTTAAAAAAAAAAAAAAAAAAAAATATATTTTTGGGAGAAAGAGAAAAAAAATGGTTTATTGTCATTTTCAGGCAATAACCCGTTTTAAAAGAAAGAACAGAGCCATGTTTTACCATGTTTTCAAATTCCATGCTCTGATTCTATAAACATTTATCTGGTGAAAACTAAATGCTTTGAAAAATAACTCGGTCTCTATTTTTGATAATCATCCGGACTTATTTGTCAAAATCTCTATCTCTCAATCAACAACCTATGTCATTGATTGAGGGGAGAATGATTTCAATTAAATTAAAAAGTTATTTGGCATTAAATTGTTTTCAAAAGATGTACATGCATGTTTAATCAATGGAGTTTAAAGTCTCAAAATCCGATCCTTATCGGTTAAAACGCTTTCATAATCAAGTCACAATTCTCCTTAAAAGCTTTCAAAATCAATTTAAATCTCTAAGAGATCACAAATCTCAAATGATTTGATAATTGTGATAGGGGGAGAATGTGTGATTTAAATGGATTTAAAGCTGATAATTATAAATGGTTTATAAGTGTACATGTTGTCCTCCCCGCATGTGACAAACGATTTCAAATTTTCCATGCACATGTTGAAGGGGAGCATCTATAATTTGAAACGTGATCATTTATCTCAATGTGCAGGTTCCCTCTAGTATGTGTAAAACTCCTTTCAAACCTAGAAGCACATATTGAGGGGGAGCAAAATCATGAAAACCTCATCCTTCCCCAAAATGCTTTATCTACTTGATTCGATTAGGGAAGTGATGTTGATATCTTTTAGAAAATGGTAATCAAAGAAGTTAATTCTTTCTCTTGCCTCCGTGTGCAAAACATTTTCAAATACTTGATGCACATGTTGAGGGGGAGTTCTTCTTCTAAAAATATCAAAAACAATTCAGGTACAAAATTCTTTGATAATATATAAGTATCGATTGATTTTCAAATGGTTTTCAATTGGTTCCTATGGCAGATGAACAATACCAAAAGACCGACCAACTTTACATTATGTATGGTGATATAAGGATGATAAGGTTAGGTATGTGTTCCCATGATCCGCCAGAACCGGAGGGATCTACCCGGGAACTATCCACTAGTTAGTGTAGAGTTCTTAGGTATGATGATAAAAGGAGAAAAAAGAGATATGGGAAGAGTGGGACTAAGCGAGCTAATCTGGAATAAACCCAACAAGGTTCTAGCTATGAAGTCTCGGTAAGCACTGAAGGGGTTGAAGAATTAAAAGAATTGAATGAGAAAAGGGTGAAAACAAATAGCCCTCCATTTATTCAACCTTAGAGGCGAAACCGGGTTCAATTCATATGCTCTGATGGTAACATCGGTATTGAAGACAAGGACGTCATGGACCCAGTGACGCATGCTTCAACTTCCCAAACCACTCAAGTTCCTCTTAAAAGGACTTGTTTCATTCTCACGGGAACCAACATTATCTATCGACTTTCTCTTAGAGATTGTTGATATTGAAGAATGAGGCCCTCTCCCTAGTCTCGTACTAGGATCCAAATATGCACAAATTGAGTCTAGAGCCACGAGATCATCAATAAATCTCATTAGGACACTTTCAATGAAGACTCTCTGTTTCACACAATGTGGAAAGAGAGATTATATCTTGAGTCCTACGCACTATCCTTGTGGTATTGCCGAACATCCGGAGTGATGTGTTTACATATTCACTGTGAAGATGGAAAGCCTACTGGAGCCAACATCTAACAAGCTCCTGGTAGGTGGCATGTGAGATCTATTATACTGAGATCAACCATGTGACAACCTGAGAAACAATGGGCGATTCAATCTTTTGAATCAATCACGGTTCAGTTATGGATTGACGGATACCTTTGAAAAACCGGTCTTTGTGCTTTAAAACTCTTTTCATTAGCATGTCGACCGTGTACTAATTTTTCAAATCAAAAGGTGTTTTATGATTGATAATTGATTTTCATTAAAACCTTCGTTGTATTGCAAAAACAATTTCTATTGAGCAATACACGATTGTTTTTCAATTATCTTTTCATCAATCGAGTGGACGTAAAATTTGGTTCACTCACTCCGTGTTGTCTTCTTTGAGACGTTCGGTTTGAGAACGCTAGAGCATTGCGAAACCACTGTCAAGGAAATTCTTCGAATTATACGATCCGCAGGCGTGACTTGTACCGATCAACGAGGGAACCGTGGGCGTGTACCTCAATTCAACGAAAGTGATCAAAGACACTTTCGTACTCTTTATTGCTAACTGTCTTATCACGTACACCCGACGTTTGGTTGATCAGAATGAAGCGGTCAATCCATAGGCGCATGCTCACTTAACACATTCATCTCAAAAGAAATCATGATTAGTGCATCAATGACTCTGATATTTCACTCCATGCTTACGCTACTGCCGCCAATATCATGATTCAACAAATGCTTCCGCTACTCGATGAGAAGATATCATGATCCAGAATGTGAGCATGTCGGTCCTAAAGTCACAACATCATATAATACCAACACCACAAAGGATGTATCAGAGATTTTCTACTAGCTGATGATCTCAAATGCTGGCTCAACATTATTATCACGTGGATCAATAAAAGACCTCCACTTGGATTAACCAAACATGCAATGTGAAGAATCAATGACTACGAGCTTAGGAACAAAGGACTACATCAAGAATGCAAGAACAATTGTTAATGTCATATCCGTTTGTATTCAATGTAATTTTAGTGCATGATTGAGGTGACCTCCCTTAGGGGAGATTGTTAGGAATTAGAAATTCCAGGTATTAAAGAGTCGGTCACCTCAAGTATATGTAATCGTTAGAAAGCTCGTAGTCGTAGTTATTTTAAGTTAAGTAGTATTTAGTTTAGTAACACCGTGGAGGACGGACGGGTCTTTACCCACTGTATGCCTGATCCACAGCCCGTTGTGTGGCGTTTATGTAAGACTATAAATACTCTCTACCTTCCAAGGTAGAGAGTTGGAGCTCATAATAATAATTTCACTTTCTCTCACTAAGTTCCCTAAACATCTAACTTTCTCTCTCTAGAATTCCATCTTAAACGCCACCTTGTGTTATGGTTTGATGTGTATGTGAAAAGTTAATATCCAACATATCCTTGTGAAAAAGAACGGTGTACCCATTGTACAAAACCTCTTGACGTATCCTCAACTACGTGAGACACCGAAGTGATAGCTACTTTGTGGGTTAAGAGAAAGAATCACAAAAGTAACTAGATAGCAAGTCTTCATCACACTCAACATATTTGCCGGATAAGTCATCTTCGCTGAAAGGAAGAAAGAAAGAAGACGAAATAAGTAAATTCATCCGTCAAACTTCACGTCAAACCCAAATAAATAATAAAGGATCATCTTCGTGGTCACATTTGATATCATTGAAAAACTTTGCCATGGAATAGTAACCTCGTGAAAATTCGTGAACCAAAATACC
Organism: Chrysanthemum makinoi; assembly: GCA_910596185.1. Classification (NCBI taxonomy): domain Eukaryota; kingdom Viridiplantae; phylum Streptophyta; class Magnoliopsida; order Asterales; family Asteraceae; genus Chrysanthemum; species Chrysanthemum makinoi. The sequence goes on from OU343216.1 coordinate 84,205,273, forward strand.
ACTCTTTATGCCAAAATTAAAAATTATATCCAAAAATTTTTGTAAAAAAATATTCGGATAAAATTTTCATTTACAATAAACGGAGCACCCATTTTTTGTTTCATGCAGCCCAATATCCAAATGAATAAGTAACTCGTTCAGTCCATAGAGTATACAGCCCATTATCAAGTATGCAAACCCGGTCCATGGAAACTTATACCCGATCCAATCAAGTATGATATATCCGGATGAGAGATATAACAAAGTAACAAACTCACTTAACACAACATGACCTAACCCTAAACACATACTTATCTGTGTTTTACTCCGCCTACCACTTTTCATCTCCTAAAAAAATCCAGATCTACTCCAATCATCATCTAAACTCATTACATCAAACGAATACACCTTTAATCCAAAAACACCACACACTAACACTATCAAACCAATACCTTTGACATCATTTTCATCTCAAGTCAGAATCAAGAACACATCATGGCTTCAAGATCCTCTCGGGGTCTAAGGTAGGGTTTATAACTTGTGTTTTTCATTGTTGTTCGTCCATTAAAACCGAACCAAAGAAAAAGAAAATAACACTAATGTTATCATTCTTTTCTTGCAATATTCGGATAGAGAAAGAAGCTAAGCTTCAAATAAGAGTCGATGATGAGTTTTTTTTCGTGTGAACCTTTAATGGTTTTGATTTATCTCATAATATGCACGAAAATAAATCTGAGATTCTTTATTTCTTTTTGTACCGAGTCTTGATTGAGAGGGATAATGGAGTTGGAGGAGGTGAGATTAGGTTAGTATTGGATTTGGTTGAGGCTGTGGTAACTTCTTTTTTTTCAACAGTCGATTTTTGATGATTTTCTTTGTAGAATAGGACTGATGATGTTGATACCAACTGAAGTCACTTAAGAGTTTTGGTATATGGTATATGGTCAAGGTCTTCCTTTTCATCTCCAATTGTTATACCCCTTTATCACGTATACCTTATCACAACAAGAGCACGTCTCACACAAACACCCACGTTATACAAACAAGAATACCACATTAAACCCAAACTGTTATGCGTAAATAAAGAGAAAGATTAAGATAAGATATGGTGACTTGATGTATATTCGTGTATATGTTTAGAGAGGTAGAGAGAAGAAAGATGAAAACAATAAGTTGTTATATTGCTTCAAAGGAAAAAATACACACACACACACTCAAGCACACCCCTCAAATGACATACTTGAGGGGTATTTATAGTAAGAGAGATGATGCCCTAAGGCTTGGCCATGGGCCGTATATGGGCTTCGTGGGATTGGATTGGACTTGGATTTGATATAAGGCTAGCTTATCTTAACTAATACCCATTTAGCTTAGTCCAATCCACGAGCCCGTTGACTATTCTATCACGATATCTAACACACGTTACAAAGTTCCTAATAGTGAATGACCATCACTTCTAATAAAAACTATTAAGGCTAACAATCTCCCCCTAAGGGGTGGTCATTCAAATGATGCTCCACTTGATTAGGTCTTTACTTTTCTTGAGCTCGAACTTTGTGTGTAGATATAGAATAGTCTTGATTCTTTGTTCCTTCATGCTTTGTGATCAGTTAATGTGGTTGTCTGCCGTTGTCAACTTCGTTGGTTAGGTGTCTCCACGTCTTTCTCCACCATGCTCACACTTCTATTTGACTTTGATTTACCAATGATGTAGTTCTCGAGTCTTTAAACTTTTTGTAGCCTTTGATTGTGATGAGAACTTTCATGTGTTGTTGGTATGAGCATGTGGCGAGTCTGCACGATCCATCGGCTCCGGAGCTTCCATAAGAAGAAAACATAAAAACAGGTTAGTAATAAGCGGATTCCGGCACTTACAAGTTTGAATTTCGAGGGTGTTAACAGCATAGTGTGAAACACGTCTCTAATTCTCACAAGGGCCGTTCCTGAACTGGAGTCCCACAAGTGAGATAACGCGATATAACGAAGTACATCTACAGTTCAGATGAGTCGCTGAGGTACACCGAAGCATCACCCCACGACTGTAGACCGTTTGAGACACACTAAGCGTAATCCACGAGGAGTTACCGAAGTGACCTCTGTCAAGGCTTTGATGTTGACCCTGGCAGGAGTTTCCATTCAATCACTGAAGATCACAGATGTGAAACTTCTCATAAATGTTCTGGCAGATTGCTAAGACCTGCGTAGGACTCTAGAATATATCACTTGTGTCCTTATTGATGAACAACAAGCGATGTCATGTCATGTGTTCCTATGAGATCTTTTGATGAATCTCGTGGCTCTAGACTCAATTAGTGCATTTTGGTTTCCTAAGCGGAGACTAGGGAGAGGGTCTCCTTCTTCAATATCAGCAATCTCTAAGAGAAAGTCAATAGATTATGTAGGGTTCCCAGTGAGAATGAAACAAATCCCTTTTGAGAGGAATTGAGTGGCAAGAAGGTTTAGTGCAGCGTCATTTGGGTCCATGACGTCTTTGTCTTCAATACCGGTGTCAACTTAGTGACAACCAGTGCATGAATTGAACCGGTTCCTGCCCTAAGGTTGAATATGGATGGCTATTTCTTTTCACCCTTTCTTTTACTTTTCTTTTTAATTCTTCAACCCCTTCTTTCTCCTTTCTCACATTACTCCTTTTTTCAATCATACCTAAGGACTTCTAATACTAAACTATTGGTGATGTCCTTGGGTAGATCCCTCCGGCTCTTGCGGATCATAGGACGGATTTCCTATCCTTAGTCACCTTATAACTCCATGACTGTCCTATTGTTGCCATAAAACCATTTTCTTGAAGATCTCTCAGAGTGTTTTTGATAGAAAAACATGTTTGGAACACTCCGAGAGTTTTATATTTTCAGAAACACTCCCCTTCACATGTGCTTATAAGTTTTGTGTAAATCGCACATAGAGGGTAGAGTTCGCACTTTTGAATTGATCGACTTTAAATGAACTAGACCGATTCGAGACACGTTTACATCACTAGAGAATTAGCTTGAAATTATTACCCGTCCTGGTCAAGTCCATAGAAAGTTTCTCGAAATGGTACATTTACTGACTTTGATTACTCGTCAATTCATTGGTTCTGTCTGAGTCGAGCTATTTTGAGATTCAAACAACGATCATTAAAACATTTTGATCACATTTTAATCACGTTTCTCCCCCTCAAAAATAGCATATCCATGATGTTTTTGAAACAAAATGATTAAAAGATATGTTTTTCAAAAATCATTTGGAGAGAAACTGATTTAGCATGAATTTTGGAACAATTTTGGTTTAATACTCCCCCTTAAAGAAAGCATATTTTTCTTACAGAAAATTTGGAATCAATTAAGGGTTTAGAGGGAGTTATCTTGGTACCAAATGTGAGAGATTTTGAAAAATCTTTTTGAAAATTTTTGAATCAATGGTACGCAAGATGTGGAGAAGATTTTTAAAATCTTTTGAAGATATTCGAGAAGAATAATCTTCATTTGTTTTAGGATAAGTGCTCGATATTTATGAAAATCGATTTTGCGTAGCACTTTCCTTTCTTTAAATATCGGGTTGCAAGTTGAAATACTTACAAGCCATTATTTTTAGGAATAGTGCTTGAAAAATATTTAAAACCATTGATTTGGATAAGCACTTTCCTTTCTTTGAAGCGCGGGTCCTGAACTGATGTGTTCAGAAGCCATTATTTTGAAGTCCGGGTTTCGTACTGAAGTATACGAAAGCCATTATATGAAGAAATTTTGAGAAACGACATGTTTTAGAAAACATATTAAAGAACTCTCGCTCAAGCATCTGTACATACCCGTATCATTGTTGAATGACATTTCTAGAAACGTACAGAATATCGATTATACGAGAGACATGTTGTGAGAAGAATATTTTTGGATTTTTTGATTTTATATTGTTTTTGTATTTTTTGAAAAAAAATTCTATTTTTGTATTTTGCTTTTGATGGTTTTTCAAATTTTGTATTTGGGTTTTCAAAAATATTTACATAGAAGATTTGAAGAAAGAAGATTAAGTCATGTCATGTAAAAGTGGAGTTAAGAGTGGAACTAGAAAAGGATTTCCACATGCGAATTTGGCATAAAGTTCTTCTTTACCACATGGGGTATATGAACCTTCAACACTTTTACAAGTACCTGCATCCACAGAAGACTAATTTTCACAAATAACTTGATTGTTAGAAGTATATGTTTCCTCACGGCGAGTGAGATCACTATCAACGGTTGTAGTGGTTTCTACTTCCTTATCCTGATGATTGTCACTATTATCTGTGTTGGAGCAAGTATCAAAAATCTTTCCTGTGGGAATCCATCTAAGACCTATTGAGTTGAAAACTTTTCCCGTGGGTTTCCACCTAAGGTAAGATC